>OY744520.1:188570966-188613466 GCA_963556195.1 Sepiola atlantica | reverse complement strand
TAAGTCATCAGTTGTTCAAGACGAGGGTTTAAAAAAAAACTTTTTTGTATCCCTTCCTTAAGACATATCAATCTAGAATATATATATATATATATATATATATATATATATATATATATATATATATATATATAGGTATCGGTCTATCCATCTCTAAGTGTAGGCTTAGCTCTATATATCTATATCTCTCTTTCTCTCTATATATATTTCTTTCTCGAGATATCACTATTTTCCTCGGCCTTTTGGCTAAGATCAAAGTGTAGTATCTGTTCCGATGGATACTGCACGCCTGTCTTGTGCAGTTCTAGGAGGTCCACCCTCCCAGGCTTCGCCTCCCCTCTTTGGGGAGGAGTAAGTTTATTGCTTACTGTCTGAGGCGCCCCTACCGTGGAATGCCGACAGGGCTGCCCAGGCAATTTTTAAATGGCCAGAGTGCTCACCTCTCGAGCGCTGGCTTTTAACCCCACTTGCTCGACCCGATCTTGGGTCACATCTTACTTGTGGGAGTAAGATAAAACTGGCCTTGTGCCTAACTCCGCGAGGAGTAAATAAATATCACTATTTTCCAAAGCTATGGTATGCCGAAAGAGATAAGAAAAAAATGTACAATATATTTGTTTCCGGGCACGAGTGCTGTTGTAGAATTTAACAATGACCATATATCACATTAAGCTTGATCTTATGGCACATCCAGCCCCGTGGGCCGGTAGATAAATATAAATGTACCTAACTAAACCGTCTGCAATATTCCTCCCTTTGTTGCCACATTATACCGCCATTTCCACGGAAAGATCCACAATTCCATCTTGATAAACGTTTCTTCGCGTCCGCCATTATTCGTTTCACGCCTGCTTGAAAGTGGTGACAAGAATGTGCATGCTTGGAAAAGCCTGTTTTCACTCCCGCCGAACAATCTTCCTGGCACAATTATGCCGTAAGTAACACCGTATCAGCTCTAATAGGACTTTTGGCATTGTTTCACAAAGTCTCTCAAATTCTTTGAAGGTGAAGGAATGTGAAATCAGTCAACTGGAATTGATCCCGCAAAAGTAATCCTGAATCCTGGCGTTTCTTGCTGCCACTAACATCTAGTTCTAACCTTCTGCGTCCCAATCCAAAATACCCGTTTTGGCGGAACCGTTGCAAACGCTTGATCTTTGAAGCGCTGGATGAAATCTATTTTTTTAAATTTTAATTATTCGAATTACTATTCTCAGCTTGGTTTTTAATTTCACAACGTTTCGCCCGATGTATACGTTTTACTTTCTTTCAGTGCAGTTTTTTGGAACAAATTACTAAAGGATTTTGGCTTACAATTTTCGTTGATAAATGATACGGTTTTATTTGATTTTTTTAGAAAAAAAATAAAATCCATTTTGTCAATAGCAACTCCAAAATCTATACAGAATTTCGATCATACACCTGAGGCGCAACGGATAAATGTATTTATTAACCACCAGTTCTAAATGTCAGTCTTCTGGGGGTTGAGGGTTCGATTCTTATTATGGGCGATAATAACTAAGATTAATATAATAATTGTTTCTGAATTTTTTAGATGAGGATCGATAATTTGTATTGTTTGGATTATTCGGACTACTGTTCTCATCTTGAGTGTTATTCTGACAACGTTTTGGTCGGTGTAAACTCCGACCTTCTTCAGGTGTATTTTGTCAAACTCGAGAATATGTACGGAATTTCGAAAGAAACTCTTTATTTAATCCACGAGGGTATATTGTTCTCGTTCCGTCAGCCCGCAAAGATCCGTGGCGTAACAGATAAAGTACTAACTAAAATTCAGTTCTAAATGACAGTCTTCTGGGGGTTGAAAGTTCAATCCTCAGTGAGGGCAATACTAATAATACAATTGCGAAGTACTTAAGACTTATACCCTGTAGTCCAAATAATACAATATAATAATTAATGAAAATGTGGGTTGGTCGTTCAATTTCAAAGTATTGAAGAGTTAGTTAATAAAATTGAAATATAAGCCATATTAGCAATACAAGATTATTTTTTTTTTACATTAATCCTATCAATTTCTGAATAAAATTCCTTCTTCAGGGATGACCAGTATTGAGTCATTTTTTTTTCATCCAAAAACAAGAATAAACAAACTTATTTCTTTGTTACTTGATAAACGTCTTTTTGATCAAGTAACAAAGAAATAAGTTTGTTTATTCTTGTTTTTTTATGAAAAAAAAATGACTCAATACTGGTCACCCCTGAAGAAGGAATTTTATTCCGAAATTGATAGGATTAATGTAAAAAAAAAAAATTAATCTTGTATTGCTAATATGGCTTATATTTCAATTTTATTAATAATTAATACGTTTTCCTTGTCATGACTGACGGAACGAAAACAATGTAACCCCGCAAATTTAATAAAGAGGTCAGTGATTCGTCATTTTAAATCAAAACCTTCACCTCGACGTTTCCTTGCAAGTAAGTCAGCTACTTTTTACTTTTAATAAAGTAATAAATATTTATAAATCATAATTAAGAACCCTCGAAAAAAACATCACATAAAGTTAAAAAATAAAACAACACGTGTTATGTAATCTAATCAAGAAACAATGTACAGACAAACAAAATAAAACATAATTAAGCTTATATCTTTGGCGAATTCGTTTAAATGTTTATTTTATTAATATTTTAATTCGCTTTTAAACACTTTCCTATTAAGTGTTTAGCTGTTATATTCCGTGAGAACCTGTTCACTATAGGAATAGCTAAAAAGAGTGCCCGTTTTTTTTAATACAAAGACATTCTGACCAGCTTTCATTCATCTCTCTATCTTAGCTTTCAGATAAACAATTACATTTGTTTAAAATAAATATTACATTATTTCATATTTATTTATTCATTTTATTTAAATAATAACATTAACATTTTTTATTTCATTTTAAACTTAAAATCTTATTTACTTAGTTTATTTGCATTCTTATTTAAACACATTTTTGTAAATTATTCGTATGATTTTTGTCTATCGTTCATTAACTTTTCAAACTTTTCCTTTTTGAGCATATGAAAATGCGATAAGTGATATATTTATTTCTTGAAACAGCAAAGAAAACGTTTCACGTTGGGTTTTTTATTAATTGAATATTGATAATTATAGAAAGTAAAGAATACAAGGTTGTAATATATGGTTCAAGGGTGGGAGCAGGAGTTTCTTTGGTTCCACAATTTGTCCAGGCAGACCCGGTACACAGGTTCTGCTAAAACTGTATATATATATATATATATATATATATATATATATATATATATATATATGTATTTTATTATACATGCGTCGTTGAAGACCACGGAGTTTTCTTTTTTCGTTATCCATCTGGTTAATTTCTCGACGCGGCGAGCGATTCGTCGGTTTGCCGGTGTTAATTGGTGGAGTATGGAACCTAACGTTGTGTCGTGGGTCATTCCTCGAGCGCTTTCGGTCTCGCGATCGTCTTCAAGAAGTTGTCTTATTAGTAGTAAGAGCCGTATTTATAGTTTCATTATTAGTTATATATCTATTAACTTACATATATATATATATATATATATATATATATATGTATATATACATATATACATATATATATATATATATATATATATATATATATCTTTATTCGTTTACTTATTTTTTTTTTTTTTTTAATATCTATTATTATTATTATTATTAATATTATTATTATTATTATTATTATTATTATTATTATTATTATTGTGTATTAATTGTTGAAGAGTGATAAGGCGTTAGTATCGTTGGTGAATGCTATTTTATTAATTGTGGGTTGTCATTTTTTATGTGTAGGGCTTCACCAATTAACACCGGAAAGCCGACGAATCGCTCACCGCGTCGAGAAATGAACCATAAGGATAATGAAGAAAAATATATATATATATATATATATATATATATATATATATATATATATATATATATATATATATATATATATATATATATTATTCAAATTTACATCAAATAAAGAAAACTGTTTGGGATTAAACACAAAGATCAATCAGCAACTTGCAAACATCGGCAGCTCAATATTTAATGAAATAGAGTTGATTATATATTTTTGAGGATTTAAATCACTTACAAATCGTATTCCAAATAAATAGCATACACAAAAGATATATATATATATATATATATATATATATTATGTCTAGCCACGCTAATGAGTTGTAGACGACGAAACACGTGTCCGTCAATAATTAAATTTTATTGATTATTTATATATATATAATATATATATATATATATATATATATATATATATATATATATGAGTCTATATATATTTTATGAATGCCTACATTGTATGCTTTCAAGTGTGCGATTGTGATCTTAATGTTATGAATTTTTTATTTCTTAAAATCTTGTACAAAATGAAATGTCAAGCCCATTAAAAATAATGATTTTTATTTTTCGCGTTGGTCTATCTTTGAGACAATTTACATAAATCTAAATGTGCATTGTGTTCACTGATTTCGGACATTAATGTAATGTCTTTCAAAGAGAATATTCCGGAAATATGCGATGCGTAGCAAAATTAGACAAAAAACAAGAATGGATATTCTCAAGATGCGTCCATTCAATCTGCGCGTTTAGCGATGAAAATGCTAGTTAATGCTTGCGCATGACAGACCACCGAAAATGCTCTTTAAAACTTAAACGTGACAGACCTACGGATAGACAGAGCCTCTAACGGAGATTCATGGGCACATCAAAGAATGGTATTTCAAACTAAAGCATGACAGACCACAAAAATGCTATTTCAAATTTAAGAATGGCGACCTATCAGCCGATTGACATAAAGATGCGTTGCACCAATCTTGAACAAGATGTGTCCACATGTAGCAATTAAAAGCAATTTCATACTTAAGCATGACAGACCATAGAAAATGCTATTTTATATTTAAGCCTGAAAAAAACATCGAAACTGCTATTTCATACTTAAGCATGATGGAACATCGAAAATATTATTTCATACTTAGGCATGACGGACCATCGAAAATATTATTTCATACTTAAGCATGATGGAACATCGAAAATATTATTTCATACTTAGGCATGACGGACCATCGAAAATATTATTTCATACTTAAGCATGATGGAATATCGAAAATATTATTTCATACTTAGGCATGATGGAACATCGAAAATATTATTTCATACTTAGGCATGATGGAACATCGAAAATATTATTTCATACTTAAGCATGATGGAACATCGAAAATATTATTTCATACTTAGGCATGATGGAACATCGAAAATATTATTTCATACTTAGGCATGATGGAACATCGAAAATATTATTTCATACTTAGGCATGACGGACAATCGAAAATATTATTTCATACTTAGGCATGACGGACCATCGAGGATACTATTTCACACGTAAATGTGACAGAAGAACGAACGAACAAGACCTCTTATAAAGATGACGGAGTCCGTGTGAAATAGCTTCAAACATAAATCTGCAAAGTTAGTTTTGAAAATGCTATTTTAAACTGGTGCGACTGTTGTAGAGAAAATATACTTCTTCTGTGTACAATGACCTATCCCGAGTAGCATATCGACCACGACGACGATGCTAGCCTTGAGGAGTATGACAGTAGTACGAGTACAGCCGGACCGTTCCCCGTATACATTACAAGCCAGTTACTCAACTTGCAACTACTTATTGCTTTGTACTGACACATATTTCATCATAGAATAACAACATATTGCATTGTTCACTTACAATAATAAACCTTTTTATATGTGTATGTTGTCTGTTCGAGTTGTCATTACGCACTTCATATAACATTACAAAAATTACAGCTGGATAGGCCGACTAACTGACAGACAGAGCGTGTGTATATGTTCTCTAACGACTTTTAAGTTATAAGACATAGGAACGTGAAATTTTGTAGGAATGATCATCTACCTATGTAAATTCTCTAGAGGAGGGATATATTTATGTTTTGTTTTTTTCTAGTGAAAGGGGTCTCGCGGGCAAGTATGAAGCCACTAACTGAAATTAAGTGTTGTGGATCTGTAAGGCGTCCGAAAAGAAGGCATGAACTCGGGAAACAAAGTATATTTAAGAAAATATAAATACAGCACATAAAAATAGTGGTTGAACGTCTGTCTGTCTGAAAGTATTAGACTGGGGTAGTTCCAGGTATTTACTTTTTTCCCCTGCAGGAAAGTTGTGACACAATACCGGAAGATTGGTAGAGTCAAGTCAGCGCCCCTAACGAAGGAGAACTCTGGCCCCTAAAAATTGCCTGGGTAGCCCATCCGGCATTTGCCAGTCAGGGCGCCCCAGGCAGTAAGCAATAAATTTACTCCACCCCAAAGAGAGGAGGCAAGGCCTGGGAGGGTCGACCTCTTAGGACTACCCAGGACTAATGCTTCACCCCGACAGATAAAAGACCACCGAAATAGCCTGGGGTGAATCCAGCTATTTAATTGCTTCCCACCGCAGGAATATGCGACACAAGGTCGGAAGGTGAGGGAAGAATAAAGCCAGCGCTCTTAAAGAAAGAGCACTCTGACCTAGCAAAAATAACCTGGGTAACCCCGTCGGCATTCCCTGGTCAGGGCGCCTCAAGCAGTAAGCAATGAACTTACTCCACCCCAAAGAGGGGAGGCAAGGCCTGGGAAGGTGCACCTCCTAGGATAACCCAGGACAGTATACCTCAGCTCGGCAGATAAAAGGTCACTGAAATGGACTCAGTTCCTGCCGGACTGATTGTCGAGAACGAATCCTCGACTGGTATTACCCCATCCCGAAGTCCTAAATCAACCGAAGTTAATGAGACTAAACAGGTTAGGATAGTGAAGTGGAAGAGTTCATGTAGTCCGTAAATGAGGGGGGGGGGGGCATAACATTAAACATAGTAGAATTATAGGTAATCTGTTACTAATGGAGATTGTGTATCTGTCTATCTTAAGCCGAAACTATACTATTACTTATTCTATCTTCCAAGCCAAACGGTGACAGACGAATAAAAATGCTATTCAAACCGAAGCATGATAGGCGGACTGGTGGACAGATCCTCTTAAAGAAATACGTAGACACATCTAAAAAAAGGGGGGGGGGGCATATTCGTTTTGCCTCCTTCAAACAAACTATGAAGATAAATTGATTTCAAAGGAGTCAATATTTTAGCTTTTTTATCCATAATAAATTTTATCGCAAAATACAGTTTTGTTTGGCTATTTTCTTTTCTTCTGCCTGCAATAAATATTTAATACATTTCTTGATATTTACATCAATTTATTTCGATAGATTTTTAGGTTAATAGTGACAAAAAGAAGCTTTTTTTTTGTGAATGAAGGGAAGCATCATTTAGTTTCGTTCATTAAAAATCCATGTCAGCCTCAAAATAGGTTGCTTACTTTTCGATGTCAGTTTTACTATCTTTCTATCTGTCTCTCTTTCTTTCTGTCTCTCTTTCTATCTGTCTCTCTTTCTATCTGTCTCTCTTTTTATCTGTCTCTCTTTTTATTTGTCCCTCTTTCTATCTGTCTCTCTTTCTATCTGTCTCTCTTTCTATCTGTCTCTCTTTTTATCTGTCTCTCTTTCTATCTGTCTCTCTTTCTATCTGTCTCTCTTTTTATCTGTCTCTCTTTTTATCTGTCTCTCTTTTTATCTGTCTCCCTTTTTATCTGTCTCTCTTTCTATCTGTCTCCCTTTCTATCTCTCTTTTTATCTGTCTCTCTTTCTATCTCTATCTCTTTTTATCTGTCTCACTTTCTATCTGTCTCTCTTTCTATCTGTCTCTCTTTTTATCTGTCTCTCTTTTTATCTGTCTCTCTTTCTATCTGTCTCTCTTTCTATCTGTCTCTCTTTCTATCTGTCTCCCTTCTCCCCCCCCCCTTTCACTCAACCAAACACTATGAATAAATACTTTAACATATAAAGAACTTGAAGCATAAAAACCTTCACCAAAATGACCAGATTCGGCATTAAATAACCCGAAAAAGGGCTGATATGCCGTAAAACAAAACTACCAAACAAAAAGCAATGATCAAACATTTGAAGATATCAGGAACTTGAAGCATAAAAACCTTCACCAAAATGACAACAATTCAAAATACCAAAGCTCTTAACTAATGACTATAAATGACCCACTGACTTAAGACTCAAATGAAGGATATTTCTTTTTACATTCATGGCATGAAATGACCCTTAGGGTTGATGTGCCATTAAGCAATATCTTACCTTACCCCCCTCTCTCTCTCTCTCTCTTTCTATCTGTCTCTCTTTCTATCTGTCTATCTCATTCTATCGAACTTTCTATCTTTTTATTATGTTTCGCAATGTTTAGATAAGGCTTGCTAATTTGGATTATTCGGACGACTGATCTAATCTTGGATGTTGTCCTCACAACATTTCGGCCGATGCAACCTCCGACATTCTTCAGATGCGTTTTGTCGAACTCGGGAATCTGTGAGGATAACATCCAATATGAGAACAGTAGTTTGAATTATCTAAATAATACGTATCTTCCTCTTCCTTCAATCTCTTTCTTTCAGTGTTTCTTCCCATGAGACGAATCTCAGTCTGTCATTCTTTCAGTCAAGTTCAGCAAGGATCGCAGGTCATCAAAATTGCAGTTGACCATAAACTAAATTAGGTTCAAATTGTGTTCAAAGCAGAAAAAAATCATGAAATTTTTTATCATGCATTTTTCTTATAGCAAATTATGTTTAATATTAAATAAAACATTTATTTCAAAGCAATTCTCATTTAAACAAAATAAGCTGGATTTATTAAATGATATAAGCGAGGTGCAAATTCGGCACCCGATTTTGCTGGCAATTGAAAGGAATAGTTTAGCATGACACTTTATCTCATGTCACCAGAGACCTTGTGTTACTTCCAAAATGCTGGTGATACCAGATCAGGCTGCCCTGTGGCTCCCTGAGACGAAATTCACCTACATTGACGTTTTTTGTTTTTTTTTTTGTTTTTTTGTAAAACTTAATTATGTTCTACAAAACCAAAAACAAAAACAACAGCCCCTCTCCCTTTCTCCCTCCCCTTTTTTATTTTATTTTTAGAACTTGAAGCATAAAAACTTTTACTATAATGACCGGATTCGACATTGAATAACCCAAAAAGGGTTGATGTGCCGTAAAACAAAACTACCAAACCAAAAACGATGATTAAACATTTGAAGATATAAAGAACTTGAAGCATAAAAACTTTTACTATAATGACCAGATTCGGCATTAAATAACCCAAAAAGGGTTGATATGCCGTAAAACAAAACTACCAAACCAAAAACGATGATTAAACATTTGAAGATATAAAGAACTTGAAGCATAAAAACTTTTACTATAATGACCAGATTCGACATTAAATAACCCAAAAAGGGTTGATATGCCGTAAAACAAAACTACCAAACCAAAAACGATGATTAAACATTTGAAGATATAAAGAACTTGAAGCATAAAAACGTTTACTATAATGACCGGATTCGGCATTAAATAACCCAAAAAGGGTTGATATGCCGTAAAACAAAACTACCAAACCAAAAACGATGATTAAACATTTGAAGATATAAAGAACTTGAAGCATAAAAACTTTTACTATAATGACCAGATTCGACATTAAATAACCCAAAAAGGGTTGATATGCCGTAAAACAAAACTACCAAACCAAAAACGATGATTAAACATTTGAAGATATAAAGAACTTGAAGCATAAAAACGTTTACTATAATGACCGGATTCGGCATTAAATAACCCAAAAAGGGTTGATATGCCGTAAAACAAAACTACCAAACCAAAAACGATGATTAAACATTTGAAGATATAAAGAACTTGAAGCATAAAAACGTTTACTATAATGACCGGATTCGGCATTAAATAACCCAAAAAGGGTTGATATGCCGTAAAACAAAACTACCAAACCAAAAACGATGATTAAACATTTGAAGATATAAAGAACTTGAAGCATAAAAACTTTTACTATAATGACCGGATTCGGCATTAAATAACCCAAAAGGGTTGATATGCCGTAAAACAAAACTACCAAACCTACCACTTCCAAAATGTAAACAGGAAGTGTATTTTCAACTGAACTTCTTGGTCTCAGAATTATGCTTTTTATTAAAATGTCAAAAAACGTTTATATTTACTTGTTACAAAAGCAAAACAATGATATTAATAAAACTGATGAAACTACATAACTCATTCCACCGTTTTATGTCTTAATTTGCTTTCAGTTCGTGTTTATCCGTTACAACTCTGCATTGTATTGCCTTCTATAAATTACCTTTATATACACACTAAACAATGCTTCAAGCGAACTACATTAGTATATTAAAAGAAATTACTTTTATATTTATTTCTTACAAAAATAAATTCTTTAAAATGTTTTAAACTTCAAAAATGAAAAGCATAAACATAACTTTTCTCCGAATTGGTTGGTCATATTTGTGTTTGAATAAAGTATTCTTGCAGTCGAAATGTCGCCGTTCGCTCTTATCAAAGTCCAGAGAGAGAAAAAAAGGACCTCATTCATATTTACCCCTCTGGCTTTTATACGCTTGCTTACCGTCTCATGCAAATGAGTCCATCGCATGAAATATGCATTTTGGCGCATGCGCGTTGGAATCTCTGCAAATAGCGAACGTACACTCGGACAACTCGTGCGCTTGGTAGGTTATTGTTTATCTTGTCTTCAACAGTTTTTCTTTCGCATTTATACTACTATAATTAATGTTTTTGTCTCATCTCAATAATATGCAAAATAATTTACCAACAACTTTTATTGCTTTTTTGGTGGTGGTGGAATTGAAGGGGTAGACCATTTTGCCAGCAAGCCTTTTAACGCTTTCCTTCCCTATTGGACTCGTGAACGGCTTACTTTATTACTAGCCTGTTTCGAGTCCAGGAGATTGAACGCTGATGGTAAGGTCTCTTTCAGGCTTGGTTTGTCTTGAAGTGATTCTACCTCCCTCTCTTTTTTTATTATTATGATTAGCTCCTTAAATCAAGTGGTTTCATGCCTTGTCTGGATTGGCTTCTATTTAAAGAAAAATACATGTTTAGGAGAAGTGCGGCCGTTGTTGGACAACCCTTTGCTTCACTATAACATTCCTATAGCACAGGCATTCTTTTCAGAATGTATCCATTGTCTCTTGAGAGAATAATATTTCTCTTTATGCATATTTATAAGATGGATGCTTTTATTTCAGCCTTGATCCCCCCGCCCCACGCATCTACCCGTAATATAATTCTTAAAATCAAGTTCACAAATGAAAATTTTTTTTTTTCAAGACTCTGCAATTATTCATTTCTTTAATACCAAGAATCGATTTCTTTTTAATTATTATTATTTTTCTAAACGCTTCACTTTCTCCTCTTTTTAGATGTTATGTCATCTTTCTTTTGTTTGTGGAATAAATATTTTTGTTCTACAAAAGCAGTCGTGTAGAAATGGTATGAATAATATCGTGAATTTATTGCGTTCT
Source organism: Sepiola atlantica (assembly GCA_963556195.1). Classification (NCBI taxonomy): domain Eukaryota; kingdom Metazoa; phylum Mollusca; class Cephalopoda; order Sepiida; family Sepiolidae; genus Sepiola; species Sepiola atlantica. Next base: position 188,601,988 of record OY744520.1, on the reverse strand, counting down.
GTCGTTGACAGCATTTTTGGAACAGATGAGTGAGCAGCTTTTTGTTGTTGTTGTTTTATTTTCTTTCTCTGGCTAATTTATCATTTGAGAAATGGTTCAACGTTAACGTTGAACAAACGAAGCTTTCAAATCATCATTCATCAAGACCAAACACCATGAAACAATTGGGAACAAAAGTCAGTGCTTTTATTGGTAGCATCGACACTTCTGTGAGGAACATGAGATGAAGAGCTTACCACTATGACAGAACTGCGAAGTTGAGGAACCAGCAGACATTTGGATAACTGAGAATTGTTAGCACTCTAGTCGTTATGCTATGGTTTAACTTCGAACTTAGTGTCTATTCTCTGTGCTGATGAAGACACTTGATATCAATAAAAATCCATATCGTCTCAGAAACGATCGTACACGAAACTATTGTGTATGTTGAATTCTTAGAACGTATGTAAATGAATGTCATAAATGTATTTACCTCATATCTATAATATATTTTTCAAAATATTCTCCTTATTATTGACATTTCATCAGTGCTTCCAAGTGTGACTTTTCATTCTCTCTCTCTCTCTCTCTCTCTCTCTCTCTCTCTCTATATATATATATATATATATATATATATATATATATATATACAAAGTTAGGTATGTGTATATGTTTATATATATGTATGTATAGGATATACTCCAAAACTAATCAACCGATCATTATCAATTTTAGTATACAGCTGCGAAGTGTAATGGTAGGTAATGTAGGCTATATTAATTTTAATTTAGTCTTATGCCAAAAGGGGCAAAAATGGGGGTGAAAGCCCTTCATGAAAATTCAGATACCTCAGATTTTTGTTAAATTTGAACAATTGGTAATCAACATCAATTAATAAATATTCCCAAAATTTCAGTTTCTTTTGAGCATTTTAAAGGTGTTTTAGGGGGCATAATGTTAGCACAACCTCTTATTTGAAAATTCAAATACTTCAGATTTGCATTGAATTTTATCCATAATCATGAGACACCAATGAAACAAGATTCCCTGAATTTCAATATCTCCTTAAGAACCCTTAATACCTTTAATTTTAGACATTTTTTAGAATCAAACTTATGTAATGTATTTTGATCAAAATTGGAATAAGGTTTAGTATCATTATATCTTGATTTTACCCATCCTGGGACTGGTATTCTTAAAAGAATACCAGTCCCAGGACGGATAAAATTTATTCCTTGAACAGAACAGTTTTGCACCAATTTATGTCACTTTACAAAGATTAAAATCAAAATATAATATTACTAGACCTTATGTCTAGAATCTTTATTCCAATTTTGAGCAAAATTCATCACATGATTTTGACTGAAAAATGTCTAAAATTTGAGGCTTAAACTTAAGGGGTCTTAAGAAGAAACTGAAATTCAGCAAATTTTGTTTAATTTTTGTATAAAAATGTCATTTTTTATGAATTCTACTTTATTTTTGGCAATGTCTACTTTTCAAATATTTGAATCTACTTAGAGACTTTATAACATTGTAAAAAAGAAAAAAAATGTTATCCTGACGCTACATAATCTTTCCGTCTAAATGTGTTTTTTTTTAATAATGTCTTCTTTTTCATTTTTTTATAGGTAAGTCCTCCTTTGCACCTTGTGATTTTCGTTAACGACAACATCAGTGACTCGCTTACCTCACCTGTCTAATGCTGCTGTACAGGTGAGCATTTTGGGGAAAAATCTCCGGATCGCTTTTTCCAGATTAAAAAAAAAATGTTTTTATGGAAATTGCTCCAGACAAGGCATGAAGCCACTTGATGTAAGGATCTAAAAAATACTACTTCAAGATCAAAAATTAACCAACGATAAGTGTTATGGATAGATTCTGACCCAGAAAACAGCAATTCTTCCCTCTTTGTCCGAAACATCGCTCATGAAATGTGAGGACTAAAGGACAACATATGGGAAGCAAGAATTACGGGGCTGCCGAAAGTAAACTCAAGGTCCTTTCTACTCTCTTTCAGACTCGATTCTATTCAGTGTCTATGCTTTGTTGGATTGATGCCATTTCGTTATTATCGGATGCTTTGCTTGAAATATGTTCCGGAAAATTTTTTTGGATACGGTTTTAAAGGATTTCCTAGTTACTTTTATTTTCCCCAAATAAGGCATATTGCGACTGAAGCATGAGGGGCAATGTGGTAGGAAGCAGATTTATAGGGAGACGTGGTGGTGGTGGAAGTTGAGCAGCAAGATGTTTGTTCACATTACATTTAAATTTCTTGATGTAGGTACTGTTGTGAAAACTAGGAACAGGAAGGGAATTACAAATGCAAGCAGTCCGAGAAAAAAGCTATCAAAGTACAAATTCTTCCAGCATCTAGTGATCTCTGCAGTGAAGGGGTAAAATTTTGTTGTTATTCGGGTGGGTTAGGAGTATTTTCAGGGTGATTTCAGGAAACCTACAACACTTTTGAAACGATAGATAGCATACTCTCTCTGAAGAGAGTCGCCATATGATTGAGTACAAACTTCTGCGCAGGAGGCGGTTGTTTCATTGTGTAAATACCTGTGTGGATCCGCAGGTTATACTGATATAGTTGCTAAAATAATCTTCAGGGCTGTATATGAGTAAGATCAACGTGTAGTATCTGTTTTGTTATTGGTCGCTGGTGCTACCAGATCAGGCTGTCTGAAGATACCGGATTCCTGACTTAAAATGCATAAAGCAGTGATGTTATTGTTTTTTCCTTGCCCTTTGCCAAACTCAATCACGTTTTGCAAAGCTAAAAATAAAAACATTTTTTCTTCTTCAAAACAACCTAACCAAACACCATGAATAAATATTTGAAGATATAAAGAACTTAAAGCATAAAAACCTTTACCAAAATGACCGGATTCGGACTTAAATAACCCGAAAAGAGTTGATATGCCGTAAAACAAAACAACTAAACCAAACCCCATAAATAAATATTTGAAACATAAAACCTTTACCAAAATGACCAGAAAAGGGTTGATATGCCGTAAAACAAACAACCAAACCAATCTGTTATCGGTCAGTGAAGAAGTAATCCTTCTAGATAATTTTTATTTTCATCCCAATACAGAGTGCCCTTTTTTGGAATGCTGGATGTTCCCCACATTAAAAATCGCTTTTGTTTAACTCTACCCTCGTGGAGAAGTAAGTAAATAGGGTCTTCCCACATACAGCGCCTGCTATTCCCAAATGATCCCCAATCTGATACGGTATGATAATTACTTTCTTGCTGTAAATATTTTTGTAAACCTCCCTTTTAATATTTGTTTTTACTTATTCCCAGAAGCATGTATTTATTAAAAAAACAGTTATATAGTTACAGATGTGTTGCATACTCCTACTTAGGGCCGCGGCTTTTCTCGTTTCGTACACTCATTTTGGAAAGGGCCATGGCAGTTCCCATTTAATCACTCGTCATTTTTAAAACATAAATCATATAGTTTGCATCCTTTAAATTTCTCCATCGCCGCGTGGAGGGGTGTGCCGTCTCGATGTCGTCTAGTGGTTGAATTCTTTCTTCTTTATTCTGCCGTGAACCACACCGCTGCAACACAAAGCCTCATGATCGGGTCTGAAGACAAACAATCTTTTTAATTTAATTTCAGTGTTATTTCAAGCGTTAGCTATCCGTCAGCTGGGAGATATTCACTAAGGTCGAGAGAGAGAGAGAGAGAGAGAGAGAGAGAGAGAGAGAGAGAGAGAGATCAAATTACTGCTTTCGTAATTTCTTAACAATTAAGTCTTAACCATTCGTGGAAGGGGGGAAGAGATCTTTCGCCTGTATTTTCTTAGGGAAATATTTCTCTTAACTATGTTGCAGACTACATGGTAAAAATCACGTCTGATAGGTTCGCCTCCAAAACCCAGACCGCTAAAACTCGCTTCTCACAAAGAACGAGTGACGTCACGGATCCCTCTGCTTCCCACGCAAAGGCCCGTGACGTCACAGAGCCTCTCGCGGGTGCACATTGACCCCTGATCCGAGGTCTCGTCATGCGGTGACCTTGTCACGTCTGTGAGCTCCAACTGTGAGAACAGGCTCTATTCTGCACTCGACTGCACGAGTCCACCCACGCTAATTCGCACAAGTCAAACCAACGATTTCTAACAGATACGACCATTCCCATAGGGTCATTATTTAATAGATGAACTAAATAACATATAATTTTTCTCCATCTCTTCTAAACGTTAGCCTCGTCTACTAATATAAAACTATATTCAATAGACAGACATTTCCAGATTATAACTTTTTAAAGTAAAGTGATTTAATTACTCAAAGTTATTATTTCAGCATACATGATTTAAAAGATATTGATATTAACTTTGATTACAATTGTAGAAAGACAAAGCCTGAAAAATAGGTGCGTTGGAATCAAGTTCTTATATGCTATTTAAGTCTGACTTGAAAAATCCGACTAACTCAATTTTATATGTTAGATATAAGAAATAGTAATTTTTATGAATAAAATATTTTATTATTTCCTCTAGTATTTTAATTCAATCCTGCTTCAGAATTTTATAAATACAATAAATTTAAATTTAAACCAGAAAAAAATGGACCTGCTGTGTCGTTTTCGTTAGGAATCACACAGTTTGAACATATATTTATTAAAACCATGTTTGAGATTCTTGACTGAAACATGCGTTTCAAAAAGAAACTGTAATCCAAGTGTGCCATCCTCAATATTGGTTTTTATTTATATCGCAAGGCAGAAGAATTTAACAATGAGAAACCCCCAATATTCAAAGACAAACGGAAGAATGTAATCGAAGATGAAGCAGTTGTCTGTGACAGTTCTACTTTGGTTAATCAGTCACGAAAACATGCCAAATTGATTTGCAGGATCCCATCCACCGGTGCCTCTCTCATGAAATGGGTTCATTTCAAAGGTCTAAGAATGAATTCCAAAGAAATGTAGACGTTTTGCTTTTTGAAATATAGACAGCTGGTTTTGGCAGTCGGTAGACAAAGCCTAGAGTTATTCTTCCTCATCCAGAAAATATATAAAAGGATACAAAACAATCGTTTTGCCGTTCCAATAATTATAGATATATAGTTACAAAAATAATATTAACTAACAAAACCAAATGGAAATTCCACACTTGCTTTATTTATTTCAATTTTCGTAACTCTCGCTTCCCTTATTTTGTTCTTTAGTCCCCACATTCCATGAGCAATTTTTCTGACAAAGGGGGGAGAATTACTGTTTTCTGGGTCGGAAATTATCCATCTAACACTTATCGTTGGATAATTTTTGACCTTGTAGTATTTTTTTAGCTCCTTACATTAAGTGGCTTCATGCTTTGTCTGGAGCGACTTCCAATAAAAAAAAAATTAAATATTTTGAGAGGTCCAAGAATTACGAAAAACAATCATCCAAAAAGTAGTTAATTTCGTGACGTTTTTGTTTTAAATAACAACAACAACAACAATAACAACGTGGAGACGTGGTTAAAATTTCGTTCAAGGAAGTACATGCTTTTTTTGCTTTTTGTCTAGGAAAACAGTCAAACGTATGCCAAATTCAAATTCAAGTCAGTTAGATTTGCAAGCAACGGGTAGAAGCTGGAGAGACACTGCGAATCTGGCTACAAACCGAATGCGTGGATCACTTTAACTTTCTCTTACATCGCAGGACATGGTATTTCCTAAGTCTAAGTAAGTAAGTACTATGAAATGTAAGAACTTTAGATAATTTTCTAATTGTAGCGGAGGATTAGGGATATGTGTAAAGAATGTTAATTTCTGCATTTGACCTGAAGAATTCATTCATGTAATAAAACAAAAACGTTTCTGTGTAGCTCATAGTATGCTGTTTTAGTACGTGTATAACTTTAGTATAGGGAGATGTGTGCAGAACATAGGGCCATCATTAGTCTGGGTAAAAATGCCTATCTCTCTAGGACGTGTGAACATCACGTCTTGTCAGGCCGAAATAGCCTGTTAAAAGAAGACGCTGTTGAATGACGTCTTTCCAGCTTCAGAGTTTGTGTCTAAGAGTGAGAGAAACATAAATACGTGACTGACGTCACACTGTTTAGAGATATGCAAAAGATATTTAAAGATTTGCGTATTTTTATATTTGTCCACTTATCCTCCTCCTCCTCCCCCTCCTCCTAACTATATTCGGGTTAACGTCTGTTTTACTTGCTGACATGTATTGGACAGCTTCTAGAAATTTACTTCTAAACTAACCTATCTCTGACCAGATGTTTATTTATCCCTCTTTCTCAAATGATACCTTATCACTTCCTCCCATGTTTCCTGCCATCTGACTCTACCACCTCAACTGTTCTACATCAGTTTATCCAAGCATTCTCATCTGTTCTCTCAACAAGACCATACCAACAAAGACACCTGTTCTGCACACATCTCCCTATACTGTCCAGATTTAATCTTCCTCTGATCATCAGATCTAAGCCTGTTTTTAAGACTCGTATTACACATCCATCGTATTATTCAATTATTTCGCTCCATGCAACGCATGTCCTCAACCCTCACTAGCAAGGTTTCACTTCCATACATCATCACACTGCGTACACATTACTTTGTCATTATGTAACAAAAAGAAAACATGTCATTGGTCTAACTCTAACGCATCGAATTCCATATTGTCTTTTGCAATTCTAAAGAATGAATGAGAATCCCTGAAGAATTCTTCTCGTGAGAAATGCGCGAATGAAAATTTAAAATTCTGTGTCATAATTGCTGCAGGCTTCCTGTCGGATTACTTTCACATCTTCCGATCATTCGGAATTAAGACAAATGGAAAGAAAGAAGGGCATCCGTGATTCGTATTAAGTTCAGGAAAAGGAAGACATTCGTGAAGGAAAATACAAATTGCTTGCGCAAATTAAGATAGACACGTTTTTTTTCTTTTCTGTTTTGATGCATTGTTTTCGAAACACAAAATGGAAGTCTTCTCTTCAAGATGCATCCTTCCACCTGTGAGAGGATTTCTTTTGTCGTTTAGCCAATCTCTAATGCTGAATCTTTTTCAATAAATATCGGTATTTTAAATAGTAAATGTTCAAAGCGTTTTAGAAAATGTGGATGGTTTGTTGCATTACCTCCCCTCCAAGGGGAAATCCACACTCTGAATGTCACTATCAAACAAATGTCTCTTTGATACCGAATGCAAATCAACAAGTCATAAAACATCAGTAATTCATAACTTGTAACCTGTCCTACAAGACTGAGCATCCTTTTGGCTAAGATCAAAGTGTAGTATCTGTTCCGATGGATACTGCACCTCATAGACTAGTATTGTCTTGGCCTTCGAGGATTGATTTACGCCGGTCTATGGGTCTGTCCTGTGCAGTTCTAGGAGATCCAACCTCCCAGGCTTCGCCTCCCCTCCTTGGGGAGGAGTAAGTTTATTGCTTACTGCCTGGGGCGCCCCTACCGGGGAATGCCGACGGGGCTGCCCAGGCAATTTTTAAACCCCACTTTCCCGACCCTACCTTGGGTCACATCTTACTTGTGGGAGTAAGATAAAAACTGGACTTGTGCCTAACTCCTGGAGAGGAGTAAATCAATACTCACTCCTAAATTGTCTTATACCTTGTCTGACGTCATTTCCTTTAACTAGTGTTTCCACAGGATAAAATGCCCCCCAAAGCTAGATACAGCAAGTAGTAGTAGTAGTAATAATAATAATAATAACTAAGAATGATACTAATAACAGTGATAGTAATAATAACTAATAATAACTCACGACAATAATAACTAACAATGATACTAAAAACTAGTAACTAACAATAAAAATACTAATAATAATCTATATATTAATACGATAGCGTGTGTGTTCGTGTGCCACGCTGACATCAAAAGTTCTGCGCATGCGTGCCGCACCTAGATGTGGAAAAGCATTCAAGTCACCTAATTTTCGTAATATTTTCAAGTATTCCCCTTTGGCGCAACGGTTAGCGAAGTATGATTTTGACGTCGGTTTTTGACGTCGGCCCGACTGGTTTATAGTTAGATCCCAACCAACCTCTAAGACTTTTTTTATACATCCAAGGGGGGGGTGGATAGAGAGGGGACGACCGGGAAGAGACATATTAATAGGATGTTCATTTTTTAAAATAAATATACAAGTCAAATCTTATCATATTTTATTCAAACATGTATAGGTTAGGAACAAGATAATTAGTATTGAAAACATCCTTTCGTGTAATTTACACGGGTCTCGCTAGTAATATATAACGACAATAATAAGAAATAACAATGATAATAACTAATAATAATACCTAACAATAGTAATGATATCAATAACTAACAATAAAATACTAATAACAAATGTTGCAATACCCATTCCTTCGGGGGACCCGGTAGCATCAAACAAAACACAACGATAGAGACAAGGACGTGCTCGAGAACCCCTGTTTCTTTATTCTTCACCACCAGCTGGTGTAAGTTGGATATACATATATATATAATTAAATATTTCTTTGTTAGCAAAAATCCTTTGCCATTATTGTTCTTTCTCTTGTCTTACGAAGAAACCTCTTTCTTTTCCTTGACGGCAGTTGATTTTCGAATCTACCCAACGTAGGTTATTTTCACGAAAACCAGGCAGAGTGATTTACCTTGCTACCTAGAGGGAAACACGACAATACGTCCTGTTGCAGTCTGCTCCCGGAAATCTAGGGAAAGTTTGTGATCTCCACGCTAGTTGTTTACGGCAATTCGGCCGTGGTGAAGGTGTCGTTCGAAAACACCAAAATGTCTCTCTTCTGAGGGCACCCAATCCGACCCAAAACAGTCACTAGTCCGCAAACACCAACTTGAACTCCAACTTCACTCTTCTGACAACACCAAATCCGACCTCCACCTTCACTGGTCTCAATCCGGGATGAACCAAAGAAGAAGTGCGCTTTCTCATTTCCTGTCCTCTTTATGGGGACTCCCATCATGCAATGCAAAATAGGTCACATGATCATTTGGTACTTCCTTTCTATAAAACCAGCCATTTGCTTTAACTCTGCTGTTCCACATGGCCTGGTCTGGTATTACAGGTAAGTCTTATGTTTTTAAGTTTTTTATTTTCCACTACAGAAGGTACCTCTCTTCGGGGCTAACCCACGACAAGTTTTTCTCTATATCCTCCTAACTCGATCTCTGCTACGTAAGCGCTCTTTCTTTGAACTTCGGGTGCCTTCTTCTTTCTGGCCTCGTGCACCTGACTCTTTTAAAGGTTACCCGAGTCGGTTTGTTTTACGACGTTATACTCCGAAATGAACTCGCCGACCTCACACACCTGGGCTCGTTCAAAGGTCAGCGATTTATTTCCGTTTTTTAGCGTAATTGACAATCTATCTAGCCTTCGGCTTTTCTGCATCATTGCAGTATCATGCCCTTAACCTTCCCATGACGTCTTATGCCTGCATCATTCTTTTACACAAACAACAATAATAATAACTTAGATAACTAATGCTAATAATTATAATAACTAATAATAAAAATACTACTTATAATTAATAATAATTAATAATTATACTAATACAACCAATAATAACTAACAACAATAATAGGAAAAACTAATGACAATAATAATAACTAATAATAATAACGATAATAATAATTTATAAAAATAATAAATAACAATTAAAAAAATATTAAGATGTAAAAATTAAGAATAAAATTGATTAGAACAGTTTAAAATAAGGAAAATATAAGAAGTTGCTTATTTTTATATTTTATTTATTACATTTGTGAGGGGAAAAGGAAAGATTTCTTTGAGAAATTACAATATATAAAAATACAATTCTAAAAAAAATAATTAAACAAAAAATCAAATCTCAAAATCTTAACAATAAAACCAACAAAAATATCTAATGAATGTTTTTTTTAAATTAAATCAATTTTTTTTTTTTTAGAGGGAAAAAATCCTACTGCGATTGAAAAAAAAATGTCAGGCTTTCAAATAAAGAGGATTACTCACACATAAAATGCAAAATAATGAAGTTCGATATTTTTTAAATTCCAAGTAAAATATATTTTTTAAACAGATAAAGAGGTATTAAGAAATATTGATTCATAAAAAGGATGTATATGCCTTAGATGCAAGGTGAAAAATGCTTATGTGAAGACGTGTGATGATTATCTATCATCCAGGATCTGAAGACAAATGGCTTTCTTCTGCTTTAGTAAATGTGCACAATATATCAATGGCAGTGAGTTGCGATAGAAGCTGAAAGGGAGACAATCATCTGAATGTTTAAGTGATGAAACGATGAGGTTAACTATAACAACATTTATTTGGTGTGTGATGTGCGAGAGAAGATGTTGTATACATGTGTATAAGAGAGTTAAGAGAGAATGTGTTACATATATAATGTTTTGTTTGACTCTGTGCTAAGTTTTTATGAGGATGATATCAAATATATACATATGAGGGGCGTTCAATAAGTAATGCCCCTGACCCACTTCCAATTATCTGATCTAGATGAAATTTTGCATGTGTAATGAGTTATAACCATAGGGGTTATGTTGCAAAAACAGCTCTGAACTAATTGTGGTTTCTGATTTACAGGTGTTTGAACTGAGTCGGGTGTGAAATAGAGCCAGTTGAGTGTCGCGCAGTGATCCGGTTTTTGTATTTGAAAGAACGCACACCAAAGGAGACTTTTGATGAAATGAAAGAAACTTATGGTGATGATGCCCCATCATATGACCTTGTAAAACGCTGGCATCGTGAATTCAAACATGGCCGGAAGTCTGTGGAAACAGCTCCCAGACGTGGTCGTCCCTCTTCTGCCATTGATGAGGCATCTGTCCAAGTTGAGGCTGCCATTTTGGAAGATCGACGCGTTAATATTCGCCAAATAGCCCAAGAGGTCAAGATTAGTATGGGGTCTGTGGAAACTATCATTTGTAAAATCCTTCATTCAGTCTCGGAAAATGAAGAGAGAGAAGAGGGTGGAAACCTTTCGTTAAAAATTCAGATACCTCCGATTTTTTGAGAAATTTTAATAATAGATATTAGACACCAATTGATAAATATTCCCTAAATGGTACTGTCTTTGGAGTATTTTAAATGGTTTTAGGGGGCATATGGCCACAAAATCCCATTTGAAAGTGTGTCATAATTTCGCCCCGGGAAACTGAAGAGGAAGGGTGGGGAAGAGACAGCTTTTGCCGAAGACAACAGGGAGAAGATGGCAACGGGAAGAGGGGCAGTGAAATGGTGCGACCAGAGAAGAGAGAGCCCCGGGCAACGTCGGGTAACCCTGCTAGTATATATATATATATATAATATATATATATATATTATTCTGCATGTAGAACATTTTCTGTATCAGCGACAAGAGTAGTACTGACTTCATATATAATGAAGTTCTCGCTATCATTGTTAAATATGATACGCTTCAACTTGTTTTTGCTTTTACTTACTTCCTTGTATTTAACTGAAGAGAAAAGAAAGATGATAAATCATCTTTTAAAGATAAAAAAAACAAACAAACATTTTTAGTTCTTTCCATTTGGCAGGCACGTTCCTGCAATCTTTACCCAACATTTAAGTGTTAATGTTATCAGTTATTTATTCTTATAGTGCCCTACACGTGTTTTGCTACCTAGCAAGGTGCGTGCTAGGCAGTTCATCAGGGGAGATTTAAAAAAACCCTAAGATATTGACCTCAACAACTGACAATACCCCACAGAGGATTGACCTAGTTGAAAAGGAAAACAAGTTCAAAAGACAGCTCAAACAACACTGTAATATGTGGTAGCTGTGATGCGCCCCACAAGAATCAAGTTCGGTGCAATCCAAGGAGGGAATTCTTGGATTGTTATCAGTTATTTATTCGTAGAGGAAATTAACCCTTTAGGGGCCAGCGTTTTTACCCTTATTTGGCACTATGGTAAAATTGAGATGTGTATGTGTAAAAAAATAAAGTTAGAATTGGCAATTTCCACGTATCGTTAAAATGAAAGTAGAGACTGAAATTTTCCATTAGCAGTCAAGTTAAAGCTACGTGTACAGGAAGTCGGTAGTGAGACGTGGTGAATAAGCGGGTCGGATTTTTCTCTTTTTACTGAATCGTAAGAGAACGAAAGAGAAAGTGGTTGTGTTTTGGGATAGTTGCTCTCTCCCCAATGAGGATGAGTTGGGAACATTATGTGTGTATACATGTATACACTCAAGGAAAAATACCCCCCCCATAATGAGTGTTAAACCTCCGAAATGACTGCATGCTGTTCTTTATTAATAACATTTACGACCGCTCTTATTAAAAAGAATATGACAACAATCTAGTGGGGCATGTCCTCTTCTCTTCACTATAGTCACTTTCTCACAGAAGAGATGTTGCTAGTCTTTCTCTGCTCTATCGTTATTTTCATGGTAGGTGCTCGACTGAGCTCCAATCTAGTGCCACCCCTGTAAAAAATTAACAGCTAAAACTCGTCTAGCTATAACTACTGTCAATAATTTCCCTTTTTACCTCTGTGTACCATAAACTTAAACGGAGCTTCCATGAACTACCCAGCTGTGGAACACAGTACCACAGGGCTGCTTCCTAGTTGACTACAACATAGTCATTTTCAAGTCCAATGTCAACTAATTCTTGTTGAGCCATCTTCTTAAATAATCAAATTCTTCCCAATTTTAACCATCGTTACCAATCTTCATGGTGCTGTATTACCGTCCGCCTGACAAACTCATTAACCTTTATCCTCAAGTGGCCTTTGGGCCTAAATAAATGAGTAAGAAAAAGAAATGGATTGCTGCTGCTTATTATCAACACAAGATTCCAACTGTTTGCATGAGAAGCCGCCATTCTAAATAATTTTCTGGGATCGAAGAATCGGTCGCTGTAGCGCAACAGCATCAAACAGTGCTAAATACTTGTTAGCAAAAATCATGCTTTTTCAACCTCTTTTTCCATCAACATGCATAAAATGAACACCAACTAAATGATGTGATACACAAAGTACCTTCCTATGCTACAAAGGGGAAGAACACTCCAATGTGAATTTCATCTGCAGTATTGCGTCGAATCCAGTATGATGTGTGTTATACATAATTCCAATGTTAGAAACAAATAACCCAACTCATTCTTATATCAAAACTAGTAGGCCTACCCAGCTTCGCCCGGGATCCTAATTTCCGTGACAGGAAAAAGTAAAAGTTAAGCTGAGCAATCTGTTTAATATTTAGACATTCGTTTGCCGGACAAAATTGAGTAATTTAAAATAAATACTGCTCCCAGCCCTGAACCCATATTCTGTTTTTTTTTAATTTTGTAATAGCTGTAAGTTTGACATATTTTATTTGGTATAAAGTTTCTATAGCAATATAGAACATAAGATAGCTCTGCTTTCTTTAAACATAGTTATCCCCTCCTCTACTGTGATTATTATCTTAGATTAGTAAAAAAAAAAGTTATATTCCAAGGAGTTACTTTATTGCAACTGGGTATCTCATACTAGAACCGTGAACTATGTGCCTTTCTGCCTGCGTATCTGGAGTTAAACAGCCTTCAGATTTTGTTGTGCCCAATATGGCTTTCTTTGGCACCACTTTTTTTTGTTTTCATTTAAATTAACAAAGAAAATAAAACAAGTTTCTTCTCTTTATTATTTTTATTTCAGAAAATAGGGGAAGACGGGTGACTAAGCAATGTTTAGCTCCTGACCACCGAGGACGTTCCCCCAACAGCGAAGGCGAAAACCGCTTATTTCAAAGAATTTTTACCAGTAGGCATTCAATTGTTCTAAATATTTCTCAATACTGGAATGTCCTACCCAAGTTTGTCAATTCATTAACGAATTTTCTGTTAAAAGTTACTAGAACTAAGTAGAAGATCGTGAAGGAATTTTTTTTATTTCTGCAACCTCGTTCTTCGGCTAGCTCCACCCTTGGTCATTTTTGAATTATCCAACTTTTCGACGTCAATCGATCAATCCTCGCTCGACAGGTACGCTTTTAAAGGTCACTGAATTTTATTACTTCCATCCGTAACAAGTGCACCTGTGACCAAGTCTGGCACAACACAATCCAATTGGTTGTTCTCAATGAATCACATAGCATGATGATCTTTACACCAAAAACGGTTTAAGTCAGAAACTGAGTTCAGTAAGCGGGTTCTCCATTCACAATAATTTTGGTTAAATAATGCCGCCATTTAAAAGAAATTATTTTCTTCATTTTGTCAAGGCAAAAAAAAGAGTGCTCCAAATGACACATTCCCAGACGTGGCAGCAGGGAGCCTTCAGATTTTGTTGTGCCCAATATGGCTTTCTTTGGCATCACTTTTTTTTGTTTTCATCCAATTTTTTTTGTTGTTTCCTTTCATAGTGCCAAATAAGGGTAAAAACGTATCTAGCTCTTATACAGGTCGAGGGTTGCGTCAGGGGTAAGATACTTTTCGGAGCAGTAGAATGATCCAACCATTTTTCCAGCGACCTTAACAAAAGATTGGATGTAAGTCTGCAATTTCAGGTCTGGAGTGGATGTTAGTCATAGGAGTTTATCAAGGAGAGAGAGCCGTTCATTTCAACTGGGGAAAAATGAGTGCCCGATTATTGGTGGTGAAAGGAGAGGCGCTGGGGTTTTGAGGTGCTAAAAGTAACAAGCCACTTTCCCCTCATTTCAGTACATGCTCTAGGTCAGCAAAGATAGAACTTGATCATCAATGCTCTTTGAAGTACCGCCATGGAAGGTGTGTCGTCTGAATAGATGTCAACGAATGATATTAGAATATGATTTGGAAGATCATTTATGAAGATCAGGAAGAGGGTTTGGCCCAGAATGCATCCTCGAGGCACACCAGTATTGATACTATGTGCTTCAGACTATTGTTTTTATTTGTTATATTCATCAGTCAGTCAGTCCTCGGTCGATAGGCACGTTTTTTAAAGGTCACTGATTTTTTACCATTACTTCCATCCGTGTGCACATGCGCCTGTGACCAAGACTCAACAAATTATGTAACATGTGCATTCCGACGTTGACACCAAAAACGGTTAAAGTCGGAAACTGATTTCAATAAGCGGGTTCCCCAGTCACAGTAAATTAGGTTAAATAACGCCGCCATTTAAAAAAAAAAAAAATTTTCTTTGTGTTGTCAGCCATTTTATTGTTATCAAAATGTTACGATCTCAAAGTAATTGTAAAAATTGGCTTCCATTGAATATTTGATAGAATATAGAGTTCTTCGCTGTTTTGAATGGCTTGATGAATGAAAGAACGGAATCTCGCATCAAATTTGACAGATGAATGAAACGAGTTACAATGCGAAACGCAGAGAATATTGTCGCTTCCTATTTGAATAATAATGTACTCTTCTTCTTATGGGCGAGACTAGAGTCTGATTCTTGATACAGCCATTTTCTTCCAATTTTGGCACAGAAACCGATTTTCACCGTCAGCAATTCTACTCGGGTACGTCGCTTGTGTCTGCTTCTCTTTTCGATTCTTTGGATTGAATTCAAGATCTTTTAAAGGTTTCACCTCCCTGGGTGGGCACACGTGCACTGACATCTCTTCATGAATTAAATGCACTACTACCAGTTTTCGTTGTTTTTAACTTTGTCTTTTTTTATGCTTCACTAAACTTTCTTCTTTCCTTTCTTTTTCCTTTTTTCCTTTTTCTTTCTACTTTCTTTTTTCTTTCCTTTTTCATTCTATCTTTATTTCCTTTCTTTCTCTATTCCTTCCTTTATCAGTTCTTTCTGTTTTCTTTCTTTCTCATTTCCCTCTTTTTCATTTCTTTCTTCTTTCCTCCCCTTTCTTACTCTCTTCTTTCCTCCCCTTTCTTTCTTTCCTCCCCTTTCTTTCTTTCCTCCCCTTTCTTTCCCCACCTTTCTTTCTTTTTTCTTCTTTCCTCCCCTTTCTTTTATCTTCTTTCCTCCCCTTTCTTTTATCTTCTTTCCTCTCCATTCTTTCTTTTTTCTTTCCTCCCCTTTCTTTCTTTCCTCCCCTTTTTTTTCTTTCCTCCCTTTTCTTTCTTTCTTTCCTCCCCTTTCTTTCTTTCCTCCCTTTCTTTCTTTCTTTCCTCCCCTTTCTTTCTTTTTTTCTTCTTTCTTCCCCTTTCTTTCTTTTTTTCTTCTTTCTTCCCCTTTCTTTCTTTCTTTCTTTCTTCTTTCCTCCCCTTTCTTTCTTTCTTTCTTTCTTCTTTCCTCCCCTCTTTTCTTTCATGTTTCTTTCTCTTTTCTTTTTTTCTTCGTTCGTTCGTTTTTATTTTCTTTTGTTTGTTCTTTAATTCATATTTTCTTTTTATTTATTCCTTTTTTTTCTTCCTTTTCGGTTTTCCTTTCTTTCCTTTCTACATTTTTTCATTTATGCTTTCATTCTCTCTTTCATTCTATTCTGTTTTCATTTCTTTCTTTAATTTTGTCTTTCTTTCATCTGTCTTTTTATTCTTTCTTTCTCACCTTCATTTTCTTTCCTTCCTTAGAAAAAAGAAAGTAAATAAAGTTCTTTCCTTTCTCCTTTTTTAATTTCTTTTCATCGTTATTTCTTTTTTTTTTCTCTTTTTCGTTTCTTTTTTCGTCGGTTATTTTCGTAATTCCTTTCTATTATTCCTTCTTTATTCCATTACTTAATTCTTCTCTCCTTTCTTTGTTTCCTTTCTTAGAAAGAAGAAAAGAAAGATAGTTTCTTTTTTATTCTTTTTTTTCATTCTTTATAAAGAACTAGCTATATCTACACGGCGTTGCCAGGTGATTTTGTACATATATGTCTGATGTCGGAAGAAATAGAAATGCATTGTACTCGATTTAATTAAAAAAAATTTTAAATATTACTTTTGAAAAAATACAGGAAGTAATGGATCGAAAGAATATGTAATCGATGAAAACGATTGTAATTTATTTTATTTTATCTGAAT
Organism: Sepiola atlantica; assembly: GCA_963556195.1. Classification (NCBI taxonomy): domain Eukaryota; kingdom Metazoa; phylum Mollusca; class Cephalopoda; order Sepiida; family Sepiolidae; genus Sepiola; species Sepiola atlantica. The sequence continues at coordinate 188,585,137 of OY744520.1, read as the reverse complement.
AATACAGACAATAACAGTATGTAAATTACTGGTCAGTAAGAATGAAATTGCGATTTTTTCATATGCAATGCTATTTAGGTTTAACATAATCTGATTTATTTAGGGCTAGCATAATCTGATTATCATAGGTTAGATAGAAGATTGAAGAAGAATAGATGACAATATAACTTATCTCTGAAATATCGTCAAATATGACGCCATGTCTAGCAGTTCATTTGTTCTGCAAGATCATTAGATATTATCATCCATTTTCCCAAATGAATATGGTCGAACGAATCAACCGAAATATCTTGGCGTAGCTTTAATGATGTGTTTGTGTCCTTATTTCTACTAGCATGTTGGCTTGCTTATCCACAATTCCATAAACTAATTTTTCATTTTTGTCTTAAATGTTTATTTCATATTTACTCCGTTATATTATCATTTACAACATTTCCTTTTATACTTGGAAATTCTTTTAAATAAGGATTGATAATTTGGATTATTTTGATTATTCAGACTACTGTTCTTATCTTGGAGGTTATTCTCACAACGTTTCGTCCGATGTAACCTCCGACATTCTTCAGGGGCGTTTTAGGTGGATTAAATAAAGGGTCTAGTTCGAAATTCTGTACAGATTCAAGAGTTCAACTTGAAGAAGATCGGAGGCTAGATCAACCGAAACGTTGTGAGGATAATATCCCAGATTAGAACGGTAGTCAGAATAATCCAAATAATATATTTCCTTTTATAAGTCTGTTGAAATGGTTGCAAAAATAAAAGGGGACTTGTAAAATCCCCCTTTCTGAGCTTAGATCGTAGAGAAACAGCAAAATCATATTTCTTTCAGAAATTATCTGAGGGAAATCATTGTGTCCGTCTCTTATTGCTTGCATTGCATTGTGGGCTTTTTTTTCATTGAGTGTGAGTAGGTTTGTTTTAAAAAGCCTTCTCGATTTACAATCTTTTATCATATGGAACCAATCTGATCCCAATCAGTATCTGTCTCCTTTTTCTTTTACTCTCGTCGACTTCCTTCCTGTGTATCTTTATTTCCTTTACATTTTTATTCGTCTAAAAAGAAACAAAACAAAAACAACGCCATATTTTTTTCTTCCCATTGTTTCCTGAATGTCTGCCTTTTCATTCACTCAATTGGCTTAACCCCTTTCCCATTATTCATCATTTTTCTTTTTTTCCTCTGCGTAACCCAATCTGTGCATTTTCTAAATTTCTACTTACACATAGATCAATGCTTGTGTCTTTAGACTCGGGTAACAAATCGGGATCTCAAACGTTCTTTTGTGATTTCTTTAAAAGCCAGGCAGACGCAACTCCTACCTGGAATTAATAATTCAATAATAGTTGTTGTGCGACTATTAACACAGGGTTTTTATACGAACCACCAATAGATTTTTGCTCAACTACTTCTAAATAATATACATATATATCTAGCATATAAAGTTATGTGATCGGATTTTCAAAGTTAGACCCAAATGGCATTTAAGCTGACAAATAAAACTGCGTCTAAGTAGCTAATGTTCATTTGTTATTGATGTACCGTGTTATGGGCAATATAATAATATACTTAGCTACATTTTATTTCAAAATTACTTAGTCTAGCACAGACGGCTGGTAATATGAAACATTTGTAAATAATCATCTAAAAATAAAAATCAGCAAGGGGATAACTTATATTTTACTTGAGGTGTCTACTATACAACTAAATCTTTAATTCTTTTTCTGTATAAGTTTAAAATGTGCAAACAACTAAATTTTGTTTAACTAAAATGACTTCACTGTATTCCTGGCAACGACGGGTTGGGAAAGCAAGTATATATTGAAATAAAATATCTGTGTCTGTCACTAGTTGTTCTCCAAACAAAACTGTCATATGTGAATAGTGCCACTGCCGACACCAGAGATTGAACTCTAATCTGTGGATAACGGAATGAAAGGTCACCATTTTGATATAAATAAATGTGTGTATAACTGAAAGTAATGTTAGTTACTAGTTGACTATTGTGTCACCTGAATTATTAAGTCGCGCGTTCACCTGGTCACGACCATTCATTATTTTGTAGTTATGCTATACCAAACTTTTATTTATGAATAAGTAATCATTTATTCAATTGATTTTGACGCTTTCTTGTATATTGCATATTAATCACATGCAGCATCATCATAATTATATTCACTTTAATGCTGGCATGTGTTCGACGGCTTTTAGAAATTGACTTCCAAACTAACCTAACACTAATTCTTCATTCTCTCAAGTCCATCATTATCACTCGCTCCCATGTTTTCCCTGGCCTCTGCTAACTGACCCTGCTTCCTTAACTGTTCTACATCTATTAACCCAAGAACTCTTATACATTCTTTCAATTTCACCATACCATCAAAGTCTCCTGTTCTGCATACATCTCCCTTTACTGTCCGGATTTAATCTCCCTCTTAGGTCATCAGATCTAAGCCTGTCTTTACGCCTCACATCACACATCCATGGTATCATTCTATCATTTCTCTACATGCAACGCATATCCTCAACCCTTACTAGCCAGGTTTCACTTTCATACATCATCGCACTGCGTACACACACGTGATAGACTCTTTCCTTGGTTGACAGAGGTAACCTTCTGCTGGTTAGTAATGGCAGAAGTTCCCCAACTTACTCCACCCACTCCTAACTCTTGCAATCACATTAGCACAGCTTATTTTTGTGTTCCAAGGGTATCACCAAGGTAATAAAACTTCCCAATAGCCTCGCTATCCCAAAATACTTTCTCCACATACTCATGCATCTCTGTTGTCTTACACTTCTTGCCCAAAAACTAGTATTCCCTAACCCTAATCCCTAACCCACACCCTAATCCCTAACCCTATCCCTAACCCTATCCCTAACCCTAATCCCTAACCCACACCCTATCCCTAACCCTAACCCTATCCCTAACCCACACCCTATCCCTAACCCTATCCCTAATCCTATCCCTAACCCTAATCCTAACCCTATCCCTAACCCTAATCCCTAACCCACACCCTATCCCTAACCCTATCCCTATCCCTAACCCTATCCCTATCCCTAACCCACACCCTATCCCTAACCCACACCCTATCCCTAACCCTAATCCCTAACCCTAATCCTAACCCTATCCCTATCCCTATCCCTAACCCTAACCCTTTCCCATCCGTAAATCCATTGCACATTTGTAATTAAGTAATTCTATTTTTCTACGATTCAATCCTTCTGTTGATTACTCCATTATTGTCTATGTAATTTCGCAACAACAAAAAGAAACAGTTTAAAATCGGCAGATTGCTGCTGATGTTTAAGCCTCGTTTTACATGATTAAAAGTGTTGGATATTGGCGTGGTCTTTATCGATCCGAGTCATACCTTGATTGCTTCTCTCATGCATGATGATCATCATGTAGATCTTCAGTGTTGACAGGGAAGCGGTATCTGAACTGCTGGAGAAGCCTAAATCAAACTCACCAAGAAAAGCTTTCTTGAGCTAAAACAAAATTCCGACTTGAACAAAATAAACTCCCAAATGTTTAGTATGTTAGATACTGAAAACCGTAAGCGTGAATAGAGAGAATGATTGACGGATTAGGAATCAACGAATTGACCATAGCCAGTAAACGGAAGTTGGAGAAATCACGTGATTTTTGGAGAAAGGGAATTCTTTCTAGTTTTGGCCAGACATCCAATAAAGGCAAACATGAAAAAGTTCCGTCCCACAAAACCTCAGTGAAAGTGGGGGTGAGCGCATGATGTTAATTAAATAGTGCACGGTCCAAACCTCTCTCTCTCTTTCTCTCTCTTTCTCTCTCTCTCTCTCTCTCTCTCTCTCTCTCTCTCTCTCTATATATATATATATATATATATATATATATATATAAGTAAAATATTAAATTATTTTACCTACATACGCCAGCGCTTCAAGCTTTCGCTATCATCAGTGTAGGGGATGATAATCTCAGACGATCGCAAGATCGACCCAGTTACAAAATCACCCTAGACTCCGCAAGCAAGCGTCGTAACGAAACGGCCATATATATATATATATATATATATATATATATATATATATATATATATATATATATAATGATGCAGTAACCTATATTTTAATAGTATATTTTTTCTGTCTGGTTTCCTGTACTTGTCCACTTTGTCTGAACTAATAAATATTCCACTGATTGAACCCTCTATGTTCCAATGAAATTGTTGAGATGACGCAGACGACATTCAGAGGCACAATTGGTTAGCACGCCATACTTAAAGGCAGAGGTTATGAGTTCGAACCTCACTCGGGAATGAGTTTTTTTTTACTTTCATATTGTGCTAAAATGAACTTCAACTTTTCATATCACGCAGAATGTCTGGTCTTACTTTTATTTTTTCCTGTAATCTATGTACTTTACGGAAATTATGACACCAGGCGACGCTGGGTAACCCTGCTAACGTATAATAAAGTGTTGTGTTCTTTTTTAACGTCATACAAGCCTTCATGGTTATTTAATGCTTGGGTCTATTTTTCTAAACAAATGTTTTTTTCTTTTGTAAACAGATAGTTAGAAGAGCAGTGGATGTAATTAATATATATATTCTACCCCCCCCCCCCTTCAGGTCCTCGTTCCTCCTCCTTGAAGAATACCAAGAAGTGATTGCTCCTATTTTTTCATTCAGAAACCACCTTACAAGCACGTCTGATGGTTCTCACCTCGGCCAGAAGAAATAAATTATAACGGGAAATGACTGGATTGTTGGCTTGAGTTATTTTTTTCAAACTTATATATATATATATATATATATATATATATATACGAGGCCTGTCTAAAAAGTATACGACCCTAGGCCAGAAAAAAATATTTCAAATACGTGACGGGGTTGGGACTTTAATTCCCTTCAAAGTAGGCTCCTTGTGCTTGCACACACTTAGCCCACCGATCCATCCACTGCCGGAAACACCTCTGGAAGTCTTCTTTTGGAATGGTGTTTATCTCCGTCGTCACGTTCCGCATTATATCTTCTCTAGTCTCAAAAAAGGAACATTTTAGTGGCGTCGTCAATTTTAGAAACAACCAGAAGTCGCAAGGAGCCATGTCTGGTGAGTAGGGAGGTTGGCGAACGACTGGAATTCCATGTTTAGTCAAGAAATTTTAGATCAATTAGGATGAATGTGCAGGGGGCGTTATCGTGATGCAGTTGCCAGTTTTTCGCCATCCACATGTCTGGTGTTTTTTGCGCCGAACTGCGTCACAAGGACGCCGGAGAACATCTTGATAGTACGCCTTTGTCACTTTTTGTCCTTCCGGTGCGTATTCGTGATGCACAATTCCACGGATATTAAAGAAGACAGTCAGCATCATCTTCTAACAGAAGAGATGTTGCTAGTCTCTCTACTATTGTTATTTTCATGGTAGGTGCTCGACTGAGCCACAATCTCTGAGTTCACCCAGTAAAAGATTCACAGCAAAAACACGTCTAGCTACAACCGCTGTGAATAATTTTCCTTTCTTCCTCTGTGTACCTAAAACCAAACTGAACTTCAATGAGCAGAGTTTCTTTTGAAGAACTGTCCGTCTGTGGAACACAATACCACAAGGCTGCTTCCAAGCTGACTATAGCATTGTCGTTTGCAAGTTCAATGTTAACAAATTCTTGTTGAGCTGTCTCATTAAGTAATCAAATTCAGCCCAGATCCAACCATGGTCTGCAATCCTCAAAGTGTTTGTCTCTCTATCCACCTGACTCAAACCATTACTCTTGTCATCGAGTGGCCTTGGGGCACAGTGACGCGTTAGTAAAAAATAAAAATTTAAAAATATCATTTTTGTTGGTCTGTTACACTAAATTTCGAAATTGCATTTTTGTTTGGTCTGTCATGCTAAAGTTTGAAATAGTATTTTGTGGGTATGTTATGCCTAAATTTGAAATATCATTTTCGTTGGTCTGTCACACTTAAGTTCGAAAAAGCCTTTGTTTCAGTCTGTCATAAAAATTCTATCACAAAATATGCACATTGACTGGACGTGTCTTAAAAATATTCATTTTTTTTTTGTAATGGTTGACATCGAGTTCGTAACATGAAGGATACCAAAGTGTCCTCTTAGCTATGGTCCTTAGAGCTTACACTTGAGCTGCATCATTATCAAGAATAAGGCCTTTTTTGTTGTTTTATTATTTTTTTTAACTTGTTTTTGTTGTTGTATTTGTGTAGCCTAGGGCTGTTTGTGAAAACAACACAAATGCAAGCAAGTGTGTGATTCGTTTTCGAGTGTTGATTGCTTCGCCCCCCCCCCCCCCCCGCCGCGACTCGTTGAGTAATTCGTCTTTTTGTCACTTCTCTTCCTGACATCCTTCTACATACGGGCTCTTTCGATGTTTCTTCACTCTTTTGTTATTCTCTTTCTCTCTCTCTCTCGTTCTGTGTTTCTTTCTCGCATTCTTTCTCTTTCTTTTCTGTTTCTGTCTTTCCTTTCTACCTCTAAATCGATCTTATTCTCCATTTCCCTATTTCCTGTTTCTTTATCATTTTTCTTTCTTATTCTCTATTTTTTTAGTATTTTTCTAAATTCTTTCTTTTCTCCTTTCTTGTTCCGTTCAATTCTATTACACTTTCTTTCTTATCTTTTTACATTCTCTATCTCCATTCTTTCTTGTTTCTCTATTTTTTGTCTCTTTTCCTCTTTTTTCTCTATCTCTCTCTTTCCCCTTTCCTTTTTCTCTCTTTCCCCTTTCCTCTTTCTCTCTTTCCCCTTTCCTCTTTCTCTCTTTTCCCTTTCCTCTTTCACTCTTTTCCCATTTCATCTCTCTCTTTCTCATTTCATCTCTCTCTTTCTCATTTCATCTCTCTCTTTCCCATTTCATCTCTCTCTTTCCCCTGTCATCTCCCTCTCTCTTTCCCCTGTCATCTCCCTCTCTCTTTCCCCTGTCATCTCCCTCTCTCTCTCTCTTTCCCCTGTCATCTCCCTCTCTCTCTCTATTTTCCCTTTCATCTCCCTCTCTCTCTCTCTCTCTCTTTCCCCTTTCATCTCTCTCTTTTCCCCCTATCATCTCCCTCTCTCTCTTTCCCCTTTCATCTCCCTCTCTCTCTTTCCCCTTTCATCTCCCTCTCTCTCTTTCCCCTTTCATATCTTTCTCTCTTTCCTATTCCCTTCCTTCTCTTTCCTCCCCTGTCTCTCTTTCCTTCCTCTCTCTTTCCCTATTCCTCGTTTTCCATATTCCTCTTTTCCCTTGTTTTCTTTCTTTCGTTTCCTTTTCTTCTCTCTTTTTATTTCCCTTTATTTTATTTCTTTTCACTTTTTTCTGTCTTGTTCCCCTTTTCTTCTCCGCCTCCCTTTCCACCCTCTTGACATATCTCTCCCTTTTGATTGTGACCCTTAGAAAAAAAGACAAGCTCTCCTATCACTCCCACCCCAACCTCTGAAGTATTGTCTCAATCATCATTCTCCTCACACCGCCACTACCACCAGCAATTCATTTGTCTTATCTCCTCCCACCTCCAACCAAACCAAGCCTAATCTCTTCTTGCCTCCCCCCCCCCCTGAATCCTTCATTCATTGGTTTGTTTGTAACATCCTTCCTTTTGCAGTTCCGGGATTGGTAATCCGATATTCAAGATGTTTCATCCAGCCAGCCCCCCCCCCCCCCCCCCGTCTTATCTGACTCACCTTCTCCAAGTTGTAGTCGATCTCTCTTTCTTTCTCTTTCTCTCTCTTTCTCCTCTCTTTCTTTCCCCTTCTCTTTCTCCTTCTCTCTTTCCCGCTTTCTTTCTTCTTCTCTCTTTTTTTCTCCTTCTCTCTTTCTTTCTCCTTCTCTTTCTCGCTTTTTTTCGTCTTCTCTCTTTCTTTCTCCTTCTCTCTTTCTCGCTTTTTCTCTCTTCTTTTCTCCTTTTCTTTCTTTTTTCTCTCTTTTCTCGCTTTCTTTCACCTTCTCGCTTTCTTCCCCTTCTGTCTTCCTTTCTTTGATTTTTATTTATATTTACTTAACTTTCTTTTTTTCTTTACTGACCTTCCATTTTCATTCTTTCTTTCTCCCTTTCAGCTTATCATCATACATTTCTTTTCTTTCATCTCCCTCTCTCTTCTATCTCTCCCTTTTCATCCTCTATCCCCTACTTTCATCCTTTCTCTCCCACCATATCTCCCTCCCTTTTATCCTTGCCCCCTCTCTTTAATCCTACTACACCCCCCCTTCACCCGCACTCTCTCTCTCTCTTTCATCATCTCCCTCCCTTTCTTTCACACCCTCTCTTCTTCTTTGTCATCTACTCTTCATCTTTCCATATTCCATTCTCTCCTCTATCTTTTCCCCTGTCCATACGACCCATTTCTCTCTCTCCCCGTTTCTTTACTTTAAATATTCCTCTTCCTCCTCCTCCTCCTCCTCATTCATTATTCCACAGAAATAAAAAGAAATTTTCATAAATCTTCTTTCTCAATAATTTGATATTTTCATTATTTATACATTTCTTCCCAATTTTCCACCCATAATTCACCATTTGTATTGCCGTTACTATGTTTTCTGTGTGTGTTTCCTCTTTTTGGTTATAAGAATTGTACTAATTCAATAATTATAGTAATTTTTGGTAAAATTATCATTTTTGCACAAATTGCAAAAACTTTCAGTCCTTTATTTTTATTACGCATATTTTAGTTTAAAATCATTTTTTCTTTTACTACTTTCTCTTTCTTTTTCTTCCTTTTTCTTTTTTCTTCATTATTTTTTTTGATTTTCTTTCCCTTTTCTCCCTTTCCTTTTTCTATCCTCTTTTTTCCGATTTCTTTCTATTCTTATTATTTCCTTTTTTATTCTTTCTCTTTCGTTTCCTTTTTCTTTCGTTTCCTTCATTTTCGTTTCTTTTTTTCTTTCCTTTGCTTTTTCTTTTTTCTTAGTTTTTCCATTTTCTTTCCTTTTGCTTTTTCTTTTCTTTTACCGTTTTTTCTTTTCTTTTTATTCATTTTTCTTTCTTATTCAATATCTTTTTTCTTTATCTTTTCTTTTTCTATCTTTCTCCAGTTTATTCTTCCGTTTTCTTTCTTCATCTTTCTTTTCTATTTTTCTTCTTTCTCTTTTGTTTGTTTTCTTTTTTCGTCATCTCTTGTTCATTTTCTTCCTTTTTCCTCTTTTCATTTCATTTTTCTTCATTCAGTTTTCCTTTCCTTTTTCGTTTTCTTTCCTCAATCTTTATTCCTCAAGTTATCTTTTCATTTCCTCCCCTTTCTCAGTAATTTCTTTTACTCTCTAGATTTCTTCTCCCTCTTTCCCCTCCTCCCTACTCCTTAAATCTCTGCTAATTTCTACCCTTTCTTCCTCTCCAATTATACCCCTCTTACCCTCCCCCGGTTTAAATATTACCACCTCCCTCCCAGCACCACCACCCACGTATTTCCCTATCCAATTACCTCCTATCTCTCATCCAAAACACCGAATTTGTGGTCGTTCAATGTTGATTCAGAATTTTGTGGTCAATTTTTCTCTTTTTTTTTTTCATTAAAAAAAAAATCACTTTTTTTTCCTCTCCATTTTCAAAATTTTCCTTTGGGTTCATTGATCTTTTTTTCCTAATTCATCCTTTTCTGGCTTTGTTCCGTCTTTCTATCCAGCAGGTTTTGTTCAAATAAAAACTTGAAAGAAAAAAAAGAAGCTCAGAGAATTTTGAGACTCTTACGAAATCATAATCATCAAAGAAAATTCTCGGTTCAATTTTAGCATAGGGTCCGTTGGAATATCTCACCCATTTGAATGGTTTTCGCCCAAATTTTAGTTGTTATATTCTTGTTGGGGTGTGCGGCATGTAAACCATCGTTGGGTCATTTTATATCTAAATTGTACACGTTTTGTGGGTTTTTTTATAAACGAGCGATTGGTTTTATTAGCAAGAAATCACTAGTGTGAAACTTGAACTACTACTACTAATGATAATAATAATTACTAAATACTACTACTATGACTAAATACTACTACTACTACTAATAATAATAATAATAACTACTAAATACTACTACGACTAAATACTATTACTACTACTACTAATAATAATAATAACTAGTAAGATCCCGTGGAAATTCCACGGTGCTTTCTACTTTACTGTTAATAATAATATTCCTTTTGAAATAATAAATGTCTGCCAGGATTTGGTTTGGTTTGTTTTACGGCATATTAACCTCTTATGGGTCATTTAATGCCGAAACAGTAGTTGTAGTATGGTGGATGGAAGTTACATTTTACTAACGTTTCAGAGGACTATATCTTGTTATTCAGCTTCGTTGCTTTTAGAAATTAAAAAAAATTATTTGGGTCAACGTTGTTGAAGATTTCGTTTAGGTTATTTTCTTGGTAGTGTCTCAGTCGGATCTGTTCAAAGTCGATACCTAAAAAAAATCAGGAATACATGAGGAGACTAAGGCGACCATAAGATGTTTTGCTTTTAGCCACCATACACAATTAGATTCCATAGACTTATTTTTTTAATCATCGTTTGTCTTTTGCTTTGGGACTAAGGAAGCTGTTGCTATTGTTATTCATCTAATAGAAGCTGTTGCTATTGTTATTCATCTAATAGAAGCTGTTGCTATTGTTATTCATCAAATAGAAGCTGTTGCTATTGTTATTCATCAAATAGAAGCTGTTGCTATTGTTATTCATCTAATAGAAGCTGTTGCTATTGTTATTTATCTAATAGAAGCTGTTGCTATTGTTATTCATCTAATAGAAGCTATTGCTATTGTTATTTATCTAATAGAAGCTATTGCTATTGTTATTTATCTAATAGAAGCTGTTGCTATTGTTATTCATCTAATAGAAGCTGTTGCTATTGTTATTCATCTAATAGAAGCTGTTGCTATTGTTATTCATCAAATAGAAGCTGTTGCTATTGTTATTCATCAAATAGAAGCTGTTGCTATTGTTATTCATCAAATAGAAGCTGTTGCTATTGTTATTCATCAAATAGAAGCTATTGCTATTGTTATTCATCTAATAGAAGCTGTTGCTATTGTTATTCATCTAATAGAAGCTGTTGCTATTGTTATTCATCTAATAGAAGCTGTTGCTATTGTTATTCATCAAATAGAAGCTGTTGCTATTGTTATTCATCAAATAGAAGCTGTTGCTATTGTTATTCATCTAATAGAAGCTGTTGCTATTGTTATTCATCTAATAGAAGCTGTTGCTATTGTTATTCATCTAATAGAAGCTGTTGCTATTGTTATTCATCTAATAGAAGCTGTTGCTATTGTTATTCATCTAATAGAAGCTATTGCTATTGTTATTTATCTAATAGAAGCTGTTGCTATTGTTATTCATCAAATAGAAGCTATTGCTATTGTTATTCATCTAATAGAAGCTATTGCTATTGTTATTCATCTAATAGAAGCTGTTGCTATTGTTATTCATCTAATAGAAGCTGTTGCTATTGTTATTCATCAAATAGAAGCTGTTGCTATTGTTATTCATCAAATAGAAGCTGTTGCTATTGTTATTCATCTAATAGAAGCTGTTGCTATTGTTATTCATCTAATAGAAGCTGTTGCTATTGTTATTCATCTAATAGAAGCTGTTGCTATTGTTATTCATCAAATAGAAGCTGTTGCTATTGTTATTCATCAAATAGAAGCTGTTGCTATTGTTATTCATCTAATAGAAGCTGTTGCTATTGTTATTCATCTAATAGAAGCTGTTGCTATTGTTATTCATCTAATAGAAGCTGTTGCTATTGTTATTCATCTAATAGAAGCTGTTGCTATTGTTATTCATCTAATAGAAGCTGTTGCTATTGTTATTCATCAAATAGAAGCTATTGCTATTGTTATTTATCTAATAGAAGCTATTGCTATTGTTATTCATCTAATAGAAGCTGTTGCTATTGTTATTCATCTAATAGAAGCTGTTGCTATTGTTATTCATCTAATAGAAGCTGTTGCTATTGTTATTCATCTAATAGAAGCTGTTGCTATTGTTATTCATCAAATAGAAGCTGTTGCTATTGTTATTCATCAAATAGAAGCTGTTGCTATTGTTATTCATCTAATAGAAGCTGTTGCTATTGTTATTCATCAAATAGAAGCTGTTGCTATTGTTATTCATCAAATAGAAGCTGTTGCTATTGTTATTCATCTAATAGAAGCTGTTGCTATTGTTATTCATCAAATAGAAGCTGTTGCTATTGTTATTCATCAAATAGAAGCTGTTGCTATTGTTATTCATCTAATAGAAGCTGTTGCTATTGTTATTCATCTAATAGAACGGACGTGCACCAAAAACAGCTAATGTACTGAAATCTGGAAAATCGCAAACCATCAATAAATAGAAGTTAAAAAGATCAGAAATCCCACTTTGCTTCTTGGCCTTTTGGCCAATATTAAAGTGTAGTATCTGTTCTGATGGATACTACACCGGTACCGTCTTGGCCTTCGGGTCTTGATGACGCCGGTCTGTGGGGTTGTCCTGTGCAGTTCTAGGAGGTCCACCCTCCCAGGCTTTGCCTCCCCTCTTTGGGGAGGAGTAAGTTTTTTGCTTACTGTCTGAGGCGCCCCTACCGGGTAATGCCGACGGGGCTGCCCAGGCATTTTTGTAGGCCAGAATGCTCACCTTCTCGGGCGCTGGCTTTTTAAATCCCACTTTCCCGACCTTGTGTCACATCTTACCTTGTGGGAGGAAGATAAATAATAATAAAAAATTTTTTAAAAGATCAGAAGAAGATTAAAAGAAAATGGCTATTTCCAGATCGCAATTAAAAAGCATGAACAGAGAAGATGAGATTGATATGTTCCTAAAACTCTAAGATGACTTTGGATCCCTCGAACAGCTTATCAGTATATGATGCACTGTGTAGGGTTCTTGGCATGATATGCAGATTGGTGCTTCTTCTCCCTTTAAGTAAGTACGAGTGGGTGGCATAGGTGTGTCCTATTCGAAGTCTAGTCATTACCACTTCTCTTCTTGACATCCTTTTATTGGTGCCTCTTCTTCCGATGGTTTGTGTCATTTGGTGTCATTTATTGTCTATACAGGAGTTCCATGATTCCTGCCATTGTAAGGGTCATTAGTATTAACAATAAATTACTGTTTATTCTTCTGTAAGAATAATTGTTATTGCCAGCTAAATATTCTTTAAATTAATAAAACAAATATATCTCTGAATTTATTTTTTGTTTTCTAAATCGTAGCATTTTAAGTCTTCTTTTCAAAACAATAAATATTCTGTCTTTTTACCGTGAAAATAATTGTTAGATATTCTTCAAATCAATAAAATTCATGTCACTTTTTGAAATGCATTTAAAATTGAACTGTTTTAATCAAAACGACGGCTCAATTTGATTTTGGAACAATTCATCTTAAAATGAGTTAAGTCGAATTTTTTTCTTCAACTTAGCAACAGCAGATAAATCACCAATCACTATCTTTACTGATCGAACGCTCTCGTTTTTTTTTTAATGTCTGTGAAAGGTGATAACGTACGTACGAGCATGAAAGGCCTTACCGTATTATTATATAGATAATGAAGCCTCCTTCTCGGAGAGGATACGTCGCTAGTCTTTCTCTACTCTATCACACTTTTTCTATGGCAGTTGCTTGACTCAGTAAAACATTCACGGCAAGAACTGGTTATGGTGCTCTGTGAGTCTATAGTTGACCGTTACCAGAAAGGGAATCTGTGCCACTGCTAACAAGGTTTGTGAAGGTATGTCAAGATGCCCAGCCGGTCGGACATCGTCTGATGGTTTTGAAAGCCCAGCCAGTAAAAGAGATTCATTCACTCATGCATGGAACGAGTTTTCTTACTTGCAGACAGGAAGGCACATTTCCCTTACGTCGGCCAGAATACTTCAAGGGGGATAACTTGGATATCAGTCCAAGGAAAACTATTCAGATAATTTTGGTACAAGATTACTGTTATTCAGTTTGGGCTGATCTTTCACACAGGCGTGAAACAAGTTTTCTTACTTTCAGACAGAAGAGCGCATTTCCCTAACGTTGGCCAAAATAATATAAAGGAGATATCAGTACAATTATTCAGATAATTCTGGTGCAAGATCACTGTTATTCAGTTTGGGTTTTGTTCATAACAATGAATTCGATATATGCCCCCCCCCCCCTCCATGAACTGGCATATTTTAAATCTTCTCTGAGTTCAAATAAAAACAGACAATTTACGAAAGGATCACAACAGATAAAATCAT
>OY744520.1:188533466-188565966 GCA_963556195.1 Sepiola atlantica | reverse complement strand
CTTCAGTGAGACAAACATTTAACCAAGAGAAGAGGAACTGACCAAGGAATTGGAAATATGTCTGATTTTGATTTTTCATTTCTCCACATTGAAAGGTTAAATAGAGGTTCATGCTGAGAGTAAAGTATTTAAAAAAGTAATGTCCGATGCAGTATTTTTTTTATTTCCATAGATAATGCTTGCCATTATTTTCAAGTGGAAAGCTAGGTGGACCCCAATATCTATATATATTCCAGCCAAGAGACAGGGGTGTTCGGTTGGTTTTTCGTGGTTCTCAGGAATAGATGGTCTGTTTGCATTCGCTTGGACTTGTTTTCATTTGGTCAGGCTAAGAATTCTCATTTGCAGGTCTATTGTTGAGTATTTATTTACCTCCTCTCCAGGAGTTAGGCACAAGGCTAGTTTCATCTTACTCCTACAAGTAAGATGTGACCCAAGGTCGGGTCGGGAAAGTGGGGTTTGAAAAGCCAGCGCCCGAGAGGTGAGCACTCTGGCCATTAAAAATTGCCTGGGCACCCCTGTCGGCATTCCCCGGAAGGGGCGCCTCAGTCAGTAAGCAATAAACTTACTCATCCCCAAAGGGTGGACCTCCTAGAACTGCACAGGACAGACCCATAGACCAGTGTACATCAAGCCCCGAAGGCCAAGACGATACCAGTTTATGGGGTGTAGTATTCATCGGAACAGATACTACATTTTGATCTTAGCCAAAAGGCCAAAACGTATATCATCGTAATCTCTAAAAAAAAAAAAACCTTTTCTACTTGTTTTAAACTGGAGTTGTAATTTTATTTGGAGGGAGACAACTTCTGCTGCAACACTGACTGAGACCACACAATTGATGCTGTGACCAGTGTCGAAATCAAGCAACGACTTTGGACCAGCACAACAAGCAGACGATCATGGCCTGTGCAGTAAATGCACACAGGAACCCGTTCACATATTCACTCCTAACTCTTGCAATACCTGCTCCTACCTATGCTTCAATGATATCACCTAGGTAACAAAACTTCTGAATTATCTCAATAGCTCTGCCATCCAAATATACTTCCTCCACATTTGAGTTCTCATCCATCTCCATTGTCTTCATACACGTTTTGCAGACAAACTACCTTTAAACATTACAAGTTAAAACAGTTACAAAGTAACATTTACCAAAAGTCTGAGGCTAAAATTTTTTTCATATATTTCTTGTATGCAATGCTTAACAAATGGTGTGTTTTATTTTATTAACCGCCCCCTTTATAAGGGAAATAAATAACAAAAACAAATTGAATAATATCTGCTCCCTTTTAAGGTTGGCACAAACCCATTACGTCAATCAAACTGAATTGTCTGCCCCTGATGCATTTTCAATCTCTTCAAAACTTTCTTTCAATTGTCAGACATCTTTTATAGTTTTATTTCTATTTTTCCTCCTGTAGGATTTTATTCATTTTTTTATTTTTTTATCTTTCCATTTTGTCCATTCTGGACATCGGCTGAAGGAACTGTCACTTTATATTTCTGACAATCACTCTTTATTATAAAAGAAAATGTTCTCGTCTCAGACAAAGACGCCTTACACTGAATCTAATAAATCAATTTGCCAACAGTTTTAAGTTGCAGACAACTGAGAAATGTTGACCATACTTTCCAGCCGAAGCATCATAAATATTGTGTGCAGGTGGGTCTCACATAGTCATAAACAGGATATAAACTAGACAATATTTCACAAATAGGTCATAGGTGATTGCTCTTAATTTAATTGAACTCAAATGTTGATTGGCTTTAGGCTTTCACCAGAATGATTAACCTTAAAATTTGAATGGATTAAGCTATGAAATTTAAAACGAATCCAAGATCAAACACAACATTTCCCAAGTAAAATTTTATGAAGAATGCAATCTCTATTTATATAAAGTTACGTATGTGTATATGTTTATATATTTTTATGCACATGATCCACTCCTAAACTAATTAACCGGTCATTATGAATTTTGGAACAAAGTTGCTAGCTGTAGGTAATGTGGGCTACATTTAGTTTTAGTTTAAGTCAAAATAAGTAAAAATTCAGATTCTTCTGATTTTGGTGAAATTTTAGCAATACGTATTAGACAACAATTGATAAATATACCTCAAATTTCAGTAGCTTTGGAGTACTTAAAAGGGATTAGGCTCAGTTTTATTTGCCCTTACGAAAGTTAGAATCAACATATAATGCTACTAAACCTATGTCTAGAATCCTTATTCCAATTTTGATCTATTATTATTCTGATTCTAGAAAATGTCTAAAATTTAAGGCTTAAGCTTCAGAAGTCTTAAGAAGAAATCAGAATTCAGAGAATCTTGCTTAATTTGTGTCTAATGCCTATGGATCAAATTCAATGCAAGTTTGAAATATTTGAATTTTCAAATGGGAGCTTGTGTCTATATTATATCCCCTAAACTCCTTTAAAATACTCAAAAAGAACTTAAATTTAGGGAATAATTATGAATTGATGTCTAATACCTATTGCTAAAATTTCCCTTAAATCTGAGGTATTTAATTTTTTACAAACGACCCCCGTCCCATCATTGCCTTTCTTTGCATGAAACTAAACAAAATATAACTCACAATTTTAACCGCATACTTTTAGCAGCTGGGTTCAAAAATTTATAATGATTGGTGCATTAGTTTAGGAGTGAATCCTTTACATAAAAATATATAAACATATACACATACCTAACTTTATATAAATAGGCATATGCATACTTTGACCTCGATGTACTGGTTGTTTTGCAGGTGGTCAGCTAGTTAATGGATAACTTTGCAGCTTGGAACACCTGAAAAATAATTCCACTTCATTATTAAGTATTTTCTTTTCCTAATCATTGTCGTGCAACTGTTGCAGCTGTGGCCAGAATTAATGAGATTACAACGGAGTGTAATAACAAAACAATTAAGAATTGACTTGAATTCAAATTAAAAACATAAAATTTAATAGTAAAAAATGATTAGGAATTATTTAAAACTGCATTTGCAATCAATAATTGGGAGGAAAAATATAGAAAAGTTAATTAAAATTGTAAAAAATGGAGGTCAGAACTGTTGTCTGGATTTGAAAAAAGTTACAACTGGTGACTGACAAAATGGCCGCCAGGCACATTTGTTAAAATGAGTAGAGAAAGAAGAAGTCAAAGATGACATCTATTTCATTTCTTTTAATTTTAGAAACATGTACCTGGCAAAATATAATTCTAATTTGATTATTTCGAAATTAATTATGAACTTTATAAATAGCTTTTATCAATAATTTATTTTGTGCGAAAAACAGAAAACGAACATTTTAGACAAATACAATGGATAGAGAAAATATATTTTACAAAGATATTTTATGAAAAAATCATGAACAATTGAACACCAAATCATAATCTGTATTTTATAATTTTACTAGAAAAATACTCGCCCCAAAACAATAGTTTTGCACAACTTTTATGCTGCCTTACGAAGATTAAAATCAAGACATAATGATATTAAACCTAGGATCATTATTTTAATTTTGATCAAAATCCATTACATGATTTTGATTCTAGAAAATTTCTTAAATTTAAGCCTTAGGTTTAAGGGGTCTTAAAAATAAACTGAAATTGAGGAAATTCTGCTTCATTTGTGTCTAATGACTATGGATGAAATTCAATGTAAATCTGATATATTTAGATTTTCAAATGGGAGGCTGTGCCCATATTATACCCATGTAGAAAATCCTTTAAAACACTTTAAAGAAAGACATACAATAGACAGGGAAATAGTATTTTAAAGTTATTTTATTAAAAATCACGGACAATTAGATACCAAATCACAGTTTTTATTTTTTTAAATTTTATTTAAAGAAAGAAGGGGCCGGCAGAGTAATTTACTCCTCTCCAGGAGTTAGGCACAGGGACAGTTTTTATCCTACTCCCACAAGTAAGATGTGACCCAAGCTCGGGTCGGAAAGTGGGGGTTGAAAAGCCAGCGCCCGAGAGGTGAGCACTCTGACCATCAAAAATTGCCTGGGCAGCCCCGTCGGCATTCCCCGGTAGGGGCGCCTCAAGCAGTAAGCAATTAACTTACTCCTCCCCAAAGAGGGGAGGCAAAGCCTGGGAGGGTGGACCTCCTAGAACTGCACAGGACAATCCCATAGACCGGCGTAAATGAAGCCCCGAAGGCCAAGACAATACCAGTCTATAGGGTGCAGTATCCATTGGAACAGATACTACACTTTGAAGGGGGCCGGCAGATTACCTAGGCACAGCGCTCTCAATGATATCGTCCGATGAGCACTAGACATCCCTGGCTTCCCGTCGATACTCGAACCGGTTGGCCTTGACAGAGGGGATGGCAAACGACCTGATGGCCTGACAGTGTTTCTCTTTACAAACGGTAAGTCACTGATATGGGATGCGACTTGTGTCGACACTTTTGCGCCCTTGTCAGTGATAGAATCGACAACAAACCCTGGACATGCAGCAGCGTCAGCAGAGAGCTGCAAGCGGTCAAAATATGCTGATCTTTTAGACAGATTTGTAATTCAACCGATCGCTATGGAGTGGAGTGATAGACTCTGCCATGTGCAGCTTCCTCGGCAGCCTTGGTCTACTAATGATACGCAACACTGGAGACAATCGCGAATTGTCTTGGCTTTACGAGCGCCTCTCTATAGCCATTATTCGTGCAAACGCCTTCAGTCTGCTCTCGGCCTACCAAGCCAGCTGGATATTCGAAGAAAATTATTGACTGTGATACGATTATATATAAGGAATGTGGATTTCTTTCTACTGAACTAAACAATGTGCAAGTGACGAATAACGGATTTATTAATTAATATTTTGAAATAAATTGAAAAAATAAATAGAAAAAATTGATAAGTTATTTAAAGAAAAAGAATCCATTTCTAAAGATGAAAAATGGCTACAAAGTGTACATGATAAGTAAGGAGAATAATATCACAAACCATTTATTTTAATTCCAAACAATAAACTACTATCCATCCATCCATCGGGATTCTTTGGAGAGCTTCGTCATATGTTTGAGAACAAAATTCTGCTTGTGATGCGATGGTTTTGCCATCACCACATGTGCAGATTAATAGTAGATTATACTTAAATACTTGTACACTGTCCGCCAAACCTTTCCACTTTTATTGTGCTCTGCCCAAAGTTAGTTCTTTAGCAAAGCTGTGATCTTCTCTCTGCCGAATCATCCGTTTATTAGAAGAAAAGAGGGATTTTTGTCAAAGGTTTACCTCTTCTAAAGCAGTCGCTACAGGATCGGCAACTATCTGTGAGGAATAGAGAGATTTTGTTAAAAGGTTTATTCCTCTAGATCCGCCGTGTTCTGTCTAAACCTATGCATATTAACCAGCTAACCTTTGGAAGGATGCGACCCTTCGGCACACACTGATTGCTATTCATCTTGGAGAGGCTGTATTCCATGTATCACGCAGTGCTGGAATGCATTGAGACCAGTGGAAAGATACTCTTGCTCTACAAACATGTAAAGTGGTTTCTTTTTCTTTACGTCCCTGGTGCTACCAGATCAGGCTGTCTGAAGATACCGGATTCCTGACTTAAAATGCACCAAACATTGATGTTATTGTGTTTTTCCTTTCCCTTTGCAAAACTCAATCATGTTCTGCAAAGCTAAAAACGAAAACAACATTTTTCCTCTACAAAACAACCAAACCAAACACCATAAATAAATATTTAAAGATGTAAAGAACTTGCAGTATAAATACTTTTACCAAAATGACCGGATTTGGCATTAAATAATCCGAAAAGGGTTGATATGCCGTAAAACAAAAAGAAACAAACAAACGAAATGCCATGAATAAATATTTTAAGATATGCAAACAAAATGAATAAATATTTGAAGATATAAAGAACTTGGAGCATAAAAACTTTGGCATTAAATAACCCAGAAAGGGTTGATATGCCATAAAACAAAACAACCAATTTTCTTTACGATCTTGTGACTTGGTTGATGACCTCCACATGTCAAAACTGGTCTCCTTCATGATCCTCTCAAGATTGAGGGTAAATAATAAAAAAAAAAGTCACATGGAGCAAGACAGGTTAATAGGGACGTGGCTCCTTGGGTCAATCAATGTTGATCTTGGCCTAGAACTGCCAGATACCCAGGGTGATGTGAGTAGGTTCATTGTCGTGGTGATCAAGAGGTGTAAACAAAAGCATGTGCAAAAAATGCAATGGTTTGAGAAAGTTATATACTCCCAACATATCATGTTAAATGGTAATACAATCTGCTACTCACTCTTTCACCCATAGCTCACACAGCACATATGAAACTTAGTAGCTTTTCAGACACACTTCGTATGTTGTGAAGTATGCCTTGCAGGGTGTAAAGTGGATAATTCTTTCCTAAATTCATGAATACAAATCAATATCAAGTATCATCATCATCATCATCATCATCATCATCATCATCATCATCATCATCATATTCGGTTTAATGTCTTGGACAGCTTTTAGAAATTGACTTCCAAACTAACCTATCTCTGGCCAGCTCTTTATTTATCCTATCTTTCTCTCAAGTCCATTCTTATCACTTCCTCCCATGTTTTCCTTGGCCTTCTCCTCTAGACTGACCCAGCTACCTCAACTGTTTTACATCTACTAACCCAAAAACTCTCTATATATTCCAACGAAGTTTCCTGTTCTGCACACATCTCTTTATACTGCCCAGATTTAATCTTCCTCTGAGGTCATTAGATCTTCGCTTCTTTTTTTATTGATTGACTATACATATTTTGTTGAAATAAATATTTTAAAGATTTATTTGAAAAGCAGAAACTTGGATTGCTACAGTGAAGAGATGGTTTCATAGTTTATTTGAATAGAATTTGGTTTAATTTTTACCTGAATAGGAGATGCTTTGTTGTTTTTTTTAATGGAGTAGTTTGCTTGAAAATATATTTCATAATTGTTTACTTGAAAAGGCAACATTCTTTTCAATTAAAATAATGTTTAAAATATGTACTGTAACTGTTTTCATTAATTGTTTACTGGTTTAGTTTCATAGAAACAAACTGGTTTAATTGTTTTCATAAGACGAACTGGTCTAATTGTTTTCATAAGACGAACTGGTAAAATTGTTTTCATAAGACGAACTGGTAAAATTGTTTTCATAAGACGAACTGGTAAAATTGTTTTCATAAAACGAACTGGTAAAATTGTTTTCATAAAACGAACTGGTAAAATTGTTTTCATAAAACGAACTGGTAAAATTGTTTTCATAAAACGAACTGGTAAAATTGTTTACTTAAAACGAACTGGATTGATTGTTTACTTAAAACGAACGTATTTAATTGTGTTCATAAAACGAACGTGTTTAATTGTGTTCATAAAACGAACGTGTTTAATTGTGTTCATAAAACGAACGTGTTTAATTGTTTTCATCAAATGAATGTGTTTGTTTCCATCAAATGAACGTGTTTAATTGTTTCCATCAAATGAACGTGTTTAATTGTTTCCATCAAATGAACGTGTTTAATTGTTTCTATAAAATGAACCTGTTTAATTTTTTTCCATAAAACGAACTGGTTTAATTGTGTACGTAAAACGAAATGATTTAATTGTGTACTTAAAATGAGCTAGGTTTATTTTTTTGATGGGATTAGAATAATTGTTCACGTATAAAAGCAATATTTTAGTCAAACGATGCTTCGTTTATTTGGAAGGGAATGTTTTGTTCACAGTAAACGAAGATTTTAATTGAATGAGGATATGCTGCTTACTTTAAAGGACAAGTTTTTTCTTTAAAGGGAAACATTTTAGCATAAACTGGAAATCGAAAAAAAAAAACCGAGGCAATCCATAACAAACTGTTGGTTGTGAACATGAATATTTCAAACTGTATTGAAAAACAAAAACTGCTTTTAAATCAGTGGAACGTCGGAATTTTATATAGGAATTCAACCATGAAGAAAGAGTCAGGATCAGAAAAATTAATTTTAGATACGATTTGTTTTGTTTTTTTTTGTTTTGTTTTTTTGTGGGTTTTTTCATTCTTTATGGATCGATCGTTGTTTGCCCTTTGAATTTCCCAGAATGCCATTCCTTTTATGAAATGAATTTAGAAAAAAAAACTTATTGAAAATATTTCATTTAAATGCTGCAGTGCTTTAAAAGTTACAGCTTTGCGTTCATTGAAAATAATTTTTATATTTTCTCATCAAAGTATACAAGGAACTCTTACTTTCTCTCCCGCACACACACTATCTCTTTATCTCTTTCCCTCCTCTCCCTCTCTTTTTTTCTCTCTCTCCCTCTTTCTTTCTCTCTCTTTCTCCCCCTCTCCCCCTTCCTTTCTCTTTCTATCTCTGTTTCTCTCCCCCGCTCTTTCTTACTCTCCTTTTCTCTCTCCTAAAACAGTGATGCTATGTAACGAAAGCCAGTTTGGCATCGCGATTTGCTCTCAAATTTTGTTATCCTTCTGTTTGTCTCTATGGTAACCAGAGACAAATCCAGATCAGAAAAATGGCAAAGGTTGATCAGAAACATTTGTACTGTTTCAAGCGAGAACCATGTTATTATTTACAATAAAAAAATCTTTTAAAACCACATTCATTTAAACATTTAAAAAATGGCTGTTTTTCCTTTTTATATTTATAAACTTGATAAAATTCTCCAAACTATAATAATACCCATTGTGCATTCGTATATTTAAATGTTAGTAATGTCTGCCAATCGTCATCAACTTCGCAATCTAGTGGGAGATGGTATCTTCTCTTTTCAGACGTTTTCTCACAGAAGAGACGTTGCTAGTCTTTCTCTACTCTATAGTTATTTTCATTGTAGGTGCTCAACTGAGTTCTAATCTATGGTTCCTCCTTGTAAAACATTTACAGCAAAAACTCGTCTAGCTGCAACCACTGTCAAGAGATTTCTTTTCTTCCTGTGTACCTAAAACTAAACGGTATTGTCATGAACAAAGTTTCTTTCCAAGAACTTTTCATCTGTGGAATACAATACCGTTGGACTGCTTTTCAGCTGGCTACAACAGATTCTGGTCGAGATGCACACTTTAATAATCAAATTCTGACTATTTAACCAATCATTTCCAATCCTCTCAAAGTGTTCATCGCCAACTGACAATCTCATTAACCCTTATCCTCGAGTGGCCTTCAGACCTTGATAAACGGTGACCTATTAGCATTAATAAAATTACATCAAAGCAAGCTTGTCTGTCCCCTTTCCGCTCTACAATTGTCTTAGTTGGGAAGGGGACAGGCAAGTTTCTTTTTTACTTCTTAAATTGAGATAAATGAAAGAAAACAAATTAAGTAAACAGTACATGATGTTAATATAATTATTTAGATATAACTAAATAATATATATATATATATATATATATATATATATCAATTAAGCTACACAGAGGCGTCCGCATTTCATCTCTTTAGGGAATCGCCAGGCTTAAGTGCATGGAATTCTTGTTATTGGGTGTTTTTATATATACACATGGTGTTTAGTCTAGCTAGCTAACCGATCAGATGCATTGTTATTCCCTTGCACAGGTTCATGTTTTCATTAGCCAATGGCAGAGCTTCTCTCAAACAAAGGTTCGGCTGACCATAAATTAACATCTTATTTTGTTTTGTTTAGTATAGGAGTGATGCACCCTTTTGTGAATGGGTCGAATTAACAGGTGACCTTATTTTAACACGTGCGTACTTGGAATAGTTTTATTTCTATTTTTTGTTAGTCGTTGCTATTTTAGGTGTTAGTTTAGTTTACATTTTGTATTTATTTAATTATTATTATTTTATATATTTATTTATTTTTATCCTAAAGTATAGTTTATTCTGTGTATACAGTTGTTTGCTATTTCACTTGTACAGTTTAATAGGTTTTGGGAATCTTTAAAGTTTAGAATTTGAAAATTCTCATTCAAACATAACCTACATGGGTCGTTTAAATTTCTACATGTATTGGCCTGTCGTGTACTATTTTCAACTCAATTATTGGCGAGCGCCTGCTTTCTTTGAGGGCCTAGTTATGCGTCGCTAATGCTGTTTTTTTTTTATTCGACGTTTTTTGTTATTGAATGTGTTTTTATGGTCGTAATATCTGGTTTTAAAATCTAGTGAGATCATACCCGCGTAGTACTACTTGTTATTCGGGCTTTCCTTGGCATATATATATATATATATATATATATATATATATATATATATATATATATATATATATATGGGAAAATGAAAAAGGAAAACCAAAAAAAAAGGATGTTTTTTATGTGTACATCAACGTTTCGTCTTTATTTATAAGACTTCATCAGGATGATAAAATAGAGAAAAAATGTCATGCAAGTACAGATACATGTAGGGTAGACATATTGGGGAAAATAGAATGAAATAGTGGCCAACTGCTGGGTGGACGTCCGTATTTGTTGGAGAAATAGAAATGAATGTAGAAAAGAATGAGTGGGGAAAAAATAGAAGGATGGGGTGAGCCAGTACTACTGTGGCTGGTGGTAAGAGAAAGAGGTGGGGGATGAGCAGGGGTAAAGTGTACTTGCATGACATTTTATCTCTATTTTATCATCCTGATGAAGTCTTATAAATAAAGACGAAACGTTGATGTACACATAAAAAACATCCATTTTTTGGTTTTCCTTTTTCATTTTCCCATCACGTCGGATTACTTTCATCCTTCTCTTCTCATATATATATATATATACACCTTGGTAAGATTGGTGGAAAGAAAACCAGCAGATTGCTCGATTATTAAAAAACTTCAAATTCAAAAACAGAGTGTAATAGCTATAATATTTTATTATTTATATTACAGAAGGGCAGAACAACATTGTGCCGTCGGTTTTAAATCAGCAAGAGGATCCACAACAATGGCTGACGATAATCAATGTCACTTGTTGATTTGAAACCGACGGTACAATATTATTTTGACCGTCTGTAATATAATATATATATATATATATATATATATATATATATATATATATATATAAGTATGTATTTATATTTAAAGTTTTAATATTTAAAATATAAATTCTATAACATAAAGAAACAGTTGTAATCGCGCAATAGTATGAGGCAAGAGCTATGGTATAAAAATATTTTAATTTAATTCAAACCACATCAAATGTAAGGAAGAACAGATTCACATTATTTCACCAAAATCTGTTTTTATTACTAGCACACAATTGCTTCGACCTACTACTAAAATATTTATAAAATGCTCTTGTATTCTATGCGTTTATTTCTTGGGATGGGTATCTTCAGTGCTCGTATATAAAGGAAGAAAATAAGGAACTCTTCAGGCAAGTAAAGCCTGGATTACAGTCCGTACTATATATATATATATATATATATATATATATATATATATATATATATATATATATATATATATACAGGGTGGGCCAAAATAAGGGTCCTATCTTTAAATTTGAATAACTTGAATTTGAATAACTTCCACAAAATAAAAGTTAAACTCACCAAACTTTATGTGTGTGTAGACTGACCCTTCCGAGATTTTTTGAAATAAACAAAACAAATTTTAGCCGAAAAACACTTCTTAAAACTTACAAAAACTAAAGTATTGTTTTTTACACTGTTTTGAGTTTTTTAAGCGAAAATAATGTTTTCTAAATGAGGGTACGTTCCTTAGGGCTAATACGGCTCATGCTTGCTTCGGAAGGGGTCCTTTACTTATTCTAAAAAAAAAAAATTAAAAAAATCAATAAATAAAAAAAGTTATGAATTTTTAAAAATAGGACCCTTATTTTTGCCCACCCTGTATATATATATATATATATATATATATATATATATATATATATATATATATATATAATACAAATAATAAAATGGTATAAAATAAACTTTCTCGTTTTTGACTAAATTTAAACTGATTATATTCAGCTTTAAATAATTATGAGAAAATCCTTAATTGCTCGAATTATATTTTATTTTTAATACCATTCTTTCTATTAATTTTGTTCACATCTTAAAATATATTTTTTCTTTTTAAATCAATTAAAAACAAGTGATTTTCAAAGAATTCAGTCATTTTGCTTCACTTTTTTCTCCATCAAACCTCTCCTTCGTCTCGTCTGATTTTTCCGCCATTTTGTTCTTCGACACGTTGTGATGCCACTTGATTTTCACACTATTTATAAGCTAACATTTTCCTTGGAAAAACGGTAACATATTTTTTTTCTTTTTTGCTGTTTAAGTAATTATTTGATAACTTATTTCAGGGATAATTATGCCAATTTCTATCCAATCAATTTTAAAAACTTCCCGAACAAACGGATTTTGATCATTTCTCAATTCTCAAGAATTTATTTTTAGCCAAACGTTAGTCTAACAACCCTAACCCTAACCCCAGTCTAACAACCGATAATTTCTCATAATTAACTTTACCCCCACCACCCCTCTCTATACGGGGAGGGGTAAAGTTAATTTAATAATCCTTTTCTAACTACCTTAATTTGCATATGCCGGTTGTTGACAAATTAATGTTTATCAACCTGTAATTTGCGATTCAAAATGGCCGCTTTCAGTTCATTATTTATTTTGTGTGGGTTAAAATATAAAAGAGAATGATATGTTGCCTACTGTAACAATGGAGAAGAAAATGAAGGGTGGACAGCTTTGAAGCGCGTGGACTGTTTCGGATGTTGGGCACTCGTTTTTCAGTGAAAAAAAAAAGAACTTGTGTTCGTAGTTAGATGTTTATAGGCGGCATTCATTTGCATATGTGGGGAATAACTACGAATTGGAGAAGACAGACAGTTGATTTTTTTTGACAGCTGAGAGATAACATTAGAGTTAAGATTTGTCGTTGTTTGTTAAGGTGTTGCAGAAGGAGAGTTTCTTTAATTTCATTACAGAATTACATTTTGGTTTGTATAGTTTATCAGTTGTGTTATATTTTCATTTGTCGTCGTCGAATCCATGTTGCTTGTCTGTGGATTAAAAAAAAACACTCGGATGCAGATGTTGATTTACAAAAAAGGTTTATTTAAAAGAGAAGATCAGAAAACATCAGAGGCGCGGGTAACTTTCGTATGTGTAGGAGAGAGAGAGAGAGAAGGACAGAGAAGGACAGAGAGAGAGAGAGAGAAGGACAGAGAGAGAGAGAGAGAGAAGGACAGAGAAGGAGAAGGAGAAGGACAGAGAGAGGGACAGACACATAGACGGATTAGTTTACCCTGCAACATCTAGAAACATTGTGCGACCCCCTCCCCATTGGGGGCATTGCTCTCGACACGTCTTTCTTGCTTGCAATCCTGCCAGCAAAGAAGACAGAAAATCTTCTCCCGGAAGTCACATGGTTTCAATGACTTCCGTCTGCTGTGACCCCGAACCTTTAAAAGTGTCACTCAAAGTTTCCCATTCAAACACGGCCTTCCTAATGTAACAACCGGTCAACAGTAGGCGGTCTATTATATAGCAAGGGTTGGGAGGGGAGAGGTCTAACTAACCAATTGTTTTACTTTTTGTTCTGTCCCCACTCACCCTTTTATACCCAATGAAATCTTTGTATATAAATATATTTATGAAAAAGTAAAATTTCCAGCAACTTTTTGGTTATCTTAAGTAGGATGACCCCCTAGTGTAAATGTGGTATTGTGGCCACTGAGATTATTCTAGTTAAGAAAAGGATAGACATTTTCATCATTTTAGACCACACTTTTGATGGCTTGGTTTTATTTATCTTCCTCCCGCAAGGTAAGATGTGACACAAGGTCGGAAAAGTAGGATTTGAAAAACCAGCGCCCGAGAATTTGAGCACTCTGGCCATTAAAAATTGCTTGGGCAGCCCCGTCGGCATTCCCCGGTAGGGGCGCCTCAGGCGATTAGCAATAAACTAACCCCTTCTCAAAGGGTAAGAAAGCAAAGCCTGGAAGGGTGCACCTCCTAGAACTGCACAGGACAGACCAATAGACCTGAGTAAATCAAGCCCCGAAGGCCAAGACAATACCGATCTATGGGGTGTAGTATCCATCGGAACAGATACTACACTTTTGATGGCTTGGTGCCTAATTTGTTTTAAATGTAAATTTTTAATATTTTCTGCAAATAAATAATTCAAAGTGTAGTATCTGTTCTGTGCATACATATACTTTTGAATAAAATTAAAATTTCTCAACACTTTGGAGATATTGTAAGTAGAATGGCGCTAGAGTAAATGTGGTATTGTGGTGACTGCAATGATTCTAGTCAAGAGTAGGATAGACAAATATGTTCAAGTGGACAAAAGATGACCATTGCCTCCCATTTTCCCACACACTTGTGATTGCCTTCTTTTTAATTTGGTCGAAATGTAATTTTTATAATATCTAGAAATGTTTGAAAGCCAAGTAGCCAATGTGATTTTTTTTTTTAATAAATTATTTATTTACTTTAAAAACTTGAATTTTTCGACGCAAGGCGCCCTGTTCATAAGTAATAGACTTTTTTCTTATCTTTTATTTCTATTTTTGTTATCCTTACTAGATACATATTAGTCTCTTGGTGATAGGAATCCGTCCGGTGGTATTAACGGTTAAAGTATGTGGAATAACGTTGCTGCGTGTAAAAAAAAAATCACATTTTCTATTTGGCTTTCAAAAATTTCCAAATGTTATTCAAATATCAAGGAACGTCTCAAGAGTGGAACTATATTTTTAATTATGTAATTTTTTAAATATTTTTTGCAAACAAATAATTAAAAGTGTAGTATCTGTTCTGATAATGCACTTCATCGAATAAAATTTCAAGTAAATAGGGGTCTGGCCATGTCTTGGTGTCGAACTTGCATCAAATATCCACAAACATTTCCAGTACCTTTTTTTTTCTTTTTTTTTTGTTTCACATAGTTCACCCCAAACAAAGCAGGCCACCACTGTAGACGTAAGGGGCTACTGAGAATTAGGGTGTAACTTATTTTATTTTAAGGGAGTTATCTCCCTTTTATTTTAGCGTAAATGTAGATCCCATAACGTTACCATTCAGTTTATGGTAGAAAAAAAACAAGGATTTCCATTCATTTTCTCCAATTTCTGGTTCCTCCTTGTAAGACATTCACAGCAAGAACTTGTCTTTCTACCACAACGAAATGTTTTCATTGTTGACGATGCCTCATCGTTTACTCACTTCGGCCTTCAGAGGATTACTGCCCTTTTAAGCTTCTCTCTAAATCCAAAATATATTGTTTATATTTACTAAAGTGGAGGATGAGCGTTTGTACTCTACGGATCTCAGAGAGGTAGGCGACCTTCATACATTCTACAAACCCTATAGTCTTGAACATTCTTTTTAGATCTGCTGAGATATAACAACAATAATCCGTTAAAAATAAATTACGCGATAAGTTTGCTGGGAAAATGGTTGGACCATTCTACCGCTCCATAAAGTATCTAGCTCGTGATGCAATCCTCTAACAATCAAATACTCAATTTACCGAATCGGTAGAAATGATGAAAATTACATTCAAGCAAAGAATCGAAATATCGTGAGAGAATCGCATAACGCGTGAGCAGCCATTTTCCGGGGATACAGACATAAGCAGAGGCTGAAGAGAGTCTGTTAAAGAGGCCTTTTATAGGTCCCCATTTGATAGAATTTGAAACTGACGGTACCGATGTTGTTCTGATCTTCTGTAATACAAACATTAATAAATATAAACTACTCAGATAGTTGTAAGATGAAGTACTGTTGCCATGTTTGTAGAAGTCCGCTTAAAGCGCCTTTTCTTGCCTCGACAAAGTACAAAATCGACTTCGGCAATCTAGTGTGGGTGATCTCTTCTGTTCTCCACAACCCCCTTTTCACATAAGAGACCTTGATAGTCTCTCTCTATTCTATCGTCATTTCCATGGATCTAAACAAGTCAAATAATATTAAATCCAAAAGCACCATTTATATATGCGTACACTCTGAACAGCATAGTCTTTTTCACTCGCTCCTTTTCACACAATTATTTTCTTCGGTCCTTCTTCTTCTGTTGGCTTTCTGACACTCACAAGTCACGGGACTATCTTTCTTTCTCTTCCACACGAACACTAGAGCCGTCCAACCTCCTCCTCAGGAGCCTTCGGCATCTCCCCAACAAACACTTCTTAGCAATGTGCTACAAACTAAAATATGTGTAACACACTCCCTCTTTCAATTATTTACACACACATGTGCAACATCTTCTCTTGCACAACATACACCAAATGTATGTTCTTATTGTTAACAATGCTTCATCGTTTCATCCTTTAGCGGATTGTTTTCCTTTCAGCTTTTCTCAATTCGCTGCCTCTAATATATCGTTTAGGTAAAAGTATAGAGCCCGCAAATAAAAATGCAACAACACATAATTTTTATAAAATGCGTTAGAATTCAATTCTCTACCAAATCCGCCCAGTTGTAACATGTGGAAACGTTTTGTAAGATGTTTTTAAACAGTAAAAGTACATAATAGTTAACACTCCAGAACTCATAAACCAAACAAAATGGCAAAAACCGCTTAGTTTTAACATGTGTAAAAGATTTCTAAGGTTTTTAAAACGGTATAAAAATTCTTATAAATCATTTCCAAACGTTTAAACTATGTGGGTGTGTTAGAGAATTTTAATCTGATGCGTTTTATATAAATTATGTGCTGTTTTTTTCTTTGTTTACGAGTTCTCGAGTGTTAACTATTCTATGCTTTTACTACTGTTTATTTATTTCTGCATCACTGGAGATGGATGACCATCATGCATTCCACACTATATATTAATCCTACTCTTCTGAAATTCAGGTATTCCATTTAAAAATTATTTTTAGCTTTTCAAGGAACTAGTTTATTTAAATTTATGTATTTCCAATTATTTATTCTGTTGTTTTTTTTATGAGGTGCATATCTCCCCTAATGAATAAAAGACTTTTAATGCACAGCTGGTACCAATTAGAATGCTGCCATTCTTAGATTGCAATTAATATCCATTTTGACAGGTGCCATTTTCTGACCCTCATCAAAGAAACTGTTTCCGTTTGAAGAATTTTTATGAGCAAAATATTTAATAAACTGCTTTATTAAATCCTTAATAAGCTAACCTCCTAAAGACTGTTTATCGACTGATTTTTGCATTTGTACGTTTCTTATGCGGCAAGGACTTGCAATGCCCGGGGACAAACTCAATCTTGACTTTCCAAAACTAAACAAAATAAAATACAACTATTCTTTCCTGTTTAAATTTCACATTAATTTTATTCTTTGTAAAGCCCACGTGTTCTTTCTGAGAAATCGGAGAGACGCAGGTATAAAAATATGCTGGTCTTCTTGGCAGATTTGTATTGCAATCGATCGCCGTGGAAACGAGTGGAGCGATTGGTCCCACCTTGCGATACTTCCTCAACTTCCAAGGTCTATTAATGATGCGCCACACCAGGGATCATCGTTAATTGACTTGTCTCTATGGGTGTCATCACCATTATTCAAGCGAACATCTTGAGCCTGCTCTCGACCTGCCAAACCAGCAGATGTTCCGAACATAGGCTTTTAAATTTGGCTGTTGAAAAAGATAATTTAGCCTATCTTTTGAAGTTTATTAAGAGTTCATGCTCTCGTTATGTCTAGTCACACTGATGAGCCGTGAAACTCTCTGTAGATATATATTCTTATATTTTTATTTCTCTTATCGGACATTGCATAAAATAAGAGCAGAGAAAGACCAACAACACACCGTGAAAGAGGGTGAGAGTAATAGACAGACACGTTGAAAGAGATAAGTGAATTGGTGAATAAATTTAGAATTACGGCTAATTAGAACAATCTAAATAGATTTTTTTTTAAAACATAACTCCATCCCAAAACCAAAGAATATTTGAATATGTATTTTTTGTGATTAAAATATAAGACTAAACTCAGCTTTAGTATAATCATAGATATAAATATAATTTTCTTCCATTAGAGATTCTTCTTTGCTATTAAATTTCATAGAATTAAAATCTGGACAGAACTTATGGGATGACCTGATATTTGTCAATATCGTATCCTGTATGGATACCATTCCATGCGTTTGGTCCCTTCCACCCTCATATTTCTTGATAGGGTCTGTATGATCATGCACTTAGTAACTTTCTTATCGAGCAGGTGTTTCAGTTAATTTCCTAATTGTGGGAGGGGTTTTATGTATCGCATTTTCGGGCTGCATTTTTGTTGATGACCTCGATTTTCAAATGTCATATTCCCTTTGCATAATAAATCAATTAATGAACTTAATTCAGTTTATTTTTTACGTAAAACCTGAAAATTAATTTAGACATTGAGCAGCAAATTATATTCATCGGCATATTATATATATAATTATATCATATATTATATATATAATTATATCATATATTATATATATAATTATATTATATATATAATTATATTATATTTTATTATATGTATTATGAGAAGAATACCCGTCACAAAATAGATAAAATTAATAACCTGAACAGAACAGTTCGGTACCACTTTTATGTCTGTTTACGAAGATTAAAATAAAGATATTATGTGACGAAACCTTATGTCTAGAATCCTTATTCCAATTTTCATCGAAATCCATTGCATGATATTGATTCTAGAAAATATCTAAAATTTAAGGCTTAAGGAGTCTTAATAAGAAATTGAAATTCAGGGAATCTTGCTTAATTGATGTCTTATGACTTTAGAACAAATTTAATGCAAATCTGAAATATTTGAATTTTCACATGGGAGGTTGTGCCCATATGTCCTCTACAAACCATTTAAAATACTCCAAAGAAACTGAAATTTGGGGAATATTTATTAATTGATATCTACTACATATTGTTAAAAATTAACAAACCTTGGAGGTATCTAAATTTTCATGAACTTTTTAATAGTCTGCATAATACTAAATTAAATTAAATATAGCCCACATTATAACCCTTTACACCTAACTGTTCCAAAATTCATAATGATCGGTTAATTAATTTATGAATAGAACTTTACATACAAATATATAAACAAAACTAACTTTATATAAATTTTTATATTAGAAAAAGTCCAATCCGTTGGTTCACCCACTTAGCTTGGTTTAGATTATTTGAATCAAGATAAAAAAGAGTTTGCAAAACCAGTAAAAAATTTTAAAGTAAAAATGCAAAATTAAAATGTATCGTTCTGTTCACTATCTGTCTCGCTTCAGCTATGGGTTAAATAGTATTAATCCTGTGGTGTTATTTCCTTTTCCTAATGGACTGTCTGACTCCTCAGTTTTAGAGTTTTATTACCTTTGACTGTTAATAGAGAAGGGGGGAGTGCATGTGACGAAAGCAAGAATGATAGACAGTATGAAATAAAAGCAGGTGGGTAAAAAACGTACGATGAGAGAGGGTAAGAGTAATAGACAGAAACTAAGCCAGAAATGGGTGACTTTTCCAATCACAGCTAATTAGAATAATTAAAATGAATTTTGTCTTTCAAACATAACTCTATCCAAAAACAAAGGAATATTTTAACATGTATTTTGTGCAATTCAAATATATAAGAAAAAAGCTTTAAACCGTAATACATGATCGCAATTTGAATTTAGCATGCATAAACCAAAGGCCAATTTCTTGTGTCAAGCATATTGCAAGTGTCTAAACGCTCTCGATTGGCATAGATTTTGGCATATGTTACTGAAGTATTAGAATATTTTAAATTCTATTTTACTAAGTTTATCAATGTGTGGGGAGAGAAATGAAGAACAATGTAGGGACTGATGAGATTTACTGTGTTTTGGTTGTCGATACAGCCATGTAAAAAGTAAAAGACTGTTAAAAAATTGTGAGGGACAAAGACATTTCATTTATTAATAGTTTGTCTATGGCAAACTACAAAGCCAGTTAATTGAAACATGTTAGACATCAAATTAGACATACAGAATACATTGTTTTAATACAACAGAAGAATGCACAGGCGATTCATTTAAAATGTAAACAGAAGCAGATGTGGCACATATGATTCCCACAACTACTGTAATTTTACAAGTAATTGTTCATTATTATCATAATTGAAACTACTGCCGAAGTGTATTTCAATTGAGTAACAATATTATGCATTCAATATGGCTGCCATCAATTATGGAAACGAACCTGAACTGATATGCATATTTTGAAGGTATAACGAATATGCAGCAATATTCATACCCAGCAAAAGCGTTCATCATCAATAGTAGAAGTCCTATTATCATTCTTAATATAACAGATCTGTCCAAATATGATATGAAATCAAACTCCATCACCTAACAAGTTAAATGCGGGTCTTCAAATTCCCGACATTATTTATAGAGTAATAACTCTATAAATAATGTAAATCAGTCAGGAGGTGCCCGTAAATGTTGTCCATAATACAAGATGTGCATTATTTATAGGATAGATAAGCGTTTAAAAGGTGTAATTAATGATAATGAGGAACTACCTTACTAATAGCTGCAAATCATAATGTGCAACAGGTGTTTTAAAATCTCTAAGGTGTGGGATTGACCTAATGTTGACTATAGAATGTGCGATGCAAAGTTCAAATGCTGAGGTGTTATGGTCAATTATGCACTAACACCATTAACCAAACGATTATGCACTAACACCATTGACCAAAAGATTATGCACTAACACCATTGACTAAAAGATTATGCACTAACACCATTGATCAAAAGATTATGCACTAACGCCATTGACCACAAGATTTTGCACTAACGCTATTGACCAAAAGATTATGCACTAACACCATTGATCAAAAGATTATACACTAACACCATTGACCAAAAGATTATGCACTAACACCATTGACCAAAAGATTATGCACTAACGCCATTGACCAAAATATTATGCACTAACGCCATTGACCAAAAGATTATACACTAAAACAGATTTTTGAAACGATGGAATAGTCATTCAATGACTTCTATTTCTTTTCACTTTACACTATTTAGAAAGGTTGCTATACGGCCATAGTCATACAGACACTACGGCTCATGTTATATCACAAAGGTTAAGTGACAATATGCTTGGCCAGTACTACATGAGTGATCATTTCGGAATATCAGGGGTTTTATGTAAAAAATAACAATGTTTAAAGCAAATTAATCTAAAAGTATGTAAAACGTATGTACGTTTTCAGCATAAAATGACTCCACAACGATTGACAATCCGTCATATCCAACAACAGAAAAATGAATTTCCTTAAGATTTTATTTGCAAAGTTTGTGAAATCTTTGTTTCAAATTGTTGTTCTTGTGTCGGTTGTCTTCATGGTCACAATATTGTGTCATTTTAATCTCCAAGTTTTAAGAACAGCAACAAAGATGAGGACAGCAGTTTGAAATATGCAACTAATGTATATATCAGCAGAAGCTCATCTAAGAAAATCGGAAAATAGTGTTACAGATCGTTTCAGAATTGGTACTTTAGAATCGTTTCAGAATTGGTACTTTAGAATCGTTTCGGAATTGGTACTTTAGAATCGTTTCAGAATTGGTATTTTAGAATCGTTTCAGAATTTGTAGTTGGAAATCGTTAAAGAATTGGTACTTTAGAATCGTTTCGGAATTGGTACTTTAGAATCGTTTCAGAATTGGTATTTTAGAATCGTTTCAGAATTGGTACTTTAGAATCGTTTCGGAATTGGTACTTTAGAATCGTTTCAGAATTGGTACTTTAGAATCGTTTCAGAATTTGTAGTTGGAAATCGTTTCAGAATTGGTACTTTAGAATCGTTTCAGAATTTGTAGTTGGAAATCGTTAAAGAATTGGTTGTTGGGAATCGTTTCAGAATTAGTAGTTGGGAATCGTTTCAGAATTGGTAGTTGGGAATCGTTTCAGAATTGGTAGTTGGGAATCGTTTCAGAATTGGTAGTTGGGAATCGTTTCAGAATTGGTAGTTGGGAATCGTTTCAGAATTGGTACTTTAGAATCGTTTCGGAATTGGTACTTTAGAATCGTTTCAGAATTGGTTCTTTAGAATCGTTTCAGAATTGGTACTTTAGAATCGTTTCAGAATTGGTACTTTAGAATCGTTTCAGAATTGGTATTTTAGAATCGTTTCAGAATTGGTACTTTAGAATCGTTTCGGAATTGGTACTTTAGAATCGTTTCAGAATTGGTACTTTAGAATCGTTTCAGAATTGGTATTTTAGAATCGTTTCAGAATTGGTATTTTAGAATCGTTTCAGAATTGGTACTTTAGAATCGTTTCGGAATTGGTATTTTAGAATCGTTTCAGAATTGGTACTTTAGAATCGTTTCGGAATTGGTACTTTAGAATCGTTTCAGAATTGGTATTTTAGAATCGTTTCAGAATTGGTACTTTAGAATCGTTTCAGAATTTGTAGTTGGAAATCGTTTCAGAATTGGTAGTTGGGAATCGTTTCAGAATTGGTATTTTAGAATCGTTTCAGAATTGGTACTTTAGAATCGTTTCAGAATTGGTACTTTAGAATCGTTTCAGAATTTGTAGTTGGAAATCGTTTCAGAATTGGTAGTTGGGAATCGTTTCAGAATTGGTACTTTAGAATCGTTTCAGAATTGGTACTTTAGAATCGTTTCAGAATTGGTATTTTAGAATCGTTTCAGAATTGGTACTTTAGAATCGTTTCAGAATTGGTATTTTAGAATCGTTTCAGAATTGGTACTTTAGAATCGTTTCAGAATTGGTATTTTAGAATCGTTTCAGAATTGGTACTTTAGAATCGTTTCAGAATTGGTACTTTAGAATCGTTTCAGAATTGGTACTTTAGAATCGTTTCGGAATTGGTATTTTAGAATCGTTTCAGAATTGGTACTTTAGAATCGTTTCAGAATTGGTACTTTAGAATCGTTTCGGAATTGGTACTTTAGAATCGTTTCGGAATTGGTATTTTAGAATCGTTTCGGAATTGGTACTTTAGAATCGTTTCGGAATTGGTACTTTAGAATCGTTTCAGAATTGGTTCTTTAGAATCGTTTCAGAATTTGTAGTTGGAAATCGTTTCAGAATTGGTAGTTGGGAATCGTTTCAGAATTGGTAGTTGGGAATCGTTTCAGAATTGGTAGTTGGGAATCGTTTCAGAATTCGTACTGGGAAATCATTTCAGAATTCGTACTGGGAAATCATTTCAGAATTGCTACTTGGAAATTATTTCAGAATTGCTAGTTGGGAATCGTTTCAGAATTGGTACTTTAGAATCGTTTCGGAATTGGTACTTTAGAATCGTTTCAGAATTGGTTCTTTAGAATCGTTTCAGAATTTGTAGTTGGAAATCGTTTCAGAATTGGTAGTTGGGAATCGTTTCAGAATTGGTAGTTGGGAATCGTTTCAGAATTGGTAGTTGGGAATCGTTTCAGAATTCGTACTGGGAAATCATTTCAGAATTCGTACTGGGAAATCATTTCAGAATTGCTACTTGGAAATTATTTCAGAATTGCTAGTTGGGAATCGTTTCAGAATTGGTAGTTGGGAATCGTTTCAGAATTCATACTTGTGCCACATCTTGCTGTGATGGGAAAGTAAGTAAATCCCAACTGGGGTCAGCCATCTTTGTGTTATACTAAAACTCACTGTCTTTATGTTCGGCTGCTGCGAGAGTAGAAGTCATGGTAACACAGTTCCTTGTTATCGTTAAGCAAGTTATGTCGACAGCGCAATTATCAATTTAGTATCAATACAATTGCTTTTATTGACAACGTGATTGTTACACTGTTATCATTATCACTTTCGTCTTTGCTTCCGTAACCAAAATCTCCCTAATGATCACGCGACAATTATCACCATGACGACTGCACCAGTTGTATCACAAGTATCCTGTAATTGGTGTAGACTTGGTATAAACTGCTAGAACAAAAATATCATCGTTATAGGTTTTACTATTTATGCCTGTCGGCTCGACAGCTGCTGCTGATTCTCTTCTGCCCATTAGCATACCAGCCTATCAATGTTAGCATTTTAATATTATTAATTTGCCATCTCAGAAATACTTACATTTAAAGTAGAATGTTCATTGTTTAAATCGTAGTCTTATTAACTCTGTATTTCTTTCGATTTAAGGAATAACGGATAAATAAAAAAAAGACAATTTCGAAAGTAAAAGGTGACTTTTTTTTCTTTTCCTCTCGCTGGGAATTAAAACAGGAATAAATAAAATAAACAAAAATATCATCTATTTACATTGTTTTTCTTAGGATTATTGACCTTAGTCATCATTATATGATATATATCATCATCGTTTTCCGTTTAATGTCTTGTTTCATATGCTGGCATGTGTTGGACGGCTTTAAGATTTTGACTTCCAAACTAACCTATCTTTGCCCAGGTCTTTATTTATCCCTCTTTCTCTCAAGTCCATTCTAATCACTTCCTCCCATTTTTCCTTCTCCCTTGAACTGGACCTGCTACTTTAACTGTTCTACATCTACTGAACTTGCTACCTCAACTGTTCTACATCTACTAACCCAAGAACTCTCAGCCATTCTTTCAACACGGCCACACCATTGAAGTCTTCTGTTCTGTGCACATTTCTCTATACTGTCCAAATCCAATTTTCCTCTGAGGTCATCAGAACTAAGACTAACATCTGCTCCACCCTTTACTCAAATGGTATCACCAAGGTAACAAAACTTCTGGACAACCTCAATAGCTTTGCAGGTGCTTGTTGCTTAAAAGTCCGAAAACAAGTTTTTTTTTGTCTTTTACTGTTTAAGAGTTAAATAAGGGGCAGTAACTCTTAATTATAATTTTGAGCCAGATTTTGTCTTTAATATCTAACAACTTTGATTTTCTCTTAAATTGCGATCATGGATCTTAACTTGTTCCAGTTTGAAGACGTACTTTATTATACTTCCGAAAAAGCAAAACAGATCGATTTCTTGCAAGCTCATGGACTTATTTCTGGCGAAGAAACCTGCAATTGTGGGTAAAACATGCGACTTGTGCCATCACTAGTGAAAACTGATGGGGTTCATTGGCGTTGCACGAGCGGTTACTGTGCAAGTAAAACGTCGATTAAATTTTCCATGCTGAATTTCATTCAGTACAAAACTCAAATTTAAACACAATAAATTCTTAAATGTTCCATTGTTGTATACTTTTTTGTTCATTTATTAATAATTAATTTTCAATAAATTCCTTTAGATTTAATAACAACAGTTGATAAGAGTTACTGCCCTTAATTAACTCTTAAACAGTAAAAGACAAAAAAAACTTTTTTTCGGACTTTAAAGCAACAAGCACCGCTTTGCAATTCAGGAATACTTTCTCCACATCTGAGTTCTCATCCGTCTCCATTGTCTTACACTTCTTGCATACAAATTATATCCTCTTGCAATCATACTAACACCTACTTAATGTTAATATTTATATTTCGGCTACGTTTCAGACGATAGATGCATTTGTCAATTTACAGTGATTTCCTTTCCCATATTTAAATATGATTACAGTTGAAAGATTCTGGCAAGTTTCCTTGTGGAGTTTGTAGATCTCGTGTTGGAAGCTTTTATAATTAAATCTATCTTAAAACATAACAAAATTCCTTTATAACATAATATTCATAAGAGGTCCATGTAGTTTGCTTGAAGCATTGTTTAGTTTGTATATATAAAGGTGACTCATAGAAGGTAATACAATGCAGAGGTGTAACGAGTAGACACAAACTGAAGCAAATCAAGACATATACCGGTGGCACGAGTTGTGTAGTTTCACCTTTTTTATTAATACAATGTGTATATATATATATATGTATATATATATATATATATATATATATATATATTAAAATATTTAGAAAACCTTGCACAACGCAGATTATTTGTTTTTAAAATAAATTATTTATTCATCTAAAAGAAAACATTTTTTTTTTATAAACTTGAGTACTTTCGGTAAATCTACCATCTTCAGAAGAATATTTCTTTTTCTTTTTTTTCTCTTGGTTGAGACATTCTCGTGACCAAGTTGAAAATCCGTCTAGGTGTTTTGACGAAGTGTTGATATGGCTGTGTGTCACGTGGTCGGCGTGGAATATAAATATATAATTTTTTTCATTAATATCTTTTTACATTATATTATGCCCTACTGCATCAGCATGGCCTGATGAAAGCTCTGTACAGTATGATATTTCGGGAACACTTCCCCTCGTCAGATGTATGTTTAACTTTATTTCAAACGCGCGTTTTAAGAAGGCTGTGTTTCTTCATTCACAGTGCACTCAGTCTCCAGTCTCGTCACATCTCAGCTTTTATAACCAAATCTATCTTAAAACATAACAAAATCCCCTCTATAACATAATATTTGTGATAATTTAACTTAGTTTCACATATGCCAAACTTTGTTGTGTGCCCCCCCCTCCTTTTACCGGTCTGTACTCATGACAAAACCGGATGTTTTATCTTTCAACAGCTCGGTTTTTGTTGCAGGCATAGATAAACACAATTCCATCTTTCTGTGCAAATCGTCATTCCAACAACCAATCAGATATCTTCAAAGCGTCTTCATCACTATCAGCTGACCCGGTTTTATAAAACAGGCTTTGTTTTTTACACTCATGGGTCAGTCAGTCTCCAGTCTCGTTACATGACGAGACAGTGTTTCCGACAGATGGCACTGCCACAGGAATCCCTGCTAGACGACTCATCGTCATTCAAAAACTTAACACTTGTCGTTCGCTCTCACTTGTTACACGGGTCGAGTTTACAACTTCTGTGTCCGTAGTGCCATGTTATATGTAAAAGAATGCTAGACTCCCACTAGTTCGGTCCGTTCTGAGGATGTAGACGAATGACATGGCTATGGTTTAGTGGGTTTGTGGTGTGCGCCTTGATGACAGTTAGTTTTCACTCCTTGCTATTGAGGCTGGGTGAGGGGTTAGTATTTTGAGGCTCAAAGTGCCCACACTAAAGTCAGCTCTGCCTTGCAAGTATCTACATTAATATGAACATGTGGAACGAAAATTTGATTAGATATACCGATGTACACACATTTCAATTGAGGGTAAGCGAGGAAAAAGCAAGCCGAGAAAGACTTGGAATGACTCAGTCAAATTAACCGCAAGCAGTGGCACCTCAAAACCAATGTAAATGATAGTTTCATGGAGAGAGCCACTTCCTGTTGGCATGACCAACGTGCAACCCACATCTGACATCAAACAGGAATGGTTATATCATGACACATTTGGCATCCAAATGGTTCTTCATGTCCAATTTTGTGGTGTGCTAGCTAATCGCTTTTGAACCTAATAATTCTTATCAACTCCCTGCTCTGACACTCAAGGATGGTTCATGCTAGATTTTGTGTGATTCTGTCCAGTAGCTTTGGAGCCTGTAAGTAACCGACTGAGCCCCAATTATAATATAAATTATTTCTTTATTTTAATTAATATTTAGTGCATTATTATCTTCACTAGCGGAACCCGTGGAAATTCCGCAGTTGTATCCTTCATCTGTTGTATATTGCTTGCTTGCGTGCGTAAAAATATTTCCATTCTATGAACATCCGGTACGAATGTAGACCCTACGAAATTATTGAACCACTTTTTTTCAAACTCAAACATACTTATGTAAGTACTCTGTATAATGTACTTTTAGAATATATCTGGTTATTGGGGGTCTATCTCCAAAACCCATGTAGGAGTTTGTGACATATTTCTATTTGGCCAAGATCAAAGTGTAGTATCTGTTTTGTTACTGCACCCCATAGACTGGTATTGTCTTGGCCTTCGGGGCTTGATTTACGCTGGTCTATGGGACAGTCCTGTGCAGTTCTAGGAGGTCCACCCTCCCAGGCTTTGCCTCCCCTCTTTGGGGAGGAGTAAGTATATAGCTTACTGCCTGAGGCGTCCCTACCGGGGAATGCCGACGGGGCTGCCCAGGCAATTTTTAAATGGCCAGAGTGCTCACCTCTCGGGCGCTGGCTTTTCTAATCCCACTTTCCCGACCTTGTGTCACATCTTATCTTGTGGGGGTAGATAAATCTCTTCTATTCTATGGACGTCCAATGCCATGTAGACCCCATGATATTATTGTAACATCTTTAGACAGAACGGATACTACACTTTGAAATATTTATTTGCAGAAAATATGAAAATTTACATTTTAAACAAATTAGGCACAAGACCATCAAAAGTGTAGGGAAAAGGAGGGGGTGTCATTCTTAGTCGAAAGTGATAAAAATGTCTACCTTACCCTTAACTAGAATCATCTCAGTCACCACAATACCACATTTACTCTAGGGGCCGTCCTACTTAAGATATCCCCAAATTTGTTAAATATAATTTTGAAAAATAAAATTGTTATGTACAAATATTAATTGAAATAACACGGAAAATGGGGAAAAAACAAAAATAAGACCCTCCCAACCCTTTCTAAATAATAGACCGCCTACTGTTGTCCGGCTTGTTCAAAATCGAAAGCAAGCAGGTCAATCTCTAAATGAGAGTTCGATCTAAGTGGGAGAAAAAAGAAAACAGCGGATCGAGTTTGAAGAACTGGTGGTATCTTTCCAAGGTAAATGCAATTTGGGAGAGGCCGAGCGCAAAAAATTGAAAGTGGGGATTGGCCATCTTGGAGAATTTCTATTACCAGGGCTGGAGGAAGGGGGCTAACCCATTTACTTGACTAGCTAAGAGGCTAAACTTACCCGAAGGGCTGGTGTCCACAGGACCAGGAACCGCGTGCGCCATGCTCAGATGTACACATAAACTTGCTATTAGTATCTCACCTTCTTCCAAAAACTGAGGTATGTAATTTTTTTCTATTACATCTGATCTTGACCTTCAGCTGGTGCTTGAAAAAAAGCGACTATATCCTGATCAATAAAAGATTCAACTCTTTTGTCATATTTCAGACACGGCGTTCACATCACCATTTGCGCTACGTCCAGGATCGCGAGAAACACCATTTGTCTCTCCCCATTCCACAGCAGACCAACGTATTCGATTATGTTGGATATGTTTAGTGACAGACGATGCTCGGGATCGATACGAGCCGTCACCTTATTGGCGTACCCCTAAAACTGCCAAAGTTCCGAAAGCCAAGTAAAATGTATTTTAGTTTGAGTTTCAGGTCCGACCAAACAACTCATCAGATGAAATTTAAAAAAATGACTATTTTTGCATTGCAAGTTCGGCAATCGGCCGATCTCATCTTTTAAAAAAGGATGGAGGGTGATAATGTATGTACGAACATGAAATTGTCTGACTGTATTATTATATAGATTATTATTTGTATCTTCACGTCAGAGAAACCCAGTTTTTGTATAAATAAAGGAGATTAAATTTCGTGAGTGACGTCATGTCGAGAGTTGGAGAAATAACAGTCGTCCGTTTTTCCAGCAGTGAGCATCTGAGGTAGCCATAT
The DNA here is from genome assembly GCA_963556195.1 of Sepiola atlantica. Classification (NCBI taxonomy): domain Eukaryota; kingdom Metazoa; phylum Mollusca; class Cephalopoda; order Sepiida; family Sepiolidae; genus Sepiola; species Sepiola atlantica. Next base: position 188,536,651 of record OY744520.1, on the reverse strand, counting down.
ATTTGGGAGTGGGGGCAGTTGGGAGTCATTAAAAAGCTGATTAACAAGTACATTTTTTACGAAATCCTGTCCAGGAAGATATAACATCAATAAATCTGTGAACCATAAAAAAAGTGTCGTTGTCTCTTTAATAATATTTTATTATAGATTCATGCATGTGTGCTTCTATAAATAAAACTTGGAACTACGCAGCAACTCTGATTTAATAAATGCAAACGCCTCGTCTTTATGACTGGACGCAGACGACAGTGGCTGCATGCAACATCCAACCACCTAGAAACTAGACTACAAGACAGCATCAAGCTAGCATGCTCATTCATGAAGACTATGTAACACGGTGAACATTGGAGGATGGCAACTCTAACATTTCCGATACTGACATTATTAAGAAAAACAAAGAAGAAAAACATATAAAAACCGAGAAAATATTGCCGTACTTATCATTACTTACATCTAAATCTCCTGTCTATAACATAATGTCCAATCACTCGATGAAAAGACAAACAGTGTCTGACATTTTAGCGATTTTTCTGTCTTTTTTCTTTTTTTTTAATCAGGCAATTTATTTATTTATTTTATATATTTATATGAAAATAAAAAAACAACTTTGCAAGATGTCATTTAAGATAACAAGGAAAGAAAATTGATGAAAAATATAAAAATATCTTGTAGCAGCATAAACGGAAAGTTTTATCCAAACAGTTTTCCTATCGAAACACGGCTAGACGGGTGACATAGCTTGGGTGAGGCTGATTGACAAGTCCACGCTGATGGCGCATTATTAAAAACGGCAAAACCTATCGTAGAAAAACAATTGATAACAATTTTAGACTGAGCAATTTTGTATATAAAAACGCTTTTGGAAATAAACTCTGTTCATGTAAATTCTGTTTATTTAAATAAATGTAATCTATGGTAGCGAAATATGGGCACTTAATAATGCAGCGATAGAAAAGCTAAGAGTGGCACAATGCAAAATAGAATGCATTATGCTCGTCATCAGTTTACGTGATAAAAAAGAAACACTTGGACCAGACAGCAAACTGGAGTAAATGACATCATCACTACCATACGAACGGCAAAACACAGATGGGTGGGGGGGGGGGCTCAGATTATCGAATTTCTGTCAGTTTCAGTTTCCTTGGGCTCGTGTAATGTTCTTTCTATATTTTTTATTTTTATTTTTATTTCAACGTAACCAACAAAGACCAACCAGCCACGGTTATGTGGGTTCGTTTCTGCACTCAATGATTTTCCTTAATATTTCGATTGTTTTCATCACTGCCATGCGTTTTAATAGTGAAAATCCTCTCTTCGATTCCAATTTCTCCTAGTATTTTTTCCGGATTTTTCGGGACTGCTCCATATGCTCCAATGTATTTTATTTTATTTTATTTATTTTATTTTTTATTTATTTATTTTTTATTTTTTATTTTATTTTATTTTATTTATTTTTTTTTATTTTTTTATTTTTTTTATTTTGTTTTATTTTTTTATTTATTTATTTATTTATTTATTTAACGTATTTATATTTTTCTTATTTTTTCAGGTGAGTTCTTCTTTATTTTCCATCTCAAGCAAATTAACAAAGTGAAGTAAAGTTCTTCCAGACCAGCCAGTTTATGATATTTATCAGCTAAGTGTCATTTCTTATTTGTTTTGTTGTCGAAAGTGCTAGAGCATATAGTAATAAAAATGTTGGACAACTTTTTTTTCACCTAAGAAAATAACAACTAATTTGTGTTGAAAAAAAATGAAAGATTGGAAAGTAAACTTAATGGACAAATACAACCCGTTGTTTTTAACCAAAAATGCAAATGAAAGAATTGTGTCTCAATATACATAGTTAAATATATATATATATATATATATATATATAAATATATATTCACAATTGTTTTTCTTTTTTTATCTTTCTGTTTTTTGCTGGAGATGGGGCATCCTACCGGATGCCAGACATACACCGGCTATTTCAGACACTCCAGCCTAGAGATCTTTTTCAGATTCTAACCGTCCCTTTAAGTGCAATTGTTTGTATTTGTCTTGCACTCGGTTCACCGGGTATACTCGCCAGATAGCTTTTGAAATTCTTTTTCATTAGTCCTGGTTCTCCTATAATTACTGGTATGATGGAGATTTTTCGAAGATTCCAGTTTCTTTTCATGTCGTACATAAGACCTTGATATTTCGTAATCTTTTCCCTTTCTGTTCTGTTCAATCATGCATCATTAGGAACATTGACTTCAACTAGGAGGTGAAAATATGTTTTAGCATATACCTTCTATTCTTTATGCAGACCAACCTCTGTATAGTGAAAGCTCGAGGATTGTCAACATGTAAGAACAGAGCATATATAAATAAACAACATTTTGCTAGATAACAAGAAGGCTACCTTCTCTAGGTAGCGATTTCTGAATCTCTCTTGATGGAGGCGAATCCGATGTTCGTCCATCGCTGTGTATTTTTTCTGATTAAGAATTTTCTGGTTTTCTAATGAGTCCAAAGAAGAAAGATTCAATATTGGCATAAAAATGGCGGTGGGTCTTCTGTTGAACAAAACAGGTCCGTAATTCTACCAAAGGTTTTTGTTTTGAAAAAATGATTCGTGAGTTTAATAAAATATTGGTTTTTGGAATGTAGCAAAATGTTGTTTATATATATATATATATATATATATATAATTTGATATTGTTATATATATATATAATTTGATATTGTTATATATATATATAATTTGATATTGTTATATATATATATAATTTGATATTGTTATATATATATATAATTAGTTAATATTGTTATATATATATATAATTAGTTAATATTGTTATATATATATATAATTAGTTAATATTGTTATATATATATATATTTTTAATATTGTTAGATATATATATATTTTTAATATTGTTAGATATATATATGTATATATTTAATATTGTTATATAAATATATATATTTAATATTGTTATATATATATATTTAATATTGTTATATATATATATATTTAATATTGTTATATATATATATATATATTTAATATTGTTATATATATATATTTAATATTGTTTTATATATATATTTAATATTGTTTTATATATATATAATATTGTTTTATATATATATATATATATAATATTGTTTTATATATATATATAATATTGTTTTATATATATATATATATA
>OY744520.1:188490966-188528466 GCA_963556195.1 Sepiola atlantica | reverse complement strand
AACATTTTTCAATTATGACCGGAAAATCATAATCAGCAAGGGGAAAAACTCATATTTTTAACTGAAGAATACGAAACGAGTTATCTCTCTTACAACTAAAACTGTATTTTTTCCTTATAATTTCAGAAATTGTTAAAACAAATAATAAGTAAAAACTAAAATGACTTCACGGAATCCTGGACCATGCTGGATAGGGTCAAGCTAGTATATATATATATATATATATATATATATATATATATATATAGTGTATTTAGGCAGCATATTTTAATTTAGGCAAACATTATCAAACAACACGGAGCGGCCCCGCTTGATGCGACCCTTTTCCACCCTTTAAATTTTCCGAATTCTCCACCCAATGTTTCGGTCAAATTGACGTAAATATGATCCATGGGTTTCTTGTTCCATTCTTTTTTCTTTTTTGCAAGTACTTTCGATTTGAATCGTCAAATCATCTTCAGGTGGTATTAGTTTTAGTGTCTTTAAAAATTATTACTCTACCGCTGTGCTCATTTTTTAACCATAACGGCAAGCAGCCTATAACTTGAAAAAGCGTCTGCAAAGTTGAAATGTACATGAGAGCATGGACAATTCTGAAAATTGAAAGGGTGGAAAAGGGTCGCATCAAGCGGGGCCGCTCCGTGTTGTTTGATAACGTTTGCCTAAATATATATATATATATATATATATATATATATATATATATATATATTAGTACTTCATGTATCCACATAAAATATTATAAGAAGATATAATTTTTTATGTGTCAGTTTTCAGTATTTACTTCAACAGTGCTCGATACGTAAGTAGAGCTAGGTAGTAAGCAATGAAAATATATATGGCAATCAAGCTACACAGAGGCTCCCGTGTTTCATCCCCGGGGGGGGAATCGTCAGGCTAAATGCATGGAGTTATTTTTGTCAGGTGTTTTTATATACATGGCTTGCTAGTTAACCAATCAGATTCTTTGTTGTTCCCTCAGCCAATCGTTGGGTTTCCCTCGAACAAAGGCATGTGTGTGTATGTATATATATATATATATATATATATATATATATATATATATATATATATCGTCGCACGAAAGTATTCAAAAAATTAATAAATGTTGCATAGGTTTCACATGTTTCATGAACGTTTTCGATTCTTGGTCGAATCATCCTCATTGTCAAAAGCAAATATGAACATGTGAAACTTATATATATATATATATATATATATATATATATATATATATATATATATATATATATATATATATTATTTATTTATTTTGGTACAGAAAAATTAGTACAACATTCGTACCGTCGGTTTCAAGCACGGAAAGACTTAACCATCCGGCTCTCTTCAGCTTCTGTTGTCATCTGTTTCGGAAATGTAAAGTCACGTGACACTCTCGTTGGAACGCGTAATTTGCTCACCGTGTTGTGTATGTTTGTTTGAATTTAAATTTAGTGTGAGGAAACGGTTGAGATTTTAAACAACGGGAGATTGTAAGAGATATAAGAATATAAAAATAAAAATAAAAAATTGAAAAAAATATATAAAATATATATAATAAAAAAAGTAAAAAAAATAAAAGAAATAAAAAAAAATAATATAATATAAAAAAATAAAAAAGTTTCTATATAATTCCCGTGAGTCAATTTTATGAATTTGTATAATTGGCCGTTACTGTTTTGGGGTTTGATATGCGTTCTAAAGGGAGGGAGACCTATGGAACTTTTTTTTTTATTATTTTGATACAAAAAGGACCATCAGAAAAATTGAAAAAATAAAAAAAACGAATTTTGTTATTTTTAACAATGTTTGCATAAATGAGAAAATGCTGCCTAAATACACACACACTATATATATATATATATATATATATATATATATATATATATATATATATAGGCAAGAAAACTCCATAGAAAATTATGAGTTTCACTGGAAGGAACTCGTCAGGTTAACTTCTACAGGCCCTTTTATAAGCAAATCATAATTGAATAGTAGGGTAGACTAGACACTTAAACATTTGTTATGCAACTGGTCTACAAGAAAATATCTGAAATAACCCCAGTCTTTCTGGCTTATTCCGGCACTGTTTCCACTTGCCCCGGACTTCTCCGTGCCACTTTACTCAAGCAATGCCAGTTCAGGAGAGGTTTGCCGATTATTCAACGCTTGCTTCACTAAGGACTATCCGCGCAGGGAGTATCCATTGTTTCTCAAGACTGAAAAGATGCCTCAGTATGCCTGTGAACTGATTGGTGCGTGTTCTCTGTGCATTTTTGAGGCAACATTTTATTAAACTAAGTGGTTGGCTCTCAATCAGTTGCTTTCATTATTTATGACATCAAAAATGTTATGCAGTTAAGCGATTGATTTTATTTTCTCCATTGATTTTCACTTCTTATCGATTTTGTTCAATCGCTTTTAGAGGATTTTCTTAATTCTTGTATTTGTATAGTTTTTTTTTGTTGTTGTTTTTGTTCATCCTTATTAATGCAATCAATTAGGAAATCTATTTCGAAATGAAATAAAACCAAAAGTTCCGTTTACTTCAAAAACCAAAAAACAAAAACAAAAAACGAAAACCGAATCTTTGTTGCTTTTTGTAAGTAAATTACTTAGAAGTTTAAATTTGCATCAATATGAAGTTTTCTAGACTGAAAAAGAAAAAGAAAATAGAGAATATTTACTATTTTATTACACTTAACTGTTTCCATACATGCATGTCATGTGAGGAAGAAGGTGGGGTAGGGGTGGGGTGGGTGGGGTGTCACGATCACTAAATTTTTGATGGGTGTAGAAGTTTAGGTAGGTGGATACGCAAGTTACTAAGCCTTTTCATATACTAATCCATTAGCATATTCACGTAAATTACTACAGTCGTGTAGCAGTTACATGAAAGACTTATTTTTGTTCACATGTATGCGCAATATCTTGCGTTATGTACAGTTGTAATTTGTCCGGCGTATTGATACACAGGGGATTAGCGCACCACTGACATGCGCACTCGAAGCCTACTGATTTCCGCCCACCTCGTCGGCGGGAAGGTACAAATCAGTTCCTAAGTAGATCTTATCAAGGCAAGACGTACCTTCTATCCTGTTCTCGTCCTGTTCAAGAAGCAGTCAGACGAAATGTAGAATTCCAAGATACCACATTCTGTTTGTGACAGAAGCCAGCCGACCTAGCAATTGTCTTTATGTTCCAGTGTTCTCTTTGAATTAAGATGATTCCTATTTTAGTGGAGATGTTTGGTCTTATTCATGAAAGATGGTGACGCTTTTCTTATTCAATATTCAATTCTAGTCAGATGCGTCCAGATACAGCCAACTTTAAAAGATGACGTTTTTCATGCTGACGTTCTTCTAAATCAATCAACCCTAACCCAACTAATGCCATAAAGTCTAAAATTAGAAAAGGCATCTTACCCATTAGTCTTATTTATTTATCGACAGAAACACATCACATTTATATTAGAGATACTATTGCAGGGAGCTTTAAAGAAAGAAGAGCTCCCCTCTTTACTGCAGCCAGGGAGCAGAGGGCTCATTTTTTATCCATCAGTGGGGAGGCAAGTAAATAGGGACTTATTTGAGAAAGGGGTGGCTGCTCTTTTTTTAGGAGCGGGAGCGTTAGCCGCTCCAAGTCTAGTGGAGCAGGTAAAGCCCTGCTATAGCATGCTTGGCAATGCAAAGAAGGGCAATATCAACTACTGGCATGTTAAACTACAGCCTTTCTTTCTTTACTCGTCTCATTTCACTCTTTTCTTTTTTTTCTTTCTTCTTTCTTTCCCCATCTGTAAAGCAGTACTAACAGGAAAAGGGAAATGGGAGGTACTTAGAAATATTGTTTACAACTACGTCCGCAAAACTAGGTCATGTGAGAAGATCGCAATTAAAAAGTAAATCGATGCAGACTAAGTGAAGGTCTAGGACTTGCGTTGCAAGGTGATAACTTAGATTAGAATGATACGATAGATGTCTAATGTGAGTTAGATCTGATGACCCCAGAGGAAGATTAAATCTGGACATTATAGGGAGGTATATGTTGGTTTGGCAAAATTGAAGGAATGGATGTGAGTTCTTGAGTTAGTAGAGGTAGAAGAGTTGAGGTAGCAGAGTCAGGGAAAGTGCAAGGAAAAGATTGAAGGAAGTGATAAGAATGGAGTTGTAAGAAAGAGGGAAAAATAATGACCTAGGCAGAGATATATTAGTTCAGAAGAAGTTAATTTCTAAAAGCTGTCCAACACATGCCAGCATGTAAAGCAGACATTAAACCGATGAAGATGATGATGATGATAGTCGTAAACAATCATAGCGTTTCCTAGATGATTTACGGGTTTTGTTTACCAGCTGACACAAGAGCGTTGACACAAATGAAGTCTAAGGAGAACAGTAAGTTTGCAAATCGCATCTGACACCACAAAATGATAAAGACAGCAGCGAGATTCCAGGCAATATATTAACATAACTGATTCAGAACGCTGTAAACGAAATAGTTGGATGTACATCCACACACGCTTGACTTAAACAGTCATAAACAGTACCAAAAATAAATGATGAAAGAACAAAATGTAAATCTCTCCGAATGTTATGCCGTTTTTCCTTACATACCAACGACCTTTAATATTACCCAGCAGAGACTGGTACGTCAACTAGTTTCTATGTCTAAAATCGTATTCCATTCGAATATTCCAAGAACTGCTGTTTCTATATTTTTCCCCTTTTTACTGCTGTTTAGTTATAACATGATAACTTCTCTTATTATTCGCTTAGTCTTTTTCCCCCTCCTTTAATTGCTACCATTAAGAGCAAAGGATTTTATTTTTTCGCCTCTTTTACTAAAAATATAAGCCAAACAATAAAATACAGGTTTGGTTACTGACGGGACATGCCGTTGTCGAAACATTTAAACACAAAAAATGCACATAAAAATGTCTGCCTTCATATTTGACAGCATTAAACGAATCGCACTGTCATGGCAAGTATGTGATTTGAGCTGCACAACTTTTTAATATATATATTCATATATACTCCTATTACAAATTCAACCCCCACACACATTTATATATATATATATATATATATATATAAAGTATCTTATTGGATTTTCAATGTCAGACTTAAATAGCATTTAAGCTGATAAGTCATACTTTGCTTCTGACTAACCAATTTTAATGTGTATTTGTTATACAATGTTATTGGCAATATAATCACATACTTTGCTACGATTTATTTAAAAAATTGATTAGTCTGATCAAGACGACTGCTAATATGAAACATTTTTAAATAATCATGTAAAAATAAAAATCAGCAAAGGGAAAAATTCATTTTGAAATTAAAGGATATAATAAGAATTGTTTACTTTAAATTTTAAAATGTGAAAACAAATACAAATTAAAAACTGAAATGACTTAACTGTATCCGGGGAAATACCAGGTAGATACAGCCAGTATATATATATATATATATATATATATATATATATATATATATATATATATATATCGTGAAACAGGATGAACTAAATTAATGAAACGATCATCACGAAATTTGTAAAATGGCTGCTATAGTTTTATACAAGAGGAGGGGAAAGTCGTCTGTGAAAATTCAGGTTCATCTGAGTCGTGTGAATTTTAAATAATATGTATTAGACATCAATTAATAAATATGAGTTTCTTTGGAGTGTTTTTTTTCAAGAGTTTTAGGGAGCATAATACAGGCACAACCTCCCATTTTAAAATTCTTATTCTTTTTCAGATCTGCATTAAATTTGATCCATATTCATTAGACACCGAATAAGAAAGATTCCCTAAATTTCCATTTCTTATTAAGACCCCTTAACCTAAAGCCATAAATTTTAGACATTTTATAAAATCAAATTCATCTATTTTGATCATAATTAGATAAGGATTCTAGACATAAGGTTTAATATCATTATATATTGATTTTAATCTTCGTAAGAAGAGCTAAATATAGTGCACACATTGTTATGTTCAGGGAATTAATTTTACCCGCCCTGCGACGGCTGTTCTTCTAGTTTATATATATATATATATATATATATATATATATATATATATAATTTATAAAGTCAAGTTCATATTATATTCAAATAACCATGTTTTATTTTATTATTTTTATTTTTTTTATTTTTTCACATTTCCAAAAAAATACATAACATTTTTGTGAGATATATTTTTTACGGTCCGTTTCATTTGTCTTGTGCCAAACAACATTTTTATGTTAATATCGTTTCTGCAACATTACAAAATCATCAGAAAAATTCACAAAGAGTAAAAAGTTTTTTAATTAAAGTGTCTTAAAAAACCTACACTATACAGTGGTTCATTTTTTGGGTGAAACCAAACAAAAAACAAAGAAAAGAGCAAACTCACACGTTTTTATATATATATATATATATATATATATATATATAAACGTTTTTCAATTACCTGATATGAAATTATTGTTGTCTGCCCTTTCAAGCAGCTTATCATAAACGCTTGTCAGGGATAATAAATATGACCGTTTCTGAAAAGTCCAATTTGAATGTAGAATATGAAATGATAGACAAACGGTTGGCTAATTTGCTCAATCTGATTATTGTCGTGAAGGTGGTTCCCGAGACTTCACGAGTTAATTAGTTCCAAATTACTACCCGTTAATTGGAAACTGTTGAAGCAGGAATTATCTTTCCATAGAAATCTAATGGAAATAATGGTTTTAGCAGTGAAGAATTACGCTTTTCATTATATAATATTGTTTAGAATTGTAACGTTACCAAATTAATTCATCGAAGACTTGGAGTCAACTGGACATTATTAATAAGAGAAAAACAATTTAGTGTTACGCATATGTTTGATAAACAGGCAGGTCGGGCTCAGCTTGGTTACCATTATTATTGTATTGCTATAATTATGTTCAGACACCAGTTTCTATAAGATTACTGAAGTTAAGCAACATTGAGTCTGGTCAGTACTTAGATGGATGAATAGTTGGGGATATAATATGCTGTAAGTCAAGGTTCTGCTACCAATCTGCAACTACAATTTGCAATTTCTGGGCTATCTATTGAGATTTGCACAGATCAGACACTTTCCAATGATGACAAATCGAATTCAAATAAATGACGAAGATTGAATTTTATTCGCCAAGTGTATTGAGGAAAAAAAATTTTTTTTTCCATAAATGATATCCAAAGTTAGTCGGTTTTCTTGTAAATATGAGGCCTCACTTGTTGCAAAAATTCGGACTTTGGTTTTAATAATGGAAAAACAGCTTCAACTGTTTGAGATAAAAACCAATTTTGCTTGTCATGAGGACTTGTTTTTGTCAGAAAATATCTACATTGTTTTGTATTTTAAAAAGATCTTGGAAAATTGTTTTTCTCTATGCTATTTTTATTTATTTTTTTTTTTAACATGATTCACCCCAAACAAGGCAGGTCGCCACTATAAACGTAAGGGGCTACTGAGAAAAAGGAAAAGGGGAGAAGGATTGGTGGTTCAGCTTAAATTGGGATCTGGGCAGCGAGATGTCTGTTTACATTAGTTTTAAATTTCTGCATGTCAGTACTGTCGGGGAAACAGGGGGCAGGGAGGGAGTTCCAGAGGTCAGCAGCACGAGGAAAGAAGCTATTTGAGTAGAATGCTCTCTGGCATCTGGGGACCTCCACAGTGAATGAATGAGATTTAGTCGAATGTCGAGTTAGTCTAGTGAATTTACGTCGAGGGGGCACCAGAGTAGCCAACTCATCGGAGCATAATCCATTGAAGTATTTGTAAAACAAACATAAGGATGCTACATTGCGGCGATGGGACAGGGGCTGGAGCTTAGCTGACAGTGAGGGACCTATTAGGTTGACGACTCTTTTTTGGACCTTGTCAAGGAGGGAGAGACTAGTAGATGATGCACCAGCCCAGATGTGGCAACAATACTCCATGCATGGGCGAATGGTGGCTTTGTAGAGATACAGGATAATGTCAGGTGTAAGGAGTTTACTAGCACGGTAGAGGGAGCCAACCTTCTTTGCGGCAGCCTTGGCAATGTCTTTAATGTATGTGTTCCAATTCATGTTACCTGTGAAGGTTAGGCCAAGGAGTTTGAATGATGAACTCTCAGGTAGGGTGTTATTTGCCATGACAATCGGTGGTTGGAGAGGCTTCTTGTAGTTGTTGAAGGAAAGGAGCTTAGTCTTTGCGGCATTAAAAGTTACCAACCATTTATGGCCCAATCCACTACAGCCTGGTGGTCATTTTCTAAAGATTCAGCCATTGCCTCAGATATGATCGCGTCTGTTTTGCCAACATGGCGAGAGTAAAGCGTGGTGTCGTCAGCAAATAAACCAATCTCAGACACTATTATACATATTTTGTTTCTTCAGGTCCCATTATTAACCTTTTTCATGGTGGAATTGTTGTTTCATTAACATATATCTAGATTATTAGTCAACCCACATCTCCAATCTAACAACCCCACCATTTACTACTATGTGCTCTCCAGAATTATTGAATTAAATTTTTAAAAATTATAATAAAACTTGAAAAAAAAAAATATTCCCCCAAAAATATAACTTTTTTCTGTCCTACATGACAGATAGTACTATCTTCACTATATATATATATATATATATATATATATATATATATATATATACACACATTTATATATGTATACTATAGTATATGTTTCATCAAATGTTTCTCTTCCCCTCTCTATCTCTTTTCCCCTCTTCCACTTTCTTTGTCTCCCCCACTTTCTTCCTTCTCTTATCTCTCTTTCCTTTTTTTCTCTCTCTATCTCTCTCTTCTGAATGATAATAATCAAGAAAGAAATATATATATATATATATATATATATAATATTTTTATGTAATTATTTTTTATTGGTGATTGCAGCGTTCGTTGTTTTTTGCTTACTATTATTTCGATTGTCTCACTTCCTAAGTAATTAAGATGCAGAAAATTGCATTATTAGTGACTATAGACATTTTATGTACGTATAAAACAAATAAAAATGATATACGTTAACGAAAAAATACGTCCTATAAAGTTAAGGGCGACTATTAATTAAATTTTCTGCATCTTAATAACTTAGGAAGTGAGACAATCGAAATAATAGTAAGCAAAAAAACAACGAACGCTGCAATCACCAATAAAAATAATTACATAAAAATACATTAAATATTTAGGTGATAAAAATCGTACATATTTCTAGACAGACTCTTTTGGTCCGATGGTAAAACGCTGGACTATAGACATCAATATCGAAGGTTCGATCTTTGTGTAAGTTAGCCATGCTGATGACGGCTGTGAGCCAGAAACATGTGTCCATGGTTTACTTTTATGCATGTATAAAATAAATAAAAAATATATATATATATATATATATATATATATATATATATATATATCTTCTAAATAATTATTATCAAGAAATATATATATATATTTGAGAACGGATCACGTCATAAAGCATGTATTACGTCACTATATCTTGTTGTGGCGTCAATCAGTGTGAACGGTTACAAGATACGAACATACGAGTAATATCCACAGTGTTTTAATAGTATATAGATATGCACAGGAAAATAATACATAAAAAAGACGTCAGCCATCGTAGGTTTGCTGTTTCATTTAAAATGAAAGATTCGATAATTTCAAATTTTAATTGATTAACTCTAGATTAGGCAATAAAACACTTCGCAAATCATCCAGATTGTAAAATATATTTTTCTTCTGAAATAATCGTTTCGCAACGGCAACAGATTCCATTCAAAATCTTGGCACCTGAGTGAGAAAGATTGTGAAACAATGACACAAAGGCGAAATCCCTGATCGATAGAAGCGACTCACAGAAGACTGATTCGCTCGCGAGATTGTGCAAGAAGCCATAGTAGCGGCGGTGGCAGCGACGAAAACAATGAAAGCCAACATCTATCCATCTTTCTACTCAGTACTAATTTCATTTGTAATACATCAAACACTCCATCTTCCTTTTCTTCTCCGGCCTGTCTTCTATAGGCATTGAGTTGTCTCCCTTGGGAGCGAAACTCTTCCGTCTGCCGCCTCTCCTCTTTCCACTGCTAAACGCTAGCCTCAATTTCATGGCGAATGGAGCAGGTGAATGTTGCCTAGTGGCGGTCCTCGTATATATTTGTAGATTCTGAATGATGTACAGTCATCTGACAAGCCGGGGAAAGAATTGTGAGCTTCCGAAATGGCACAGAATAAGAATTTCAAGTGTATGCTTGGAGGCGGAGGGTTTGGTAGATTGTGCATATATGTTATTACATCGAGATGCAGTTCATTTTCTTTGCATTTTCTGCATGTATTAATGGAAAGTATTCATATTTGTACAGTTTAATTGCCTACCCCCCCCCCCAAATAAAACACAAAGTCAGTAACTTCATGACGTATAATTACACTTATAGGGGATGCTGTGCAAAGAACAATATATATATCTATATATATATATATATATATATATATATTTTTAATATCATAAGTATGTAAGCATCATTCAGGCCTAAATTCTCGGGATAATTTGTAACCATAAAATACCATTTTTTGGAGCACTCAAGGTTTCGAAATAACATAGAACATTGTTCGAATTCTTTGTTGGGACTATTTAAACAGTTTGGATCATTTAAATTTGATACAAAATGCTGCCCATAGTTAGAATCGTATTTGATCTGTTTTGAGACATTTTCCCCTATGTTTTTTACAAATATTTTTCACTCTTGCATTTTCAAGATATTCACCTCCAATAATTAATTAATATTCAATTGTTATTGGTCAAACCTTATAACGATAAAAGCGTTATCTTTGAAAAGCCATGGCTTAAAGATCATTTCGTATTTGTACTCCTTGTTTGAACACTTGATGAGTTAATAAACTTGTAAACTATGCAAATTTGATCTATTTCATCATTTCATTATCTGTATATAAATGCTCTATCTACTATCGTGAGCTTCACCGTATATCTATAGTATCTAATATAATTTCTGATTTTTATATTATCCATTTATATATATATATATATATATATATATATATATAATTGTAGATCCTAGGTAAGCAAATTTACGATATATTCATTTGCATATGTTCAAAGAATTCAACATAAACAATAGTTTCGTGTACGATCGTTTCTGAGACGACATGGATTTTTATTGATATTATGTCTCTTCATCAGAACAGGGAATAGGTACCAAATTCGAAGTTAAAACATAGCATCACGACTAGAGCAATCATACAGCAATTCGAGAAGTTGAAGGAGGGTTAGAATACGATATTTGCAATCCACTTAAGATAGGTTATAAAGCAATTATATCGAACACACAAGGGGCACAATAGGAGAAATAAAAGCTGTTTATAGGCATAAAATAGCATATAATAAGAAAAGGATTTTTTTTCCAAGAGAAAAATTTTAAAAATCTGAGAACATAGTTAATAAACGAATAAAATTAATATAATTCAACATTAATTAAATTCATATAATAGAACGGTTTCAATAAATATTATCCTAAAACTTATCTTAATAAAAAAATAGTTGAAAAAAAAGTGATATAATATTATAGATCCGAGGTAAATAAATTTACGAAATATTCATTTGCATACGTTCTAAGAATTCAACATAAAAAAGTCATATGTACGATCGTTTCTGGGACGATATGGATTTTTGTTGATATCAAGTATTTTCATCAGCTGTACAGTTCACTCTGTCATATAGCAATTCGAGAGGATAAGGGAGGAATGGAATATAATAAGTACAGTCCAATTCCAATGGTATAGAAAGCAATGAAATCGAACATAGTAAGTTGTTATAAAAATAGATATTGAACTTAATTAAATATTAAAATCTATATTAAAATTAAGCACATGTTGTGTGCCTGTCGGTCACTTATAAGCTCCAAAACTATAAGGAAATGCTTCGGAATTTTTTAGATGAGGATTGATAATTTGGATTATTTGGATTATTCAGACTACTGTTCTCACCTTGAATGTTACTCTCACAACGTATCGGTCGCTGTAAACTTCAATCTTTTTCGGGTGCATTTTTTTTTTTTTTTTTTGACTAAAAATATTTCTTAGGGTCCGGGAGAGTAAAAAAAAATGCGGGGGGAAGGGGAATTTTTTTTTTTTTCTTGAACTAAAAATATTTCTTAGGGTCCGGGAGAGTTAAAAAATTTACGGGGGGAGGGGGAATTTTTTTTTTTTTCTTGAACTAAAAATATTTCTTAGGGTCCGGGAGAGTTAAAAAATTTACGGGGGGAGGGGGAATTTTTTTTTTTTTCTTGAACTAAAAATATTTCTTAGGGTCCGGGAGAGTTAAAAAATTTACGGGGGGAGGGGGAATTTTTTTTTTTTTCTTGAACTAAAAATATTTCTTTGGGAGAGTAAAAGTTTTGTTTTTTTTTTGTTTTTTTTGGCGGGGAGGGTACAAAATTGGGGGGTTGAAATTTTTCTGTCGAACTCAGGAATCTGTACGGAATTTCGAATGGAACACTTTATTTAATTCACAGGGGGGTAACTGTCTCTTGTTTCATCAGCCATGATTAGGTAGAAGTCAACATGATCCCGTAGTGCAATGGATAAAAGTGCTAAGTGATAATCAGTTTAAGTGACAGTCTTCTGGAGGTGGAAGGTCAATCCTCAATATAGGCGATACAAAGAATACAATTACAAATTACTTCTACTCGGTCATGGTTGACGGAACGAGGGCAAGTTAAATAAAGGGTTCCGTACAGATTCCTCAGTTTGACAAGATGTAACTGAAGAAGGTCGGACGTAAAATCAACCGAAACATCGGCCTTTTGGCCAAGATCAAAGTGTAGTATCTGTTCCGATGGATACTACACCCTATAGACCGGTATCGTCTTGGCTTTCGGGTCTTGATTCCGCCGGTCTATGGATTTGTCCTGTGCAGTTCTAGCAGGTCCACCTTCCCAGGCTTTACCTCCCCTCTTTGGGGTGGAGTAAGTTTATCGCTTACTGCCTGTGGCGCCCCTACCGATGAATGCCGACGGGGCTGCCCAGGCATTTTTTGTAGGCTAGAGTGCTCACCTTCTCGGGCGCTGGCTTTTCAAATCCCATTTTCCCGACCTTGTGTCACATCTTACCTTGTGGGAGGAAGATAAATAAAATCGTGAGACTATCATCCAAGATGAGAACAGTAGTCTGAATAATCCAATTATAATATATATATATATATATATATATATATATATATATATATATATATATATATATATATATATATATATATATATATATATATGTGTGTGTATATAACAAGTACTGAAAATTTGTTATTCTGACTCACCACCCACTTTGAAAAGAAAGTCGACCCATTGAAGATTCCAAAGACACACCTGAGCTTTCAAAATACTTGGCACATATGTTTAGTGTCATATTTATTATCTGTGATAAGACATATTTGTTGGTGTGTGTGTGTATATATATATATATATATATATATATATATATAAGCTATCTTGTGATTTATTTTGTTAAGAGTAACTTTTCTTACAGATACCCATTTTCTTTTATCTCGTGCCAACTTTTATTTTTATTTACTAAAATCTACCATTATTCAAACACTGACACATGCATATATACACTCATACATGTATACATACCTACACACAGATACATATATATGCATGCATCTAAACATACACGAAATCACACACACACGCACATAAATACATATATGCATGAAAATGTGTATGTAGATATATACAAACACACATACTTGTATGTATGTATGTATGTATGTATGTATGTATGTATCTACATCATTCTGCTATTGATTCTACCGTCCCTGAGTCTTTGATCATTCGCCCTTTGTGGGCAACATGGCATATCGGTAGCTGGTACTTTGACTAACCAACCTGCTGTCTCTGTTGGTGGCTCAATATCGTGTGTTGGGAGAGGGGTTCATAGTCCGCCACCTTGCATACCTTTCTTAACGATTTAAATAAAGATTTTTCTCTATAGGCAAATGAAAATAATTTTGAACTCATCTAGAAATTTCCCCTGAAAGTAGACATGTACATAGACAACCATCCACACACACACACACACACACACTTCAGATCGGATCAATAGTCTGACATTAAAAGCTTTAGCGTAAATAAGGCTGTAGCCAAAACGTTTGGATAAGTAATAATTTATACTAAAAATATAGCTCGAATTGTTAGTGAGCACTATTTCATGAAAACAGGAGGTCAGACAGAAGGTCAGATGTCGGTTTGAAGAGCCAGCGCATGAGGATAAGGGCACTCTGGCCTATAAAAAATGCTCAAGCTCCCTCTCAGGCGATTAGTAATAAACTAACCCCTTATAAAAGAGAAGGCAAAGCATGGGAGGGTGCACCTCCTAGCACTGAACAAAACTATACCTCAGCCTGACAGCAACAAAGCCATTGTCAACGACGCATCCTTGATTGGTTATGGAATAAACTCCTATGAACAAAAAAACTTACCAAGATTATCTATATAGGTTGCATTTTTGAAAATTCATGGGTTAAGGAAAGGAAATAAAAGTTTATTTATATATTCCTTGTTTAAACTACTTGATGATTCAATAAATATTGTTTTTCTTTTCCCAATTTTTTATTCTCATCACTCATTTAATTTTATTATTGCTCTATCTCGTATATTGAGCATTGACTTTTCATGATAGGATTATTTTAATTATAACATTTTATGTTTATCTATTCTATTAGAGTTTTTGTTGTGAATGTTTTACAGAGGGAGGGACCATAGATTGGAACTCAGTCGAGCACCTACCATGAAAATAAAGATAGAGCAAAAAATAAATATATATATATATATATATTTTATTTTTTAACATAGTTCACCCTAAACAAGGCAGACCGCCACTGTAGACGTAAAGGGCTACTGAGAAAAAGGGTGAGAGTTCTTTTGTTTGTTTTTTTTTGGGGGGGGGGGGGTCAACCTAAATCGGAAGCTGTGCAGCAAGATGTCTGTTTACATTAGTTTTAAATTTGTGCATGTCAGTACCGTCAGGAAAACAGGAAGCAGGGAGAGAGTTCCAGAGTCCAGCAGCATGAGGAAAGAAGCTTTTGGAGTAGAAAGCTCTTTGGCATCTGGGGACCTTCACAGTGAATGGATAGGATTTGTCAGATTGTTGGGTTGGTTTAGTGAATTTGCGTCGTGGGGCACCAGAGCAGCAAGTTCATCAGAGGCCAGTCTATTTAAGTACTTTTAAAACAGGCACAAGGAAGCAACATTGCGACGGTGGGATAGGGACTGGAGCTTGGTGAATAGTGAAGGACCTATATATATGTATATATATATATATATATATATATCATATCAAAGCTGAGTTAATCAACGTTTGTTTCTCTAAAACTTTTTTTTCCTATATATTTTAATCACACAAAATACACGGTAAAATATATTAAAAATGAGCTGTATCTACCTGACGTTGCCTGGGATTCAATTCAATCATTTTACTTTTTACCTTTTATTTGTCTATACATTTAAAACTACAGGTATACAACTGTTATTTTAAAAATTTATTTTTAACTTGATTCACCCCAAACAAGGCAAGTTGCCACTGTAGACGTAAGGAGCTACTGAGAATTAGGGTGAAATTTTAGGGGATCATCCTAAATTGGGAGCTGTGCAGCTAGATGTTTGTTCACATTAGTTTTTAATTTCTACATGTCTGTACAGTCAGAGAAACAGGGAGCAGAGAGGGAGTTACAAAGGCTAGCAATTCGAGGAACGAAGCTATTGGAGTAGAAAGCTTTCCTGCATCTGGAGACCTCCACAGTGAATGGACGAGATTAAGCTGATTGTCGGGTTGGGCAAGTGTATTTTACGTCGAGAAGGCACTAGAGCAGAAAGTTCATCGGAGCACATTCCATTGAAGTACTTGTAAAACAAGCACAAAGATGCAACATTGCAGCAATGGGGCAGGGATTGAAGCTTGGTGGATAGTGGGTGACCTATCAGATTAAAGACTCTTTTTTGGACCTTGTCTAAAAGAGAGAGACAAGTGGATTGTGCACCAGCCCAGATGTAGCAACAATATTCCATGCATAGGCAGATGGTAGCTTTATAGAAATATAAGATACTGTCAGGTGTGAGAAGTTTTCTAGGGGCGGTAGAGGGAGTCCACCTTCTCTGCAGCAGCCATGGCAATGTCTTCTATGTATTTTTTCCAATTCATGTTACCTGTGAATATTAGGCCGAGGAGTTTGAACGTTGGACTCTCAGGTAGAGTGTTATTTGCTATGGCAATTCGTGGTTGAAGAGGTTTCTTGTAGTTGTTGAAGAAAAGGAGCTTTGTCTTAACATCATTAAATGATACCATCCGTTTATGACTCCATTCAACTATAGACTGGAGGTTACTTTCGAAGGATTAAGCCATTGCCAAAGATATGTGCGCGTCCGTTTTACCCACATGACGAGAGTAGAGCATGGTGTCGTCAGCAAATACACCTATTTCAGGAACAATGTTATCAATGTTATATTTTTCCATTTAAAATAAGTTATAATTATAATAATAAAAAGGCTAAATTAATCAACGTTTGTTTCTCTAAGGCGTTTTTTTTATATTTTAATCACTCAAAATACATAACACACATACACGCACATATATATATATATATATATATATATATATATATATATATAGTGTGTAGATTTCAATATTGTGTTGGGAATCTGAATAACAGAGCTCAATGTAATTTAAACAGAGCAAAACAGAATTATAAAAAGAAAAACTATACACACATTAAGGTTGTACACATAATAACTTATTTCGACCCCTTTAATTAGGTCTCCTCAGATGTATGAACAACCACGTGGTTGTTCATACATCTGAGGAGACCTAATTAAAGGGGTCGAAATAAGTTATTATGTGTACAACCTTAATGTGTGTATAGTTTTTCTTTTTATATATATATATATATATATATATATATAGAACAGTTTTTTTATTATATTCCAATAACCATGGTCTGTTTTATTACTTTTATTTTTATTTTTTTCACATTTCCAAAAATTCCAAATTACTGTGAGATATATTTAACGGTCCGTTTCATTTGTTTTGTGCCAAACAACATTTGTATGTCAATATCGTCTCTGCAACACTACAAAATCATCAGAAAAAGTTCACAAATAATAAGAGTTCTTAGATTAGAGTATTTTGAAAAACACCCACATCATACATCACTTTCATTTTAAGGTGAAATATATATATATATATATATATATATATATATATATATATATATATATATATATATATATATGCAACCTTGCCTTATTAAATTGCGGCCGTCATGCTTGAAAAAAAACTTTCTAGATGGTCATAAAAAGAAGGAAAGAAAAAGTAAGATTAAATGCGAATATAAAATAATATATTTACTTTGAAAAAAATGTAGATGAATGTTTAAGGCTA
Organism: Sepiola atlantica; assembly: GCA_963556195.1. Lineage (NCBI taxonomy): Eukaryota > Metazoa > Mollusca > Cephalopoda > Sepiida > Sepiolidae > Sepiola > Sepiola atlantica. The sequence goes on along the minus strand of OY744520.1, from coordinate 188,511,023 downwards.
TTTTATAAATAGCTTCAGGGAACTTTGGGTTTATGCCTTTCCCAAGGATCTTACTGTACCCCACCTCTGGAAACGGTATTACAATCAGCAAATAGTTTTGTTACTATATAAAACGAACGAACATATACTGCATTGCCACCCCCAACAAGAAAAGAGAAGATAATCCCTGGGAGAATGGAATGGTATCATAACCACAGAACAGATACAACATTACCCCCCCCCCCAAAAAAAAAAGGAGGAGGTAATGTCATGTCTGAGAGGCATATGGTATTATAAAAACAAAACAGATATTACACTACCCCCCCTCCAGAAAAAATAAATAAATAAATAAACAAAGGAGGAGGTAATGTCTGGGAGTATAGAATCATGAAAACAGAACAGAAACTACACTGCCCCTCCCTTCAACAAAAAAGATGGTAATCCTTGTGAGAATGGTATCATAACCATAGAACAGATATTACACTACCCCCCCCCCAAAAAAAAAAATGAGGAGGTAATGTCTGGGAGAACGTGTATCATAACCATAAAACACTACCCCCCACCCACCTTAAAAAAAGGAGGTAATGTCTGGAAGGACGGTATCATAATAGAATAGATACCACACTACTCCTCATTGAAATTGAACATTGAATATAGACGTAATCGTATAGTTTGGCTTCACCCAAACAGATACCAAAGCTTCATTGCTATTAGATACATTATCTTTCTCCTAATTTCTGTGTTGTTCATATTAGTTTCGCATTGCATTTGAAGAGCTCAAACGAGATTAATCTTTTTTGAACTCTGAAAACAAAATCTCGGGTCAAAATTTAATGATAAAATTAAAAACAACAAACACATTTAATTAAGTCAGTTTGAAATCTGACGCGCCTCATTTCATCTCGTGTTAACTAAATCTCGATGTCAATCTCCGGTGTCCATTGCTGTGTACGGTCCTGCACATAAAGCTATCCAGATGTCCTTCATTGTTTTTTTTTTGAGTGTTGTTCAGACAGGCTCCATTATGCTGAGCAAGATTAAATTATGAATTCGTTTTTTTTTTTTTTAAGCTCACACTTTTTTATGTCATGTTTTCGGGTTGATTATTAATTAATATTACATTGTTTTGATCATCAAAATAACACCTGTTCTCCAAGAACACCAGTTTCAGTCATGTGTTAGTGAGATTTATTAACACTTTCAAGTTAGTATGAACCTCTCTCCCACTGCGGGAAGATGCCCCGTCAGCATTCCCCGGTAGAGGCGCGTCAGGCGACTAGCAATAAACTAATGTTCACAGACTTTGAATGATGACTGTAAACAAAAGATTATACAATTTTCCTTGATTTGAGAAACAATAGGTAAACGTACCGAGCCACGGATAAATCTTGTCACATTTCCGATACCTAAGGACTCGCTTCTTTTTTTTCTGATGTATAATTTTTTGGGGTTCGATCCTAGAAAGCCATCCTCCCAGACATTATCTTCTTCTTTGGGATGGGTTTTTAGTTTACTGCCGGTCGCCTGAGGATTGTTCTTATTTTGGGATCAAAGTGTAGATACAGATACTATACTTCATTATTTCTTGTACTCCGTCAGTTAAAGAGAAATCCTTGTAGACTGAGGTAACTTTTATTTGGGTTTATTGTCGGGCGCCTAAGGATTGTTCTCATTTTTGGATCAAAGTGTAATATAGTTTGGTTGCATTCAGTCCTAGGAAACCATTCTCCCAGACATTATCTTCTCCTTTGGGAGGGGTTTTGTTTACCGAGGATTGTTTTAATTTTTTCTGATGCAATTTTTTTTTTTGTCCCGGAGTGCCCTTTTTGAAAGGCTGTTTTTTCCCACATTAAAAACCGACCTTGTGTCTAACTCTGCCCTCGTGGGGAGGCGAATCAATCGGAACTGGGGTAGAAGTGTTCATTTTTAGTATTAGTTATTATCGCCTGTAGTAAGGATTGAACCTTCAACCTCCGCAAGACTGTTGCTTAGAACTTATTGCTAACCAACACCCTTACCCCTAAGACTATATGTCCATGTGGACAATTCTGCTATGAATTTTAGGACTCTTAAACCTAATCTTATCTAGATGTGTATTATTCCTACTTATTACTATAGAATTATTATTTTTTACTGTTACTCATATTGGAATTTTTCGGTGTTTCTTGACATAACAGTTCCCGGTAAATACGCTAAATAAAAATCTACTTTTAGGAAATACTTACTTGTTATGCTGAAAATCCTATTTTTTAATTCCCATGAGTATTTGAGTTGAAAGACGCCATTTTGTTAAATATAAGGGGCAAATATAGCAATTAGTACTCTTTTATTTCTCTATGTGTCTGCTTCTTGATATTTATACATAAATAAACTAACAAAATGGCGTCTCTCAACTCAAAGACACATTCGAAAGAGAAACATTTAATTTTTTAAATGATAAAAAAAAATACTGGATTGTTTTCCATAAAATTTGGTTACTGTTTTTGTTGTGTTTTTTCACCATAACAAGTAAGTATTTCTGAAAATTAGATTTTTATTTAGCATATTTACTGGGGAGTGTTATGTAAAGAAGCACTCAATTTTCTTACTGATGATCTACTCTTTATAATTATTGGTTTCTATATTGTATTAAATTCTCTCCTAGCTCTATTTAGGAGGCCATTGTCGCCCAACATATGCACTGCTTCTTTGAGTCTTACTCTCCACCGTTCTTTTGTCTATCATTTTTACTTCATCCCACATTGGCAGATGGTTTTCGTTTTCGCTCTATATGCGATCAGTCATACCTTGCTTTTAAATTTATCCACGTATTACGGTTTTGCAAAGTTCTTCCAGACATACTTTAACTTTTTAAACTAGACATAGTGTATTTGAAAAACCTACAGAAGGTTACTGCTTCTCATTGATTGACTTCTTGTGTTAATGATTCCTGCCTCTGATGGACCTATGAGAAATACAAACTTGACTTTGAAAACAGCGGTCAAAACATAACATGGTGTTTTTTCTGAGTTCCTGAGCTTGACTGTCATCAACCAGTGCCTGAGCTTCTACCTGCAATATTTAGATATGACTAAATCGCATTGACACACCGCTTCCCGTCAGATCACAAACATGAACTAGTGTTGAACCTGATCCGTACTTAGATGGGTGACCTTTGCAGGAACACAAAGAAATGCTATGAGAAAACGCTCGATCAAGGTTTATAAATAAATTGCTGGATGTTTTACCAGAGACAGACTAGCGTCCTGCCTCAGAGACGATTCGGGTCATCTGTTCAGTTATTTATTCGCAACCTTGTGACTTGAAAATGTCTATTTACCGCCATCAATGATGCAAGAAGAGAAAAAACAGATTTAACTCGTAAGCAAAAAGCAAAAATAAAACATGTTAAAACTGGATATAATGTAGTTGAGAAACCTACAAAAGGGTATTATCGATTAGTATTGATCAATGTCTGATCTGAATGTATCCCAGCCATGATGGCCCTATAAAAAATACAAACCTGATTTAATAAAAACAGCAGTCAAAACCGGTACCTGGAGTTCTATATGTAACCTTGTTTTATCGACCTGTGAACCTTGTGACTTGAAAATTTACAAGAATAATAATAAAAAAACCGCATGATGTAACTGAATAGGCTTCCAAAAATATGCTGAAACTAGATATAATGTATTTGAAAGGCATGTGAAGGAAATTGATATTATCGATCATTATTGATAGATTTCTGATCTGAATGCCTCCTGGCCATGATAGCCCTATAAAAAAATACACTCAAAAGAGGTTTATGGACGACTGACTTTCATAATTTTTTTTTTTTTTTTTTCGGGGTTTGTGTTCAATGTAAGCACTAACATTGAAATCAATGATTTTGCTTATGGCAGTTAACCAATATTCCATAATGCAATCCACCCCTTGCGGAAAGGTTGCATGCACAGAGTACATTCTTTCTTTCTTTCCCTTTTTGTTTTTAGTTTTTTTGTGTTTGTTTCAGCTGCGTCCTTGCATCTCTAGGAAAGGTTCAGTCGGTCTGTCGGGCTTCAGTTTGAAAAAACATTTTCATAGTAAAACGTGCAGCCTGATCGAGCATGTTTTATTATAGATACGGCCAGTCATCTCTATAAGAAGCTCTGCCCATCGGTCGATTAAGTTTTAAATACCATTTTCCTTGGTCTGTCACCCTCAAGTCTGAAATACCATTTTCCTTGGTCTGTCACCCTCAAGTCTGAAATACCATTTTCCTTGGTTTGTCATCCTCAAATCTGAAATACCATTTTCCTTTGTCTGTCACCCTCAAATCTGAAATACCATTTTCCTTGGTTTGTCATCCTCAAGTCTGAAATACCATTTTCCTTGGTCTGTCACCCTCAAGTCTGAAATACCATTTTCCTTGGTCTGTCACCCTCAAGTCTGAAATACCATTTTCCTTTGTCTGTCACCCTTAAAAACGAAAATGTTATTTCAAACTTATGTCATGCTTAAGTCTGAAATAGCATTTTCTTTGGTCTGTCACTCTCAAATCTGAAATACCATTTTCCTTGGTCTGTCATCCTCAAATCTGAAATACCATTTTCCTTTGTCTGTCACCCTCAAATCTGAAATACCATTTTCCTTGGTTTGTCATCCTCAAATCTGAAATACCATTTTCCTTTGTCTGTCACCCTCAAATCTGAAATACCATTTTCCTTGGTTTGTCATCCTCAAGTCTGAAATACCATTTTCCTTGGTCTGTCACCCTCAAGTCTGAAATACCATTGTCACCCTTAAAAACGAAAATGTTATTTCAAACACATTTCATGCTTAAGTCTGAAATAGCATTTTCTTTGGTCTGTCACCCTCAAGTCTGAAATAGCATTCTTTGGTCTGTCATTCCTAACTCTGGAATAACATGTTCGTGTTTGTCATGCTTAAGTTCTAAATAACAAATAGTGTCAGTGTGAAATAACATTTTCGTCAGTCTGTCATTCCTAAGAATATTAGTTCTAGTTTATTGTTGTTGTATTGATCCGTAATGGCGGCAACAAGAAAAGGTCTGCATAAGATTTGCAGCCTTGGCACTCTTTCGAAACGGTCACCTGTCAGCTTGCCTAAGGCTAAATCCTGCACAAGCAGTCGAAGGAGTTTCAAGTAAGATTTTCAGGTGTTTGTGGAATAATGGGGGGGGGAGGGGAAGGGTCGTTTCGGAGAGTAAAATAATTGGATGTTACTCTTCCCTCTTTTGAACATCGTACAGAGTCTGAATGTCATTTGAGGCTTGTTAGAAACCAAAATATTGAATGCTAATACTAATGAGAAAGAGACATGACCTTTAGACTAATATATATATATATATATATATATATATATAAAATTGGTCACACATAGCTACATACAACATATATATATATGTATATATCATTACACCAAAGCTGAGTTAATCAACGGTTATTTCCCTAAGGCATGTTCATATATATTTTAATCACACAAACTACATGCTAAAATATTCCTTAGTTTTTGGATTAAATTATGTTTTAAATAAATTTCATTTTAATTGTTCTAATTACAATCAACTCTCCAAGTGACATATCTCTTACTAATTTTCTGTCTATCACTCTCACCCTCTCTGTTTGCACGTTGTTTTACCCTCTGCTCTTATCTATCATTCTCGCTTCGGTCTCTCTCTCTCCTCTTTCTATTTTTTAACAAAGTTTTTTGTGTTCCTGACAGCGTGAAGATAAGAAGGCAACTATAGTAAAGCTGTCTACTAATGTAGCTATTTATAAGACTCAAGATTAAAATAGCCGATTATAAACAAAAGGAAATATCACAACACGTAGGAATACTATTTAGGCCGTTGCTCCAGAAGAGAAAAAAAGAGAATAATAGTGAGATGAAAAATGTTTTGCTATTATTTGTAAAAATGTAAGTGTATTTGCAAACTCATTTTTTCCTGATTCAAATAATCCTACTCGAGCTCAATGGGTGATCCAACGGGGAAGTTTCGTTTTCTTTATATATATATATATATATATATATATATATATATATATCTGTATATATGTAATCAACAGACATACTGTGTTGCTGTATTACAGCTCTTCAGTGTTGCTAGAAAGGCAAGGATTTCAAGTTAGAATCTAAAATCAACTATTTTGTAAAAAGTCGGACTTCTTATATATCACACTATCGGCGCAAGCCACAAAGTTAGTGTAATCTTAATGGTTATATCAAGCATTATCAGCAGACAAGAGAGCTCTATTCTTTTTTGGAGCGCTATTGCATTATCGCTGATGATAACTGACGTTCTCACTTACAAAAGTGGTGCGGCATATTCCAGGTGTAATTTATACAGTAAATCCAGTAAACTTTGTTTTCTTAAGTACTAACCAATTAGCGCTTATCAAGGCCCAAAGGTTACTCAAGGATAAGGGTTAATGAGTGACTCAGGTAGACGATGAGACAACACTGTGAGGATTGGGTACGATTGTTGAAACTAGGCAGAATTAGAGTATTTAAGAGGATGGCTCGTAGTCAGCAGGGAAGCAGCCATGTGGTATTGTGTTCCACAGATCGGTGGCTCTTGGAAAGAACCTCTGCTCATGGAAGTTTTCTTTATTTTTAGGTACACAGAGGAAGAAAGGAAAATTATTTAGAGCTGTTGTAACTAGATGAGTTTTGTTGTGAATATTTTACAGGGGGAACCATAGATTGGAGCTCAGTCGAGCACCTGGCATGAAAATAATGATAGAGTAGAGAAAGACTAGCAACACTTCTTCTGTGAGAAAGAGGTTGTAGGGGAGAGAAGAGGACACCCTCCCCACTAGATTTCGAAGTCGGCTATGTATCTTACAGTATTTACATTGTTATCATCTTCATCTTTGTCATCCTTATCATCCTCTTCATCATCTTTTTCGCATAAGAACATGTTTGAGTTACCATTCAAGAAAATAGTTCGGCTATGATCTAAAAGTACATCGCATGGTGAGGCACCTAATTTGGAAACTTTGTTTTTTTGTTTGTTTGTTTTTTATTTTTACTAATGGGTCACCACTTTATCTCCTTCGTACAGCGGGGAGATAAGACACAAGGCCAGGAAAGTGAGATTTGAAATTCCAAAGCTCTAGAGGAAGATCACTCTGACTTAACAAATATTGAATTGGCTACCCCATCGGCATTCCTATTTAGGGGCAAGTAGCAATAAAATTATTCCTTCTCATAGAGCGAGTAGGTAAAGCCTGGGAAAGTGGACCTCCTAGAGTGGCACCGGATCATAACTCAGATGGACAGAGAACGAGGCCACGCGATCTATCGAATGTGCAAGACTCTATCGGTCTGATTTTAGTATGAAATAGCCACTCCGGAGTGCAGGTGGACCAGTAAATAAATGGTATTGCTTTGTCGACGAAGGAAGGAATGAAGGCGATGAAAGACAGTGAAATATGGTGTATTATCGTCAATAATGTCCGAGCAAGCTCGGAATAAATAACTAAAACTAAATAACGAATACATGGTGTACAATAATAATAAGGACCGTTTTAAACTAGCTTAACAACTAAACGGGGGGCGACTTTAGGATAAGGGTTAAAGAGATCGTCGGTTGGACAATGAGCGCCACCTCACAAGGACTGGAAACAACCGTGGAATGGGCAGAAGATTTCTTAAGAAGAAATTGGTTATCCAAGAGGACGGCTCAACAAGTATTTGAAGACGACCATGTTGTAGTCAGTTGGGAAGCAGACTTATGGTATCTTGTTCCACATTTGAGATGTTCTAGGAAATAAATTTTGTTCAGGGAAGTTCCGTTTGGTTTTTTGGTACACAGAGAGAGAAAGGAAAGTTCTTTGCTATGGTTGTAGCTAGACGAGTTCTTGCTGTGAATGTTGTACAGGGGAAGGATTGGAGCTTAGTCGAGCACTGAACATATCGATACAGTAGAGAGAGACAAGCAACATCTGCTCTGGGCGAATGGGGTTGCAGGGAAAGGAAGAGATCATCACCCACTAGATTGTTAAGTCGGTTTTGTACCTTGTCTTGGACTTGCTCTCAAGTCACCCCTTAGCTACCATTAGTCCCAGATACCTTCTGACCCGGAGTGGTAGTACATATCAGTGCTTATAAGGGGTCAAATAGAATGTGTACTGAACATAACATTAAATGGCATCTCATATTTTTTACATTTTTTAACTGAGTCACCACATACCAAGGCTAAAAACCACCCGAAGATAAGGGTTAATAAAATAGATTGAAAATATCTACATACCACTTTCTCAAGACAACAGATGACCCAGAAAACAGCAATTGTTCCATCTTTGTTAGAAACATCGTTCATGGAATATGAGGATTAAAGGACAAAATAGAGTGTGGAGATATGAGGTTCATGTTATATATAAATACATAAATTTACATCACAAATAACTAGTTTAAAATATTAATAATTCAACATATTTGTTAACGTTATGAACGATTTGTATCAAAATATTTTTGCATTCAATAATTCCGGTTGGTTTATATGCCATAAAGTAAAACAGTCAAACAGGAATTTATGTATAAAGACATCAAGAACTTAAAAGATATAAACAACTACCAAAATGACTCGGGCATCAAATACCCCCCCCCCCCACAAATAAAAATTGTCTGATATGCCATAACATTAACCATCAGAAAAATAATCATATAGAGATCAGATCTTCAAAAGTGAACTAACATCTGCATAGCCGCTATAAAAGAGCCATATGACATTTGTTACTTATTTCATTAAATGACCATATGACATTTGTTGCTTATTTCATTAAATGACCATATGACATTTGTTACTTATTTCATTAAATGACCATATGACATTTGTTACTGATTTCATTAAATGACCATATGACATTTGTTGCTTATTTCATTAAATGACCATATGACATTTGTTGCTTATTTCATTAAATGACCATATGACATTTGTTGCTTATTTCATTAAATGACCATATGACATTTGTTGCTGATTTCATTAAATGACCATATGACATTTGTTACTTATTTCATTAAATGACCATATGACATTTTTTGCTTATTTCATTAAATGACCATATGACATTTGTTGCTTATTTCATTAAATGACCATATGACATTTGTTGCTTATTTCATTAAATGACCATATGACATTTGTTACTTATTTCATTAAATGACCATATGACATTTGTTACTTATTTCATTAAATGACCATATGACATTTGTTGCTTATTTCATTAAATGACCATATGACATTTGTTGCTTATTTCATTAAATGACCATATGACATTTGTTGCTTATTTCATTAAATGACCATATGACATTTGTTGCTTATTTCATTAAATGACCATATGACATTTGTTGCTTATTTCATTAAATGACCATATGACATTTGTTGCTTATTTCATTAAATGACCATATGACATTTGTTGCTTATTTCATTAAATGACCATATGACATTTGTTGCTTATTTCATTAAATGACCATATGACATTTGTTGCTTATTTCATTAAATGACCATATGACATTTGTTACTTATTTCATTAAATGACCATATGACATTTGTTACTTATTTCATTAAATGACCATATGACATTTGTTACTTATTTCATTAAATGACCATATGACATTTGTTGCTTATTTCATTAAATGTTCATATGACATTTGTTGCTTATTTCATTAAATGACCATATGACATTTGTTACTTATTTCATTAAATGACCATATGACATTTGTTGCTGATTTCATTAAATGACCATATGACATTTGTTACTGATTTCATTAAATGACCATATGACATTTGTTGCTGATTTCATTTAAGGATCATATGACATTTGTTGCTGATTCCATTAAATGACCATATGACATTTGTTGCTGATTTTATTAAAGTGGCATATGACATTTGTTGCAGATCTCATTAAAGAGCCATATGACATTTGTTGCTGATTTCAATAAAGTCCATATGACATTTGTTACAAATCTCATTAAAGGGCCATATGACATTTGTTGCAGATCTCATTAAAGGGCCATATGACATTTGTTACTGATTTCATTAAAGTGGCATATGGAATTTGTTGCTGATTTCAATAAAGTCCATATGACATTTGTTACAAATCTAATTAAAGGGCCATATGACATTTGTTGTGATCTTAATGAAGTTCTATATAACTTTTCTCGCTGATCTCATTAAAGGGACATATAACATTGTTTTTGCTGATTTCATTAAAGGGACGTATAACATTTGTTGCTGATTTCATTAAAGGGACGTATAACATTTGTTGCTGATCTTATCAAAGGGCTGTACAGTATGTTATGTCTCAAGCTGCTTTCTTATGCTATTGTTAAAACAGGCAATTATTTAATCTGTTGGGGCTGGAAATAAACAAAAAGCACCACAAAGTAAAAAATGAGACTTTTCACTTTGTGCTATTCTTTGCTTATTTCCGGCCCTGTAAATTAAATATATCCATACAAAAATAGCTTCAACAAAACAGCAGCTTAATATATAACATGTTGTATGTTGTCCGAAATAAATTCCCAATATTGTAAACGTATTAAAGGGCTATATAACATTTGTTGCTAATCTTTTGTGTGGGCCAGAATTAATTTCAACTTTTCAAAGGAAAAAAAAATACTATTCTTTAAGTCGATAGAATTGTTGTAAGGATCTCACAGAAAAGATGATAAAATGATGAACCGGAGATTTTTCTTCTTCTTTTTATTCCTTGCCTGGTTAGAGAAGCAGTGGCCATGAAATTGATAGCCGCTGGACAATTCTCTGTTAATGGATAATCTCTGAAATTGCCACGGATTTCAGGACCGTTGATTTAAGTATCATAAAAACAAGGTCCATTTCAGAGTCTGGCAGAATCAGAAACCATTCTGCTGATTACAGACAAGATTCTCACATAAATACAAGTATATATATATATATATATATATATATATTATATAGTAGTAAGTTATGAAAATATATTTATGCTGATTCCTTACAGGGATGAAACACGGAAGCCTCTGTGTTGCTTGATTGCCATAAATATATTTTCATAACTTACTACCTAGTGCTACTCAAGTATTGAGCACTGTTGAAGTAAATACTGAGAATCGATACATAAAATATTAAATCTCCTTATAACATTTTATGTGGATACATAAAATAATATATATATATATATATTACTCTATAAAATTAAATTAGTCTATTTTTTTAAGTCAGGTGCAAATAGGATTTTAGCTGATAAATCAAACTGTACTTCTGACTAACCAATTTTTATTTGTTGTTTACTGTTGTACTGTGTCATTGACTATATTATAACGTACTTAACTAAAATTTCTTTAAAAAAATTGTTTTTAGCCAGAGTATTGGTAATATGAACTCATGTAAGAATTAAACACTTAAAAAGAAAAACACAGCTAACGTCATTAATAATAAAACACATTCCACTATTTTCTAATCTATTTTCGCTATCAGATAAACAATTGCATTTTTTCGTTTCTAACATAAATTTTATCATATTGATTTATTAACGGTACTTGATTAGTAATTGTTTCATTAACAACTATTTACAGCGCTCTAATCTTTGTAAGCATAGACTTAGGATAGGTTGCTTAAGCACCAATTTGAACCCAAACCTCAGGTTGAAAATTAAAATATTTCAGATTTTCATGGAATTTTAACCATGGCTATTAGACACTAGTTAATAATTATTCACAAAATCTTAATTTATTTGGAGTATTTTAAAGAGTTATCAGAGTGCAAAATGGGGCATAAGCCTCATTTGAAAATTAAAATATTTCTGATTTGCATAAAATTTGAACAATAGATAATATTAGACTAAAATTAAAATTTCTTTTGATAATTTTACGATTTACTCTGATTCAGCAATATATTAAGTTTTAATGAAACTAAAGATGAATTTCTCCCGAACAACGCCGGCTATCCTCGCCAGTTATTTAAATAAAGTGCTTCAATGCAGTTTTATCATAACATGATCGAAAAATGCACTCGAGGATAAGGGTTAATGAGGTTGTCAACTGGACGATGAAGACAACACCATGATAAGATTGAATAAAATAGAAGGAATAAATAAAATTTTACATTTTTACCGGCCTTCAGGATGTAGTATCTGTTCTGTCTTCAGTCAGTGAGGGAGAGGTCCTTATAGACTGAGACAATTTTTACTTTTGTCCTAATCTAGAGTGCCGCATTTTGGCGAGTTGAATTTTTCCTACATTAAAGCCAACCTTGTGTTTAACTCTGTGCTCCTTGGGAGGTAAGTAAATAGGGACACATATTTGTTGATATTGAACTTGAAGACGACTATGTTGTAGTTTACAGGGAAGGAATCTCGTGGTAATGTGTTCCACAGATAGAAAGTCCTTGGAAAGAAACTTTTCATGAACATTTCGTTTATCTTTAGGTACACAGGAAGAAAGGTCGTAAATAGACGAGTTCTTATGAAAGTTTTACAAGGGAGTAACCAGGGATAAGAGCTCAGCCGAGCAACTAACATGGAAATAACGATAGAGTAGAGAAAGACTGGCTGTAGAGACGAATACAGGTCATCCTCCACTAGGTTGCAAAGTTGATTTTATACTCTGCGAAGGCAGGAAAGAGTTCTCTGAATGTCACCTCCCCAGATATGGCAGCAACATTCCATTTTAGGATGCATAAATGTTCCATAAAGCAACTTCCGGTCGGTTAGAATGATTTCTGTAAAAATGGAATAAAATATATAAAAGACTTCCACATCTAGTCATGAACGGTATATAGTGCCATCCAACACTAAAAGTGCTTTTTATTTTGTAAAAACCAACTACAAATCAAGTGCTTGTTGTGGACATGCAAACACAAAAGCTCCATAATAGTAAGGATTTTAATAATTACAGTTAACAAAAAAAGAGAAAAAATGACTACAAGATATTAGGATTTTGAGTTAGAGTATATAAATCACTGATAGCCTGAATATATGTCTGGTTCAGTGACCATGCCACAATCCTGGTGAAATCTACTAACTTGACAGTAATCAGAAGACATTAATCGACACTCACTCTCTTTGAGGAGAGTGAACTGCAGAAGATCATCGCTGAAAGGGCCAGCTGTTTGCAAAGTGTTGCGTTGACGTATATAATCTGGAAAGTTGACCGGAAGAGCAACCGTGTGGTGAGGGAAGATGCTCAGGGGAAATGATGCAACCTTGAAAGGATGGTCAATGAAAGCCAATTCAAGATTTGGTGTAAGGTGGGGTGTATTTCCAAGGAGTTGGCAGAGGCTAGGATCAGTGCATCAAGATCCACCAAGCATAGATATTTTGAGGGAAAACTTGCTGCAAGTATTACATCCGTAAACTACACGATAATAACAATAAGTTCCTGTCTCACCGCTCGTCATTTGTTTTGGTCTCCTCCTGCGACACACTTAGTTCTCTTTTATATTTACTGATATTCTTTGTGAAAGATTTATTGAAAAATAAATAGGTGATTGCGAAGATTAATACCACAAATATTGTCTTCGATTATTTTTTTTGTTCATCTTCTCTTTCACTATTTCAGTTTTCTAAATTGCTTTCAGCCTTAATAAATACCGATATACCTATTTACCAGCAATACTTCAACCAAAATACCATTCCCTTATGTATATATATATATATATATATATATATATATATATATATATATATATATATATAAGAAAGGAAGGATGACAGTAATCCGACATAATGGGAAATGAAAAAGGAAAAACCAAGAGATATTTTTTTATATATTCATCAACGTTTCGTCTTTATTGTAAGACTTCCTCAGGATGATAATTTTAAGAAAAATGGTACCCACTCAAAGCTTTCCATATTCATTTCACTCCTTGCCACTGACTGACCCTCGTCCAGCGCTCTTAGTAGCCACGGCTACTACTTTTCCTTATCAACCTATCATGTCAACCCAATATTTCGATGTACTTGCATGACATTTTTCTTAAAATTATCATCCTTACAATAAAGACGAAACGTTGATGAATATATAAAAAAATATCTCTTGGTTTTTCCTTTTTCATTTCCCATATATATATATATATATATATATATATATATATATATATATATATATATTATTTTAAATATTTCACCTACAGACAATATCGTTTCGGGCTCTGTTACCCTCATCAGTGTAGCAGTGGCGGTGCAGGCGATCGCATGGGCTTGAACGCAGTTCATAGATTCAGGCTAGAATCACGAGACAAATGCGCATGACCACACGGTTGCGAAAAATCGACACAGACAGTAATTGAAATTAAGATACACTTACCTGGGAGGCAGGGGGAAGTGTCTTGTCATCTACAGTGTTCAACGCTCAAATGACAACAAACTTTTCAATTTCAAACAGGACTGTACCTTTAAGACTATTACATCTTTAAATGGCTTTAAACTATAAGTATTTTTTTAAATATTAGTGTTTTTTCACCTACACACGATATCGTTTCAGGCTCTTTTACTCTCATCGGTGTAGGAATGGCGGTTGCATGGGCTCGAACGCAGTTCTGTAGATTCAGGCTAGATTAACATGGCAAACGCTCAGGACCACACAGCCGCAATATTTTTCATTTTTATGGAAATCGCTCCAGACAAGGCATGAAGCCACTTGATGTAAGGAGCTAAAAAGAAATACAACTTCAAGGTCAAGAATTAGCCGACGATAAGCTTTATATGGATAGATTCTGACCAAGAAAACAGCAATTTCTCCTCCTTTGTCAGAAATATCGCTCAGTTATGTGATGACTAAAAGACAAATTAAGGGAAGTGAGAGTTACAAGGCTGCCGAAAGTAAACTCAAGGTCCAATTTCTACTCTCCTTATATATATATATATATATATATATATATATATATAAGGAAAAATGAAGATAAAAAATTGCATAAAATTGATACAAATTTTATTACATCGAAAGTTCAGATGCAAGGAGTTACACTAATCCTTAAACCATGGTTTTTCAAAGATAAAACTCTTCTCGTCGGGTGTAATAAAATTTGTATCAATTTTATGCAATATTTTATCTTCATCTTTCCTTCTTTAAAATTAATTGCTCTACTCAACGTATTGAGCTTTACTTTATCACAATAGATCACTTTACGATACTTCACTTATCGTTAATTCTATTATTATTATATATACAAAAATATATATATACATATATATTTCTCACTTTTAGGAATTTCTACCCATCTGCTTCTCGCTAAATAAGTCACATACCATCATCCCTGGTAAGAATGTATGAGGAGACACATTGATCAATCACTCAGTCTAGTATGCAGCAAAGAAAAAGATGAAGATATGAGACTTGTAAATTTGTGGTAATAATTGATGGTGATATGTTCCATCCGCAAACATTCATCATCCTGTGATAAAATAATGCAAGACTTTAATTTCATGATGCGTTTTGCGAATCTATAAACAGGTAAATTGCAAAGTAAAATTTGCACATTTTCTATGCTGCCAAATGGATGCAGCGAGAAAATGGTGTTCGAGATTCAGTAAACACGATAATAAGCAAAACCAATTTTCGCATGATTTAGTTATATATACACTAGTAGAATACTCGTCTCAAGAGGATAAGAGGCCTGTCTAAAACGTATCCGATCTTAGGTCAGAAAAAATAATTCAAATAATTTACATACATATATATATATATATATATATATATCTTTATTCGTTTATTTATTATTTATTCATTTATTTTATTTTTATTTATTTATAACGCCCTATCAGTCTTTAACAATTAATACACAACAATAATAATAATAATAATAATAATAATAATAATAATAATAATAATAATGGAAATAAAAAAATATATAAAAATTTAAAAAAATAAATTAATAAAAATAAAATAAAAAAAAAAAAAAAAAAAACGAATAACGATATATATATATATATATATATATATATATATATATATATATATATATATATATATATATATATATATATATCAAAATAACCGACAACTCTTGTCTGGATATTTTAGTATTGATCCCTTCAATTTTCCGGATTAAAGTCTTAATCTCGGATGAGAACTGGCTGATGAAACTGCCGTAATTTACATGTTGGTCCAGAGTACTTTCTGACCCATCTGGGTCCAGCGTCAGTGGAATAATGTCAAGCAGGTAAAGACCTGGAGTGAGGTTTATAATCCGGAAAATTGAAGGGATCAATGCTAAAATATCCAGACAAGAGTTGTCGGTTATTTTTAATAATACGTGTCTGAAGGAAAAAAATGCTGCCTCGATATACATATATATATATATATATACATACATATTTAAATTAATAGATATATAACTAATAATAAAACTATAAATACGGCTCTTAGTAACAATAAGACACAGTTTCCTGAAGACGGTCGAGAGACCGAAAGCGCTAGAAGAATGGTTCACGATACAACGTTAGGGGCCATACTCCACCAATTAACACCAGAAAACCGACGAATCGCTCACTGAGTCGAGAAATTAACAAGAAAGATAGCGAAGAGAGAAAACTCTGTGGTCTTTAATGACGCGTGTATATATATATATATATATATATGTGTATGTATCGCTCACCTATTCACAAGACTCAAGATTAGACCACACGCATACGGACACACACACGCACGCAGACACCACTTCATTTTTGGAGACGACAA
The DNA here is from genome assembly GCA_963556195.1 of Sepiola atlantica. Lineage (NCBI taxonomy): Eukaryota > Metazoa > Mollusca > Cephalopoda > Sepiida > Sepiolidae > Sepiola > Sepiola atlantica. The sequence continues at coordinate 188,494,403 of OY744520.1, read as the reverse complement.
AAAGCAATAAAAAGTATTAAATTTCAAAAGAAATTCTCCGCACCCTAGGAGGCTGGGATGACCGATGGATCATGGATGGGTAACACGCACTTGACCAAGAGAAGCAGGAAAAATGACAAATTAAAAATAAAAATAAAAATCAAAGATACCCACACACCCACAAACCCACGCATGCGCAAAAACAATAACAAATTCCTCAAATGAAACAACATTTGCTCGAATCGAAAGACATTTCTTCAAATGGATTTTCATATCTGATGAAAGCGGGCCACCGCTTGAAACGCGTTATATATAAAATCATAAAATGGTAAAACAACAAAATAATAAATAAATGTTGAAAAAAAACAACAAAATAATAAATAAATGTTGAAAAAAACATTCTACAAATGTTGGTAGCCTTACTCCTTTACATATATATATATATATATATATATATATATATATATATATATATATATATATATTAAGGATATTACCAATTTATCAGTTTGTAGTATATTTGATAAGTTGTATATACTGAATCCAAAACTATATATATTTACAACATTATTTATTATTCCAGTTCCTAGAATTCAAGGTCAACAATGGTTTGGCGCACGATCATTTCAGATACGATTAGGAATTATTTAAATTTTCTTATTTTTTATATATGAATTCCAATATGTACTTCTTCAGTGCCTTTTACTAAGGTCACAAATAGAATTTCAGTGAAAGCATAAACATCTTTCACTTAATTTTACAAATATTTCAATTTTTTACAGGAAATAAAAAAAATGTATATAAATTGTATTAGTTCAACCAATCGTTAAGATAATAATAATACTAATAATCGTAACAATGGTATAATAATAATCATAATGGTAGTACTTACAATGGTAATTATAATAATAGCAATAATAATTATAGGAATAGTCAATAATAACAACAATAATAGCAACAATCATTATATAAATAATGATATTAATGATAATAGTAATAATGATAATAATAATAATTGTATTAATGATAATGTATATAAATTGTATTAGTTCAACCGATCGTTAAGATAATAATAGTCGTTACAATGGTATAATAATCATAATAGTTGTACTTATAATGGTAATTATAATAATAGCAATAATAATAACAATAATAATAGTAATAATCATTATATAAATAATAGTATTAATGATAATAGTAATAATGATAATAATAATAATTGTATTAATGATAATAGTAATAATGATAATAATTATATAAATAATAGAAATAATGATAATATTATTGGTAATAATAATAGTTAAATAAAATTAATATGTAGTGATAATATATATATTGGATATGAATCTAAAATAGAATATTAGGGAATTAGAAAAAAGTAATAATAATAGCAATCCAAGAACATCACAACAATAATAACCATAGCAAGAACAATGATGTTGCTGTCATTAAATATGCCAGAATAACCTTTAGTAAGAAAAAGTCTTGGCAGTGAGAATTTAAACAAAAGTTTCCACGGGAGTCACGCAATAATGGAAGTGCACAAGAGGGTTTACATCCAGCCAAAAGACAACCTTAAAAGGAGAAAATCTGCAAATATATCAAATATCATATAAGATGTTTATTATTGAATCTCATCATGAGTCAGCTATCAAGAACGTTTTCAAGTCTCAGTTTAAGATTGTGCCTTTTCTGTATACACATATACATAAACATGCACACTGCATCAAGGTTTCTGTCCTTCACATCCGAAGAGAACAATTTTAACAACATTGTGATTGCATATTGTAAAACGAGTCCCCTTGACTATTTGGCTTCCGTCATTTCATACGTTAATCGCTTCTTATGAAAGAAATGATTAAACTTTTGCTAAATCCTTTGAATCCTGTATAATATCTGAATATTTACTTGCATATTCACACAGAAAAGCTTGAGTTAATATATACTTTCAAGAAGAATACCCGTCCCATGGCGGGTAAAATTAATTTTCTAAACCTAAGTTTTGTACCAATGTTATGTCTCCTTACTACGATTATAATTAAAATATAATGATACCAAACCTTATGTCTAAAATCCTTATTCCAATTTTGTTCAAACATCTATTACATGATTTGATCATATCTGAAATTTCAGGCTTATGATTAAGAAGAAACTGAAGGGATCATAAGAAGAAACTAAAAGGAATCATAAGAAGAAACTGAAAGGGATCATAAGAAACTGAAGGGATCATAAGAAGAAACTGAAGGGATCATAAGAAGAAACTGAAAGGGATCATAAGACGAAACTGAAGGGATCATAAGACGAAACTGAAGGGATCATAAGACGAAACTGAAGGGATCATAAGACGAAACTGAAGGGATCATAAGACGAAAATGAAGGGATCATAAGAAGAAACTGAAAGGGATCATAAGAAGAAACTGAAAGGGATCATAAGAAGAAACTGAAGGGATCATAAGAAGAAACTGAAAGGGATCATAAGAAGAAACTGAAAGGGATCATAAGAAGAAACTGAAAGGCTCATAAGAAGAAACTGGAGGGATCATAAGAAGATACTGGAGGGATCATAAGAAGAAACTGGAGGGATCATAAGAAGAAACTGGAGGGATCATAAGAAGAAACTGAAAGGGATCATAAGTAGAAACTGGAGGGATCATAAGAAGAAACTGAAAGGGATCATAAGAAGAAACTGAAAGGGATCATAAGAAGAAACTGAAAGGGATCATAAGAAGAAACTGAAGGGATCATAAGACGAAACTGAAAGGGATCATAAGACGAAACTGAAGGGATCATAAGACGAAACTGAAGGGATCATAAGACGAAAATGAAGGGATCATAAGAAGAAATTGAAAGGGATCATAAGAAGAAACTGAAAGGGATCATAAGAAGAAACTGAAAGGGATCATAAGAAGAAACTGAAGGGATCATAAGAAGAAACTGAAAGGGATCATAAGAAGAAACTGAAAGGGCTCATAAGAAGAAACTGGAGGGATCATAAGAAGAAACTGGAGGGATCATAAGAAGAAACTGAAAGGGATCATAAGAAGAAACTGGAGGGATCATAAGAAGAAACTGAAAGGGATCATAAGAAGAAACTGAAATTCAGGGAACCTTGCTTAATTTGTCTCTAATGACTATGGATCAAAATTCAAATCTGAAATATTTGAATTTTCAAATGGGAGCTTGTGTCCATATTATGCCTCCTAATTCCCAAAGAAACTAAAATTTAGAAAAATATTGATTAATTAATGACTAATAGCTATGATTAAAATTTCACAAACATCAGAAGCATCTGAATTTTCACAAAGGGCTTGTAGTCCCTTTTTATCCCCTTTGCATAAAACTAAATGAAAATAAACATCGCCTACATAAGTTTCTTTAGAGTATTTTAAAGACTTTGAGATCATAATATGGACACAACATCCTATTTGAAAATCACAATATTTCACGTTTACATTGAA
>OY744520.1:188470966-188488466 GCA_963556195.1 Sepiola atlantica | reverse complement strand
ACAGTCCATTATCAGATTGGCTCAGAATATGTCAGAGAATTGTCCTGTGCTCGTAGCAAGGTTGGGTGGTGTCTGCCTGGTCATTTGTCATTGATTTGAGTGCATTTGTAACCATTTTGGGCAATATGGCATCGGCAAACCTCCAAGTTAAACTAATGCTTCATGCTAACGATCTATATATATATATATATATATACATACTAGAAGAATATCCGTTCCAGGACGGGTAAAATTGATTCGATAAACAGAATAGTTTTGCACCATTTTAGGTCCCCTTAATAGGATTAAAATCAAAATATGATGCTACTAAACCTTATGTATAGAATCTTTATTTTAATTTTCGTCAAATTCCATTACATGCAAATATCTAAAATTTCAGGCTTAAGCTTAAAGGATCTAAAGAAGAAATTGAAATTCATGGAATCTTTGTTATTTGCTGTCCAATGACTATGGATCTAATTCTATGTAAATATGAAATATTTACATGTTCAACTGGGAGGTTTTGCCTATATTATGCCCCCTAAAATCCCTTTAAAATACTCTGAAGAAACTTAAATTTTGGGAATATTTATTAATCGATATCTAATGTCCATCGTTAAAATTTCACAAAAATTGGAGGTATCTGGATTTTAACGAAAGACTTCCGCTCTCATTTTAACTACGTTTGCATGAAACTAAATTAAACTCTTAAACCCTTCCGCTTAGCAGCTGTGTACTAAAATTCATAATGATCGGTTAATTATTTTAGGAGTGAATCTTATACATAAAAATATATAAACATATACACAAACCAAAATTTATATAAAGTTTACCAACTTTCCTTCTTCATAACATCAAAACTGCTTGTCACCGTGCACTATTGACCTAATGTCTCCAAAACTTAAATCTACATGAAATTTATCACCGATATTGAGCATCCTCTCTCATAAATATACATACTAACACAATTATATTTATTAATATCACTATTATAAATTAATTTTTGTGTGCATAAAACGAAGACATGGACACATGTTTCTGGCTATGAGGCGTCATCAGCATGACTACCAGGGCAGGGATTGAACCCTGATGTAAATATCCGTAGTCTAGCGTTTTACCACAGAGGCAGAATACCCACACCACATTTTATGCACGACTTTTTATCGCCTATTATATTACGTAGATTTTTTGTTTTGTTATTGTTTTTACTAGCGATAGGGCACCAGTGCGCTTACCAATGCATTTATTTTTTTCGCTCCTTGAGCGGTTTAAGAATATGCAGAGGTCTGCATTAATTCTGAAATAACACCTGCACCCAATTAGATATCTAACATATAGTACCTGTATAGTCATCCTTTTTTTTTTCATTGTTATTTAAATACCATGACATTGCGACGATCGAGGGCAAGATGATGGGATGGTGCCTCAGATGGTTCAGATATGCGTTGAGGGTCGATGATGACACCATCGCAAAATTCGCATTTAAATTTGAAATCGCCGGGAAGCGACCGAGAGGAAGGTTGATGATGAGATGCACAGACGCCCTGCTCAATGATCTCCAAAGAAACGGCCTTCACTTAGACCAAGGGTTCTCAACCTGGGGTTCGCGAACCCCCAGGGGTTCACAACAAGAGTTCTAGGGGTAGTTAGATGGCTGATGAAAGAGGTATTTTTAATAGTAATAGTTGCGGATTATGAAATTCAGTGCCTTTGCATTCATAAAGTTGCTTTCATTGTTGGTATAGAAAAAGCATATATCAATATATAAATAATAATTCAAAAATAAAAAAAGTAAAAATAGAACTAGATGTGGTGCAGCTTGTGAAATTTTGCTTTTTTGCGGATGGAGTTGCAGTCTTACTTTCCCGAATTGAGTGAAATGGGATCAAAATGGATTAGAAAGCCATTCATTTTGAATGTGCACCTTCTTCCAGATAGTATGCAATAATAATTCTTAGAGTTGGTAAACGACTCTGTTGCAAAAGATGCATTTGAAACTATTTCCCTAAACAAGTTCTGGTCTAAAACGAGTAAAATTTACCCTGTTGTATCTGAAAGAGTTTTGAACAGATGTTCCCTAGTATTTACATGTGCTGTTGAATATGAAAACTAAACATCGATCACAACTGAATGTCAAGCATGACCTACGAGTGTGCCTGTCTAATACTGTTCGTCGAATTGAGGAACTTGCTTGTAACAAACAAGCACAGCCCTCACATTGAAGTTCATGATTGATTGATACTTAATAAAATATTGTTTCACTCCTGCTGATGTATCATCATTGTAAAATATTTGTAATACTGATGTTTCTTCTGAATAAGGTCATCAAAATTTGCATAATTTTATAATATCCTTTGCAGAATTATTGTAGTAGAATGAGTTAGTCAATAAATTACCGTTATATTCAGTGTAACATTATTGGGGGTTCGGGAAGATATTTTTATAACTCAGGGGGTGCTTAACAGGAAAAACGTTGAGAACCCCTGACTGAGACCAAGCTCATGATTGCGGTAAGTGGAGGCAAACATCCATTATTACAGACCCCACCATAGCTCGGGACTAACGCAGAGAAAAATTTAAAAACTAAAGCCAGCATTACCTTACTATTCACTGTTTATCTAGCGAAAGAATAATGTCAACACTGACATCTACTTGACCATTATTGAAAATGTAGCATGATATGAGATTTTAGAGTGTGAGCAGTAGCATTTTTGGTTCCTCAATTTTCCCCGGCAATGCGTTAACATGAATCCAGCTAGTACTGCATATACTATATATTATAATATATAATATATATATATATATATATATATATATATATATATAACAGCACAGGTAAAGAATTTTTTAATTTTTTTTATTTTTGTGTCTTAAATAACTAATATAAGTTAGCAAAACATTTATATGGAACAAAACGTAGATTTAGTATAAGGAACGTTTATGTTTTTGTCTTTTAAGGGAAGTGGGGTCTGATCAACTCTGCTGGGAAGCCATGAAATTAAATACTGTCTTGTTTTTAAATTCCCGAAACAGTTTTTCATGGTAAACAACTGATGATCCCTTAAAATAGTGTTAGAAACTAACTAATATAATAACTGTAAAAAATAAATTGACTTACATGAGTGATTTTCCACTGGAAGACTTGAGACTATAAGTTTGTTTTTTTTATATATTTTTTTTTTTTTAATTTTTTTATATAGTTTTAATGGTTGAGAAACTTCCGAGATATATATATATATATTAGTACAATGCTCGTCCCAGGATGGGTATAAGTAATAAATATAGCATTAGTTTCAAATGTTTCTTTTTCTTGGGGATATTGCAAATTTTACAAAAAAAATAGATGTACCCACGTTACACTTGTTACTTAGAATACATAACAATCACATACATATTATATTTATATAACTTGGTGTAGAGCAATTGTTTCTCTATTAAATAATTTTATCTAACTTATTTAAAAAGTTTTTGGAGAAGGGTGCTAGTTTGTGTGAGCGAACCCCCTAAATGGTAAAGTTTATGAAAAATTAATGTGCTCACGTTACTCACCGTGTTGCTGAGAATATATATTAAAACATTTATAATTATCGGTTCATTAGAGTAGAAATTCTGTACAAAAAAATATATATAAACATATGCACATACCTAACTTTATATATATATGCACCTTAAATGTAAAAATTTACAACAATATAATGTGCCCACGTCACTCACCATCTTGCCTAGAATGTATATTCTAAAATTAATAATGATCCGTTCATTAGTTTAAGAGATTATCCTGCACAAAGAAATATATATATATATTATTATTATTATTATTATTATTATCTACAGATGCATATGTTTCATCCTTGTGGAATCATCAGTGTAGCGATAACTATTCAAACCAGTTGCATGATTCGAACACCAGAACAAATACCTAACTTTTATATAATATATATATATATATATATATATATAGTTAACACCGCCGCCTGTCATCTCGACGGTTGCGTTTCGATCCCGGCTTGAGGCACTAACTGGTCTAGCCGCACTGATGAGCTGTGAAACAGCGAAACAGTCTGTATGTGGATGACTATATATATATATATATATATATATATATATATATATATATATAAGCGTTCTACAAAAAAATGTATATTTTTTATAATAGCCGAAAATATTCCAAATTGCAAGTGCAATGAAGTTGCATTACAAGCTTCAGAGAATATATATATAATATAGATGCATTCCAATGACCAAGTAACAATCAATCCATACATTTCATCTGTTCATTCATCTTTTTACTCTTCATATTTCGTGTAATGACCACAACCATAGTTTTCTTTTGTTCTTCCAATCTTGTTATCCTCATATATCAGTGAATGCCAATAATTTCCTTGTCTTACAGACAAACAAAAATCTCTTTATATGTTTATATTGTATTTCTTATTTTTATTTTCTCTCGACTCTGCTGCGAAACGCGCATAGGGTGTATAGAAAGAATTAATTTTTGAAAAGATAAAAACAAAAAATATAATATAAACATATTAATATAATTTTGTTTGCTTGTAAGACAAGTAGAAAGATTTGAAGAACAGAAGAAAACTATGGTTGTGGTCGTTCGACGAAATATAAAGACTAAGAAAATGAAAGAACAGATGATAGGTATGGATTGATTGTTACTTTAGTCATTAGAATGCAACTATAATACATATATATATATATATATATATATATATATATATATGGTATCCACACGTTTTTTTTTAATTTGAAACACCTACCATTTGACAAAGAGGTCTTCCTCGAAATATATTATGGAACACGGTCACACAGATTACATCAGTGTTGAAGTCTTGCTTAATCAAGTAAGATTTGCTATATGAAAAAAATATTATTATTAAAAAAGTTTTTGAAAAATATATAATTAAAATCACTTGTTTTTGTCTTACTTCTCAACGCCGACATATTTCCATTTCTTGCATTGTGATAGCCTTCTAATACTCCTCTGTATACGTATTACACACAATACTTCAAGCAAACTACCTATCCTTATTATATATATATATATATATATAATTTGTGTGCATGTGTTTCTGTGCCAGTACTGACAGAAATATTTCCTCCTTAATTTAAATTCTGAACAAACTGACACACATCAAGTTAATCTCTCAGGAAAGTGTTGCCTTTGTTAACACAGCTATCGTGCCAACAAATACTCTCTCCAAGACGCCATCACACACCCTTCAATCACTCCCCCACCTTCTTTTCTTTTTTCACTCACCCCAGGGAAGGAGCAGTTCAGACGACTTGCTCCTAATCACAACAACATATGTTTCAGAATCAATTTTCTCCAAACTCTCCTCTGTCTCCTTGAAGACGAAAAAAACTTTATTGAATCTAAAACCTTTTTCTTTCTTTCTTAAATGGTAACTTTATTTAAGTGGTCCCATTTTATAAATTACTAGTAATGCTTGAAGATTACAATGTTATGTCGTCTGCATTTAGGGTGGGGGTGGGGGCAGTGTGGAAGTATTTTCCAGATCCTTTTAGGGGGGACTGGTATATCCTTTAAGAGGTGTTATATAACGAAGGAGAGTACCTGAGAGATACCATAGGCTCTGATTGGTTGAGCCAGATCAAATGTCAAAAGAGAGAGAAAGAGATAGACTAACCAACTCCACACTGAAGTTTCCCCCAACCCTATAAATCTGTCCCCTATTACAGTGGCCCCTTACGTCTTAGTGGCAATATGCCTTGTTTGGGGTGAAAAAAGTTTTTCATGTAAAAAAAATAAAAAAGAGAGAGGAAAAGCATGTTTGAAATAGTTAAAAAGACCAGTTAGTGTTTGACATATAGAAACCGTTAGTGATTTCTGTCTTTATAATCAAACTAGTACAGAAATGTTACTGGAATGTTCCTAGATGTATATTCTATGACTGTGAAAATTGGTGAAGAGATGAATAAATTGACTATTAGATTTAGTAGCTAGTTCTTAACTGTCTGACCAGTTAAGCTAGAATTAAATATAGATCAGAAACCAGAGAGTTAGTATATAAGCAGGCTGGGATGTTCTATTCTGGATTCTGATTGGTTGCTAGTCTATGGAAGGACATTCTAGTGTAAAAATATTGCTTCATTCAAGCAAGCTGTCAACTGAACTGCAATTATAGCTTTTATGTCAGTAATATTAGTATAGATACATATTTGAATGTATATATGTGATAAAAGAGTCTGATTATTGACAGATTGTTGAATTTAGTAGCCAATGCTTAGCTATCTGACTGGTCAGTTGGTTCAGATAGATAAAATGTTCAGAGAGAAAGAGAGAAAGAGAGAGAAAGAGAGAGAAAGAAAGGGAGACAATTTGTAGAATTTGGTATATTCGGACTACTGTTCTCATCTTGGATGTTTTTACTACAATATTTCGGCCGATGGAACACCCGACCTTCTTCAAGTGTATTTTGTCGAACCCGTGGCGCAGTGGGTATAGTACTAAGTAAAATTCAGTTCTAAGTGACAGTCATCTGAAGATTGAAGGTTCAATCCTAAGTGCGGGCGATACGAAGAATTGCGAATTACTGAAGACTTCTTCCCAGTCATGGCAGATGGAACGAGAGCATGCTATCCCCGTAGATTTAATAAAAGGTTCCATTCGAAATTCCGTCCAGATTCTCGAGTTCGACAAAGTACACCTGAAGAAGGTCGAAGGTTACATCGGCCGAAGCGTCGTGATAAAAACAGCCAAGATAAGGAAAGTAGTCTGAATATGCCAAATTCTACAAATTATCAACCCTCATCTCAAAAATTTCGAAACATAAGGGAGACAATTTTTGAAATAGTTGAGTAACCCAGTTGGTGTTTGACGATTAAACGGGTCCAGGTGGACAAAAATCGACTGAAAAAGATCAGGGGTTACATTGGCCGAAACTTTGTGAGAATAACATCCAGGATGAGAACAGTAGTCCGAATAATTTAGACACGAAACTCAGTTTATTCAATATTGGAGTACCGTTCCGTAAAAAAAATGACGAATAAATCAAACATTGAAAAAGAACCCCATTTTTTCTATCACAATAAAATAAAGTTCCCATCATTTTAGTTGATGAGTTCTAACGTTTTAATTATTGGGTACTGTTCCAGATAACGTGCCTAATTTCCGTGCCTTCGCGTCGACAACAATCGGGCAGGTCGCGGAAGCGCCCGAGAGTTGCCGAGACGAAAACGCCAAGCGTTAATGGAAGACTTGCAGGCGATAATATAAGACGAATAAATGCAAAGGAAAAATACATAGATAAAAAGATAAAATCCGAACAAACTGTAGGGTGGGGTCAAATGAACCATTTTCAATCAAATGTGTAGAAAGAATTTTTTTGCGTGGGGGGGGGGGGGGGGGAATTGTCAATGTTTTTTTTTTCATTTGTTTCGCTGTTTTTCTTTTTTTTCTTCTTGCTAACATAAAACAAAGAAAGAAAGAAAATGGGTTAAGGTTTAGGGTCCCGTTCTTAGCGATAGCCAAGCCCTGCATTCAAACTACCAAGCTCTAACTGGCAGACGCTAATATAAGACGAATACATTCAAAGAAAAAATACGTAGATTAAAATCATTTTTATTTATTTTTGTGAAAATAATGTTTTTGGGGGGTTGGGGGGTAAAATGTTGTCAATGTTTTTTTAAGATAAAAGAAAGAAAAAATGATATTATTCCGTCAGTGCTCGGGCGCTTCCGCGACATGCCCGATCGTTGTCGACGCGAAGTCACGGAAATTAGGTGCGTCATCTGGAACAGTACCAATTATTGTTTAACTTTTCTATGAAATATCAAAGGAATCCATTTTTTTAAAACAAAGTTGGAAGGGGAGATAATCTTATTGATAATTAGATTACAAAGGTTAAACTCATAAATTTTAGCATCCCTTCCCCCCACTTGGTCAGATGTTGATTGATTTATCGGAATTCTTATGTTTGGGAAAATTAAATTATTGGTGGAAAGAAACAGAAAGGAATTATTTTTTACAGACATTGCTTAATCAAATAATAATAAACAAAAAAACTTTGAATTTGTGAAGAGCAACATTTTAAATGATTTTATTCTATTTTCATATTTTGTTTATCAAATTTAAATATTTGAGTCCATTGCTGTTTAACGTAAATACCATTCATCCTGTGACGCTAATTCTGGCATCCCGGAATTTAAATTGTTAACGTTCTTCTAAAACTGTACCAGTTTGTTCTTTTGATGTCTCACGACTTCACATATGGCGTTCTCGGTTGCTTTTTGAAATTATCTTTCTTTTTCCAGCTATTTTGTTTATTTGTTTTTTTTATCACCTGAAGATGATTTGACGAAGAATTGAAAATGCTAATGATACTCATGAATCATTCATTCATTTTTTGAGTTTGACACAAAAAAGATCATTAGAAATTTTCTTTTTAAATTTAAAAAAAAGTAGAATCAAGCAGTGAATTCTTTTAGGTTAAAACATGTGTGTGTATATATATATATATATATATATATATATATATATATAATGATTATTTTTATTTATACATACAGACTTTTTTTTCACCTGACGAGATCTTAGTTTCTAATAACTAGTGATCGATAATATCGACAAGCAAGTGTAGCGGCTTTTGTACATTTCTGTATGAATAAAAATAATTATATAAATAGCTCTATTTACTATTGAGCATTTTTTTATAAGCTCGGTTGAAATTCTGTGGATTTTTATCCTAGCTGGATTACTCTCTCTCTCATATATATATATATATATATATATATATATATATATATATATATATATATATATATAAACTATTTATAATAAATTTGCATATTTGATTCCATTGCTGAATCACAAATTTAATCAATATTATTTTACTTACAACATCTATTATGCAATACATGGGCCACAAACGCTGCTGATTTGCAAGTGCTATGGTGTAATGACCGTGCCATTATCAGATGGATGCTCGGATTTTGGATGCCATACTACGTGCTTGATATCTCAGTTGGTTTGACCATGTACAATGTGGCACCTCCTGCATCAACTCAATAACACGCATGGATACCCCAGACACGAGGGTGCGTGGTAGACCAAGGAAGACCTGGCTTGACTGCTTACAAAGTGACTAGTATCAACTCTATGGATCGAACCGCATGAAGAACAGCCATGAGACGATGCCTAGAGTCCGCGACACTTGCAGCACCTTAAATACCAAAACTGGATGATGAGGATGATGATGGTTTCACTTAAATATATAATGAATAACCTCCCTTAGTGTAACACACATATATAAAGCTCTTTGTAAAAACGAATTGAGCACTCCTTGGTATTTGACAGTGTTTATATAATCATTGAGATTTCGTTTATTCATGGCTTGTGACTGACAGCCAAATGGTTAGAAGCACCGACCGTCAACTAGACGGCTGAGTTTCGATCCCAGCTTGAAGAACTTTCCTGTCTAGTCACACTGAAGACCTGTGATACAATGAAACAGTCTTTCTGTGAATGACTACATATGCCCCCACCCTTTTCGGTTAAGTACTGTAGCAAGGGAAATCGCTAACTATTATCAGCGAGAATGCAATGTTCTTAAAAATGAATGGAGCGCTATTCATTAGTTGGGTGTTGATATAAACATGAAGATCTTGCTTACTCATGGCTCATGATAGAGAACTACACGGTCGAGTTTCGATAGGTAATACCATAAAATAAACGATTAATTTAAAGCTCCTTTCAAGGAAGAGCACTCTGTGTAAAATAAAAATAAAAAGCTTCTAATTAAAGCAATATTGCGAAATTCACTTTCCTTAGGGAAGACGAACACTTTCAGAAAGCTTATATGTTTGTTAAGTGAATAATATGATTTATTTCTCTTCTCTTCCATATAGCTGTTTCAGTGGCCGTGTGGGTAAGGGCGACGGATGGAAGTTAAAGGTGACTTTAGTCTAGTGTTTGAATTCTGCGACAGGTGATACAGTTGTATATAGCCACACTGATGTGTCGTGGTTAAGATGAAACATATATATATTTTAATCTTTGAAAAGCCTCGGCTTAAGGAAAGAAAAATAAACATGTTTTTACCGTGTACACCTTGCATTGAACAATCGAAGTTGAAATAGATTTGTCATTCGTACATATCTCTCTTCTTTCTTTTATCTGTATAGTTGCTCTATCTCGTATATTGAGCTTAAACTATTTCACTATAGGTTCTATCCTCTAAAAGTATACTTTTAGTTTCATATTTTATATATATATATATATATATATATATATATTATAAAGTTAGATATGTTTTATGTACAAGATTCACTCCGAAACTAATTAACCGATCACTATGAATTGTGGAACACAGCTGCTAGGCGTAAAGGGTTCAAATGTGAGCTATATTTAGTTTTAATTTAGTTTTATGCAAAGAAGGTAAAAAAATTTTTCGTGAATATTAAACACTAGTTATCAGACATCAATTAATATATATTCCCGAAATTTCAGTTTCTTTGGCATATTTAAAAGGGTTTCAGGGGTCATTATATCGGCACAACCTACCATTCTAAAATTCAAAGATTTTAGATTTGCATTGAATTTGATCCAGAGTTATTAATTGGTCCCCCGATTTAAAAAATTGGGAGACCTATGTTTTGAGGCATTTCCGTCCGTGTGTGTGTGTCCGTCCGGGTTTTTCTCCGCAACCATCCATTGAATTTCTCTTAAATTTTGCATGAAGTTGTAACTTTTGTCAGGTTAGAAAGTGACATTCTCCGATTTTTGAAAAAAATCTGGTTATCCCCCAGGGGGTCAAAAGGCCTCGAAATGGCAAAAAATGAAATGTTCTACCCCATAACTTTTCAGTCATCTGTTCAATTTCTCTGAAACTTGACCAAAATGTGCAGGCAATTGTTCCTAATAGAAACGAAGTATCGTTGACCTTAGAAAAAATCCGGTTCGCGCCCCCAGGGGGTCACAGTGCCCCTAAAATGGCAAAAAATTAACCTTTCCTCCCATAACGTTTGATCCATACATTCAATTTTTCTGAAATTTCTCTGAAATTTTGCATGAAGTTGTAACTAATGACATTTTTTGCCCCATAACTTTTCATCCATCCATTCAATTTCTCTGAAACTTGGCCAAAAGGTGGAGGCACTTGTTCCTAATAGAAAATAAGTATCGCTGACCTTGGAAAAAATCTGGTTCGCGCCCCAAGGGGGTCAAAAGCCCCCATAAATGGCAAAAAATGACCCTTTTCTCCCATAACGTTTGATCCATCCATTGAATTTTTCTGAAACTTGGCCAAAATGAAGAGGCAATTATTCTGGATATAAAATGAGCATCCTTGACATCAGAAAAATTCTGGTTCGCGCTCCCAGGGAGTCAAAGTTGAAATAATAAGTAAGCTAATAACATCTAACGCTGCAATCACCTATAAAAATAATTACATAGAAACACATCGTATATTTGGGTGATAAAAATCGCACATATTTCTACACAGAGCGTATTGGTACCGTGTTAGAACGCTGGACTATAGACATCAACCTCGAGGGTTCGATCTCTGTGTGAGTTAGCCATGCTGATGACGGCTGTGAGCCAGAAACACGTGTCCATGGATTACTTTTATGTGCGTATTAAATAAAATTATATATATTAACGTAAAAAATACGTCCTATAAGTTGAGGGCGACTAGCAGTGCAGTTTTCTGCATCTTAATCACTTAGGAAGTGAAACAATTGAAATAAAAAGTAAGCTAATAACATCTAACGCTGCAATCACCAATAAAAATAATTACATAGAAATACATCGTATGTATATATATATATATCTATATCTATATATAAATTTGATTCTTGCTGAATTGAGTTTCTCTCTGATTGAAAATATTGTTGAAAAATACTAGAGAACCAAAATCTTTAATTGAAAGTGCGATTTGGTTTGAGGCTTTTTGTTTCCACTTAAACAAACTGTTGAAATGAATTAAAAACTAATTATGTATACAGAAGGGAAATTAAGCCGATGTACTTAATGTAAATGAAATTTACTGCATCAACAAGAATTTGTAAATAAACCCCCAATTTAAAAATGCAGAAATGTCTTGCCCTTTGGATAAGATGGGATTTGTGATTCAGCTTTCAACCTGCATATTTATTATATTTTATACTATATTTCTATCTCTTGAATTACAATTCATTAGTTTCAGGCATTTTGTGGAAATACAAGACTCTATCATTAACATTGACAAATTCTTCCCTGCTAATGATTTAATGATGGTTTTAGATAAAGTCAACAGATTGAAATGTGCATTTCCATAGAACAGAATTTATTTCAACCAATCAGCATTCGAGTTTGCATTCTGTATGCCGTGTCATAATCTGATTGGTTCTCTTTACAAAATACTGCCAGATAAGAAGTAACCCCCCCTCTCTCTCATTCATACACACATACACACACATATATATACACACACACACACACATATATATATATATATATATATATATATATATATATATATATATATATATATATATATGTGTGTGTGTGTGTTAAAGTGAATAATTTTGGTAAGAAATCCGTGTATGAGAGCTCAATGTGGAAAGCAGCAAGAATAAAAAATAGAAAGAAAACATTCACAATCATCAAAAAGAAAGGGAGGGAAATATAAGGAGGTCAAATCATACGTATCTGAAGTTAGGACGGTAAAATTAAAACATTTTATTAAAATATTATTTTAATAAAATGTCTTAATTTAACTTCATCGTCCTAACTTGAGATAAACTTATGTATGTTGTACTTCCCCTTTCTTTTCCCCCTCCCCTCTCTCTGCTTATGCTATTTCTTTTTTGACTGGTGAATATTTCTTTTTCTATCATTTCCAATATGTAGTTGTCCCGTTAGCATTTCGAAGAGGCCAGGAGGTCGAAATAAATTATAGTGCCGACAACTACGATGTGTATGTGAATTTATTCTTTCTATATATATATATATATATATATATATATATAATGAGTGTGTGTATATATATATGGTACTTCTGCAGTTTACGGACCGTGCTGAAATAATAACGTTATTTAGAAACCATTCTAAACATGGGGAGGGAGGGGAGCTTTGTTAACTATTCTGTACTTTAACCTAACAATTTAATAAACAAAAGATACCGTAAAAATTGAATTTCATATGGAAATTATGTCTTAAATAATTGAATTTTTTATATTTAACAGGTTTTTTAAACTCATTTTTTCCCCGATTCAAACAATCTAACCGGCTCTCAATGGATGACTCAAGGGGTCACATTTTTCTACCATATATATATATAGTATGGAATGTATATATATATATATATATATATATATATATATATATATATATATACATTCCATACTGACGAGCGTAAAATAAAAACGCGAAACATCTATGTCTATGGATATAAAAATATTTATTAATAATTATTATATATAAATATATATGGTTCGGTCAAGGCTACTGCATCAATTTCACTAATACACGTTGAAAATGTATGAATCTTTATATCTTCCCTCCAGCTATGGTTAAATAGTAGACTAGACTCAAGGAAATCTTAGGAATAACACTCTCTCAGTCTCTCTCTGCTTATTGTTTCCAGTCATCCAAGATTTCCCCTTGCCACTGTACTCGCGCAATCGTAAAGAACGCATTTCATACAAACTGTAATACGCTGGAGCGTAGGCGGGGGATGTGGCAACCTTATCTTCACCTTCAACATAAGGTGCAACAACTACAATGTGCCTTGTGACTTCTTCTTCACACTAGGGCTTCAGCGTAACTCAGAGAAGCTGGATTTGAGACGATTTCAGCTGAATTATCAGAAGACTTCTCTTTTGGCTCGAGTCGCTACACTGTGGAACAAGCTGCAAGAAGCTAGGGTCAGCCTGCAGACGTCCAAACAGTTCAAGATGGCACTGGATGCATTTCAGTTGCTGATCTTTGGACGATTATAAGTGACTTGAGCAGCGGAAAATTTTGAGCTGACGCTATTCTGCCGTACATCATCATCATCAACAAGAATATAAATCTATCTTTCGAGGAGTTTTTCACCCTAGTGCCAAATCGCGGTCTCCACGAGATACAGCAAAAGATGTACTATGGAGACTTTCATCTTAATAAAACAAAGGCAGCATTCTCTGTTCGTGTTTCTGGTCCATTGAACAACTAACCAGAGGAGGTAGAGACAATGCCTACCATATCCAAGTGTAAAGTCGCCTTTGACAACATTCAGACTGTATATAGATGCACACTTTTCTAACTGTCCTTTTACCTGGCTTGTTGCACTCTTTAAATAGCTATAGGGACGTTGCTAGTATATATCTGATGATGGTTCCCAGGACGGCATTCACACATACATGGAATATCATAGTCGTGGGATCAACAAGTAGGTACTCAAATGTCACCTTAACCTGGTAGCTAGAAGCGAACATGACATCACATGGCTCAACGAGAGGGTAGTGAGAGAAGTAGGCAGTCGTTTGGACGTTTTTCAGCTGAACACCACCAGTAGAGATGATTTAAGATCGATGATAAACTAAGGGGGTCAAGGGGCTTAAAATATCCATAGCTTGCAATGCTCCTCCCTCTGCTGCTGGCAGAAGAGAAAGAAACGCCAACATCTCAATAAAGGGTATTTTCTTCAAATTGTTTGTACTGTTGTGAACCAATTATTTCAGATATCCTGGTCATAGGACGAGTAGAAAACACAAGCTACAAAATAATTGTGCTGTTGTAATTGCAGTGATAACAACCCATGTATTTTATTTGGTTGTTACTTATGATGAGACGATTCCAGTATTTTTCCTGATACTGATACAATTACCAGTTCTATTCAAAATTCCTGATTCCGATACAATTGCCGATTCCGATTCTAAAATCGCCTAAGAAAGTAGAATTTCATTTTTGGGGAATGGCTGGGGTATTTAGTAGAGAGTCCTCATCTACTTTTAAATGTAGATCTTTAATGTTACTAACTTCTTAATGTTTCCCCATTATGTATTGTATCTAAGACTTTAATAAACTCATTGTGAGATTTTCATCTATATTTTTCACTTGTGTTACTTTTTCTTATTTATCCACTTGTGCCATTTTTACCTAAATTCGTTATAATAATCTATAAATTTTAGTTTTACTGGTAGTTTAAAATCAATAAATATTTATCATTTTATCATTAGTACCAGCAATAGAAAATTAAGTTTGAAATAAAAAAAAAAATAAAAGTATCGTTTAGGGAATTGGAAATTAGGTTCAAACTTTTCCGATTCCAATACCGATTCCGATACTCCAAAAAGTTCCAATCTTTACGATTCCCATTTCTGATTAATCGTCTCAATACTAGTTGTGACTTGTGAAACATTTAGAGTTCACCTCGGAGGGGACTGGGTTTGGTTATGTATTTTTCCTTTTGAGCAGAACCGAAATGATGTCAATAAATCAAGCAATTTTATTGGAAAGAAAAAATAGCAAAGTGCAACAAACTATGTAAAAAGACAGAAGATATTGCATCTATATACTGTTTGAATGTTTGTCCAAGACGACTTTAAACCTGGATATGGTAGGCATCATCACGACCTCCTCTGACAGATTGCTTCAGATAGCAGAAACACAGACAGAGAATGTTGCCTTTCTTATGTTGAGATAAAAGCGACGATGGTACATTTTCTGCGGGTGTCCACGGAGACCGCGACTAGGGGATGAAGTGAAAACACTCCTCTCAAGGTAGATTTACATTCCTGTTGATGATGCTGTATGCCAGAATTAGGTCTCATCGCATCCTTTGCTGCTCAAGTGAGGATATTGATTTACTCCTCTCCAGGAGTTAGGCACAAGGCCAGTTTTTATCTTACTCCCACAAGTAAGATGTGACCCAAGGTCGGGTCGGGAAAGTGGGGTTTAAAAATTGCCTGGGCAGCCCCGGTAGGGGCGCCTCAGGCAGTAAGCAATAAACTTACTCCTCCCCAAAGAGGGGAGGCAAGGCCTGGGAAGGTGGGCCTCCCAGAACTGCACAGGACAGACCCATTGACCGGCGTAAATCAAGACCCGAAGGCCAAGACAACACCAGTATGGGGTGCAGTATCCATCGGAACAGATACTACACTTTGATCTTAGCCAAAAGCTCAAGTGAGTATAGCTTTTTTATTTATCTACCTCCCACAAGGTAAGATGTGACACAAGGTCGGGAAAGTGGGATTAGAAAAACCAGCACTCGAGAAGTTGAGCACTCTGGTCATTAAAAATTGCCTGGGTAGCCCCGTCGGCATTCCCCGGTAGGGGCGCCTCAGGCAGTAAGCAATAAACTTACTCCTCCCCAAAGATGGGAGGCAAAGCCTGGGAGGGTGGACCTCCTAGAACTGCACAGGACAGTACCTCAGACCGGATGAATCAAGGCCTGAAGGCCAAGACAACACCGGTCTACAGAGTGAGCATCCATCGGAACAGATACTACACTTTGATCTTAGCCAAAAGCTCAAGTGAGGATAGCTTTAGTCTTTGAAGCCGTTCTTGTTAGGTAAGCCTAGAGAATTACGTCACCATCCTAGTTGCGAATCGTTGAACAGGCTTCAGGTATGCGATATCTTTTTGAAGTTCCTTTCGGTTTTGTGTTGTTTTGTCTTTCATTTTTCTCCACCCAAAATTTGTCAAGGTTTTCCACCCTAAACCTAACCCTAACCCTACATGCTGCTTCTCGCTTGTGTTTACGCTGATCTTATCAATGAAAGATTGTTGATCTTCTCTATCATGTAATCCATATTTGCTGTGCGTATCTGTCGAGAAAAGATTTTGAAGCATCGCTACGATGGGTTTCATACTTCTAAATCTCATAACTAAGTTTTGTTTTTGTGCTTGTTTGAAGGTTTTCGCTTCACATTTCGCCCCACCCTGCCAAAACTTTGACTCTCACCCCTCGCTCTTTATTGAACTTATATATTTATTGATTTGTTTGTTGTTGTTGTTGTTCCGATTTTTGTGCCAGATCAAATTTGCTTACTTTCAGTTCTTTCTCATCTGTTTTTTCTTTTGGTTGGTTTGTTTTTGTCGAGAAGGTTATTTTCTTTTACTTCTCCTTCTTGTGATGCAGGATCAAAGAGATAACCCTCCACCCTTTCTATTAGAAAAAATAAGAATACGAAAGAGAAAAGAACAAATACCGACACATTTCTACTTTCGAAATATGTATAAACAAGTCGCATTGGTAGAATACTTGACATTGTAGAGAATTGTAAATAAATATTAAATCCTGTACACACATTCCTTTATATAAGTTATAGTGTGACATTATCCTTACATGTAATTTTTCAGACCCAAGTGCAATAAGCGATCATATTACAGCAAGATTAGAGGCGGGTGTTTAAAAATAATCTCAAAAACGGTAGTTTTCCACGTAAGGTTAGAGTAAGCATAAGGTTGAAGTAGTGGAAAATTCCATTAGAAGTTAACAGATTAGAGTTATGACGACGTTGCAGGATATGACGCCATGAAAAAAAAGTATCTTGCACACACACACATATATATATATATAGT
>OY744520.1:188268466-188465966 GCA_963556195.1 Sepiola atlantica | reverse complement strand
ATCAAAGTTATGTATAGACGATAAACACACGCACATGGAAGATATGCAAGAAGTGAGAAAAGTAGTTCGATCCTTGAAAAGTGTTTAACAAATACAACCCCTATCGTGAAATTTTACACCATTGGTTCTTATAAGGATCTACTCAGTGATACCATATTGATTTCGATGGCGGACGGGCTTCGTCGTTTCATATATATGGATTATTTAGAGAGTAGAAAAGATAGTAGAAAGTAGACCTTGGGTTTGCTTTCGGCAGCCTCGTAATTCTCGCTTCCCTTATTTTGTTGTTTAGTCCTCACATTCCATGAGCGATGTTTCTTACAAAGGGGGGAAGAATTGCTGTTTTCTGGGTAGGAATCCATCTAACATTTATCGATGGCTAGTTTTTAACGTTGAAGTAGTATTTTTTTAGCTCCTTACATCAAGTGGCTTCATGCCTTTTCTGGAGCGATTTTCCTAAAGGGAAAAGGGGAAAGGGAAAATTAGATGGCAAAATAACAAGTCTCTTTACTTCTATATTATCCTTAAGGATAAAATTAAAGAGACTTGTTATTTTTAGTTATTCCATTCATTGACAAGCGGCCATTTTCTATTTATGGAAGCCTTGGTTCCTTTAAAGGACTGATTTCTGTGGGAAAATGCATGTAAGAGTTTTCTTGATTTTTTTTTTTATTTTGCTTGATAATTCTCTTCCGGAAGTGATCTGATGGTTTTCTGATGAGCTGTATTGAATGAAATGTTGCATAGCTGTCCCGGAATGGGCCGTGACAGTTCTCGCTTTAACAACTGGTCATTTTTAACACGAAAAAGGCATATGTTGCATACCTTTTAATTTCTCGTACCTTCTCTCTTTCCTCGTCGCGTGGAGGGGTGTCGTCTAGTGGTTGTCTTCTTTCTTCTCTTCTGTACTGCCGTGAACATCGCCACTACAACAAAAAGCTTCATACCACGATTCACGAGATAAACAATATTTTAAACTTTGATTGGTTTATTTCAGGCTTCAGTCTACTGTGTCGATCTTGGAGATGTTTCTCCAACGCTAAGAGAGAGACAAAATTACTACTCTATCGTAGTTAATTCCTAGCTTAAGTCCTTAGCCATTCTAGGAGGAAGGGAAGAAGGAATCTCATGCCTGTATTCTCTTAGGGAAATAAATTCCCATTTCTCATTTCGGACTACATAGAGAAACACGTCTGTTCGATTTGCTTCCACTAATCAGACTGACAAAACTCTGTTTCCCACACAAAAGCCCGTGACGTCACAGAACCCCCATGCGCAGGTGCACCTTGACCCTTGATCTGAGGTATCGTGAACGTGGTGGCCCTGTCAACATCTGTGATCTCCGACTGTGAGAACAGCTTTATTTTGCACTCGGTTGTACGGGTTCACCCGCACTAAATCGCGCAAGCCAAACGAAACGATTTCCCACACATATGTCCACTCAACAGGTACGTCCACTTCAACATGCGTCCGGCCCCACAGGGCCATTATCCAACAGAAAGATCCTGGTGATTATATGTTTATTCCTGGCTGTTTGTGCGCAAAACAATTGTTAAGCTACATTGAATTATTTTGAAATTCGGCAAGAAAAAAATGAATAAAGATTTGGTCATTGTTTACATAAATATGCTCTGTTGTTAAATGTTAATATTGATCGAGTTTTTCCATTGAACAGTTTTGGTAAATTTTCTTAAAATATATATACACAAATATATATTTTGACACACACACATATATACACAAATACATATTTTGACACACACAGATATATTTTCAAAAGCTATCTGGCGAGTATACTCGGTGAACCGAGTGCAAGGGAAATATAAACAATTGCACTTAAAGGGACGGTTAGAATCTTAAAAAAGATCTTTAGGCTGGAGTGTCTGAAATAGCCGGTGAATATCTGGCATCCGGTAGGATGCCCCATTCCTAGCAAAAACAGAAAGATAAGAAAATGTTTTAAAAAAGAGAAAACAAAAAAAATATATATATATACACATATATTTTGACACACACATACATACTGCTAGACACTATCCTCGAGTGTCTTCGGTCTCTCTATACAGTGGTTTGTCAGGACAACCTGGCATGAGGATACTTCCACCTACAAGTAACCCTGACCAAATATTCAAAATAACGTAGTATTCAAAGCCCAAATAAGATTCCCTCAGCACGGCTATATACTGGCTCATAAGATGAATTGTGCATCTTTTCCAAGTCATGTTACCTAAGGTACGGAACTTAGCTGGATACTCCACCAGACTAGATAGATTCTTGTCCTGGAATCCGGTACGACCAAGAGACCACAAGAAATATATACTATAACATAATTAACTGGTTAATTGGGAGAGGAAAATTAATGTTCTTAACTTCTTTACTAACTCAACGATTGACAGGTAAAGGAGAATTTAATGGAATATCTATATATCTCATAGATATCAAGTGTTAGCCCCAGGAAGGGGTCCCTTGATTTCTGAGAACTTCGACTGAAGTAAAATGAAACAAGTATATATATATATATATATATATATATATATATAATGAAGGAGAATGGAAAGGAATTAGAGAAAGCAAAAGCCAAATCAAAATTCTCTCCGCTGGACTCTTCGACACCGGACTTTTTGGCAATCGGACATTTGCTTGCACCCTGGCACAGTTTTGCCCTGCGTTTCTTTCCCTACAACTTTTATTTCATTTTTTCAAATTTTAAATCTTGGCCATTGCCAACTTATCTATCCCAGCGACTTCCTCTGATGATAAGATTTTGATCTTTGAAAAGCCTGGCTTAAGGAAAATTTAACTTGAATAAATTGCCTTTTTGCGGAATATACCTTGCTTTGAACTTTTGAATTGAATTTTGATTTGGCTTTTGCTTTCTCTAATTCCTTTCCATTCTCCTTCATTTCTACCTGCTCTATCCTGGATATTGAGCTGTATACTCTTCACAATAGGGTTTTACCTTTCATAAAAGTTCGCTTTTAGTACACCTCTTTATATATATATATATATATATATATATATATATATATAGGGTGATTGGAAAGTAACTCCCTATACTTGTAAGTTATTACTGAAATATAATTCTCACGAGAAATGAATGGGGGGGGGCAAGTGTTATGAATCATGCGTTATTTCTTCCTTTAGTCCTCACACTCCATGAGCGATGCTTTTGACAATGGGGAAACAATGCTAGTTTCTGGGTCGGCTGCTGTTTTCTCATAGTATTCATCACCATTTATCTGTCAATCTATCTATCTTGTTGACCCTGATGTTCGAGTGGGGTTTTAGCCTTGATAAGAGTTGACTCATTAATAAAAAAAGAAAAAAGAAAAAGTTTTTGTGAAATCAGTTGATGCGGTTTCCAGGCAGCTTTAGAAGCTGATGGCGATTGCTGGCACCCATATCGAATTTTGAATAAAATCCCATGGTATACACTTTCTTATCATATTGATTTCTTGTAAAAATTATATTTCAGTAATAAATTACGAGCACTTAATAATAGGGAGTAACTTTCCAATCACCCTATATATATATATATATATATATATATATATATATATATATATATATATATATATAATTAGTAAATTTTCATCTCCACAGGGAATCGTCATTCTCAGTTGATTAATTGCCATAAATATATTTTCATATTTTATTACTAAGCTCTACTCACACATTGAGCACTGTTGAAGTAAAGACTGAAAATCTATACACAATACAATATATTACATCACCTTATAATATTATATGTGTATACATGAAATAATATATATATATATATATATATATATATATATATATATATATGTGTGTGTGTATATAATGTTATTTTTCAATAATGAATTCATTTTTTTCTTCTGTCAAAGCCAAATACCCATTCTTTCTCAACTCTGTGTCTGCCAATTTTTACACCTTTAATAGTGGACACCTTTCTAGAAAATGTACAGTTTTTCCCTCTCGCCATTCAGTTCACACGCTGCCTCTCAACAACGCAAGTCTGTAAACAAGTGTCTTGAATGAGCAGAATCGAAAAAATCTATTAAGGCGTCTGGCAGGACGACAGGTACAGATGTACCGGCTTGCTGCTGCTGCTGCTTCGTTCTGCTGGCTAGAAACGGCTAGAAAACAGCTGCTTCTCTCCAAGAAATGGAACAGTTGCCTTCCTTTTGCGAACGTCATCGAACATTGTTATTTTAATGCTTACCAATTTCTACATATTTTTTGTTATCTATTCGGAGAAATTTCTTTCTTTCCTAATTTCTTTTATTTGTTTTTTTTTTTTGGTTTTCTATTTGTGCCGTTAATCAATTTTTTGTGATTATATAGAATTTTCCTTTTTGGTGTTTTATCTTTTGTCTACCTGTAGTGGAGGTAGAGGTAGAACAGTGGTTTGCGGTGCGGACCGTGGACTCAGCATCTCACGAGTTCAAGTAATTAACCAAAAATAATTGATTTACCATTTAGCAGGCCGGTCACTGAATACATTCTTTCTTTCTCATTTTTATTTTTCCTCTTCTTTTAAGCTGTCATCTATTTTTCTGATTTCTATTTTTCTATATCCTTTTTGCTGTCCCCTTTTTCTGTCTCCTTTTTGTCTGTCTCCTTTTTGTCTGTCTTCTGTCTCTTTTTTCTGTCTTCTTTTTTTCTGTCTAAATTTTGTCTTACTCCTTATTTTCGTTTTCTTTTTTCTTTTCACCTCTTCTCTTCTTTCTCCATTTTCTTTTTTCTTAGACCTTTCATCTTTCTTTCTTCATTTTTTCTACCTAGTTTTTTCTGTCTCCTTTTTGTCTGTCTCCTTTTTTTCTTTTCACCACTTCTCTTCTTTCTCCATTTTTTTTTCTTAGACCTTTCATCTTTCTTTCTTCATTTTTCTACCTACTTTTTTTCTACCTACTTTTTCTGTCCTCTTTGTGTCTGTCTCCTTTTTGTCTGTCTCCTTTTTTCTTTTTTCTTTTCACCTCTTCTCTTCTTTCTCCATTTTCTTTTTTCTTAGACCTTTCATCTTTCCTTCTTCATTTTTTCTACCTAGTTTTTTCTGTCTCCTTTTTGTCTGTCTCCTTTTTTTCTTTTCACCTCTTCTCTTCTTTCTCCTTTTTCTTTTTTCTTAAACCTCTCTTTCATCTTTCCTTCTTTCATTTTTATTTCTGTCCTTCCATTCTGATTTCTCTTCTATATCTTTCTTTCATTTCTCTCATTATTGTTCTTCACTTTCTGTTTTTCTCTCCTTTTCATTTCCCAATCTCTATTTCCTTCTCTCTTCATTTTCTCTCATTTCGCATTATCTATTGAGGTTTCATTTCCGCAAAGTTTCCGTGCTAAAGTACGCACAGTTTTTAACAAACTTTTATTCTTCAAAAGTTAGTCGAATGTCAGCCATTTTTTAGGAGAATTTTACCTTAAACAAATAAAAATGAAATTATTTGAGTGATGAGCAGTCAAAAGTTGAGTAGATTTTGGGAAGACACTTTATAGTGTTACTTTGCGTGAATGTTTCTTGAAAGAATTGGTAAGAATATTTTCTGTGAAGATTTCTTGAAGAGAAGTTCTTTTGTAATAATTTTGGTTTAAGAAAATGTATTGTCATCTCCGCATTTCTGTATGCATGTAAGTTGTAGACTCTAGCTTCAGACCTAGAGAGAAAGATGCAGGTAACAGAGATGAGATGCTTCCAAAAGATCTTCGACATCTCATAGAAAGAGCACATTAGAAATGAAGACACACTCAGACAAGAAGTCGGGGCCATATGAAGATCTACTGACCAATGTAAAAAGAGGAAATTGAAGTGATACAATTATGTCGCACGATCATCAGGTCTCGCAAAGACGATCCTTTAAGGAACTGTACAGGGAGGATAAAGGGTGGGAAGACAAAGGAAGAGGTGAGAGGATGAGTTTCAAGAATGGACGGAGATGAGTCACATGCTCAAGAAAGCAAAAGATCGACAGGACTGGAGAAAACTGGTTACCCGGTCATCTTTTACACCTCAACGGTCATCCAGACCAATGAACAAAAAACGGTTAAAAAAATCTTGTTGACTGCTCGTCATAACTACAACTATTGAAAACAACTTGACTTTCTCCCTTTTGTGTGCCTAACGTCAAACGGAATTTCCATGAACAGTTTATTTCTGGAGCAGCTTCTGTTGCTCAAAGACTCTTGACTGGAAGATACAAGTCGAGGATCTGTTCTCAACAATCAGTCCGGCAAGTACTAGGCTATTTCAGTGGCCCTTTTATCTCTCGTGCTGAGGTATTCGTCCCGGGTAGTCCTACAATGTCCACCTTTACAGGCCTTGTCTCCCCTCTTTATTTATTTTAGTTTATTGCTAACTGCTTGAGGCTCCCCTACCGGGGAATGACGACGAGACTCATGAGGCAATTTTTAATAGGCCAAGGTGCACCTTCTTTAGGGGTGCTGGCTTGATTCTCCCCCTCCTTCCGGTCTTGTGTCACATCTTATTGCGATGAGAAGGAAGTAAATACTCAGTTTCTTTCCATGTAGTTGTTGACATTGGATTTGAAGACAACCATGTTGTAGTCTACAGGGAAACAGCTTATATGGTAGATATGATGTAAAACGGAACGAGCAAACAATGCTCCTATGATCCTGTTTTACACTGTGAAATTGCATCGAGAGATAAACAGTAGAACACCTTCATTATCTGTTCATCTTTTTTGTTCATTTTCGTTTTCCAACTTTTTACAGTTCTTTTTGGTTGCCTGATCTTATGTGCATGTGACTATTACTACAGAAGAGATCTATCTATCTATCATATTGTTTATTACAACAAAAGAGCTTTATCTATCTATCTATCTATCATATTGTCTATCACAACAGAAGAGCTTTATCTATCTATCTATCATATTGTCTATTACAACAAAAGAGCTTTATCTATCTATCTATCATATTGTCTATCACAACAGAAGAGCTCTATCTATCTATCTATCTATCTATCTATCATAATGTCTATTACAACACAAGAGATCTATCTATCTATCCATTTATCTATCTATGTATCTATCATATTGTCTATTACAACAGAAGAGCTTTATCTATCTATCTATCTAGTATGAGTCGCGCATCTCTGCTCTGTATGGAGGCTAGCACCTGTCAGCTATACTGCAACTAAATCCTGTAGATATCCTGGCAGCTGCCAGAAGTAATTCTTTCGTTCTCTCTCCCTCTCTTTCTCTTTCTCTCTCACCAAATTCCAAGCGTCAGATTATCAGCTTCAAGAAGGCCGATTGGTATAACATAAGTCAGTTAAACTCACCTATCACCTGTTTCCAAAATCGCAAAGAATTATCATCAGAATGGTCAGCCAAGCAAAGAATCCTCTTTTTTGAATCGCTTCTATGATATAAAAGTAAGAAGAATTACAGCTGTCTTTAACTGAAAAAAAAAATCAGTAACCATAACGTGTGTGTCTTTCTGTCCATCCGATTACTACTAAACATGACATAACAGATGACAATGAAGGGCAAATAAGACTAGTAGTTAGAGGAGAGAAATGAAAAGAAGAATTTTGTATTAAACACAAAAGTCTGATAATCTAAAGGCTGTGAGTTCAATCTTTGTTCAGGGCAGTGCATTTTTACTTTTTTTTCCAATATGCACACAAAAAGTTTACTAAACAACATTATATAAGAAACCGGTGAAGTAGATAGTTTATTGCTTAAATATAAATAAATTTTGTCTTCTCTCTCTCTCTCTCTATATATATATATCGCTCAATGGCTTTGTGTATGTGATGTTAGCATATTCCCTATAGAAAGAAAGGTTAGAGAATCTACATAAAATCTAAAAGTGTGTTCTTATGGTTTACCTGGGAAGACAATGGAAGTATTTCCGAATCTTTAGGTGTACCCCTAAAGATGCTATGCAATCATAACCACTTTAAAACTTAAAATATATCCCATCTTTATGAAATTTAAATCATATGTATAACCTTTTCTGGGGAAGACAATGGAAGCGGTCCCGAATCTCTAAGTGCTCTCCCAACTTAAGAGAACTGTGTAGGTCGAACCTCCTTTAAAATTTCAAATATATCCTATTTTTAGCAAATTTATATCATATGTATAAACAATGGAAGTCGTCCCAAATCTCTGTTACCCTCTATGTGCCGATAATCTACATGATTCATACTTCAAATACGTGTATTCAATTTTAATGAAATTTTAACCATATGTACATTATACTTATTCAGAGAGTATATTCAGTTTTAATGAAATTTTAACCATATGTACATTATATTTATTCAGAGAGAATATTCAGTTTTAATGAAATTTTAACCATATGTACATTATACTTATTCAGAGAGAATATTCAGTTTTAATGAAATTTTAACCATATGTACATTATATTTATTCAGAGAATATATTCAGTTTTAATGAAATTTTAAGCATATGTACATTATATTTATTCAGAGAGTATATTCAGTTTTAATGAAATTTTAACCATATGTACATTATACTTATTAAGAGAGAATATTCAATTTAAATGAAATTTTAACCATATGTACATTATATTTATTACGAGAAAATATTCAATTTTAATGAAATTTAAACCATATGTACATTATACTTATTCAGAGGGTATATTCAATTTTAATAAAATTTTAACTATATGTGCAGTCTACTTATTCAGAGAGTATATTCAATTTTAATGAAATTTTAACCATATGTACATTATATTTATTCAGAGAGTATATTCAATTTTTATGAAATTTTAACCATATGTACATTATATTTATTCAGAGAGTATATTCAGTTTTAATGAAATTTTAAGCATATGTACATTATACTTATTCAGAGAGAATATTCAATTTTAATGAAATTTTAACCATATGTACATTATACTTATTCAGAGAGAATATTCAATTTTAATGAAATTTTAAGCATATGTACATTATACTTATTCAGAGAGAATATTCAATTTTAATGAAATTTAAACCATATGTACATTATACTTATTCAGAGACTATATTCAATTTTAATGAAATTTAAACCATATGTACATTATACTTATTCAGAGAGTATATTCAATTTTAATGAAATTTTAACCATATGTACATCATACTTATTCAGAGAATATATTCAATTTTAATGAAATTTTAACCATATGTACATCATACTTATTCAGAGAATATATTCAATTTTAATGAAATTTTAACCATATGTACATTATACTTATTCAGAGAGTTTTCCAACATGTCAGCTTTTTCCGACTATAGGAGAGGAGGGGAGCAGTAAAAACAAAGACAGTAATATGATGTTATGAACATTGTGAAAAATTACATAGTAGTGATCCTAATTCAATCCCGAGCAACGTCGGGTATTCCTGCTAGCTGTGATATAAAATTGTTTCTCTTTAATGTAATGTTTGATTGATTTGTTAAAAAAAATGATGTGATTTAAATCACTGTGCAGAGCAGACGTTTTTATTTTCTCCTCTTCAATCACACCCCAAAATAAATTTCACTAAAAAACATCCCATGTAAATAAATTCTATTTCAATATAAAATTGTTGCCCTATTTTTCAGTGAAATTTGTACGCAGTGTTATGATGTATATAAGTGAAACCTGGCCAATGAGAGTTGAGGATATGCGTTGCATGGAGAGAAATGATATGAGAATGATACGATTAATGAGTAATGTGAGTCTTAAAGACAGGCTTAGATCTGATGACCTCAGAGGAAGATTAAATCTGGACAGTATATGGAGGTGTATGCAGAACAGGAGACTTCGATGGAATCGCCACATTTTAAGAATGGATGAGAGTTATTGGTTTAGTAGGTGTAGAACAGTTGAGGTAGCAGGTTCAGTTCATAGTGGAAGGCCAAGGAAAACATAGGAGGAAGTGATAAAAATGGACCTGAGGGAAAGGAGGATAAATAAAGACCTAGTCAGAGATAGGTTACTTTGGAAGTCAATTTTTGAAAGCTGTCCAACGCATGCCAGGATGTAAAACGAACGTTAAACCGAATGTGATATGATGATGATGATGATTGATTTGTCCAAAAAATGATGTGGTTTCAATCCCTGTGCAAGACAGTGCATTTTTATTTTTTCTTCAATCACAACCCAAAATAAATTTCGCAAAACAATATCCCAGAAAAAAATGATATGAAGATAGTTCATTGTTTGAATGTAAATAAATTTTGTTGCAATATAAAAATGTTATCTACTTTTTTCCTCACATAATTGATTT
Source organism: Sepiola atlantica (assembly GCA_963556195.1). NCBI lineage: Eukaryota > Metazoa > Mollusca > Cephalopoda > Sepiida > Sepiolidae > Sepiola > Sepiola atlantica. The sequence goes on along the minus strand of OY744520.1, from coordinate 188,455,757 downwards.
GTTGGAAAAATGTACTATCTTTTTCATCGTTTTTTTTACGGAACGAGTCCTCTAGTTCTTTATAACAAAACGAATTTGCACAAATGACGGAAGAAAATTATGCTTCGCTAGTATTCGCACTAATTTATAAAATTTATACAAAATTACGTCTCAAGCGGTGAAATTAAATAAAAAATAAAAATAAAAGAAATAAACGTCTCAAACTGGAAGGTGTTAACAAAAAACTGTATAGAAAGACGAAAGGGAAAAAAAACGCAGAATGTCTCATTATGGAAATAGCGAGAAGGATTTCTTTCCGAATTCATTTTAGACAGTGAGGGTTGTCGGACGTGCTATTTGGTGTTTTCCCATATATATAAATATATATATATATATTTTGCTTGGTTTCACTCAAAAATGAACCACTGTATAGTGTAGGTTTTTTTCAAGACACTTTAATCAAAGAACTTTCTACTCTTTGTGAATGTTTTCTGATGATTTTATAATGTTGCAGAGACGATATTGACATATAAACGTTGTTTGGCACAAGACAAATGAAACGGACCGTAAAAAAAATATCTCACAGAAATGTTATGTTTTTGGGAAATGTGAAAAAATAAAAATAATAAAATAAAACCATGGTTATTGGAATATAATATGAACTGACGTATATATATATATATATATATATATATATATATATATATATATATATATGAGATCGAGAGAGAGAGAGAGAGAGAGAGAGAGAGAGAGTAACTGTTCACATCTTATGAAGCATCATCCATGTGAATGAATATTTTGTATTAGAAATTTTAAATCAAAACAATGATGCAGTTTTAAAATGAATAAAATCATTTTTTAAGGCTAATTCTTTCGATAAATAGATCCTTTTCAAAGCAAGGCTTTTTTTCTTTTTTTTTCCTTCATTTTTGCTGGTATTAACGCCAGGGTGGTTGCGAACTTCCCATGAAGAGAGAAAAATGTACGTCAAGGTGTCAAAGACAACAGTTTCAAAGTAAAATCAAATCCGGGCGAGGTATTATGCTTGGTTGGCACGTATTTTAATAGAGAAATTGGTCATGAATCATAATCATCATTTTATATATATATATATATATATAATTTATTTAGACACTGTATATTACATATTTCAGCAATGTACCGCGGTTTCATCCAAAAGGGCAGATTTAGACATTTAGTAAATCTCCGTGCCCAGTGGAATCATCGGCAAGCTGAAACAATTTACTAAAGATGTCTAAATCTGCCCTTTTGGATGAAACCGCGGTACATTGCTGAAATATGTAATATATAGTATCTAAATAAATAATATTAGTTCTCTTATATGATCGAGCACTTTATTTGATTTCTTTTCATATACAACCTGACACACTATATATATATATATATATATATATATATATATATATATATACATCGTCAACTTTAGTTATTCAGTTATATGCATAACATATATTTTTATGATATACAAAATATCACTAATATTCGTGAAGAGAGTTCATTGGTGTATAAAAATTCCATAGTCAGCCTTAAAAATTAAAATGCGTCTAACATTCATTTAATTTGAACATATTTCTCTTTCATTCAACATCCAAAGAGAGACATTATTTAACTTTTTCTCTCCCTTCCTCCACCTAATTACTGTCTCTAGCACTCGTGTCTTTCTCTTCGACTCTTATTTCTCCCTCTTCTCTTCCTGGTGATACCAGATCGGGCTGCCCTGTGGCTCCCTGAGACGAAATTCACCTACATTGACGTTTTTTTTTTTTTTTTTTTTTTTTTTTTGTAAAACTTAATTGTGTTCTACAAAACCAAAAACAAAAACAACAGCCCCTCTCCCTTTCTCCCTCCCCTTTTTTATTTTATTTTTAGAACTTGAAGCATAAATCTTTTACTATAATGACCAGATTCGGCATTAAATAACCCAAAAAGGGTTGATATGCCGTAAAACAAAACTACCAAACCAAAAACGATGATTAAACATTTGAAGATATAAAGAACTTGAAGCATAAAAACTTTTACTATAATGACCAGATTCGGCATTAAATAACCCAAAAAGGGTTGATATGCCGTAAAACAAAACTACCAAACCAAAAACGATGATTAAACATTTGAAGATATAAAGAACTTGAAGCATAAAAACTTTTACTATAATGACCAGATTCGGCATTAAATAACCCAAAAAGGGTTGATATGCCGTAAAACAAAACTACCAAACCTACCAAACCTCTTCTCTTCTATTTCTCTCCTTCTCTTCTACACATTACTATTCTCCCCGTCTCTCTCTCCTTCTCCCACCTCACTTTTCCTTCTGTCTTCTTTGTCTTTTATTACTGTTTTCTTCCCACAACCACTCAATCTACACTCTATCTATATCTTTTCCTTTCTCCTTTTTGTCCATTGATGTCTCTCTCTTTCTCTCTCTCTTTCTCTCATGCATACTTTTCATTCCTCCTCACTTTTCTACTTCTCTCTCTCTCTCTCTCTCTCTCTGCCCATCTCTATTTCCCATCCCTCTCCCTTCCACGACCACCCTCTCTCCCTTTTCACCTCTCTCCCCTTTTCACCTCTCTCACCCTTTCACTTAATTCTCACGTCCATCACCTCTCTCGCTCCCTTCCATCACCTCTCTCTCGCTCCCTTCCATCACCTCTCTCTCGCTCCCTTCCATCACCTCTCTCTCGCTCCCTTCCATCACCTCTCTCTCGCTCCCTTCCACCACCTCTCTCTCGCTCCCTTCCATCACCTCTCTCCCTTTTCAACATTCTTGTGTCTGATTTTGAAAGGTGTTTTAAAAATATCACCAATATTCAAGATATATATCAGTAGCTGTATTAAGTCCTAATCAAACAGGGGGGGGGGGGGGAAGAAAGAATTTTACAGATCTGGACCGAAATACACTAGCAAATATTGCAATCTGTGCAAACACGTGCATGCAAACACCCTGCGTTTGAACGCCCCACCCACAACGCGGCCGGCAGGGAAGTTCAACAATCAATGCCCCAGATAGAAACAAAAAGACAAAAAAAAACAACAACAAAAAAAAAAAACAGCAAGTGCGGATCGGAACGGATCAGTACGCTATCGAGGAATCCTGCAATGAAACAAAAACAAAAATAATACGAAACTTGATGCCAATAATATTTCCAGCTGATGCGTCGAAAAAAAAAATAAATAAAGACGAAAAGAAAAAAGAAAAAAGCAAGAAATCATCAAAGTATTAAGACGTCCGCATCCGTGAGCGAATTTACTGAAAATACCTATTCATCACTTACATGTTTATCTACGTAGATAAGTATATGTTCACTCAGTAGTTACCTCCACCCCCCAGCCACCAACCCCTCCATCATTGATCACCCGTCTACCCAGTTATACGTAAATCCCTGGATACTTTCTTCTGGAATCTCGGCGATCTGTTTCCATGTTGATCGATCAACCACTCGATCTGTGTCAATAGCTATCTGTCCATTTGCAAACATCCAAGTGCCGATATGATTATCTGCCTACCTGTACTTACCAAGTTCTTTGTGCATGGAAATGATACGTTCCCATGTAGAAAAGATGCAGGTAGATGGGAGGAGGTGGCGTCGTAGGAGGGAAGGAGAGGCAATATGTATCAAAAAGATTGATGGAATCAAAAGAATCGACTTATTTTCATTGTTCTTCTTCATCATCTCGTGAAATTATCTTTTATTCGCCAAAAATTGCAAAGATAAAGAAACAATAATTTTGATTACATAACCTCCTTGCAAGTAAACAACTATGGATTGGCTAGAAGCTAAGTGTAGTATCTGTTCTGATACTACACTTCATCTTTTATGTTCTCGGTCAGTGAAGGAGAAATACTTTTAGACTGGGGCAATTTTTATTTTTGTTCCAATCTATAGTGCCCCTGTTTGAGGAGCTGGATTTTCCCCACATTAAAAATTGACCTTGTGTCTAACTCTGTCCTCATAGGGAAGCAAGTAAATAAGAACAGGAAGGGATATTCTTAAGATACGTCCAGCCAATCTATGCATTAAGTGATAACCATGTTATTTAATACTTGTGCATGACAGAAGAGCAAAAATTCTATTTCAAACTTAATCTTGACGTACTGACGAAAAGGCTATTGCAAATTGAAGCGTGACAGACGAAAAAAATTGCTATTTCAAACGTAAGCTTGACGCAGCGACGAAAATACTATTTCAAACTAAAACTCAACAGACAAACAAAAATTCTATTTCAAACTTAAGCATGACAGACCAACGAAAATTCTATTTCAAACTTAAGCATGACAGACCAACTGAAGTTCTTTTCAAAACATAAGCGTGACAGCCTTACTGATGGAGCTTCTTTAGAGATGCTTGGACGTATCTAAAATAAGATGCGTCCGTTCAACCTGCATGTCTAGCGGCGTAAATTCTATTTCATACTTATGCATGACAGACCAACGATAATCCTTTTTCAGACTGGAACGAGACCGACTGACAAGACAACAATAAAGATGGAAGGACCAATCTAAAAAAAGAATAGTTCATAAGAAAAGACTCAATCAAGTTTATCAGTGTTTTGCTTAAAAGTAAATATACATCAGAAAGGTAAATATTCCAGGTGTTGTTTATGGGGTGGGTCTCTGCTTATTCCGGCATTGTTTCCAGTCGTCCTGGATTTCTTCTTGCCACTGGACTCAAGTAATACCGGTTTAGGAGGAATGTGGTTGTGTATTGCTCAACCCTTGCTTCACAATAGACTCTCTGCGCAGACATCCTTACACCATTGTCTCCTGATACTGAATGAAAGGCTCTCAACGCAGAAGGAACGGATTTTTTATGAACACCCCTTAGTCTTGCCATTAGTTTTTATTGGTCCCCCGATTTATAAAATCGGGGGACTTATGTTTTCAGGCATGTCCGTCCGTCCGTCCGGATTTTTCTCCGCAACCATCGATTGAATTTCTCTGAAATTTTGCATGAAGTTGTAACTTTGGTCAGGTTAGAAAGTGACATTCTCCGATTTTTGAAAAAAATATCTGGTTAGCCCCCCAGGGGATCAAAAGGCCCCGAAATGGCAAAAAATTATATTTTTGTCCCCATTACTTTTAATCCATCCATTCAATTTCTCTAAAACTTGGCCAAAATGTGGAGGCAATTGTTCCTAATAGAAAATAAGTATCGCTGACCTTGGAAAAAATCTGGTTCACGCCCCCAGGGGGTCAAAAGGCCCCAAAATGGCAAAAAATGACCCTTTTCTCCCATAACGTTTGATTCATCCATTCAATTTTTCTGAAACTTGGCCAAAATGTAGAGGCAATTATTCTGGATATAAAATGAGCATCCTTGACCTCAGAGAAATTCTGGTTCGCGCCCCCAGGGGGTCAAAGGGGGGTCAAAAATGCCCCAAATTGCCCAAATTTATTGCATTTTACACTCGCCACATCGAGTCACATACAGAGGGGGACCACGCACGCACGGCTTGTTTTTATTACAGTGGCCAGCATACATTCAGTTTTGGTGGTAGGTGACACCGTTTATACCTAGCGTGATTTTATTGCCTTTACTTTTATTCAGAGAGAAGCTGAAAATAGTGAAATTATTATAAAATAGACATCATCATCCTATTCAGTTTAGCATCCGTTTTACATGCTGGCAATCGACTTCCAAACTAATCTACCTCTGCCAGATCTTTATTCATCCCTCATTCTCGCAAATCAATCCCTATCACTTCCTTTCATGTTTTCCTTAAGCCTCTCCTGCCAGCAAACCCTGCTACCTCAACTGTTCTACATCTCATCTCAAGCACTCTCATCCATTCTTTCAATGTGATCAAACCAACAAAGTCTCCTGTTCTGCACGCATCTTATACTGTCCGGATTTAATCTTCCTCTGACGTCATCAGATCTAAGCCTTTAGGACTCACATCACATATCCATCATATAATTCTCATATAATCTCTTTCTTTCTTTCTCTTTCTTTCTTTCTCTTTCTTTCTATTTCTCTCCTTCTTCACAAGTAGTTCTTTATAAATAAACTTTATATATAGATTAAAACAGCCTACATAAATTAACTTGTATTTCTGTACTAAGCCCACATCATCGGGGCTGCAACAATAATAATTAAATTGACTTTCTTTCGGACAATTTAATTATTATTGTTGCAGCCCTGATGATGTGCGCTTAGTACAGAAACGCGAGTTAATTTATGTAGGCTGTTTTAATGCTTATATAAAGTTTATTTATATTTGTGTTACCTGCTTTCTGTTTTTTATTTTTTCTCCACAAACTCTGTGCTTGATGTGACACTATATATGTTTTTCATTTCAGTCTCTGAGGAAGAGTGAGTGAATATGGTTGATGGCAAACAATTGTAAACCACAAAAAATAAAAATAAATCATTGGAATATAAACAATCACTATATATATATATATATATATATATGTATATGTATATAGTAGCCACGTGGGCTAAGGCGTCGGAATTTAAGTTACAAACATGACTTGTATTTCGGGATTTGAGTCTTGCGACAGGTATGAATAATCATTTCTACACTGACGATTCCCGTAAGGATGAAACGTATATGTATGTAGATAAAAACAAATATTTATAATTATATATATATATATATATATATATATAAGAAGTGAGGCTACCAACATTTGTAATTCTTTGTTATTTTATCATTTTATAATTTTATCATTTTATAAAGCGTTTCAAGCCTCGTGCGGCTCTCTTCAGATATATTTTCCATTTTATAAAATCACAAAACTATAAAATTATAAAATAATAAAATAACAAACAATTGTTGAAAAAAGTTTTTTTACAAATGTTGGTAGCCTCACTTCTTTAAATATACATTTTTCTCTCGTTGGAACTGCACTGATGCTGCATTACCCTCTACTATATATATATATATATATATATATATATATATATATAATATTCATTTTTACCTCCAGAAAATTGTTTTTTGTAATAATTCTTGTGTAACATTGTCAGGATGATTGACCAAATTCTTTTGCATCGCGAATAGTAAATAAATGTATATCTGTAGAGATAATGTGCAAACGACGACATTGGGTGTTGTTATATTCATGAGGTGGTGGAAGGGTTAACATAAATACATTCTCTCTCTCTCTCTCTCTCTCTCTCTCTCTTTACCATTCTCCAAATTCATCTTCTTTCGCACTACCATGCAAATTCTAGCTGACTTCTATGAATACGAATGACATTTCGCTATTTTTTTTGTTTCTCTTTGAGTCATTTAAGGGAAGCTGATCTTTTTTGTTTTTGTATTTTTTTGTTATTTTTTATTCCATGAAATGCAAACCTGGTTAGATTTATGATATATGTGTGCAAACTAAAATATGAAAACGTCCATTGTATGAAGAGAGCACTTTCATGGATGAATGAGTGAGAATATAAATGATATTTAAAAATGTTGGGGAATATATATATATATATATATATATATATATATATATATATATTAGACTTGGAGTTGCATTAATGCGTACTCATCCTTTAAGCCCTGAATCACATATCATTTTTATTTTATTTTTTCATTTCTAAAATAAAGTAAGATGTTGTCTTTGTTGTTGATGTTATTGTAAACACCCTGAAACAAAATTGATACCACCACTGTATTTCTCGTACAGATTTACCCGAGAAACTTTGTGTTTGATCTTGATACAGGGCTTAGTTTTTATTTGAACCGTTGAATTCGACCATAGTGACGTCATATAGAATCTGATGAAACTCTGGTTGATGTCATGAAATTTCTTGAAAAATTTAAACTAATTTGAATTGTGTTTTTACATAACGATTTCTATAAGAAACAAATGAACAAATATACTTTTTTAGGTATATTAACACTATATTGATACTAGCATGCATGATTTTTTACAAAAACTTTATATACCTGATCTAACTTGTTCTTGAACCACATGCCTTCAAGTTGAGCTGACTTCCGAAAAGGTCGGTAACGACTAATAATGGAGGCAAGACTTATTCATCGATTTCGATGACTCTCACAAAAACAAATATAATTGGTCTAATCAAAATTTATGATAATTGTGACAACATTCCTAAAGGGAGCATCATAAATAAATAAGATAAACTCATATGTTGAAAAGAAATATAAGGTTACATTACAGTAATAAAATGTCGCCAGTGCAGCTTCTGTTACTCGACTCCAACCGTTCTTGGCCTTTTGGCTAAGATCAAAGTGTAGTATCTGTTCCGATGGATACTACACCCCATAAACTGGTATTGTCTTGGCCTTCAGGGCTTGATTTACGCCGGTCTCTGGGTCGGTCCTGTGCAGTTCTAGGAGGTCCACCCTCCCAGGCTTTGCCTCCCCTCTTTGGGGAAGAGTAAGTTTATCGCTTACTGCCTGAGGCGCCCCTACCGGGGAATGCCGACGGGGCTGCCCAGGCAATATTTAATGGCCAGAGTGCTCACTTTCTCGAGCGCTGGCTTTTCAAACCCCACTTTCCTGACCCGACCTTGGGTCACATCTTACCTGTAGGAGTAAGATAAAACTGGCCTTGTGCCTAACCTCCTGGAGAGGAGGTAAATAAATACTCGACTCCAAGTGGATTACAGTAACAGCATTATATATTTACCAGAAGAGTCCACTGTGTATCTAAAAAGCAATGATATCACAACAGATACAGCATTCGATTTTTTCCTGCAGCTGCACCACGAGGGCAAAGTTAAACACAAGGTCGGTTTTGCACGTGGGGTATATTTTATCACCCCTAAAACGGGGCACTCTGGAGATGGGACAAAAACAAAAATTGCAACAGTCAAGAAGTATTTCCCCTTCTCCAACCAAGAACAGCACAACTACTGCACTTTGAATTGTTCATTCTCTATATAATAAAATAAAATATGCAAAATTAGGCACAAGGCCATCAAAAGTGTGGGGTGATGGAGAGGGGGGATCGTTGTTCATCTTTGGTCTAATGTAATAAAATTGACTATCCTACCCTCGGCGAGAATTATTGCAGTCACCATAAAACCACATTCACTATAAAGGTCATTCTTAAATTTCTGATAAGTTTATTTGAAATTTTTCATTTTATTAGGCATGTATGACACAAGGACAGAACAGATGAAATGTAGTATCAGAACAGATACTACAATTTGATCTTAGATAAAAGTCTAAGAAAATCTTTAGAACAGTATTCAATTTTTTCTTGTAGCTGTGCGAAAGTTTCATCTTATAATACTCTGTATAATAAAAGACAAAAATAAAAGTTGCCACTGTCAAGAAGGATTTCTCCTTTTCCGACCGAGAACAGCACGAATACTACACTTTGAATTATTTCTTCTCTTCGCTATCGCCACCTCCCACTCCATACAATGACATTATTAATAACGCCAGTGTTACTGCTAAGGCTTATACCCAATCGAAGATACAAATTAATATCTAATTATGAATCATCATTACCGCAAGAAGAATTCGTTCTATCTCTTTCCCAGATAAAAAGCGGGATTTGCATTTTGATGGAAATTCCGGAGACAAACCTTTCAAAAGAAAGGATCCGGACATTCCGTTCCCATGTAATCCCAAAGCAAAGCTGAAGACAATAGAAGAACCGTTGTCATTGAAATTCTATTAATTTCCTTAGAAGAAAACCATTCCACAGGATTATGGGCTTCATACTCATAAAGATTTCGAGCCAAATTCTATCAACTCATTATTCTTTGATGGGAACACAATTAAATTTTCCATTTATCAATTTGTTTTCTTTTAGATTTATCCTTGCATCTTTGAAAGTTTCTGTGTCTCTGTCCGTTCGTCAGTCTGTCACACTTAATTTTAAAAGAGAATTTTCTTTGCTAAATGTGCAGATTAAATGTATAGCCATTCTTGTTTTTCGTCTAATTTTGCTATGCATGGTATAGTTTGAAAAACCATTGGTCTGACATTCTTAAGTTTGAAATAGCATTTTTTTATCTACTATGCTTAAGTTTGGGAAAGCATTTTATTTAGTCTAAAGAGGCATTTTATTTAGTTTGTCATGCTTAAGTTTAAAATGGATTATTTTTGGTCTGTCATGCTTAAGTTGTATATGGATTTTTTTTATTCTGTTACTCATAAGTTTAAAATAGCATTTTCGGTGGTCTGTCAAACATAAATATGAAATAGCATCTTCATCACTAAATGTGTAAATTGAATAGACATGGGTTAAAAATCGTTTTCTCTCCCATCGTAAATCAGAGTTTTTTATGATGAAGCCTGGTTCATTTTTAATCTTTAATCCCAGATAAGATTAAGGAATTAGCAAGAATACAAGAAAAGAAAACTAAGATTACATTAATAAAAACCAAATTGGTTTCTCCACATTGAGTAGGAAAACAGAATATTGCATAGTATTAAGCATCCAATCATCATCATAATCGGTTCTTTTTTGCAGGATGAGGTGCATCATCCACACTGGTAGCCCCCATCTAGGTAGCTGTGATCTCTCTGCAGCAGTTCTTTCCAAGGAAACTTAGGTTGGCATCTCTCCCTGTCTATCAGGGACTTCTCAAGCCCACACTCATTAACACCTATCCTCGAGTGGCTTTTGGATTTGATAAGTGGTGATTCATTAGTTAAAATAAAAAAAGTATAGATCTGTTTTGGGGAAGGGGTGGGGCTGCAGAAATTCACTTCCCATGTTTTTTCTCATCTATTTTTTTCAATGTGACCAAACCAACGAAGTCTTCTGTTCTGGACACATCTCCCTATACCGTCCAGATTTAATCTTCCTCTAAGGTCATCAGATCTAAGCCTGTCTTTATGACTCACACTACACATCTATTGTATCATTTTCACTTCATTTCTCTCTATTAACACATGGCCAGGTATCACTTCTACAAATCCTCACGCAGTGTCCACATGTCTGATAGACTCTTCCCTTAGTTCACAGTGGTAACGCTCAGCTAGATGCCTGTTATATATATATATATATATATATATATATATATATATATATATATATTTTTGTATTAATTGTATACATACATAAAAGTAATCCATAGACACGTGTTTCTGGCTCACAGCCGTCATCAGCGTGGCTAACTTAAACAGGGATATATATATTATATATATATATATATATATATATATATATTAGATCTTAGATAAACTCAATTACAACTTAGTCATTTATTTACGTTCCAAGAATTCAACATAAAAACAGTTCATGTACGATCATTTCTGAGACGATATGGGTTTCTATTGACATCGAGTATCTTCATCAGAACATGGTATAGACACCAACTTAGAAGCTAACATTTAGCATCAAGACCATTGAGGTGTTCACTCTCAGTTATACAGCAAATTAGATAGGAAAGAAGGAGAGTAGGGGTATGAAAAAATACAACTCACTTCAGACGGATGGATATATATATATATACACTATATACTGCATGCTATAATATATATATATATATATATATATATATATATTAATTATGACAATATATGTATTAGCCTATTATATAATTATATAATATTGTTTGGGTCGCCTCCAGAGATACGAACCGTAAAATATACATCTCACAGGAATGTTAGGATTTTTGAAAATATGAAAAAAAAAAAAAAAAATTTAGAATTCAAAAAAACCCATGGTTACTGGAATATAAAATCCACCAAATGGCGTATTAGTGGGTTCCCACACGTGTGAGTTTGCTTTTTTTCTTTGTTTTTTGTTTTTTTGTTTGGTTTCACCCAAAAATGAACCACTGTATAGTGTAGGTTTTTTCAAGACACTTTAATCCAAGAACTTTTTATTCTTTGTGATTTTTTCTGATGATTTTGTAATGTTGCAGAGACTGTATTGACATAAAAATGTTGTTTGGCTCAAGACAAATAAAACGGACCGTAAAAAATATATTTCACAGAAATGTTATGTTTTTTTGGAAATGTGAAAAAATAAAAATAATGAAATAAAAACATGGTTATTGGAATATAATATTAACCTGACTTTTATATATATATATATATATATATATATATATATATATATATATATGTGTGTGTGTGTGTAATTAGGCAGCATTCCTTCTCTTATGCATGTTTGGTTAAACAGTAGCGACAGTTTCTGTTTATTCATTTTTTGATTCGTTTTTTCGATTCGTCGCACGACCGATTTTGTATTGTCGTCCATGTTGTATAAAAAATCCCCATATTTTCGCGAACGTTTTCGACCGACGTCAGTCATCTTCAGGCGGATGAATGAGTATGCAAAATAAGAGATTGGTGAATTTATTAAGAAGACGTTTTTTAAAAAAACATTTCGATACCACTTTAATATCACTTCAACATACCTTCGCCCCCCTCATAACGAGCATGGTTGATACTAGGTGTATTTACTTGAATAAACAACGCTTCCATTATGGGGAGACTGATACTGCAATATGAAATCTCAAGAATGGCTGTGTTCTTGGTTAAAATATTCCTGAATTTATTTTTGGGGATGCTATGTGTTATCAGGTGTTGGTAGATGAATAAAAAATAAATAAACAGAAGCTGTCGCTACTGTTTAACCAAACATGCATATATATATATATATATATATATATTAATTATGACAATATTATTTCTGACCAGCATTTTATCCCTACATGAGCAATGCCAGGTGAATAGCACTAGTATATATATATATATATATATATATATATATATATATATATATATATATATATATATATATATTACTAGTGCTATTCACCTGGCATTGCTCATGTAGGGATAAAATGCTGGTCAGAAATAATTTAAAAAATAGTCAGGTTTCACTTCCATACTCCTCCAATGCCAAATTACTACCATTTTTGGATTCCTTGTCACATTTTACCCTAGTTGTTTGATCCATCTTATTAATCCTTATCCTCGAGCGGCCTTTGGCCTTACTAAGTGATGACCCATAGGTAAAAAAAGAGCAAATTAGAAGGATGTTGTATTTTGCTTAAAGCATTTTGTACAGTGTATAATAAGTTGATGTTTTATTTATTTTGAAGGTGATGCCAATGTAATTCTGGTTGAAGACACCGTTTCATACCAGACAACGGTAAATAGATGAAATGATGATATTGAAGAATTCAATAATTTTCGATTAAATATTTATTTACCAACATAGTGTATCGAATCAAGATGATATGGAATGATGTTATATTTTATTATTATTATTTTTTAAAGTTTCAAGGTATACCTCCTTTTCAAAAAGAAATCTCCACTTGATTTGTAGAGTGTTTTCGCCTGGAAGCCAGAATAAAAAAAAATTGTATAGATATTTTTATTTGGTTTTTGAGCTGCAGAAATTCACTTTCCCCTATTTTGACCTTGAAGAAATAAGCTCTGATTTTCGGAACAATTAGTTTGCTTTGTGTATTCGGAACCACACCCAGAGATATTCTTGTGATAATTGGAATGTTTTTTTTTTCGTGTTTATTTATTTTTTCCTTTTTAAGCAAATTGAGGTTGTGCTTGTTATCTGAACTTAAATTGATATCTGGGAAAATAACTCGGAACCAAGAATCGGAAATGTTTAAAGATTCTTAAGAAATGCAAAATTTTCTCCAAACGAAAATACAAAATAAATTCTTCAGTTTACCTTTTTCGAACCACAAAATTTTGTACACTTTCTTCCGTTTACCCATTACTTTCTTTCAAAGATTAAAATGAAATTAATTGCATTAATTTGGAAGGAAATCACGTCTATTTTTAAAATAAATGCAATTTGAATAAAGATTAATTTTATTTTTCAGAAAATCTTTGAGATGCGGATTGATAATGTGTATTATTTGAGTTGTTCAGACTACTATTCTTATTTTGAATGTTATTCCTACAACGTTTCGGCCAACGTAATCTCTGATCTTCTTCAGATGCGTCTTATCAAACTGTGAAATCTGTATGGAATTTCGAACAGAACCCTTTTATTTAATCCACTGGTGTAGATTGTTCTTGTTCTGTCAGCCATGAACGAGTAGAAGTTTTAAGTCATTCTTAATTATACCCTTAGTATCACTTGTAGTGAGGATTTGGCTTTCAACCTCCAGAAGAACGTTACTTAGAGTTGATTATAACTTAGCACTTTATCCGTTGTACCACAGGTTCACATTGGCCGAAACCTTGTGAGAATAACATCCAGAATGAGAACAGTAGATGGAATAATCCAAATAATACATAAGATTCATTTAATGTAAAACTGTCACTTGAGCTAACTTTGCCACAATAGAAGATCGAAAATTTAAAAATCTGTTGGTTAATTATAGCCTCCAAAACTACTCGAAAAAATTGCGCATAATTTGAGATGTCATGTCTGTCATAGGATATAAAACTATTATAACTTTTGCAGTTACCATCACTAATACTTAAACAAAAGACACTTATAAATTCCAAAACTACCGGTCAGAATTGCAGCAGATTTGACATGAAGAACCTTTGAAGTTCCAGGTGTATCAGGGAATAGCACTTATACACTTCATTTTGAAGCTGCTTCAGAGTTGTCTAATGAGCAATTGGTGGTTCAAAACTTCAAATCATATTAACGGAATATAGATAGGCTGTTGTTGTCATAGCAACATCAAATCATGGCAAAATCTTAGCCACATTATTTCAACATCATTACATCAGGTTACAGTATCTTGACGTTTGCCAAAGCAAAAAAGCTAGGTAGAAAGCAAAACGAAATGAATACGCTAATAGTGTGTTGCATTTCGTCTATAATACACATATTCTACTTGTTAATAATGTATCTATCTAATTAAGGCAACACATAGTATAATTCTGCACTCGGTAGATTTGTTTTAATAGCATACATCGTCCATTTCAGAACAATTCTCTCTCTACTCTATCGTTGTTTTCATGCAAGGTGCTCGACTGAACTTCAATCTTTGGTTCCTCCTTGTAAAACAAAACTCGTCTTCCTACCATAACGGAAAGTGACTTTCCTTTCTCCCTCCAAGTGCTTAGCATCAGGATGAATTTACACGAACAGGACTTCTTTACAAGGACGTCCTATCTGTGGAACAGATTACCACAGGACTGCTTCTCTACTGATTACAACCTGGTCGTCTTCAAATCCAATGTTAACAGATTTCTCTCATAAACCGTCCTCACTCATATTGAAACATAGTTCTGACTATCATTATCGTTATGTTCATGGTTGGTGCTCGACTGAGCTCCAATCCTTGGTTTCCCCATGTAAAACATTCACAGCAAGAACTCGCCTAGCTACAACCACAGAAAACTAAAGGGAACTTATATGAAAAGAAGTTTCTTTCCGAGAACATCTCATCTGTGGAACAAAATATCATGAGGCTCTTTCCCGGCCGACTACAAAATTGTCATTTTCAAGTTTAATGTAAACAAATACTTGTTGAGCAATCATCTTGGATAATTAGTTTCTCTTAAGTAATCTTCTGCCCCTTCCACCCATTGTTTCCAATCCTCTCGTCGTGATGTTCATCGTCCAGCTGACAACCCCTTTAACCCTTATCCTCGAGTGGCCCCTGAGCCTTGATAAACGGTGACCCATGTATATAAAAAAAAAATATTCTCATTAAACCTCATCCTTGGTTTGGCTTTTGGCCTTGCCCAATTTAGTAAAAAAAAAACTAAAAAAACTAAAAAAAAAAAAAAAATTAAAAAAAATTTAAAAAAATATAAAACCTAAAAAAATAAAAAATAAAAAAAACAAACAAACCTAGCAAAGTAGAATAGTCTTGGTTGGAACTCATCTTACAACCACAATGGAAAAAGACTTTCCTTTTTTCCCCCTAGCGTCAGGCGGAATTTCTATAGACAGAGCTTCTTAGCAAAGGCTTCCCGTTTATAGAACACATTACCGCAGGACTGCTTCCCCACAGATTACAATATAGTCGTCTTCAAATCGAATATCAACAAATACTTGTCATTAACCGCCCCATAAGTAATCAAACTATTCCACCTATCGTTGCTCCTCATCTTTCGATTTACAATCTCTTCATCTTATTAACCCTTATCCTCGAGTGGCTCTAAGACATGATAAATGGTATATACCAGTAGTTGCTTTTATGTAACAGTTAATCGCGTTGACCGACCAGTTCCTGTCAGATCACTAAAGTTAAGTGACGTTGAGCCTGGACAGTACTTAGATGGGTGACCATCCAGATGCATTTCTATAGTATTTTATCGTCAATATTTTCTGAAAATACGATGATCTGCTACCCCACTAGTTTATGAAAATACCAGAATATTGACATCTGCCTCTTCTGAAAATGGTTCCTATTTACTTGCCTCCCCACAAAGGCAGAGTTAGGCACAAGGTCTGTTCTTAATGCGAGTTAAATCCAGCTCCCCAAAAATGGGTACTCAGTCTAGAAGGATTTCTCTTTCACCCACCGTTAACAGACAAGTGAAGTGTAATGATAGTATTTTAGGATTCTTTGAATAGTCAGTCTGTTGTAGTATAAGAGAAATAGTCAGCTACTAACAACTTGTTACTTACCTTCCATTAAGTGTAGTATCTGTTCCGATGGATACTACACTCCATAGACTGGTATTGTCTTGGCCTTCGGGGCTTGATTTACGCCGGTCTATGGATCGGTCCTGTGCAGTTCTAGGAGGTCCACCCTCCCAGGCTTCGCCTACACTCTTTGGGGAGGAGTAAGTTTATTGCTTACTGCCTGAGGCGCCCCTACCGGGAATGCCGACGGAGCTGCCCAGGCAATTTTTAATGGCCAGAGTGCTCACCTCTCGGGCGCTGGCTTTTCAAGCCCCACTTTGCCGACCCGAATAGTAGTAGTAGTATTAGCATGATTTCTATTCCCTATAACTTATCCGATATGATGTGGTGGTGGTTAAGTGGGTATTGGCACGGACTTACGACGTGGGTAGACCAAGTTCGAATCCAGTCAGTTCCATAGTACCACTTTCACTTAGGGATGCTGGTAACCTTCATGTGGTCCCTCCTGCAAGAATGACAATCACAGAGATAAACCGATCAACAAAGTCGAACTCATGCTGATTCATACGAATTTACTTTACTATCTGATATGCCAAGGGTTCTTCATGCCAATATTTCAGGAACCGATAAGTGGTTCTTGTATTTAACATCAACAGTATTAGCATTAGCAATAGTCGTGAAGAATGAGAATATTGGATATTCTCATTCAAAAGACAAAATGTGGTTAGATATACAAGCGTATCGCCTAAACACATGGTGCCAATATGCACGTGTCAGCAACAAAAGACGACCAAAAAGGCTTGGTTCAAAGAATATATATCCATTAATGGTTTCTTTTCACAGACTATAACACAACAGAAAATAGACATAGGATGTAGATGGTGCATACACGTCCAAAAATAATTGAATGCATATAGTTGTAACGATACGGTTCAGAGGTCGTACGAATCACATAAGAAATTACTCACAGTCACCTCATGGGAGTTTATATAAACGGGCTGAGACCCAGTAGGTCTATTAAGTTTGGAGAATAACGAGCAAAAGAGGGACGAAAAAAGTCTAACCCTCAGACCTCGTAATATATATATATATATATATATATATATATATATATATATATATATATATATATATATATATGTATTTGAGTTTATATGAAAAAAAAAAGTTTCAGGTATATATCCCTTATAATACAATCCAAATTGTTTAAAAAAAAAAACATCAATGAAGTTTCCGGCTTCAGAGGATATACAGGGTGTCTCAAAAAAATGTACTCACTCGTAGAATGACGAGAAAACTTTGCTTCATCGCTCCACACAATTTTGTGTGCAAACTCGACATCTTCTGCACATTTTGCCATTCTAAGAGTGAGTACATTTTTTTGAGACACCCTGTATATTGGTTGGTTGCATTCCAATGACAAAATCATGATTTAAAATTTATTTTTTCTTTCGGCGAATGTCTCAATTTTTTAATTTCGTCTTACGCACATTTCGCAACCCGGTAAGATTGTTCTCTGAAGAGCAGCGTGGTAGACCAAAAACTAGTTTTTTCTTACCGAGTTGTGTAAGAAAAAATGAAAAAAATATAGGCATTCGCCGAAATAAGAAATAAATTAAAAATTGTGATTGTGTACTAGTTTTTTGATACGCGATGGATAATCCGAAAAATCGAGAAAATCAACAAAAAAAAAATTATTAAGCAACAATATTCCATGTTGTACAATAACGTTTGTCTTCAGATATATATTTATATATATATATAATGAAGAACAGAAATCTTGCAGTAAAAAAGAAAAAAGAAGCTTATTTGAATACTTTATCGAATCATATCGTCTCCTTCTCTACTTGTGATTTTTCATAATAGGAATCTTCTTAAACTCTTGACAGGTCATTAGTTGGAATTACGTGTTATGCAATTCCCGTTGCAACAATATTTTCGAAATTCAATTATAAACAGCTTCCAAAAAGATATGTGGGAAAATATGTTAATGGCTGCCAAAAATAGAACTGAAGCTAAAAGTCACCATGACCTCATAATCGTCACTTACCTCAACAATTTATATATATATATATTAGTGTCACAGAAGGTCAAGTCCAAAAACATGATACCGTCGGTTTCAAGTCAGTCGAACACTCTGTTGGATTTCTTTGTACAAATCTTACCAAGATATATATCATATCTCTCTATATATATTATGATATATATATATATATATAGATATGATATATATATATATATATATATATCATATATATATATATATATATCATATATATATATATATATATATCTATATATATCTATCTCTCTATATATATCATATCTATATATATATATATATATATCTATATATATATATATCTATCTATATATATATATATATCTATATCTATATATATCTATATCTATATATATATCTATATATATCTATATATATCTATATCTATATATATCTATATATATCTATATCTATATATATCTATATATATCTATATCTATATATATCTATATCTATATATATATCTATATATATATCTATATATCTATATATATATCTATATATATATCTATATATCTATATATATCTATATAGATTCCCCCCTGGGATGAAATGCGGGAACCTCTGTGTAGCTTAATTGCCATAAATATATTTTCATAGCTTCCTACCTAGCTCTACTTACGTATCGAGCACTGTTGAAGTAAATACTGAAAATTGATACATAAAAAAATTATATCTCCTCATAAAATTTTATGTGGATACATGAAATAGTAATATATATAAATATATATATTTGTTTATCTACCTCCCACAGCGGAAAGATGGGACACAACGTCGGAAAGTGGGATTTGATAATTCAGCACCCTAGAGGAAGAACACTTATGACCGTTAAAAATTGCCTCGGCAGCCCCTCAGCATTCCCCTGTAGGGGGGCCTCGGGCGATTAGCAATAAACTAACCCCTTCTCGAAGGGTGAGAAGGCAAAGCCTGGGAGGTTGGACCTCCGAGAACTGCACAGGACAAACCCACAGACCGGCGGAATCAAGGCCCGAAAGCCAAGACAGTATCAGTTTATACGGTGTAGTATCCATCGGAACAGATACTACACTGTGATCCCAGCCAAAAGGCCAACAGGAGAAGTGTGGTTGGAGATTGTGCAACACTTGCTTCAATATAAACCTCTCATTGTACCGGTACTCTTTCAAGGGGTTTCGATTATCATTATATGGTTATTATTATTACTAGCAAATATATCTGGTAATATTTTGCTCGCCTGGGAAGATGGTATCATGTCGAGCGAACATATGCTATACTACTTTACTCCTCCCCCCCCAAAGGAGGAGGGAAGGTAATGCCTAGGAGGATGGTATCATAAGATAGAACAGATACTACACTGACCCCTCCCCACCCCCGAATTAAGCATTGAATCTCAATTAGTAATACATTGGTAGCAGTAATAATATCAAAAGTATTAATTAATTTATAAGTTTGACTAGCTGATGTTGCACTCAGCATACGAAGGGTGATTTATGCAAAATTTGGTACAATTCTGACAAGTAGTTTTGGAACCTAAAAATGACACATGCACAACCCTGTAAAACATTCATAGCAAAAACCTGTCTAGCTACAGCAACAGCAAAATATTTTCCTTTCTCTCTTTCTGTACCAAAATCCAAACGGAACTTCCATGACCGAAGTTTCTTTCCTAGAAATATTATCTGTGGAACAAAATACCACATGGTCGTCTTCGAGTCTAATGTAAACAAATACTTGTTGAACCGTCTTCCTGGGTAATGAATTATTCTTAAATAATTTTCTGCACATTTTTCCAGTGGTGGTGATCATCGTTCAACTGACAATCCTTTTAACCCTTATCCTTGAGTCCTCCCCCCGTCCTGGCCTTGATAAGAGGTGACCCATTAGTATAAAAAGGTGGAACTGCTGAATTATAGATTCTAAGTGAGATTTCAGAGGAGGGTCAGGTAAGGATAATCTTAATATCTTCCATCATCAGTGACTCCAGTCAATAAATAGTGTGAATAAAAAAGAGACCCATCAATCCTGACATGTGCCTACCACCCCCCTACCACCATGGTGCTCACTGGCCCTAAACTGGCAACTAATTTAAAAGCTTTTTGATAATTTTTCCATCATTCAGGGGGAGAGGGGGCGATGTGATTGGATGAATCAAAGAAGGCTCAAACCTGACTCAAATATTGCCCCCCCCCCCTCGAGAACGGCCTAGAAACAGCTCAGTTAATTATTTACCATTTCATAACCATCACTCAATCTGGAGAAGGGGGGGGGGATGTTTGTCACCATTTACATGACTAAATAATGGAATTATGTTTCTGAATCTTTGAGATGAGGATTGATAATTTGTATAATTTGAATTATTCGGACTACTCTTCTCATCTTGAGTGTTATTCTCACAACGTTTCAGACGATGTAACCTCCCACTTTCTTTAGGTGTATCTTGTCCAATTCGGGAATCTGCACGGAATTTCAAACGGAACTCTTCATTTAATCCACGGGGGTAGCATGCTCTTGTTCCATCAGCCATGACCGGGTAGAGGTCTTCAATAATTCGAAATTCCTAGTATCGCCCGCACTAAGGATTGAACCTTCAACCTTCAGAAGACTGAACCTAGAATTGAATTTTACTTTGTACTTTATCGGTTATGTTATGTGTCCTTGCGAACGAAATTATGTGCAGATTCCCGAGTTCGACAGAAAGATTCCAGGGTTTGACAAGATACACTTGAAGAAGGTCAGAGGTTACATCGGCCGAAACGTTATGAGAATAACATTCAAGATTAGAACAGTAGTCCGAATAATCCAAATTATACTAAAAAATGGAAATAAATGCATTTCTTTTGGTAAAAGGACAGGAAAAAGGAGCACTTTTCTTTGTTTACAGTTTGCTGATTCTTCTACTTATTCTCAGATGAAAGCAGATTATTTTAGAGTCATTATCAGTGTGTAGTATGTATGTGTGTACATCTACACATTTTTCTCTCTTTTTATGTCGTACATTAGACCTTGGTATTTCGTAATCTTTTCCCTTTCAGCTCTGTTTAATCCTGCATCGTTAGGGACACTGACTTCAACTAGGGTTGCTACTTTCTCGCTTTTGTCCCATATCACGATGTCAAGTTTAACAGCTCTGTTTTCTAGATATGTAGCTGTAGGGATTGCATAGTCATAGTAGATGGTGTATAAATTATTTGAACTGTTCTTTCTGGTATATGCACCCAGAACGTGCTGCTAAACTGGATATTCAGCTTTTTACATACAGTCCAGTGAAGATATTTACACACTCCGTTGTGTCGCATTGTATAATAGCCATCCCCCAGGAGAACCTTATCCTGGATGTCAGGTGGCTCACACTCTCCACTTCTGTGTGGCAGAACCTGCACTTGTTATTGTTGCCGAGACCACTCATCTTTTTAAAGGCATTGGTCATCAAGCCTTGATCTTGAGCAGCCATTATCATTCTTTCCTGATCATAGTGGAGAGATCGTTTTTTCAGCCAGTCTACAGAGCCTTCCTTATCTATATATTCCTGGGATAATTCACCTAGGAAATACTTAGCACGTTGTTGGTTCGCCCATTCTTCCAGTTTTCTGGAATGGAAGGTCTTGGTGTTTCTGGTGGCTCTTGCGGACTATTTCCATGGCAGGATTGTTGTCTGTTTCTGCCTCATTTGTAAGACAGTCCTGTCCAAAATGTTTGGCCAGTTTTTTGATAGAGGTTGTTCTGCTTGCTCTGGTTTCTTGATGTTGGCATACCATCATAAGGTTTGGGTTCTGGGACCTCATCAGATAGTGGCTCGATGTTGATGGTCAATTTCTGGGAGACCCATTCCCCCTGCTCCTCTTGGCAGATACAGCTTTGGTAGACACTGGTTCCTGTACACTACTCTCTATGTGTGTATATGTACATAAATAATATATACATATGTGTAGATGTATATATTTGTATGCATATATATGTGTATGTATATATGTATAAGATGTGTATGTATATGTGTATAAGATGTGTATGAGTAACTGAATGTTAATGCGTATGAGTAGATGTGTCTATACATGTATGTATATATATATATGAAAAACTGTATATATATAGATCTGTGTGTATATGTGTGTATATATACAAACATATGTGTGTTTCTGAATGTACACATATATATGTTTGTTTGTGTGTGTGTGAAAACATCTGGCTGAGAAAATCAATGTACGTTTTAATTGGAATAATTGGTGCTTTCCGTTTCGGAAAGAAAGAAAGATCAGAAAAAAATGGAGAGAAAATAATCGAATCCGAATCCGAAATTCAGGAATGGGTTGTATATTTTCACATTTTTGATGCAACGAATTCATTAATGAAAAAATGTGCTTCCTTGGAGAAAAAGCCAAGAATTTGTTGAAACTGTGTTGATGGTAACAGTGGCTGGGTGGAGGTCGTTTTTGCTTTTCTATATGGAATTGATGTGGAACTACCATATTCCAATTACATATTGAGGTTAATCAGTGCAATTTCAAAGACACCTACTCTGGGTCAAAATGTGTGCGGGCATACTAGCTAAATACTATGTAGATGTCAAGTGAGGGATTATCATTATGTGGTGGATTACTTCCCCTTCATTTTGTTTTGAATAACGAAATTTATATACTAAGTTTTCCCCTCTCATCTATGATATCTGCTTTCACTATCTTCTCTAATGTAGACGGAACGAGAACAATCTACCTCAAGGATAAAGTAAAGGGTTCAGTTTGAAATACTGTATAGGTTCCCGAGTTCAAGTTTAAAACAGATGTATCTGTAGAAGGTCGTAGGTAAAAGAATAAACACAGGGTTACCTCCCCTTAAAATGGGCATTTCTGTACGAGGTCTGCTGCTACCTCCACCAAAAACCCAGCAGAACACGTTTGGAGGTTCAAGACAGCATTAGCAGCAAAGAAAGGCAAGACTCCCTATTTTTACACTGCAGATATATGAACACAGAGGACAAGAATATTCAAGACGGTTAAAAGGACGAATCTAACAGAGATAAGTTCTGCAAATACACACATTTCTTCTTTCTTTCCTTCCTTACACTTTTTTTTACAAACCAATCACCACTTATCAAGGCCAAAAGGCCACTCGAGGTTAAGAGTTATTGAGTTTGACAGATGGTGAAACATTGAAGGAATTAGTAACAATTGTTGTAACTCGTCAGAAAGTGACTATTTAAGAGGACGGCTCAACAAGAATTGCTTACATTGGACTTGAAAATAGCAATATTATAGTCAGCCGGGAAGCAGCCACGTGGTACTGTGTTCCACAGACGAGCAGTTCTAGGAAAGAAACTTTGCTCATGGAAGTTCTGTTTAGTTCTAGGCATGCAGAGGGAGAAAGTGAATTTATTGATGGTGGTTGTAGCTAGGCGAGTTTTTGTAGTGAATGTTTTACGGGGGGAGGGGAGGGACAATAGATTGAAGCTCAGTCGAGCACCTGCCATGAAAATATCGATAGAGTAGAGAAAGACTAGCAACGTTTCTTCTGTGAGAAAAAGGCTGTAGGCTGGAGAATAGAACATTGCCCACTAGATTTCGAAGTCGGTTTTGTATTTACGGTTTCTTGGCAATACAATTTATTACCACTTTCAAATTGTGTTTAGCTTCCTTTTCTCTCGCTCATGTCACAATATATTTTAAATCATGCACCTAATTTGGAAATATCCCAATAGAGGTTTCATCGGCTGAAACGTTGTGAAAATAAGAACCAAGATGGTATGGTTTGGTAGTTTTGTTTTACGGCATATCAACCCTTTTTGGGTTATTTAATGCCGAATCTGGTCATTATAGTGAAAGTTTTTATGCTTCAAGTTCTTTATATCTTCAAATGTTTAATCAGGGTTTTTGGTTTGGTAGTTTTGTTTTACGGCATATCAACCCTTTTTGGGTTATTTAATGCCGAATCTGGTCATTATAGTGAAAGTTTTTATGCTTCAAGTTCTTTATATCTTCAAATGTTTAATCAGGGTTTTTGGTTTGGTAGTTTTGTTTTACGGCATATCAACACTTTTTAGGTTATTTAATGCCGAATCTGGTCATTATAGTGAAAGTTTTTATGCTTCAAGTTCTTTATATCTTCAAATGTTTAATCAGGGTTTTTGGTTTGGTAGTTTTGTTTTACGGCATATCAACCCTTTTTGGGTTATTTAATGCCGAATCTGGTCATTATAGTGAAAGTTTTTATGCTTCAAGTTCTTTATATCTTCAAATGTTTAATCAGGGTTTTTGGTTTGGTAGTTTTGTTTTACGGCATATCAACCCTTTTTGGGTTATTTAATGGCGAATCTGGTCATTATAGTAAAAGTTTTTATGCTTCAAGTTCTTTATATCTTCAAATGTTTAATCATCGTTTTTGGTTTGGTAGTTTTGTTTTACGGCATATCAACCCTTTTTGGGTTATTTAATGCCGAATCTGGTCATTATAGTGAAAGTTTTTATGCTTCAAGTTCTTTATATCTTCAAATGTTTAATCAGGGTTTTTGGTTTGGTAGTTTTGTTTTACGGCATATCAACCCTTTTTGGGTTATTTAATGCCGAATCTGGTCATTATAGTAAAAGTTTTTATGCTTCAAGTTCTTTATATCTTCAAATGTTTAATCATCGTTTTTGGTTTGGTAGTTTTGTTTTACGGCATATCAACCCTTTTTGGGTTATTTAATGCCGAATCTGGTCTTGTTTTCTTCTCTTTTTTGTTTCTTTCCCCTTTTAATATCTGTTTCTATTTAACCCATAGTTGGGACCCTAACAGGTACTACCACTCCGGGTCAGGGTGGACCTGGGAGCAATGGTAATTAAAAGGAGGCTCCACATTCCCCAAAGTCCGTAAGCCGGATCTCACCATCGGATGTAGTTTAAGGTCATATCCAGGACCGGGAGTAGGGTAGGAAAAATAAAAATTAAAAAGGGGAGGGAGAAAGGGAGACGGGCTGTTGTTTTTGTTTTTGGTTTTGTAGAACATAATTAAGTTTTACAAACAAAAAAAAAAAAAACAAAAAAAAAAAACGTCAATGTAGGTGAATTTCGTCTCAGGGAGCCACAGGGCAGCCTGATCTGGTATCACCAGGAAGAACCAAGATGAGAATAGTTGTCTGAATAATGCAAGGAATACATGACTTACTTTGTTGGTCTTTTTTTTTCTTTTATGGAAGTCGCTCTAGACAAGGTACGAAGCCACTTGATGCAAGCAGCTAAAAAATACGAAAGGTAATTAACACAAAGACAAGAGATGTCTATTGACCTTAGTATAGAAAAGACCAAGGCTATAAGTAGGAGGAAAACAGTCAGCAGGAGGAGAGTTCCACAAGTCTGCAGTCCTTGGAAAAATGCTATTGGAATAGGAAGCTGTATTATAACGAGGTATTATCACTCTGAGCTTATAGTTGCGACCAGTAAAGGGAGTCTGAAGATGACTGCAGCCATAATATGAAAAGCATCTGACGAGAATGGCGTCAGAGTTGTGAAAACCATGTAAGGATGGAGAGCCAGTCATACGATAATACATGCAAACTGGTTTTATTTGCAATATAAGACACAACAGCACAAATAAACACAATAAATTCAGCAATTGGTTAATATGTGCATGAAAAAATGACAATTTTCTATGCGCAGATGGTCAACCTTATTATTAATTCAAGATGGCTGCCATCACAGTATGTAAATTAGTCAAATTTTACAATTTATTTTGATAGTCTTACTTATATACTACAAATGGCATATACATTGTATGGCTTCACAATGAAAGGTTCAGCTTACAGCCATTTTTAAAATAGGTGTAAGAAATCATTTTTCTACAAAAATGGAACCCTTCTCTTGTATTTTGATGATTCTTTTCTTTTTTTCATCTTTTTCTTATTCTCCTTCTTCTCGTAGCCAAAGATACAATTAAATAACTTTCTGAACTCATCAAATGACAATTTCATAAATACATTGTATGGTACAAAATGACTTATAGGGTTGATGTGCCATAACAAAAACAATCCCAATATTTTCCTCCTCCTCTCTCCTCCTCCTCCTCTTTTCTTTCTTCTTCTCCTTGTTCTATTTCTTCTATTTTTTCTTGTTATAATTATTACTATCATTATTGTTATTATTATTATTATTATTATTATTATTATTATTATTATCATTATTATTATTATTATCCTTATCCTTATTATATAAATGGACATAATGTAATCAATTAATAATCTGTTCTTGTACATAATAAGAAAACCTTTTTTAATATTGCCCATTGCATACTTTCTCTCCCAAATGGCCCATAAACTTCATTTTCAGCTTCTCTCTCCCCAATACTGACCCTCTCTTGTGGCACAATTCGTTCCTTATTATCATTGTGTGAAAAATAAGATATCTCTCCCTACCTCATATCAGAAACAACAAAAAAATCCCCCAAAATATTCCAGAATGACAAACTTAGCAGCTGAGACAATGTCGATCAAGAATAATTATCTTCCCAACCTGGGGGATATTTGTTTAAATCCCCAGCTTAGCCGTCCCACACTGTGTTCCTCCCATTTTCTATCTCTTCACCTCCCCCTCTCTCTCCCTGCTTGTCCGTCTTTCTCTTTCCCACTGTCTCCATATGTATGTTCCTCTCACACTGTTCCCCTACCTTTTTCTCTCTCTCTCTCTCTCTCTTTCTCTATTTCTTTCGTCTGCTTTTCATTCTGTCCTCCTTTATATTTGACCCTTTCTCTCTCTCTCTCTCCCTCTCTCTCTCTCTCACACACACACACACACACTTCCTCGCCCTTTCTCCTCTTACACTTCGTCTCCCTTTCTCTTCTCACACTTCCTCTCTCTCTCTCTCTCTTTCTTTCTTCTGTTTCTCTTCTCACCCCATCTCTCTCTGTCTCCTCTATCACCCTCTTTCTCTTTCTTCTCTCTCTGTTTTTCCCCTCTCAACATCTTTCTCCTTTTCTCTCTCAACCCCTCCTTCTCTCTCATCTTTCTTCTTTTTCTGCTCTTTCTCCCTTTTCTCTGCTTTCTCCTATTTCTCCTTTCTTTTTCTCCTCTTTCTTTTTCTCTTTCTTTTTCTCCTCTCTCATCCATCTCCTCTCTTTGTCTTCTCTCCCACCCCTATCTCTCCCCATTTCTCTTTCTCCCTCTATATACTCACATTATTTCGATTCCCTCATCATCTATCTCCCTCTCTCTTTCCCTCCCCCCTCTCTCTGATCTCATCATCTAGACAGCCCCACACGGTGCTATGTAACTCTGACCTTAGGAGCCCATCGTGGGGGGTGATGGGATAGTGAAATGAACATGCCACCCTTTCTCTGAATTGTCCAGGGTAATGACTCACTCTGTCTGTGGGTTGGTCTGGATCGTTTATAATTGAGACATCTTCCCCAGCATGTGAGATGGAATCTGACCTACTTATCATCCGGTGGGTCACTTCAAGGATCTCTGGTTATCATATATTGTATTTGCTGGGGAGGCTGCTGACGAGGGATGAAGGGGATAACCCCTGGGGTGCAGTTGTTGTTGTTGTTGGTGGTGGCAGCAGTATATGGATAGGGTGGAGTGAGGAATGGGTTCAGCACATGTTCTTGTCTCAAAATAGGGAAAGAGAAAGTAATTTTTTTTAAAAAACGAATGTGTGTGTCTCTGTGTGTCAAAAAGTGGTCAGGATTGAAGAAATGAACCTGTGGAGAAAGTAGGAGGAAATTTTACGGGGGGGGGGGGGATAATTTTCTTTTTTTATTTAAGAAACGAGTAAAAAGGGAGTTAAGAGAAAGGCAAGGGGAAGACAGGTGAATGGGGAAAATGAAAAGAAAAAAGAGAAAAGAGGAAAGAGGAAAAAATTAAAAAAGGGAAAGGAAGAAGAAAAAGAAATAAAAAGAGGGAAGTAAAGGAAAGAAAAAGATGAATGAAAGAAAAGAAAGAAAAATAAAAAGAGGAAAAAGGGAAAATAAAGGAAAGAAAGGGGGGGGGTGAGAAAAAAAGGGAAATACAAAAGAAAGAAAAAGAAAAGGAAAAATGGAAAGAAGAAAAAAACATGGAATAAAAAGGAAAGGAAAAATGAAGGAAAAAGGGAAAGAAAATAAGTAAAAAAAGAAATGAAGTAAAAGAATACTGAGAAAAATTACAAAAAAATAAGGAAGAAAAAAATCAATGGAAAAATGAATGAGAAAGAAAGAAAGAAAGAAAGAAAAGATTATGCCAGTCAGAATTTCAGAATGGAAGAGAAACAAAGGAATAAAATCACAGAAAAAGAAAGCAAAAAGAAACTTTAAAAAAAAAACTCCGGAAGAAAAAAGAAATATTAATGAAAGAGAGAAAAAGAAAAAGATTTAAAGAAAAAAAAAAATGAGAAGTTGAAAAATGAATGAAAGAAAAAGTGAAAGAATCAGAAGAGAAATAAAGAAAATGCAAGACACGAATGCAAGAAATTTTAATTAAAAAAAATGCATAAAAGAAATAAAATTAAACAAATAAAAATCTTTTTTCTTGAAAATCTCTATTTTGAACCAAAAACCCATTTTATTACATGGATAAAAACGCATCTAACATATAAAGTTATCCTATCGGATTTTCAAAGTCAGACACAGATAGCATTTCAGCTGAAAAATCAAACTTTACTTCTGGCTAGCCAATTATCATTTGTGATTGTTGTACCGTGTTATTGGCAATATAATAAGGTACTTAACTACAATTTATTTAAAAAATTACTTAGTCCAGCCTAGACGACTGCAAATATATTTCTTTTAATAATCAGCTAAAATTCAAAATCAGCAAGGGGGGTAACTCATATTTAAATTGAACAATATAATAGTAGTTGTCTACCTTACAACTATAATTTTATTCCTTTTTCTGTATTAAAATCATGACATCGCTCTATTTTTATCTTTGTTGATGAGAGTATTATTATTAAGCTAAGTGATACCATCGCGGACTATGTGCCATGCGGTCAACAGGTTGCATGTTTGACATGCCTTATTTTAAAAAGCTATGTAAATTTTAAGTGTGACAGACTGATGAACGAACGGGTCTCTTATAGAAATATGCGGAAGCATCTAAAAAATGATAAAAAATGGATTAAATAAATTAGTTTGAAAAAAAAGAAACAGAAATGTTCGTTTAAAATTTATTTTTCTGATTCAAACTGGAAAAAACGTGCATCGTTCAATAAAAAAAAAGCATCTTTGTTCCAAACGTTTCTTTACACTTGAAAACGATATGTCATATTTTGGTGTTTCTGTAGTAAAAAGCCGTAAAAAGTTTTTTTTGTCTCTTAGTGTAGGAGAGGTAAATAAGGGGCAGGTAACTCTTCACAACAGCTCTAGCTTTCAAACAATATATTTTCATAAATTTAATTTAAATAAATTTAATTAATAATAACACTAACCCTAACTGTCTGCGGTAAAATACAGTATATCTTCGAACTTGAAAGTGTTAACATCCATGTTCCTAATTTCAGAGAAAATCTTGATTAAAAATCGTAGTAAGAGTCACCTGCCACTTACTTACCTCTCCAAGACTATAAGACAATAAAAACTTTTTTTCGGCTTTTTATTACAGAAGCACCCATATTTTATCCAGTTCGAACGCGGAAAAGACTGCAATTTTTGCTGTTAAATCACGAAATAGCAGTGTATTTTATGCCGGCTGCAAGTGTGTTTGCTAAGAGCCACATACGGTGTATGGGCCGTGTGTTTAACATGCATGATTTTACAAGCTATTAAAAACTTAAGTGTGACAGACTGGGGGACGAACGGATCTCTTACAAAAATATGTGGATGCATCGAAAAAATTATGAGCAAAGGATTAAGTAAATTCCTTTGACAAAATAAAATCAAAAATTTAAAAAAAAATAGAAATGTGAGCCTAAAAATTATTTTAAAAAAATAAAAGACCAAAAAAAAACCCAAAACAAATTGAAAATGGCTTCCAACTTGTCATTTTCCATTGTAATAAAGCAGCTCTTCAACTTGATTATATTATGACCCCGAAAAGGTGATTAATTGAGATTGCTTGTTACAAGATGTTTGTTATAGGAAATTATTTTTCTAATAATGCCACGAAAAACAAACTCATAAAACAAGCATAAAAGGAGAAAATACGTTTGAAAGGAAATGCGCCAAAAATCAATGGCGGACGCAAATTGCCTTGCCAGAATTTTAATCTAATTTAAATCTTGGAGGTTTTGCTCCAATTTTAATGTGAAAAAATGGTGGTTAATCCATCAGCTGCCATGATGGCGTCACTTCATGCATAGGATGATAGCATTGGATCTATATCATACTTCAGCATTTTTTGGTCTGTGTCCCTGTTTCCAAAAACAAAACTACTAGACATAATTGTACAACATTTGGTATGAATCATCTTTGAAATCATACTTTGCTTCTGACATTTGTTATTGTTGTACCGTGTTATTGGCAATATAATAACATACGTCGTTACATTTTATTTTTAAAATTACTTGGTCCGGCCCAGACGACTGCTAATAGGAAACCTTTCGTAAATAATCACCTAAAAATAAAAATCAACAAGGAGGAAATCTCATTTAAAACTAGAGATAATTGTACTAAATTGGTATGAAGAATCCTTGAAAAAAAAAAACTTTGTTTCTGACTAGCCAATTTTCATTTGTTATTGTTGTACCGTGTTATTCCCAATATAATAACGTACATAGCTACAATTTATTTTAAGAATTACTTAGTCCGGTCCAGACGACTGCTAATATAAAACATTTTTAAATAATCATATGAAAATAAAAATCAGCAAGGAGGAAAATTCATTTTAAACTAAGGAATATAATTATCTGGACTACATTTCCCAATGTTTCGGCCGCTGTACCCCCCCCCCTCCCCCACACACTTCTTCAGGTGTATCTCTTCAAACTCGGGAATATTTCTGTCGAAGTCAGGAATTTGGACGGAATTTTGAATGGAACCCTTTATTTAATCCACAGGGGTAGCATGCTCTTGTTCCGTCAGCCATGACTGGAAGAAGTCTTCAGTGATTCGCAATTCTTTATATCGCTTGCACCAAGGATTGAACCTTCAGCCTTCAGATGACTATCACTTAGAACTGAATTTAATTGTGAATTACTGAAGACTTCTCCCAGTCATGGCTGATGGAACAAGAGCATTCTACTCCCATGGATTAAATAAAAGGTCCAGATTCCCGAGTTCATCAAGATACACCTGAAAAAGGCCGGAGGTTATAGCGGCCGAAACGTTGTGATGATAACACTCAGGATGAGAAATGTAGTCCGAATAGCCAAAATTATACAAATTATCAATCCTCATCTCAAAATGTCAGAAATATAATATAATTGTTGTCTACCTTAAGTTTACAAATGTATAAACAAATAAAAAAATGAAAACTCAAATGATTTAACTTCATCCCGGACAACGCCGGCTAGATACAACTCTGTGTGTGTGTGTGTGTGTGTGTGTGAAGGAGGGGAATGTTAATACTACTTATAGTACTACTACTAAAAAGAATAAACAATTTTACTACTTAACAAAATTTGGCATGACGCCTACTTGGATACGTCATAGGACTTTCAAAATTATAAGACTACTACTAAAAAGAAATAAACACATATAGGCTCCAAAGTTATTGGTCAGAATTATATTAAACTCTAGTGAGCGATGTCCTCTTCCCTTTCCTACAGCCTCTTTCTCACAGAAGAGATGTTGCGAATCTTTCTATAATCTATTGTCATTTTCATGGCAGGTACTCGACTGAGCTTCAATCTATGCCCCCCCCCCTCCTCTTGTAAAACCTTCGCAACAAAAACTTGTCTAATTACAACCACTGTCAATAATTTCCCTTTTTAATCTGTGTGTACCTAAACTTAAAAGAAACTTCCATGAACAAAGTTTCTTTCCTAGAACTGCCCGTCTGTGGAACACAGTATCACGCGTCTACTTCCCGACCGACTACGACAACATTGCTATTTTCAAGTCTAAGTACGAATTTGAGTTGAGCCGTCCTTTTAAATAATTAAATTCTGACCAGTTACAACCATCGATACTAATCCTCAGTGTTGTCTCATTGTCCACCTGACAAACTAAGTAACCGTTATCCTCGAGTGGCCTTTGGGCCTTGAGAAGCGGTGACTCGTTTGTAAAAGAAAAACTAGCTGTAGAAGGACGGATGTTACATCGGCTGAAACGTTGTGATTATAACATCCAAGATGAAAACAGTAGTCCAAATAATCAAAGTAAGGTGAATTATGAATCCTCATCTAAAAAATTCCGACAGATAATGTAAATCTCATTCTGTTGTTTCCTTCCTCTTTCCCTGGTGCTCCAGTCGTTTTACTTACAACATACTTTATAGCCCCCCCCCCTCCCCCTCAATTTGACCTATATAAAAAGAAATTATTCGCCTTTTCCCTGTGATTCTAAAAGAATAAAAGAGCTCTCTTCTTTTCCCTACAACCCCTTTCTCACAGAATAAACATTGCTAGTGTTTCTCTACTCTATCGTTGTTTTCATGCAAGGTGCTCGACTGAACTTCAATCTTTGGTTCCTCCTTGTAAAACATTCGCAACAAAAACTCGTCTTCCTACCACAACGGAAAGTGACTTTCCTTATCCCTCCAAGTGCTTAGCAGCAGGATGAATTTACACGAACAAGACTTCTTTACAAGGACGTCCCATCTGTGGAACAGATTACCACAGGACTGCTTCTCTACTGATTACAACCTGGTCGTCTTCAAATCCAATGTTAACAGATTTCTCCCATGAACCGTCCTCACTCGTATTGAAAAATAGTTCTGACTATTATTATCGTTATGTTCATGGTTGGTGCTCGACTGAGCTCCAATCCCTTCCCTCCTCAGTAAAACATTCACAGCAAGAACTAGCCTAGTTATAACCACAGAAAAGAACTTTCCTTTCTCTCTCTCTCTGTACCAAAAACCAAACAGAACTTCCATGAACAAAGTGTTTTTCCTAATCTCATCGGTAGAACAAAATACCACGAGGCTACTTCCAAACCGACTACATGATCGTCTTTAAGTCTAATGTAAACAAATACTTGTTGAGCCGTCCTCTTGGATAATCAACTATTCTTTAATAATCGTCTACCCATTGTTTCCAATCCTCTCGTCGTGTTGTTCATCGTTCAGTATAAAATCTCTTTAACACTTATCCTTGAGTGGCCCCTGGGTCTTGATAATCAGTGACCCATGAATAAAAAAAAATTACATTAACCTTTCTGCAGCTGCCACAGAATTGTGACACGCCTACCATCTCTAATAGCAGACGATAATACATGCAAACTCGTTTTATTTGCAATAATAAGACACAGAGCACACATAAACACAATAAATTCAGCAATTGACTAATATGTGCATGAAAAAATGACAATTTTCCATGAGTGGATGATCAACCTGATTATAAATTCAAGATGGCTGGCATCACAATATGTAAATTAGTCAAATTTTACAATTTATTTTGATAGTCTTACTTACATACTACAAATGGCATATTCATTGCTTGGGCATACAATGAAAGGTTCAGCTTACATTCATTTTAAAAATAAGTGTAAAAAATAATTTTTCTACAAAAAATAATTCAGTACTCAGAGGGTTAAACCTTATCCTTGCGTGGCTTTTAGCCTTGACCAATTTAGTAAAAAAACAAAAACAAAAAAAAAACCCTAAAACAAACAAACTAGCAGAGTGGAATAATCTTAGGTGGAACTTTTTGGTACACATAATCTCGGTTCACATCTGCCCAAACGAATGGGTGGTTTTGTGTAGGTAATTTCCTTTTTTTATTCATGTATTCCCTTATTTTCCCTCTCCTTGATATTCCCAGAGTACAAACTCACCCCCGGGGATGCTGGAAGCATATTCAGCTTAATGGCCCAATTTTATTGTACAAACATTTACTCTTATCCGTCAGCAGATGAGCAGACCTGGGGATGACGTCCCACTGCTGTTAGATTAATGAACATTTAAGTAGACGCGTGCAATCAAATTGTAATTATGATGATGAAATACATTTGATGGCGTGCGAGTGAATGGCTTGACGAAACTCTCCCGCAAACTGTGACATGAGAGTCCATCGTTCATCACAATTGGTGTCAGCCTCCTTGATCTCGGCTGGCATTTAGCTGAGACGAGTTTTCCATTATTCAATTCAAACTCAGCTGTTTAAATCTTTAAGCAATGGGGAGCCGATAGCTCCTTGAAGGGGGAACATTGAGATAAATGTATGTTAACCCATTAGTGCCAAAATATATTTTCTTAAATTTATTACAAAAAGTCTATTGTAAATACAATACTACATGATTCTAAATATATAAAAAAAAGATCTATTACAATATTAAAAAAAAAAGATCCATGGTTCTTATTTTAGGACCAAACTTTTAGAGCATACTATATTTAAGCAAAATTACTTTTTAAAAATTACTTGACTTTATAGGATAGTTAGAGCATCCATTTATACTTTATATAAAAATGTGGGTTGGTTATAAAGACAACTTGCCAAGAAAATTTGATTCAATTATAGATGAAACTGATTGTATCATTCCACTCTAGATTTTCACAGGATACTGAAAACTGCGACATCAGTGTAGCCAATGTATATCAGACAGTAGGTGTAATATTTCAAAGACACTCAAATCTTTATGTCTAACTATAGATATCTATGAAAAAAAAAAATACAAATGTTGCTGAAATATGGTCAATTATACTTCTGATTCTAAAAAAAGGACCATGGACGCTAATGAGTTAAATCCTTAATCAAAGAGAGCCAATAGTTTCTACAGGCACGGTGGCTGAGTGGTTAACGACGCGGACTGAGGACCTGGGTGTGTCGGGTTCGAATCCAGTTCGTTCCACAAAAACACTTTCATCAAAACCACACCTGACCATGTGTCTGGCCTCCTGGAGAGGAGGCAAATAAAATACTTAAGTTTGAAGAGTCAGCCATAGAATACACTCCACTCAAGGTAATGTGGTAAAAGAGCAATCACTCATGGATTCTTCATAATAATTTTTTAAAAAGATCATTTTTTTTTTTTTTTAAATCATCGTGTGATGGAAGATTCTCCTTAAACATGAAAGGATCCTTTGTTTATAATTTATACACATTTTTGTATTTTATAGTTGATAATTTCTTACTGTTTAGATTACTAGTTTACTTGTCTGGTCTGAGGTAAACTATGTTAAAAAAAATTATGTGTACATATGTTTCAGAAATTTTAAAGAAAAATCACTTCTTCAGTACAAAATAACAACAAAAAAACAGGTTCAGGTAAACAATGGACTTGCTAAATGACTATAGAAACACATGAAACAAAATTACCCATCAAAATTCAGAAACAATAATTTCTTATTTTATACTATTTTTCATGTTTTTTGAAAAGGCTTGTTATAAAAATTGGATTTCAGAGTCAAATGATAGTAGTTTATAAAAATAAAATAATGTACTCTCTCTTTTCACCCCCTTTTTTAAATCCCTCTTTTTTTTTAAATCCCTCGATACAGCCTTTGTTAAGAGAGGGCGAAACCGGTCGGCTGGCATTTTTTTTTCTTGATTAACTTTTAATCATGAACGATAGAATTCGTCTTCCCGTCATGCTCGCGATATATATCACATAAAATATAAGTTGTTTTTTATACAATAACCATTGTTTCACGCATACCAGATGGTTTATTCTCTGAGGTGGGGGTTGAATTTATTATTTGTTACAATAACAAATAATGAATTCGACCACGACCTCAGAGATTTGTCCGGCTGATGATCGAGTGTGTGTGAAACCATGGTAACGGTATATAAAAAATATCTTTTTATGTAATAATTATCTCTGTCTGAGGAGGTATCAAGCAGCACTGTATACAAGTGCAAATCGAAGCTCTGAATCGATCAAAAAAGCCGATTCTTGCACTTATAATTAATATATATATTAAACTAGCTGTATCTACTTAGCCTTGCTTTGGAGTTTTATTCATTAATTTTTGTTTATTGGTAATAAATAGCTTCCAAACGATTCAATGTTTTAATACATGTGGCTCTACTAAAGATTTTAAAGCCAGAAATGACTTTCTATTCGCCATTTTAACCGCTTTGTAATTCCTTTCAAATTTCAAAGGTTCACCAATTTTGCTTTTTTTAAAAAAAAAACAATTTAACTATTAAAATAGCAGGAAGAAACGAGTTTAGTATAAAATATATACATATATGTTACTAATGACGATTTGGTATCTGTCTGTTTGAAGCCAAAACTATAATATTGCAAACCAAAATGACCGGATTTGGCATTAAATAACCCGAAAAGGGTTGATATGCCATAAAACAAACAATTAAACTAAACACAATGAATAAATATTTGAAGACATAAAGAACTTGAAGCATAAAAACTTTTACCGAAATGACCGGATTTGGCATTAAATAACCCGAAAAAGGTTAATATGCCATACAACAAAACAACCAAATTAAACACAATGAATAAATATTTGAAGACATAAAGAACTTGAAGCATAAAAACTTTTACCAAAATGACCGGATTTGGCATTAAATAACCCGAAAAGGGTTGATATGCCATAAAACAAAACAACCAAACCAAACCAAACCTATAGTATTGCTATCTTTTAATGCTCAATTCAGTTTACTATACTATTTCAGACTAATATACTATCTTTTAATGTTCAATTTCAGGGGGGGGGGGGTAGTGTATTATCTGTTCTGTTGTCATTATACCAGCCTCCCAAGAATTACTTCCTCCTTTCTTTGGAGGGGGGTTGGTAGTGTAATATCTATACAAGGATTGCCTCATCACTTTTAGGGGGTGAGGATAGTGTGGTATCCGTTCTATTAGCATAATACCATCTTGCCAGGTATTTCCTTCTCCTTGGTTCGGGGTGGTGATTTACTAGCAAAAATATGCGACCAGAATCACATGTTTTTGCTAGTTTATATGACAAAGCAAAAACTAGTCATTGAAAAACTAACTGCAGCTGCAAGTATCGTGACACTGTTAATATTAGAAATAAAAATATATTTTAAACATTTGATGATAGTCGCAAGAATTGAAACTGCAAAAAATTCATAGATATAAACTTAAATAAGTTTATATCTGAAGTTAGTAATGACAAGAAAGAAAGAAATAGTGAAGACTTTCAAAGAGACGACATATTGGAGTGAAACCAAACATGAAAGTCTAATAATCTTATGGATTATGGAAACAGAAGGAAAATGGGAGGGAGGGGGAAGCATTTCTTTTTTTTTTTTAATTCTACCGAACATGTAAGAAAAACATTTTTTTTTTCATATAAAATATTGTACAAGTTCCAAAAAAATTGTCTGTCGAGTCAAAAATAAAATGTCTGAAATGTTTTTATCAGAAACGTTGATGAAGCCATAGATAATTGACCAATCAAAAATGTAGAAAAAAATACAAAATGAGTAAAAAAAAAAAAAGAAAAAAAAGAAAAACTAAGACATTTTCAGAGTAGATGGAAGAGAGTTGCCTGTAAGGAAGAAACATATACAACCTTGCTTTCTAAAAACATATATACGTCTTTCTTTATTAGCTGTTTTTATGTTTATAACTTTAACGATTTTATCAACCAGACGTCTTCATATTAAGGTCTGGTAAAGACAAGGAAGAGTAAGATCGTGTCACACTTCAGAGAGACTGCATTTTTTTACATTTTTTTTTACTGTTTGGTCACCACTTATCAAGGCCAAGAACTGCTCGAGGATAAGGGTCAATGAGATGGAGAGATTGTCAGACGAAAAATGAAGAACAATCAGTGAAATTAACTTAGTTTGATTAATTAAGGGGCAGTTTATGACAAGTATTTGTTGACGTTCGATTTTATAATAACCATGTTGTAATCTGCAGGGAAGCAGCCCCGTAGTAACGTGTTCCACAGATGGGAAGGCCTGCAAAAAAAGCTCTGGAAATTCTTCCTGCATGGTTTCCCCTTCAAAGTAACCCCTTCCAATGTAATAAAGGTTCACATCCTTTTTTGCCACACTTCTGTGCACTGCTTGAAAGATACAGACTTCTTGATGGCTGCCATGTTGAGCAAAATAAAAAAAATCACACTGAGCAAGATCAGGTGAATAGGGAGGTTGTTCCAGTACGGTTATATTCATTTTATTCATTGTTCATTTCAATGCCAAACAACAAGTATTTTTTTTTAATGAAGGATCACCACTTATCAAGGCTAAGAACCACTCAAAGATGAGGATTAATAAGATTGACAGGTGAAAGATGAGTAAGAATCAATAGTACGAACTAAGTCCGAGTACAGAGAATAGAAACCCTAACCTTGGGTTTACTTTTAGCAGCCTTGTAACTCTTGCTTCCCTCCTATTTTGTCTTTCATCTCTCACAGTTTATGAGCAATGTTTTCTGACAAAGGGAGAAGAATTGCTGTTTTCTGGATCAGCTGTTGTTTTGAGTGGGTTGTATGTAAAAATCTTCAATCCTCTTATAGTATTAATCATCATTCACCTGTCAGTCTATTTATCTCATTAACATTCATCCGCAAGTGTTTTTTGACTTTGATAAGTGGTGGCACATTAGTAAAAAACAACAACTTATGGGCGGTTTATGACAAGTATTTGTTGAAATTGAATTTGAGGACGACTATGTTGTAATCTTCAAGGAAGCAGTCCCACAGTAATGTGTTCCACAGACGAGAAGCTTTTGCAAAGAAGTTCTGTCCATAGAAATTTCACCTGGTGCTAGGCACATGGGGGAAGAATAGGAAGTCTTTTTCAGCTGTGGTAATAAGACGAGTCCTTGCTATGAATGTTTTACAAGGAGGAACCAGAGATTGGAGCTCAGTCTAGCACTTTCCATGTAAATAACGATAGAGTAGAGAGAGACTAACAACGTCTCTTCTGTGAGAAAGGGGCTGTAGGGAAGAGAAGAGATCATGCTCCACTAGATTTCGAAGTCGATTTTGTGCTCTAGAACTTGTTTAGGATATCGTTTTCTTATGATTTACATATCTGAGGAATCAGCTGTTGGTTCCCAAACTCACTTGACTTTCTCTAAACTATCCAATATTTCGATCAGCTTTCAAGATGCTAAACTGAGTTATATTCCTGCCCCCCCCCCTCTCTGTGTGGGGAACATCCTATCCCTCTGTCTTTATTAAAAAAAAATTGTAATAATTAAAAAAAAAAAAAGTACAAAAAAATGTATATATGAACTTTTCAATTTACTGCCACTAAAATTTCTAATAGCAAGGAAGATTGCGGTGAACCATCCTAACCATCCCTGCTTTCCATTTAATAATGATGGTAAATAATTCTGCTTTTTTTATTAACTTCACTTGTGCTGAATAAAACCTGAGTAAGGTTTATATGCTTTGGGTCTTCTTCACAACAGTCTGGCTCAAAGCTGTTGAATATTTTAAATTAAAATCAACAATAATTTTATAAATGATGAAAAAGAGAAAGAAACATTTATTTTTTTTACATTTCACTGAACATAAAGGGAGAAAAAAAGATTTTGAAAACAAAAATGTCTGAAGATTTTTATCCGAAACATTGATGAAGACATAAATAATTGACCAATCAGAATTTCAAAGAAAATCGTCAAAGAACACATTTTCTAGGAAGATGTAAGGAGTAGTGGAGGGTGACTTCCTGCAGTTTAAGTATGTATTTCTCAGTTTAAGACTTTTAGACAGTTCTTCATGGAATGGTGAAAATAATTTGACTGAAAAATCTTTGCAAACGGTGAAGTAATTTGATTCTTGTGTCTATCGCAAAATTACTGCGGAAATTTGCGTGAAAATACACAAGAATTGGTTCTAATTTGTATATCATTAAGTTGATAAATGGATCAGAAGAATCGTATGTTATGATTGTATTTGTGATAATTATAAAATTCTACTTAAATGTGAGAAATCTTATATACACTAGAATATTTTGTGGTACTTGCAAGCGTTGGGTACACAAGAAGTGCAGTGGAATCACTGAAATCTTTTTGCTATTATTGGTATTTTTCTCAGTGAATGTTTTTCAGTATTTTCGTATTATCAGATCACAAACACATTATTTTGTTGTTTTGAAGCATATTTTTCTATTATGCACCCTTAAGTGAGTGTATTGTGATTTCTCTTTAAACTTTTTTATTTTTTTTATTCCTGTTTTTTGGAGCTCGTCTTTGTTTGGCATATTTTGTTCATGTCATTGGCCTAATGTCTAAAATTTACTCTTCCCCACATGCTAATTTCTTTCCAAGAATGGTTGATTAAACACTTTTCATTCAGATATACACGATTCACGCCCGAAACTGGAAAACACCGGCTTTGCAAAAATTACCGTTTGCCGTTTGAATGAATCTAAAATTGCTGTCGACCGCCAGTTTGCGATTCTATGCATGCATTCATTTGTTCTTCTATTTTAACCATTTTTTTCTTCTCGCTGTTTTTGTTTGCTTTTTTGAAAATCAAGGCTAAAAGACGTAACCGGGGGAAAAATGTTATTGGCGTAGATTTTATTTTTCATTTTTTACATGTTTTTAAAGAAAAGAGAAAAATTGGTTCTTGCAGATTTTTCAGCCGTATGATTGCAACATAATTACTGATTATCTCCCCTCACACGCGCGTGCACAAAATGTAGGTCTGCTTAAATTTATTAATTGTTAATACACATTGGTGTGCATGTGCATTGATATGTGTACGCACATATGTGTGGACATGCTACAAGAAAGAAAGTAGCAGCAACAGCAGTGAACTTGTTGTTAGCACATTTATGCAGTAATTTTTTTCCGTTAGTTCTAAAAATAAATCTGAAAGCTTCACACGTGTTTTATATTTTTCCTTCACTTGATTTAAAGCTTGCATTTCATTTCCTTCCACATCATTCTCTAATGAATGGATCAGCGGATTCTCCATACATACACACTAACTTTACATTAATAAATAATTTTAAAAAAGAGTATACTTCTTTGGTTCATCATTTATTATGATACTAAAACTGAGTAAATCAAAGTTTGTTTTGATTAGGCTTATTTTTTTAAGGAAAGAGAGAAATTGGTTCTTGCAGATTTTTCAGCCATATGATTGCAACATAATTACTGATTATCTCCCCTTAGACACACTCATACAAAATTTGTGTCGGCTCAAATTTATTAATTGTTAATATATATTGAATGTGTACTTGCGTTGATGCGTGTACACACATTGTATCTGTAAGCTGTCGTTTACTACTAAAAATAGCAGCAGCAGCTGTACACAGAACTTGTTGTTGATGTTGTTGCCACATTTACGCAGAAATGTTTTTCATTAGTTCCAAAAGTAAATCTGAAAGCTTTTATCTTTACTTGATTTAAAGCTCGCATTTCATTTACTTCCACATCATTCTACAATAGAGGAATCTGCATAACCCCACTTATCATTAATGAACAACAACAAAAAATATACTCTATTATTATACTGAAGCTGAGTTAATCAACGTTTATTTCCCTAAGGCTTTTCTTTTACTATATATTTTAATCACACAAAATACACATTAAAATATTCCTCAGTTTAAGAATTGAGTTATGTTTGAAGAAACTACCAGTTTAATTGTTCTAATTAGTCGTAATTTGCAATTAACTCACCAAGTGATCCATCTCTTACTAAGATTTTATCTATCACTCTCACCCTCTCTCACTGTATGTTGTTTGATATGATATATTTCGGATAACCTCTAACTTTCATGTTCACAAAAATATGGTTGAGGTCCGTATATTTATAAACGCATGCAGTTATTCTTAATTTCGTTAGTGACAATTGAAGGGCAAAGGTTGTCCGAAATATATCACCAAGAAAAGAAAAAAACAAACGCTTTATTCATGCTTCCAATTGTCCCACAAAAATGCTGGCAAGAGTTTTAAAAAAATGAGTTAGTTGCAGCTTTCTGCGAGTAATTATTTTATTTTATTTTTTTATTTCTCTCAAAAGCCAATACTTATCTATAAGAGCATACGTGTGAGACAACATATACATATATATATATATATATTAGAAATCACTTAGAAACCAAATCACGATGCAAGAAATTTTTTTTTTCAATAAATGAAAACAATATTATAAATCAAATATTTCGGCCTAAATAAGCCCTTTTCAATGATATATAGACAATTTTTTTTTTCTTCACGTCAAGATCTAACAACGTCGCTGCCATAGAAATCTGGATTCTCGTGATGTTATTAGAGACTGTTTTTAAATAATACAGGGTGTTTCAAAAGTCTTGGGAACATTACAAGTTAAATTAAATTAAAATGTTCCCAAGACTTTTGAAACACCCTGTATTATAATAAATATTTTTTTAAAATTATTATCCACATACATATGTTTCATTATTTTCGGGAATCGTCAGTGTGCAGATAACTGTTCTACTAGTTGCACGGTTTGAACCTCAGACACAAGTCGCATTTAAACTCAAGTATGAACTCTTGTCCATGCAGCCAACCTAACAGCTATGCGGAAAGAGCAGAATTAAAGTCTATTTATGTCTTTATAAATATTTAATATCCACAGACATGTGTTTCATGTTCACTAAGAAACATCAGTGTGGTTATATATAAATGTTTTACCGGTCAAGCGATTCAAACTATTGACTCCCATCCAACACTCTTATCTATACAAACGTCATCAGTTATATAAAAGAGGAAATAAATAAATCCTATCATTTTTTTACTAATATAGTAAGACTCAGAGTATTCAATCTCCCAAGGGAGAGCACTTTGACAATATTGCCTAGATAGAAACTTTTCATATGTCTCTCAAAGTGCTCCATCTTGAAAAGAATGAATATACACAAACACAGACTACAAAACTACCTTCCAGGCATCCTGAACTAATCATTGATGAAATAAAATTACATTTCATTCTCAGTGCCACTGCCTAACTGAAGCCAACTGACCTTATCATGGTTGCATCAAAAGGTCACCATCCATAGGCCACAAATGTCAGCATAATTTGACAGTTCTGCGATCATCGTTGATCCTTTCTTGATAATCGTTTGAATTGATATTTCACTAATTAACTCTGAGAATTTTGTTTTGTTTCGCTTCCCTTAAATTGCAGTCAACGCAGGTCTGCAAAATTTCAAAGCTAAAATATCTCAAGATTCGTACGAGACATTAGACGGATGGTAGCAACTTGTAGGAACCAGCCCCAAAAGACCGGTTAGATGTTCCAGCATATCTTCCTGGCTATCATCCGAGGCAACGCCATATCCATTATGACGCCATACTGCAATGTCTAAGTCTTGATGAAGAAATCAAAAAACTTTGCCCTCATGTGCAGGGAAGTAAATAGGGATTTATTAAGATAAACTTTTTATCTATTTTAATAGATATTAATTATAACAGAAACAAAATTACTTAATGGATATGATATTTAGACGGGACAAAAGTAGAAA
Source organism: Sepiola atlantica (assembly GCA_963556195.1). Classification (NCBI taxonomy): domain Eukaryota; kingdom Metazoa; phylum Mollusca; class Cephalopoda; order Sepiida; family Sepiolidae; genus Sepiola; species Sepiola atlantica. The sequence goes on along the minus strand of OY744520.1, from coordinate 188,411,925 downwards.
GAGCATAAAAATATTTTTTTAAATCTTGTATTCTATGATATTAAAAAAGCACTTTAATTTTTTATGTGGATTTCAGCATTCTTTTGAACAACTTATTTTTTTTTTAAATTTAAATAAAGGGGGTGAGTGGAGTGGGGGATGGATTACCGCCCTTTGTTAGTATTATTATGTTATACTTATCATCCTTGCACTTTCTGAAATTTTAGGACTCCATATTGGATTTTTGGAATGTGACCAGTTTTTATTCATTATTTTGTGTAAAACAGTTGACTTGCTATAATTAACTTATTTAATGTTATTTCATTACTAAAACCTGATTTTAAGGAAAAATAGAATACTTGGGTTCGTATAGTGTGTGTATATATACATATATATATATATATATATAAGGTGAGTCAATGAAAAATAGTTAGACCTGTAAATGGAAACAGATCGATATCTTCAGTTGTTCAGAACAAGGCGCATTTAGTAGATAAAAATATTTATTCTTCTTCTCTTTCAATTCTTTCAAGAATAAATATTTTTATCTACTAAATGCTCCTTGTTCTGAACAACTGAAGATATCGATCTGTTTCCATTTACAGGTCTAACTATTTTTCATTGACTCACCTTATTTTTGCTCTATCCAGTATATTGAGCTTTCCTCATCTCACAATAGGTCTAATTCTCTAAAAGTTATCTTTTAGTTATAAACCTTCATATATATATATATATATATATATATATATATATATACACACACACTGTGTCTAATGTAAAGTTTAGACTTGGTGTGTGTGTGTGGGGAGAGGTCGGCCACCATAAAAGTTGACTGACTTGGTCAAATTCAGGCTGTTGACCTTGGTTGGTGATGCACTTAGTGTCAATCACAATAAAACGTTGGGCAAGAAAGGGCATCTTCTGTAAAACTTGTTCTCCGAAACTGTTCATGGAGATTTCCATGCATGCAGCTAGCCAGTTACCTGGACGGGATCCCACTAGTGTGGATGATGCCCCTCAAACCTTTACTTTAATATAAAAAAAGGATCTGATGAAGAAGAAGAAAAGAAGAATGTCCACATAAACGAGCCTTGACCTGTCAGGTCATGGGTCGTTTATGTTTTATCATCCTTTGGATACTTCAGCATTTATGACGTCATAAAGGATCTCTTCCTGTTATCTTTAACATGTTTTAGTGGATGATGTCATCCTTTTGTAACATTTTTCCTTTGTGACGTTATAAAGAATTTGCCCGGTATTTTCCAACTCTGTTTAAGTGAATAAGATTGTCCCTTTTTGATGTCATCTCGTTGTGATATAATCTAGTGTGCACGGTGACAAACAAACATACAAGATCTACAGAGTTTTAGTGTATGTATATATGTATATTGTTTTGGAAGAATGCTAAAGCACATTTTACTGTTAATAATTAGCGACCATATATTAGGAAATTACCCATCAAAAATTACTTTAAACAATTTTTGAGGTTTAGAAATTATAACCAGTTTGTCTACTAGAAATGTAAGACGCTGGAAATAAATAAGAACTCAAATGTGAAGAAAGCATATTTTGATGATGAAGGAGTTTTGTAACCTTGGTGATCCCATTTGAGCACAGGAAGTGAACAGGTGTTGGTGTGATTGCAAAAGTTAGGCATGGACGAAGTAAGTTATGGGAACTTCTGTCATTACTAACCAGCAGAGCGTTACTACTCTCGACCAAGGTAAAAGTCTATCAGTTATGTGTATGCAGTGGGATGGATGGAAGCGAAACTTGTTGATTGAAGACATGCGTTGCATGGAGAGAAATGATATGAGAATGATACGATGGATGTGTAATTCGAGTCTTAAAGACAGGCTTAGTTCTGATGACCTCAGAGGAAGATTACATCTGGATAGTATAGGGAGATGTATGCAGAACTGGAAACTTTGTTGTTTGCCCACGTTGAGGTTTCGAATTTATAGTTGTAAAGCAGATACTGGTGGATGAGGATAGTTCGAAGCTGTTATGTATAAACACATATCGTGGTTTATATAAATTCGAAAGGTTAGCTTTCGGAGTGAAAGTCGCGCCAACCATTTTCCAACACGTAATGGATACAATACTGGGCGGATTGGATTTTGCGATAGCGTATCTTGATGTTATTTTGATTAACAGCAAAGATATCGAACAACACCAGAAACATGTAAACATGTGTCCAGAGCGTTATGATATATGGCAGTGAATGATAGGCCCTTGCTCAGTCCTCTTTTGGTTATCTGCAGCGCAATGACAGATCTATGATCAGATGGATCTGCAATGTGAAATCTGACCAAACGCAACACATCAGAAGATTTGCTGAAAGCACTGCACTTGTCCAGCATGGAGGTTATCCTAAGAATGAATTGATTACGATGGCATGATCATGTGGAACGTTCATCCTTGATAAACCATTGCAGAAGCATGAATGTCCTAAATCGCAGGAAGGTTGGCCAGCCAAGGAAAATTTGGAAGCAAGTGATTGGACAAGACCGCACAGAGTGGAATTTGGAGACTGCTGACCTGCTGAACTGATACAAGTGAAGAGTGAGCTTGCATAATATTAGAAAACATCTGACTCCTGAATAAGTGAAAAGTGATGTTAAATGAATAGAAGAAGAACAGTTTAAGTACCAGGGTCAGTTATCAAGAGTAGGCCAAGGAAAACATGGGCGAAAGTGATTAGGATGAACCTGAGAGATGAATAAAGAATTGGTTAGTTTGGAAGTCAATTTCTAAAAGCCGTCCAATACATACCAGCATGTAAAACGGACGTTAAACTGAATATGATGATGATGATGATGCTTACAGTAACTATATCCCTGTCTAACTCCCAAGGAGTCATTTTATTACAAACAGATTGAAGTGTCTTCCTGGTGATCCTTTAATTCTGCTGGCAGAAAAGGACATAACCCAATTCCAAATCTTTCTTTTAGTATATTCTTTTGACAACCAAAATATTTCATTGAATTTTCTCTTTGGAGTCAAAGAATGGTAAATAAAAAAGGGCATAAACCTTTCAGGAAATTTTGGAAAAAAATATTAAATTAATAAAAAAAAAAATGGAAATAAAAATGATTGCAGAAATAACATTAACTATTGACTTCACTTTGCTAAATCAATTTTCTAATTTTACATCCAAAGTTTAAATCTTATTTATTCTTAACTTTTGGTAAAAAATTGAAAAAAAAATTGGAAAAAAAATTCATAAAATAGGAAAATAGCGGCCATCTTTGATTTATCTAATTTCTTTGAGTCAAGGTAAAAATTTGATTTAATCAAAGCAAGTTTTGGTAAAATTTAATACTCGCATATTTTTAAGAAAGTAGACATTTTGAAAACTTTAAAAAAAAAAATCTTCCATGTGTTTATTTGTGAGTTAAAAAGGCAGCAGAGGTTTTCTTGGTTTTGAATTGAAAATAAAAAGTGAATCAATCACTATTCTATTTCCTATCCTTTCTTATGAACAACCAGTAGGTCTGAATACTATAGTATTTAAACCTTTTCATGCTGGTCATAATTGAATTATTTGTTCCAAATAAAACAACAAACAAAGATTAAAACAAAATAAACTTGCATATCTTTGTGAGCCAAAAATGGTAGCACACGTTTTCTTCATTTTGGATTAAAAAAAGAGACTAAAAGAATATTTTATTTCTTATCCTATCTTATGGGAAGTGGCAGTGGTGAAGTAGATACCGGCATGAACTGACGACCTGGTGTACCAAGTTCCAATCCTGTAGGTTCAATTAGAGCACGTTCATTATGGATGTCAAGAATCATAATCAAATCAAAATAGCAAAGTGAAACAAGCCATGTAAAAAGAAAAGTTAGTAGATGTGTAGATCTATATATCGTCTGAGTGTTTTGTCCAAAGCGACTTTAATCCTGGATATGATAGACATTCGCCATTATTTCTGGTAGGCTGTTTCACGAAGAAGAAACACGGACAGAAAATGCTGCCTGCCTTCTAATGAAACGAAAGAGATAGATATTTTGCTGGGTCCCATGGAGATTACGATTTTGCGCTGGGGTGAAAAACTTCTCAAAAGATATTGGCTAACCTCAGCGTCACTTCGGTGATCTTACTCTAACAAGATTAGAGACGGGTGTGTAAAAATAATGTTGAAAACGGTAGTTTCCCATATGAGGCTAGAGTAAGCATAATGTAAGAGTGGTGGAAAATTCCATTAAAAGTTAACAGACTAGAGTTATGATTACGTAACTGGATATTACGTCATGAGAGGAAGTATGTAGTAGAGGATGCATATATTTTCATGTGTTCCCGCATTCGCATATGTCTGTATAAATCAAATTAAATTTATTGTCAAAAAATAGTTAAGTGCAACAAGCCATGTAAATGAACAGTTAGAAGATGTGTCCATCTATATATCGTTTGAATGTTTTGTCCAAGTCGACTTTATGATAGACGTCGTCCCTATCTCTGTTAGTCTGTTCCACGGAGCAGAATTACGGACAGGGAATGCCGCCTTTCTTCTAATGAGACCGAAGCGGCTATGGTACATCCTTTGCTGGGTTCCGTGGAGACCATAATTTGTCGCTGGGGTGAAAAACTCCCTGAAAGGTATATTCAAATTCTGGTTGATAACGATGAATGAACAATCCCTTCAAAGAAGAAGGAGGGGTTCTGTGACGTCACAGGCTTTTGTGTGGGAAACAGAGTTTTGTCAGTCAGGGTTTTGGAAGCAAGCCGAACAGACGATTTCTCTATGTAGTCCGAAATAACAGAATACAAGCATGATATTCCTTCTTCCCCCCCCTCCTCGAATGGCTAAGGACTTAAGCTAAGAATTAGCTAAAATAAAGTAGTAATTTGGTCTCTCCCTCAACGTTAGTGAAACATCTCCAGCGGCGACGGAAACTGACGCCTGAAATAAACAAATCAAATTAAAAGATTGTTGCCTTGTGAATTTTGTTGGGATGGTTTTTGTTGTAGACGACATCGAGACGGCGATGTTCACGGCAGTACAGAAGCGAAGCAATAGCTCAACCACTAGACGACACATCTCCACGCGACGAAGAAGAGAAGGCAGCAACAGTAATACAAAACTGTTTTAGTCGGGGAATTAATTTTACCTATCCTGGGACGGGTATTCTTATAAATTCTTAGAATGTAGATTGAATCATTAGCAAAGAAGAGTTTGTCAAAATTAATAATAAAATTGGAGTCTCGTATTTTCAAAATGCCTGAAACCAATGAATCGAAATTTAAAATTACAAATATATTATGAAAATATGATATTAAACATGAGAGTTGAAAGCTGAATCGTATCCAAAGGGCAAGACATTTCTGCATTTTAAAATTGGGGTTTATCTACAAATTCTTGTTGATGCAGTAAATTTGACTTGCATTAAGTACACAGGCTTAATTTCCCTTCTATATAGATAATTAGGTTTTAATTCATTTCAACAGTTTGTTTAAGTGGAAACAAAAAGCCTCAAACCAAACTGCATCTTCAATTCAACATTTCAGTTCTCTCTTTTTTTTTCACTAATATTTCCAATTTGATAGAAATTAAATTCGGCAGGAATCAAATCTCTCTCTCTCTCATATATATATATATATATATATATATATATATATATATATATATATATCTTTCTTTCTCTCTATCTCTTTCTCTCTCTCTTATATATACATATATATATATATATATATCTTTCTCTCTCTCTCTCTCTCTCTCTATATATATATATATATATCTTTCTCTGTTTCTATCTATATATATCTTACTCTGTTTCTATCTATCTATCTCTATATATATATATTTCTCTCTTTCTATATATATATCTTTCTCTCTCTCTCTCTATTATATATACCTTTCTCTCTTTCTATATATATATATATATATTTCTCTCTTTCTATATATATATATATATCTCCCCCTCTCTCTCTTTCTCTCTTTCTATATATATATATCTATCTCCCCCCTCCCTCTCTCTCTCTCTCTCTATATATATATATATATCTTTCTCTCTTTCTATATATATCTATCTCCCCCCCCCTCTCTCTCTCTATATATATATATATATATATATATATATAATTACTATTTCATGTATCCACATAAAATTTTATAAGGAGATATAATTTTTTATGTATCAATTTTCAGTATTTACTTCAACAGTTCTCGATACGTAAGTAGAGCTAGGTAGTAAGCTATGAAAATATATTTATTGCAATTAAGCTACACATATATATTATATACTAGTGTACACCCTCTATCAAAAAGAACGAGAAAAAATGCTATGCTTTGCCAGTGTTCACACTAATAAATAAAATAACGTTTCAATCGATGAAGCTTATAGAAAGAAAACGCTTCAAACTCGAAAGTTTTAAAAAAGAAAAAATATTTTATCTGAATATTAGTGCGAACACTGGGGAAGCATAATTTTGTTTATGCAATTCTTGTCGAAGGTGGTATACTAGGTACGTGCAAAATCAATGGCCGATTCCCAAAATGTAAAAACATTTTTAACCCCTCCCCCCTTCACTTAAAAATTCACTAAAATTCAGGAAATCAACCAATTTTAATGAAATTTTCAATATTTATTAATCAACAATCCCGGAATATAATGAAACCATTATTTTTTTTAAATTCTTAGTGAAAATGTATTATTTTTTTTTTAAACAAAATACACCTTTACTAAAGTTATATTTTTATATATTAATAAAAAAAAAATGCATTAATTTTTTTTGTTTTTTATAAAAATAAAGCATTGTAGATGTTAAAAATCAAAAAAAAAAATTTAAATATTTTTTATATATTACGAAAAAGGCCCCTAAATACCGTTTTAACAAAATCACTATAACTCGAAGAAAAATTAATTCTTTGAATTAGCGATATTATTATTGAATAAAGCATTGTTTAATCAATATTTTCACCAAAAAAAAAATATAATTGCAAAAAAATATATATATTTTTATGTGATTTTAATGATTAGAGTTTCTGGAAAAATAAAAAATGCGACACAATTATATTTCCCTTTAATACATAAACGTGGCATCATCAGCGCAAGAATTTTTTTCATAATCTTGAAAATAAACCAAAAATTCACAAATTTGAGACCCAGGAACTTAACTAAAAAAAGAATTTTTAAAATTGGATAATTTCTACTAACGATTCACTTTGATTGGTATGGTAGCCCCGTTCTGTAATAACCAGCTGGGATAAGCCTTCCAACAACCATTCGCTTTTACACAGCCCTCAAATTTTTATTTTTTAGAGATTCAACAATTTCGTTAATTTCACAATTCATCGTCAATTATTTGGAAAGATTTGTATTTGTTTTGTATTTTCTCATTAATAAATATTTACGAAGTTAAAAACAATTATTTGTTAATAAATAAAGAGAATTCAAACATGACATTTTCTTTCAAAATTGAATTCTGTTTATCAATAAATAACTGTTTTAACTTTTTTTTTCAATGAATAAATTGTCAGTGTAGTCATTGACTTTAATATACTGTTTCACACTTAAAATTATTTAAAAAACACTTTATTTTAAAAAGAATCAATGTAATTTATCGTTACGACACGTTAAGAATAAATCGAGTAACAAAAGTTTTAAATGTAAAAAAAATGATAAAATTGACGTAGTTCGTAACGTAAAAATAATTTTTAACATTTAAAAAAACTTTTATTTCAAATTCTAAGGAAAGACATTGGTAAACAGACGTCATCAATAATTTCAGAGTATTACTGAATTAAAAACTAATACCAAGTTAAATATGAACCTTTTTAGTTAAAAATAAAATAAGATCTTAATTGCGTACACTCACAAATATTTTAATTAAATAAGCATTTCCTTTTTTATTATAACAAAATAAAGGTACTTAAATTTGTTTATAACCTTAAAAAGAATAAAGAAATGAATGGATAATTTTTCAACTTCTATAAACTATTACAAAACCATTTTTATATATAAATTTTATGATAAATTATGACATGTTTGTCTTCCATATATTTTGCATAGCGATAGTCAATTGGTAAACAAAGTCCTTTACCGGTTAAGTTATGACGGATTTTACGAATTAATGCCTTGGGGGGGGGGGGATAATTTTGCTAATTTTTAATAAAACGTGGGAATTTCTTTTTTAATTCAGTATCTTATGGCTTTAATTTAATAATTATCTTTGAAATAGTTCCCCAAAATTTATATTTATCTTTCAAGGTAATTTTTTCAAAGTTCAAAATTCGATGAATTTTTTAGTTTTTTAGTCGCCGTGATTACATATTTCATTATAATTCATCCGTACAAGAAGACGCCATTTTTGCACGTACCTATGGTATACACTCGTATAATACATTACATATAGATTTTTCTCACTGTTAACGTCAACAGTACTCAATACATGAGCAGAGATTAGTAGAACAAGTAGCCTGATCCTTTTCTCTGCGAATAGAAACATAAGCGTTTCTGTGTAGCTTAATTGCCATAAGTATATTTTCGTACTATATATATATATATATATATATATATATATAAAAATGATAATTTATTTAATTTTGACTACAAAATTGATTGTTTCACGAGAGCAGCTTGAGGGACTCCCGATCTTCAGGCTTCGAAATGAATTATTAAAAATAATAATGATAATAAGAATGCTATACAATGCATTTTAATTTTATTAAATTTTATTACATTTATTCAATTTAATTTCGAAGATATACTTCATCATCAGAATTTCAAATAAAGATATATTAAGATACCTTTTTTTTCTCATATTTTTTTGTGTGTTTTCAATTCGTCTGTTGTTGAAGCGAATGTGGGATGAGAGTCTCTTTAGTCAAGTATGCAGCACGTGGCGGTGCAAATTGAATAGGATATATATATATATATATATATAAATTGAATAAGAAATGGTGTTCTTGTTTAGAAAGCATTGTTCATATGGTAATATGAATTAGAAAAATAATAATGAGAAATGAGAACGCATACAATACATTTTGATTTTATTAACTTATCTTCGAAAATTAAATTAAAAAAAAAAGTTAATGAAATTAAAATGCATTGTATGGCGTTCTCATTGCTCATTACTATTTTTAATGATTCATATTACCATGTGAACAATGCTTTCTAAACAAGAACACCATTTCTTATTCAATTTATATATATATATATATATATATATATATATGTGTATCGAGGCAGCATTTTTTCTTTCTGTTTGTCATTATTCCACTGACGATGGACCCAGACGGGTCAGAAAGTACTCTGGACCAACATTTACACTATGGCAGTTTCATCAGCCAATTTCCTTCCGAGATTAAGATTTTAATCCGGAAAATTGAAGGGATCAACACTAAGATAGCCAGACAAAAATTGTCGGTTATTTTTAATAATATATATATATATATATATATATATATATACAGGGTGGGCAAAAATAAGGGTCCTATTTTTAAAAATTCATAACTTTTTAAATTTTTTTTCTTTTTTTTTTTTTTTTAGAATAAGTAAAGGACCCCTTCCGAAGCAAGCATGAGCCGTATTAGCCCTAAGGAACGTACCCTCATTTAGAAAACATTATTTTTGCTTAAAAAACTCAAAACAGTGTAAAAAACAATACTTTAGTTTTTGTAAGTTTTAAGAAGTGTTTTTCGGCTAAAATTTGTTTTGTTTATTTCAAAAAATCTCGGAAGGGTCAGTCTACACACACATAAAGTTTGGTGAGTTTAACTTTTATTTTGTGGAAGTTATTCAAATTCAAGTTATTCAAATTTAAAGATAGGACCCTTATTTTGGCCCACCCTGTATATATATATATATATATATATATATAATATATATATATATATGAGAGTAAGGAATTTGAATTGCCAACTAGGCATTAAAACAAATGATGCCGAATGTTAAAAAATATCAAATATGTTTGCCGGAGATAGAAAAAGGGAAGAAAAAACGTATACATCGGTATAGGAAGCAGAAAGGAAACAAGAAATATAAAGGAAACATAGATAGGCTTAATTTCCCTTCTATATACATCGTTAGTTTTTTTATTCATTTCAACAGATTGTTTAAGTTAAAATGAAAAGCCTCAAACCAAATTGCATCTTCAATTCAAGATTCTGACTTCTATTTATTTCTAATGTTTTTTTTCTATTTGATAGAAAATAAATTCATCAGGAATCCAATTTATATATATTTTTGGTATGTTTACCACCGAATCACCTATGGCATATTAACATTTTACCACAAGTTAATTCTATGGATATTTTATATTTGTTTCTAACTTCAGCACAGGAGAATTGTCGAATTAGCTATGATTTCACAATTTAACACGATCAATATAAAACAGTTGTGTTCCGAAATTCTTGAGATGAAGATTGATAATTTGTATAATTATTTGAATTATCCGGACTACTGTTCTCATCGTGGATGTTATTCTCAGAATATTCGATCAATGTAACCCCCAAACTTCTTCAGGTGCATCTTATTAAACTCGGGCATCTGTACAGAATTTCAAATGGCACCCTTTATTTATTCTACTAGTGAAAGAACTCGTAACACAACGGATAAAAGTGCTAAGTAATAATCAGTTTGAAGTGACGGGTGACGGTCTTCTGAAGGTTGTAGGTTCAATCCTCAGTACAGGGGATTCTAAGAATACAATTAAAAATTACTTAAGACTTCTATCCGGTCATGGCTGACGGAATATATCTTTATCTCTAGAAAGTTAGATATGTTTATATATTTGTATATACAGGATTCACGACTTCACTAATTACCCGATCATTATGAATTTTTGCAACACAGCTGCAAAGCGTAATGTGCCCAGATGTGGGCTATATTTAATTTAATTCAATTTCATGCAAAGAGTTGACGCTCTTCATGAAAATTCAGATACTTCCGATTTCTGTGAAAATTTAACAATATGTGTGAGACATCAATTAATAAATATTCCTAAAATTTCTATTTCTTTGAAGTATTTTAAACGGTTTAAGGTAGCACGATATGATCACAACATCCCATTTGAAAATTCAAATATTTCAGATTTGCATTGAATTTGATCCATAGTTATTAGACACAAATTAAGCAAAATTCCTTGAATTTCATTTTCTTCTTAAGACTCCTTAAGCTTAACCTTGCAATTTGAGAATTGTGTAATGGATTTTGATCAAAATTAGAAGAAAGATTCTAGACATAAGGTTTAGTATCATTTTATCATGATTTTAAGTTTTGTAAATTAACATTAAAGTGATCCAAACATGTTATGTTTCAGGGAATGAATTTTACCCGTCCTGGGATGCGTATTTTTGTATTCTTTGAGTGTATATATATATATATATATATATATATATATATATATATATATATATATATATTGATAAAAAATGGAACTAATTGAACTAATATTACAACGTAATGGAAAGTGAAAAAAAGAAAAACCCAAAAATATTATTTATGTATTCACCAACGTTTCGTCTTTATTTCCAGACTTCCTCAGGATGATTGGTCTGAAGAAATAACACACAAGTACTGTTTCAAATATTTGTATTTGTGTGTTATTTCTTCAGACCAATCATCCCGACGAAGTCTGAAAATAAAGACGAAACGTTGATGAATACATAAATAATTTTTTTTTTTTTTTAAATTTATTTATATATATATATATATATATATATATATATATATATATATATTAATTAAATAAGTTCAGATGTATTGATAATATGAACTTAAAACAAATATTTTTTCAAAAAGTGCTCAATATAAATTTTACTTCTCTCTCTCTCTCTCTCTCGTAGCAATTTTGAATTTTAAAACAATAATATGTCAGTTAATCATAATAATTTATTTCACCTCCCAGATAAAATCTGAAATTTTTAGCAACTACATTGACAAAATGGAAAAAGGTGCACACCCAGTGGGGGGAACGGCGGGGGGGGGGGCTGCGAGAAAGGGCTTCTTTCTTCTTTCTTTGTGAAAGGAGGAAATTCAGCTCTTCAATCGTTTGACTTCATTGACAATTCGGCTGTTTATGATTTTCATAAGAGGTTGTTAGATCTGTAGAGTAGGGAGTGAGAAGATGTCAGATCGCCATTTTGTTGTAGAGGTCTCTGCATCTGTATCCATCCCACTGGCCTTGTTTGATATGAAGAAAAGGGTCACCAAGTTTCAGGACAAGACTTTATCTAGTCTAATGGAGTATTCAGTTAAGTACTGTTTGTTGAAGTAACATCACTAGGAGAATGTTCACCATTCCCGGTATGAGCCAGTGTATAGACATGTCGAGGATATCTTACTTGGGCTTCGAATAATATCTTTTTAAAAATATTTAGTCAGGGTTTACTTGTAAGGTTAAGTATTCTCATGTCAGGTTGTCCTGACAAACCCTTGTACAGAAATACTGAAGACAGTTAAAATTAATTTTATTCAAACAGTTTCATCAACACAAAACATGTTCCGGTAAGAGTTATAAAAACAGGAATACAAAATAGGCTGAGTCCGCCGACGTATATGTACTATAGAAATAGGGGTGGGACGTAATGGGGGAAAATTTCAGATTCATGCGAGTAGTATTTTTTTGTGTTCATTTATACATAAATAACACTAAATCATCAGACATTTTGAAAATTTTGCAAAATTCAGAAGGTGCAGGCCAAAAATAGCCGTTAGGGCTCCACGGGACTCAAAATCCATCATTTTTCGGTGAAAAAGTGGTTTCATGCGACATTGCAGGTCCTAAAACATCCTCAAAAGCTATGAATGGATATAGATGGTTTAATCTGATATACTACTTTAATTTAGGACCATTTTCAGGCTGTGAAAGGGTTTTCATGAATGTAAAATAGCCAAAAACTATGGAAAAATAGCCCAAATTAGCCAAAATCTTCCATTAAGCAACCTAATTGGTTCCCAAGTCTCTACAATGGTTATGAATGGGTGTAGATAGTTGAAACCATTGTAGAGGCTTGGGAACCAATTAGGAAGCTTAACAGAGGATTTTGGGAAATTTTGACTAATTTTGGCTATTTTTCACTAGCTTTTTTTCCCTAGTAACGGCTATTTTTGGCCTGCACCTTCTGAATTTTGCAAAATTGTCAAAATGTTTGATTGTTTAGTGTTATTTATGTATAAATGAACACAAAAAATACTACTCGCATGAATCTGAAATTTTCACCCATTACGTCCCACCCCTAATAGAAATGGAATTGAGTCTGTGGGTTTGCTTTTGTTTAGCAAAGCCATTGCGAGAGACGAGGAGAGAAAGATAACGTCTTGTTGCATTGATTTCTCCAACAAGTCTTTTCTTACCGAACCACATATAATCACTCCGCGAGTGAGAACATGTAAGTGCAGAAGAAAATAGATTATGTAACTGACACACTTTACCACCCATCTCCTCATCTGCTTTCTTTTCACCCCCACACATCTCTTTTACACATTTTTTTTTCTAAACAGCAAAGCCCAACTCTTTATTCTACAACTTTGAAAAACAACTTCATTCAATCAATACATAATTTAACATTCGACAAAATATGATTATTAAACTTAATTTAAAAGTTCATGTAAACATTGTCCTCGAGTAGCTTTTGGCCTTGATATATAGTGACTCATTAGTAAAAAAACAAAAACATTCTTTTTGAAAAAAGCCTATTTCGAAAACAAAAAAATCCATCAAGTATTTTACCCCCCTTTTTTATATCTGTATTAATTTTAATTTGTTTTTTATACTGAAAGTTTTATCAACTTTTCTTTTAATTGAAATAGTCTTTTTTATTATTAATCTAGAGATGGGAATATACAATTTATTCAATAAATACATAATTCTACATTTGACAAAATCTGAATAGTAGATTAAAATTCAAAAGTGCATGCAAACTTTTACTTTGTTGCCGTTTGTTTTTTTATGGAAGTCACTCCAGGCAAGGCATGAAGCCACTTGATGTAAGGAGCTAAAACAAAAAAACTACTTCAAGGTCAAAAACTAGCTAAGTGTTAGATGGATAGATTCCGACTCAGGAGGAAGAATTGCTGTTTTCTTTGTTAGAAACATCGCTCATGGAATGTGAGGACTAAAGGACAAAATAAGGGAAACAAGAGTTACGAGGCTGCCGAAAGTAAACCCAGTATTATTCTAAATAATTGGTTTCAATTGCCAAATTAAAAAAAAAAAACTATATTCGGAAAATCAGGAAGTTTTATTGGATGTCGTGCTTGCTTGGCAATCCAAGAGCAAGCTCAAGGCTTCCCCTGAATAATAACGATGGAGAGGCGCTCATAGAGCCAATTCAATTCATGATAGTCCCTGGTGTGGCGCGTCATTAATAGACCCAGGTGGTTTCATAAGTCCCATGTGGCAGGGCCAATCACTCCACTCGTCTCTACAGTAATCGGTTGACCTGTTATATTCCTACTTACTGATGGGTGTATAAACGATTATACACCCGTGTTGTCCTCGTTGTAAACCCAGGTTGTTTATCGTCTGTAGATAAAACACTCGGACGCTGATGTTAGTTTATGTGAACGTTTATTAATGTAGATGACTTGGATCATTCATAAACTCAGAGTTGGAGGAGATACAAAAACTTTAACATGTGGACTACTGCGTCAGAGACAGGCAGATAGATTGCTTGTCTCGTTACATCTGGCTATATTGTACACAACTATCACTAGGGTTCCTCAGAGGTACAGCCACAAAACACGTCCGCTTGCTGAAGTCGTCAACCAAAAAAAGACAGAAAAAACCTGTCCGGAAGTCACATGGTTTCATCGACTTCCATTTTGAGATGTCACTCAAACCTTTCAAACCAAACATGGCCTTCGCTCTGTAACAGACCTACCGATTTTTATAAATCACAAAAAAGTTTCAGTGCTATGGAACCAGCAAGATTTGAACTTGGCACGCCCAAGTCATCAGTCTGTCATCATCCACGTCACCACCACCACTTTGTAAGCGTTAATTTTCGTTTTTCATTGTTTATTCCCATACAGATATTCCTCCTAATCCGGCCTTCATTATTCCATACATGTATCTCCATTTTGTACTCTATAACCCTATGCAAGAGAAAAATGGCTGTCGCAACAAAGGAAAATTAATAACATGAAACTCATTTTCATGGTTTGTTAATCACTTAACGGAATATTCAAACGAAACGTTCGACTGACATTTTTTTTTTCCAAATTTTAGTTCCATATCCATTCTGTTTAGAAATCCTTTTTCTTTTTCTTTTTCTTCGTTAGAATGTTTAGAATTGGAAGAGAATGAATTGTTGAACAGCATTTTATGCTTTTTATCTATCATATAAAGGCCAATTGTCTGTTTGTGTGTGTGTGTGTATCCAGATAAAAGTCACGAACTACTCAAGACACACTCACAAAGCTTATCTATTCTTTTTCAGCATTACCTCAGACAAAATATGGACACGTTTATTTTTTGTAATTTTCATTCTTTTCGGAGATCAGCAGAAAGAATAAGACATGTCGATATTCAGAGCGATTTTTTTCCATCGCCCTTTGGTATGAAAATTGAACTAAAATACACTTTCTTGGTCTTCGGGCTAGGATCACAGTGTAGTATCTGTTTTCTGTCCTCGGTCAGGGAAGAAGAATTATTGACTGAGGAGAAGATAGAGAGGGAAGGAGAGAGAAGAGAAGTTGGGGAAGCAGAGAAAGAGAGGTCAGAGAGAGAGATAGAGACGAGAGATAGAGGTAGAGAGAGAGATGGTTTTAAAAGAAAGATATTACACACTTATTCACTCTTCTATAGCCATGCTTGTCCTATATATATAATTTCATGTATACCCATGTAATATTATAAGGTGATATGATATATTGTGTATAGATTTTCAGTATTTACTTCGAACGTGCTCAATACGTGAGTAGAGCTTAGTAGTAAAGTATGACAATATATTTATGACAATTAAGCTACACAGAGGCGGCCGCGTTTCATCTAAAGTAGCAACGAATAACAAAATTAATAGAAAATAAATTATTCCAATCAGACACGTGCTAAAATAAGGTCACCTTTTTATTCGACATATTCGCAAAAGGAATGCGCCACACCAGAACAAAAGTAAAGAAAATGATTTCTAGTAAAGACCAGCAGGGCTTTTGTTTGAGAGAAGCTCAGCCATTGACAAATTAAAACATTAACCCATAGGAGTGAAATAACAACGAATCTGATTGGTTAGTTAGCTAGACTAAACACCACATGGATATATAAACAGTAAAAAATATGTGCATTTACCCTGACGATTTTCTGATGAAATGCGGACGATTCTGTGTAGCTTAATTACCATAAATATATTTTCATACTGTATATATGTGATATATATAATGAATGTAGTTGATTTTTATTGTATATGCGATATTTCTGATTTGAAAAAAAAATTTTCCTGAAGAGAATCAGAATTTATAATTTTATGATATATATATAATACTATTACTAAACAATGGTTTAAAAATATGTCTACACAACCCTTCTAATTCACACTGGCCGTAGCCGAACTTACAGACATAACGTGATTTTCTGACCCAAAAGTCCATTACCATGTGATGATGAAAAAAAAAGAAAGAAAAACACTGCTTTAACAAGGAGAATGTTATTTCTCGAAAGTTCGAATTAAAATAAATTTTATTTATTTTGACACTACACATTGTCATGTTTATTTCAATATATATATATATATATATATATATATATATATATATATATATATGTGTGTGTGTGTGTGTCTGTGTGTGAAAGACAGAAAGGAAAACAATTAAACACAGGAAAAATGAAAGAATAAAATCAGAGGTTTGACTGATTCCGTTCAGATCAATGAACGTTTCAGAAACTGAACGAAACCGGTCAAATCTCTCGTTTGATTTGTATACTTCCTGTGTTTAAATGTTTCTCTTACTCTCTCCGTCACATTTCAGTTCATGATATATCGTGTATTTTATTATATATATATATATATATATATATATTATTCTTTTTTGCAAATTTGTGTTGACGCTTGTGTTGTCAATATATTTTAAAGAGAATTTTTTCATTATCATTTTTCGAATTGCTTTGTAAGTTTTGACAACAAAGAATTTATTGGCTTACAATTTCAGTTTCTAGGGTTTTCGGAATTTAAAACTACCAATTTCGTTTATTCCGTTTTTTTTCTTTTAATGGAACCCAACTCGAAAGACGTTTTGTATAGGTGTGCAGAATAATTATTATTGTGTGCTTTCTATCATAGAAGGTGACAAATGGTTTGAATATTCTTTAAGGAAACGAAGCGCTAAACAAGATGGCTATTTTCTCTCTTTGTCAGCTGTTTTTTTTTTTATTGAATTACCTTTTCAATTCTTGCATGAAAATCGTTCTCATTTTTATTTTTTTGTTGTGGTTTCTTTTGTCAGGTTTATCCATTTTCTTGGGAAGCTTGAATTTTGCAAGTTGAAAAATAAATCAAATCAAATATCTGAATATACAATGACAAAGTTTCACTCATTAAAAAAAAATGGAAAGAATATTTTCTGCTGGTAAAAAAGCTTCCGTGTCTTTTGTTGGCAGATTGGAAATGAGGAATAATTACCGCTGTGTTCTGATTTAGTCAGACTGGAATCATGACAAAACATCTGTCGGGGACCACGGAGCAAAATAATTGAAAAAAAGAAAAATGGTGTTTCGAAAAATTGATTTAATAATTGACGGCATTGAAATGGAGAATACAATTCAAATTGTTGTTTTAAATCTTTTTATACTAGAGGAATACCCGTTCCTTGTTAGTACAGTATTTGGGTATATCAAATTCCATCTATACCTAGCTTTTACCGCTTTATAGCTAGTAGGGGAAAAGATATTTGAAATTTCGTGGATAAAAATACGCTACTGAGTATGTAGGCGCTGCTCCTGGCTTTGGATGAAATATTTAGATGACGGTAGCGTCTTTGAAATATACCAAGAACAACGCTGAAAATTAATATAAATATGGTTAAAACTGGAGACTGAAAATGATGGATAAAAACACAAATATTATGAATGGGTCACCAACTAGCAAGTGCTAACTTTAACAACTGAGTTTTGTGAATGAAAGCGAGGAAAATGAGTTAAAGAATAAAACGCATTTATATATCAACAATTTTACAGAGATGTAAAATATACTTTAAAAGACCAAAGTCCGTTAAGAATGTTTAAAGTTCTTGAATAAGAAATATACACGAGCGTGGAAAGTTCGTTTCAAAGTTCTGTTGTGGGTGTGTGTATGTGTGCGTATGTGTGTGTTGGAGTTTACCTTCTTGGGGTTAGGTTGTCACTAGAAAGAAAGCAGACATGCTTAAAGGAGTGTCAGCTTGAGGCCATCCAATCGTGTTTCTTGGACGGGCGGAAGTTGTTGCTGAGAGTCGAGGCACGCTTCCGGTGTCGCCAAGAAGAACTCTGATTCTATTGACCAGTTCGCTGTTTTGATAAGTTTTGTTAATTCGACATAGACTTACTAGATTTTGGCTTTAAAACAAGCGGGAACCATTTTCACTGGTTGAAAAATAAAAAGTTCGCACGTTCCTGTGAAAACCAACTTGCTTTTGGAAGTGAAGATGGGAGTGTGTCCAAACGAACCGGATAAAGAAAGAGAGTAGCTATTCACGCCATTTGCTTTTTAGCGTTCGTTCGATGTGGATCTCTGTAAAAATCCGACGTTCAACCGCCGTTTAGAGCAACTGACGTTATCAGTGACTCTCTCTTCAAGCAATAAGCAAAGGGGAAAGAAGAGGAAAGAGTAAGCCGAACAAAAAAAGAAAGAAAGAAAAGGAGAAATTTTCCTATGCTCTGTCGGGTTAAAAGGAGATAAGCAGACATTACACACATCAATAATCTACCACAAATATTTGCATAAGAATAAATAACTTTGATGAATGTATTTACGTATTGTTTTTATTGGCAAAAAACATTAGAAATTATATTTTTTAATAAAAAATAATTCGCTTTGAACTAATGCTGAATACCATTTATGTCTATAAAACGGTCATTTAGTTTTAAAAAGATCATGCGATGTTTTATAATATCATGAACATTTCTTTAAATTTAAAAATCTGTAAAAACTACTGCCTTAGTAATGTGTACTCTGCCTATTCTTTTCCTGCAAATCAATCACATGTTTCTATTTGTGTATGAAGAGACCAACTCCCAAAACATAACTTTTTAATAGTATATAGATTCTTCACTTGGTCGCTCCTCTGAGTACCTTATTCTCAAATAGGATCTGCGAGGGGGGAGAACCAATACCACCATGACAGAAAGTTTGTAACATGTCGAGTCATACGAATTACGTTTTTAGATATTCTTATTTAATTTTGTCATGCAGGTCAACATGATCGTTTTGATTATTGACTAGCAGGGCTACCCGGCGTTGCTCGGGCAAAAGTGTAGCATCTTTCTATTAAAATTCCTATCTCTCTTTCCCCCTCCCTTGTTTTCCCCTTCTCTCCCCACAACTCTTTCTTCTCCGCCCAGTTACTTCCCTTTAGTTAGTGGCTGGAAAACAGAACCCCTCTAGACGATATCTGCGCCAGTTTAGAGTAAAAAATGAATATTTTTTCTAAATCTTAGATATTATTCATCCAGCACAACGCCAATCAAGAAAATACCAACTTTGTGGGTGTTTGGTTTGTCGTTTTTTAGTTTTATCCGGACATACATACAACTGCCCTTTATATTATAGAAGATAAATAGTGTCATCTTAATACATCGATTATGTAATTTGTGTGTTGAATCCATCACTGAAGTATCCTGATTTCCGGGTGACACATTTTACAAATTAATATGTTATCATTTTAATGTAATGTTTGTTTAGTTGCTCATCTCTGGTTAATCTTCTTTGGCCTCTCGTCATCATTTGAGAAAGAGAGAGAGAGAGGAGAATAAAATGAGAATTCTTCCACGTGAAAAAAACAAACCTTCGGAGATTGTATCTATGCAGTAACCATAATGTATTGCATTCATAGTCTTCTTTCATTTGACTCTCATCAATCAGCTTCCTTGCCACATAGTCGACAACTAGTACGAGCAATTTGCTGTGTGTGTTTTGCTTTTTGCTGCAACACAGAGGGAATAGGATAAATCATAGGTGCACATAGGCCTAACATATGTGCAAACACGAGAAAAATATGAATAAAAAAAGGAGTTGTAGAAAATCGGCTCCAAATTCAAATAAAATAAAGAAAAGAAAAAAATAATTTTTCATCCAATGAAAAGCGTTAAAAATATCTCCATCAAATCCTCTAAAGAAAAACGTTACAGATTTGCCGGTAACCCGCTGGGAGCCGATAACAACACTATATAAAGCAAGGACACAGAATCATCAGCAGTCTAGTCCAGATTTATACAAACAAATTGTCACTGCAACAAAATCCAACACACAGCAGTTTGAACAGCATACACACTCTCCATGTCAAAAAACACTACCTAAAACAACTCATAGGAGAAAATCAATAGCATGCAGAAGGCGATGAAGTGGTGGTCCCTGGAATTCAAATAGGAGGGGGATCCAATCATATTCAAACTCATATTCTTTTCCATTACTATGACTTGTACTATAGTCTTTGGGTCATACAATAATGGAATAGGGATTTTTCCATGTGATAGAGCCAAACCTGAGGAGATTGTATCTCCACATTAACTATCATATATTGCATCCATGGCTGTATTTCATTTCACTCTTATCAATCAACTTCCTTTGCTACATATTCGACAACTCCAATACAAGAATGTATTGTGTAACATAACGAGGGCCATTGCTTGAAAGGAAAAGTTTGAGTGACACCTTAAGGATCAGAGGTGACCCCAGACGGAAGCCACGTGACTCCCAGCTCAAGGTGTTGCATAACGAGGGCCGTGTTTGAATGGAAAAGTTTGAGTTACACCTTAAGGATCAGAGGTGACCCCAGGCGGAAGCCACATGACTCCCAGCTCAAGGTGTTACATAACGAGGGCCGTGTTGAATGGGGAAGTTTGAGTGACACCTTAAGGATCAGAGGTGACCCCAGGCGGAAGCCACATGACTCCCAGCTCAAGGTGTTACATAACGAGGGACGTGTTTGAATGGGAAAGTTTGAGTGACACCTTAAGCATCAGAGGTGACTCCAGACGGAAATCTGCTCTAAAGTCAAATAAAATAGTAAAAAATGTAAAAGTAAAGTGGTCGACTGTCGTCGAGGGCGACCTAAAGGCTCCCTTTTTATTAGCTACTATAACGAGATGTAGGATTTCTCCACTTATCCTTGATCCTCACCTTATAACGCTGAGTGTCGAATACCATTTTCTTAAGTCTTTGGTATGACTCGACCGAATATTAAACCCTGTCTCTCGGCCCATTATCAAACAGTTTAACCATTATGTAAAATGGGCCAGTTTTAATAAAAGAGAAGAAAAATATTTTTCAGACAGTGAAAAGCAATAAAAAATATCTTCATCAAATCCTCTAACAAGAAACCATCAAAGATTTGGCGCTATTCCATTGAGAGCCGATGACCACACTTTATAAAGAAAGGACACAAAATTATCGACAGTCCAGTCCAGACTTATATAAACAAATTGTAACCGCAGTAAAATATGATGCAAAACAGTTTGAACAATGTACACACTCTCCACATAAAACATGCACAACCTAAAACAACTCGTGGGAGAAAATGCATACACACTTTACTGTTTATACTCACACATCAGAATGGGTTTAATGAAGGGTTTGGTTCGAAATTCTGTACAGATTCCAGAGTTCAACAAGATACACTTGAAGAAGGTCGGAGGTTACATCCAAGATGAGAACAGTAGTCCGAATAACCCAAGTAATACACAAACTATCAAATTTTAAAATATCAATCTCTAATTCTAATGGGATTTAATAAGATTAATATACATATATTATACATATATATGTAGAAAGTAGCTTCCTATATAGAAGTGCACATAATTATTACAAGAAAACAATATAAAAAAGTATATAGTGTGAAGTTTTATTTAGAATTACATACGGACGTCAGCAATCGTCACCAATCTTTTAAGTCAGTTGGGAAACGCATCAACTGATTTCACAAAAAAATTTCTTTTTCTTATAAGTCACCACTTATCAAGGCTAAAAACACTCAAGGATAAGGATTAATGAGATCGATATATTGACAGTTGAATAATGACGAATACTATGAGAGGATTGAAAATCTTTATATACCACCTGCTCACAATAACAGTTGACCCCCAAAAAAGCAATTCTTCTCTCTTTGGCAGAAACATTGCTAATTGAATGTGAGGACTAAAAGACAAAAATAGGAGGGGAACCGAGAGTGACGAGTACTTAATAATAGTAGTTTTAAATCATCCTGCGCATACAAGATTATCTGTGTGTGTCTCTCCCTTTTGCTTTTTTTTCTCAATAAAAATATCAATAAAAATAAATAATAAAATAAATCAAGTCCATTTACACTTAGACAGCGTTTTATAGTTTTAGAGAAAATAGTTTGCTTCGCTTTTGGTGCGAGTTATTGATTCATACCTTAAAAAAAGGTCACTTTCAGGTTCCTGATGGATGTTCCCATTATGATAAAACCAAACCTGCATTAAGAATTATTTCATTTTATTTTTTTAATTTTTTTTTTATTAATGTGTCACGTGTCACGACTTACCAATGCTAAAAAAACATTTGAGAGTAAGTGTTAATGAGATGGATAGATTGATTGTTGATGAATAAGGCCATCTAATCAAAAGAACAGCCCACCCAGAAAACTGCAATTTTCCCCCTTTGTCAGAAACATCGCTTATTGAATTTGTGCACTAAAGAAGAAATTAGGGGGACACAAAAGTGACGAGCACTTAATAAAAGTAGTTTGAAA
This sequence comes from Sepiola atlantica, assembly GCA_963556195.1. Classification (NCBI taxonomy): domain Eukaryota; kingdom Metazoa; phylum Mollusca; class Cephalopoda; order Sepiida; family Sepiolidae; genus Sepiola; species Sepiola atlantica. Next base: position 188,389,098 of record OY744520.1, on the reverse strand, counting down.
TCACTCTGCACATACGAAAAGGTTATCCGTGTGTGTGTGTGTGTGTGTGTGTGTGTTTGTGACTTTTTTCCTTAGTAAAAATATCACTAAAAAAAACAATTTTAAAGGAAATCAAGTCCATTTACACTTAGACAACTTTTATAGTTTTACAGAAAATAATCCAATTAGAATTTGGTGTGAGTTATTGATTCATGGCATAAAAAAGTCTTAATTTCAGATTCCTTCTGGATGTTCCCATTGTGATAGAATCTCAAACCCAACCGACGCTAGACAGACGAATGTTATTGTCAAGTATTTTTACTATAGAAATTACCACTGTTTTTTTTTTCTATTTTGGCAGCCATTGTTCATGCCTGTTCTTAATGTCATTGCCTCGAAGCAGAGCCGAGACAAGGGTTTAGCTCTACTTGAGTCTCGAGCTATCATCGTATTATGGGCATTACTATAGAACCACCACTGCCCATCAGCTCTACTCTCAGCACATTACAACCTGCCATTCTGTTGGGGTGGAGGACATCTTTAGAGAGAAGAGATGCCCAGTGGGAGAAATGGACGTTTCATGGGTGGCTTTGACAGCTGCAATTTGTTTCTTAAGCCCACGTCCGACCAATAAAAGTTGCTCCCTTACATTTTACTGCCTTTTATTTAATTTAAATAATGGTTTTGTCTGGTTTCTGTCCCAGTTTCGGGTTGATTTAGAGCGGCATTGCAAATGGGTGCATGCTGTTTGCTGTTTTCAAAAGGGACTAACTTGATTTGCTTAATCCTGATATGCGGAAAAAAAAATTCATGTTAATTATACAGAAGTACCAATGAGAAATACATGGTCCACGTGTTCATTGCATTTAAAAGCCATCTCCTTGTATATGTATGTGTGTATATGAGTGTATCAGCGTGAGAGCATAAGTGGAACAGTATGTGTGCATGTATGTATGTATGTATGTTTGTAAATAAGTGTGTGTAACAGTGTTTGTAAATAAGTGTGTGTAACAGTGTTTGTAAATAAGTGTGTGTAACAGTGTTTGTAAATAAGAGTGTAGAAGCGTGTGTATGTGTGTATGTATGTAGCAGTGTTTGTAAATAAGAGTGTAGAAGTGCGTGTGCACGTATGCAAATGGAAATCTAGCAGAGGATGCCCTCTTCTCTTCCCTACAGCCTTTTTCTCACAGAAGATAGGTTGCTAGTCTTTCTCTACTCTACCGTTATTACTATGGTAAGTGCTTGACTTAGCTCCAATCTATGCCCCCCCCCCCTTGTAAAATATTCACAACAAGAACTCGTTTAACTACAACCACTGTAAATAATTTTCCTTTCTTCCTCTGCATACCTAAAAAAAAACCTTCCATGAGCAAAGTTTCTTTCCAAGAACTATCCATCTGTGGAACACAATACGACGGGTCTGCTTCCCAGCTGACTACAACATGGTCGTTTTCAAGTCCAATGTAAACAAATTCTTGTTGAGCCGTCCTCTTTAGTAATCAAATTCTGACTAGTTCCAAGAATCGTTACCAAGCCTCACGGTGTTGTATCACCGTCCACTTGACAAACTTGGTAACCCTTATCCTCGAGTGGCCTTTTGGCTTTGATAAGCGGTGACTCATTAATACATGAAAAATGTATATATGAGTATAGTTGTATGTATATTTTAGTGTAGCTGCATGTGTGTATATTACTGTAGTTGTATGTATATGTAAGTGTAACTGTTTTTATATGTGAGTGTAGCTGTGTTTGTGCATGTATATATGAGAGTATCTGTGTTTATGTGCATACATTTGAGTGTAGCTGTGAGTATAAAAGTGTGGATATTGTAACTGTTTATGTGAGTGTAGCAGTATATATGAGTGTGTGTCTATTTGAGTGTAGCTACATACCTGTGGTGTGAGTGTAGCTATACGTGTATATATGAATGTAGCTGTGTATATGCATATGTGTGTAGCTACATGTTCATGCATATGTGTGGGAAAATATGTATATATTAGTGTAGCTATATATATATACATATCAGGGTATAGAAGTTTACTTGAATCATTGCTGGCAAATAAGTATATAGGTATTTAATAAGGCTGTATACAATGCAGAATAAGCGGTGAAAGAGATGAACAAAAACAAATAAGACAATTTTTTTTTTCCAAAAAGTTATCTATTTATTGTTACAGTAATTTTTTTTTTCACATACTGTTAATAGAATCTGGGATGGTGGAATGAATGAATGTATATATAGTCTCGGAAGTTTCTCAACCATTAAAACTATATTAAAAAAAAAAAAAAAATAAATAAAAAAAAAAAATAAAAATTAAAAAAAACTTATAGTCTCAAGTCTTCCAGTGGAAAATCACTCATGTAAATCAATTTATTTTTTACAGTTATTATATTAGTTAGTTTCTAACACTATTTTAAGGGATCATCAGTTGTTTACCATGAAAAACTGTTTCGGGAATTTAAATATATATATATATATATATATATATATATATATATATATATATATACAAATGAAACAATGAAGATAAATATTATATCTTTATATTAGATCCTATCGTTATAAATCAATGCTGATATTTTTTTTTTCAAAAAAGTTATCTATTTATTGTTACAGTAATTTTTTTTTTCACATACTGTTAATAGAATCTGGGATGGTGGAATGAATGAATGAATAAATATATATATATATATATATATATATATATATATACACATGAAACAATGAAGATAAATATTATATCTTTATATTAGATCCTATTGTGATAAATCAATGCTGATATACTAGATACAGCAATAATATAAGAAAATGAATGATTAAAATAAAAATTGAATAAAATACAATATTTATCAATTGATCAAGTATTCAAACAAGGAATATAAAAATCTTTTTTTCTTTTCCTCAATACATGGACTTTCAAAAATAGGGTCTTTTCATCAGAGAAAAAATCAGCAAGTTTTTTTTATATTCCTGGTTTGAATACTTTATGAATAAATGAATATTGTATTTTATCCAGTTTTAATTTTCATCATTCCTTTTCTTATATATATATATATATATAAATTAATAGATTTAATTTGTAGGATGTTAATGTAAACATTATTTGCTTATAAAAGGCACCTTAGAATGTTAATTTTCGCAGTTACCCTGACAAATTCCTTTTTGGAGTGAAACACAAACGTTTCTGTGTAGCTTGATTGCCATAAGTATATTTCATACTAATACTAAGCTGTACTTATGCATTGACAACTGTTGAAGTAAATACTAAAACATATATAAACAATATATTATTTTATGATATACATACATAACATAAAACATTAGTATATATATTTAAGGGCCGTTGCTTCACTGGTCTCCATCGCTCACTGGGTTGGCGTCAGGAAGGGCATAAAAAATCTTGCCTCAACTAAGGAAATGACTTTCAAAGAAAATCTGTTGCATTTCCGGTTATGCAATTTAAATAATGACCTCACATTAGTAAAAAAAACACTTGCTGTCCCACATTATAATCTGCGCCTTTCTATAATTAAAGCCTTACTTATTCGAGCAAAGAAATCCACCATCAATAAAGCTCGATATGAGGGGGGAGAAGGCATACTGAAATGCCTTTTAATATATTAAAAGAAAAAAGTTTTTAATCGAGTTTCTCAATAAATTCACCAGTTTTAGTTTGCATAGCTCCTCACGTGCCCGATGAAGACTCATGGGAGTCGAAAACGTTAGCAGTTTTGGTGAGTTCCTTTTCACACTCGAACAGAACATTAGATCATTAGTCCGTCAACATGAAAAGATGGATCAAAAAAGAAACAAACAGAAATTGTCCCTGTTGTTTAATCAAACATGCATCAATGAAGAAATGCTGCCTAAGTATGCAAATATATATATATATGGGAAAGTTCATTTTTATAAGTATCTTTAGAATTTTAAACATAAAGAAAGAGGCAAAATGCCTTCAAAAACCATGTGTTAGATGCAGATATTTTTATTAAAATCAAAATAAAAAATAAAAACATTATTTTTTTTTCTTCTTTATCTTGATTTTTTTATCTAATATTTCGCTTGATATAACAAGCCTCGTCAGACCTTTAGACAAATAAAAGGTATTAACCTTATTTGTTTTTCATAATAATCCTTCCTGGTCTTTTAGAAGTCACGTCCGATGTTGTGTGGACTTAACGGTGTAAATGTCTCTTTTAAATTGAAATGCAGACACATATACACATTTAAATGTTAGTTGATGTGTTATGCTTAAATGTAAAATATCATATTCATCGCTTTAGGTGTGAATTGAATAAATGCACTGCATTGACTGAAAGTCGTGTTAGTATTACCAGACCATCTGACACAGCACATGATAATAACCTTTTGTTTAAATCTATTTTTAAATACATTGTAAAACATCACATCTGAAGGGAAATAACTAGTCCTCCTGACATTTACATCCAAATCATAATAATTATTTCAGTTTATGTTTGTATAACAATGTCTGTAACTATGTACAGCAGTTGTACTAGCATCCATGTTTATTGGTCCCCCGATTTATAAAATCGGGGGACCCATGTTTTGAGGCATGTCCGTCTGTCCGTCCGGATTTTTCTCCGCAACCATCCATTGAATTTCTCTGAAATTTTGCATGAAGTTGTAACTTTGGTCAGGTTAGAAAGTAGCATTCTCCGATTTTTGAAAAAAATTCTGGTTAGGCCCCCCAGGGGGTCAAAAGGGCCCGAAATGGCAAAAAATGACATTTTTTTGCCTCATAACTTTTTATCCATCCATTCAATTTTTCTGAAACTTGGCCAAAATATGGAGGCAATTGTTCCTAATAGAAAATAAGTATCGCTGACCTTGGAAAAAATCTAGTTCGCGTCCCCAGGGGGCTCAAAAGCCCCAAAATGGCAAAAAAATGACCCTTTTCTCCCATAACGTTTGATCCATCCATTCAATTTTTCTAAAACTTGGCCAAAATGTAGAGGCAATTGTTCTGGATATAAAATGAGCATCATTGACCTCAGAAAAATTCTGGTTCGCGCCCCCAGGGGGTCAAAGGGGGGGTCAAAAATGCCCCAAATTGCCCAAATTTACTGCATTTTACACTCGCCACATCGAGTCACATACAGAGGGGGACCACGCATGCGCAACTTGTATTATTATTAGTAGTAGTAAAAAAATATGTGACTGACAGAATAAGGTAAGTAAACAAGCAAGCTGTTAAGATACATATTATTTTAATTTTAAATTGAGTGAATAGTAATGTGAACTTACTGCAGATTTTTTTAAAAACAGAATCTTTAAATTCTCTCTGATAAATACAAGAAATTTTTTTAACTCAAGTCATTTTATTGACATATTTTCTTACAAACTTAAGAAAACCCGACTACATTTTCTCACCCACCTAAGAAAACCCGACTACATTTTCTCACCCACCTAAGAAAACCCGGTATTATTTTCCTACCAACCGAGGAAAACCTGACATTATTTTCCTACCAACCTATGAAAAACAGACATTATTTTCTTACCAACCTAAGAACACTGCTCTATCCCCCAAATGAGGAGGTAATGGCTGGAAGGATTTTCTGTCTATAAGTAAGATTCGCATTGAGCATCACAAAATATACTTTTTCATACTAAGTACAGCAGTATTATAGTTTCAGCATCAGACAGATACAAAACCTATTTTATTATTATTAGATAATAAGCAGAAAGTTTCTTGGGATTAACTGAGGATCACTACTATGTACTTTTTCACTATGCTCATAACGCAATATTACTTTTTTTTGTCTTTACCGTGTTGGTCCCTAATATGGTTGGAAAAAGTTAAAATCTTGGAAAACTCTCTGAATTAGTCTTATACATATGGTTTTAATTTCAGTAAGATCGGACATACATATTTAACGTTTTAAAAATATTATGCCCCCATAGGTCAGTACATAGAGAAAGCATAGAGATCCAGGACCACTTCCATTGTCTTCCTCTGATAATTTTATACATATATAAATTTCATCAGAATAGGATATATTTGAAGTTTTAAGGGAGTTATACCCTCAATGCCGTCCGCTTAAAGATTCGGCAAAACTTCCAATGTCTTCTCCGGTAAATTCTACCTAAGAATACACTTTTAGATTTTATGTAGATTCTCTAACCTTTTTTACGAATATCACACACACATATACATAGACATTGAGTTTTATATATAGCGAGATTAATCAACAACCATGTATAGATAACATTATTTTAAGCACAAATAACAAACTAATATTACAGAACAGTGTCTTTCTAGTTATATTGTCAAGTTTCAGAAAAATCTGTCAAAAAGTAAAGTCATTAAAAGCATCTAACTGAAAAAATAAAACGTTTTCAGTCAGTTTTTTTCGTAATTTCTTACAAGATGGAGGCTGAGGAAATTTTCAACAGGATGTGAAGAATTAAGAGTATCCGTTCCTGTTTTTGATATTTTTTCGAAGTTCCCAGACTCTGCACGAATGATATTTTCTTGCAGACAGATAGAAAAGCTCTTTAAACAAATGTGAACAAACTTGTTGACCTATCTTAATCCTCCCTTTAGCTTCTTAGAACGTGTGCCTTCATACGCACACTTTTCCCAGCATGCCTTGCGATTTTTATTTGATTTTATATTATAATTAGTTCTGTGTGTGTGTGTGTGTGTGTGTGTGAGCACGTACACACACACACACATACATCTATTATTATACTGAAGCTGAGTTGATCAACGTTTCTTTCCTCAATTTTTTTTTTCATATATACTTAAATGGCACAACATATGTGCTAAAATATTCTTTAGTTCTGGGATTGAGATATGTTTGAAAAAAAAAAAAAAGGATTAAAATTTTTCTAATTAGCTGTAATCTGAAATTGACAGAACAAGTCACCTATACCTCATTTAATAAAGTCCAAAAGATTTCAGACGTGTTTAATGAACCTGAAAGTGAGTTGCAGTTTTCTGTAATTATTTATTTTTATTACCTTTGACGGAATTCCATGCTAGCACGGGTATCTCATATATATATATATATATATGTGTGTGTGTGTGTGTGTGTGTGTGTGTGTTCACAATACAAGCATGTACTAATGAAGACAAAGTAACAAGCTGAAGAAAACATAATTAAATAAAACATTTATTGTATGCGGAACCGACTATGAAATAGTGTTCATTAAAATGTATACAAAGTGTAGGTGGAATAATGTATGTGTATATGTGTACGTACGTATGTGTGTATGTAAAGAGGGAAAGTTTTTGTACTGAATAGTATGTGCGTGTGTGTGTCGATTGGGAATGTCTATAGTAGAAAGTCTGAGTATTGTGTACGTATGTGTGTGTGTTGAGAAAAATTCTAGTGTTTTTGTGTGCGCGTGAGCACATGGTGATAGCAGCTGTCAGGGAGAAACACGATCTGACTGATGTTATCTGTAACAGGTCGTGAAAGAGAGAGAAAGAGGGAACCTATGCATCCCTTTTTATAATGCAGACGCACCTAGGTGGCACGACAAAGGGAGCTAAATCGAGTTTGGCGACACCTGGTGGTATGTGTGTGTAATTGTGTTTGAGAAGGGAGTTTATGCTACACCTCTAATGATACCGTTTCTGTTTTTGATATTTTTAGAAGTTCCCAGATTATGAACGAATGCTATTTTCTTGCAGACAGATCGAAAAATTCTTTAAACAATGTGAACAAACTTGTTGACCTATGTTAATCCTTCCTTTTAGGTTCTTAGGACGTGTGTCTTCATACACTCACTTTTCCCAGCATGCCTTGCTTATTTATTTATTTTTTTTGTAATTCTTTCCTTTGAGTCAAGAAACCTCCATTAGTAAGCAATCAACAGATTGAAGGAATTTCGAAAGGCTTTTTGATAAAAAAAAAAGCAAAACACTCAATGAACGAATAAAAAAAAAAATATAAATGGAAGCGAAAAGGAGAAAGAAAAAAAAACGTAAGAAAAATGGAACCAAAAAGCTATGGAAAGTCTGCAGAAACATGCGATTGTTCCTTTGACTAGCTTTTAGGGGATTTCCTTGGAATATTGGGGGAATCAGAACAAAGAAAGCCAGGTCTTTAGATTGAAATACTTTAGATTGAAAAGAGAACGGCATTAGATATGGTAAATACCCGATGGTTTTACAGAAAATTACCTTATAATTGGTTTCAGTGTGTGCATCATCATCGGTGTAACGTCTGTTTTACATGCTAGCATGTCTTGGACAGCTTTAAGAAATTGACGTCGAAACTAACCTATCTCTGTCCAGGTCTTTATTTATCCCTCTTTCTCTCAAGTTCATATTTATCACTTCCTGTTATGTTTTCCTTTGCCTACCCCTGCCAACTGACCCTGCTACCTCAACTGTTCTATATCTACTAACCCAAGAACTCTCATCTATTCTTTCAAAGTGACCATACCATCACAGTCTGCTGTTCGGCACACATCTCCATATACTGTCCAGATTTAATCTTTCTCTGAACTCATCAGATCTAAGCTGGTTTTTAAGACTCACATTCCACAACCATCATACAACTCTCATATCACTTCTCTCCATGCAACGCATGTCCTCAACCCTCACTGACCAGGTTTCACTTTCATACATCATGCCTGATAGACTGTTTACTTGGCGTGTGCATATGCATATTCATATACTAAAACTGAGTTAGTCAACGTTTGTTTCTCTAAGGCTTTATTCTTCTATACTTGAATGACACAAAATATATGCTAAAATATTCCATAGTTCTGGGATTTAGTTATGTTTGAAAAACAAAAATCCATTTTAATTCTTCTAATTAGCGGTAATTTGAAATTAACAGAACAAGTTACGCATCTCTCACTAAGCTATCTATGTATTTCTCTCGCCCTTTCTCACTCTATGTTGATTCAAACACTCTAATAGTTTTTAATGCATCTGTGAGCATTTTCAGCCAATTTGCATAGTGTGGTCGTACACACCATAAGCACGTATGTAAATTAGATAGCTAAATAATAAGTTTCTTTTATATTATGCCATCAAGATAATATAGAAGTAAAGTTCAGTTATGCAAACATTTCTTAACAGATATGCCACAGTTTATGAATTTTCGAATGAAATCAAAATGGAACAAATAGTGGTATTGGCTGTGACCCAACGGGTCATGGATACGTCTAGTGTAGTATATATATATATATATAACTATATTATATATTTATATATATTCTTCTATAGAATTAATAAAAATTAATATATTCTTCTATATATATATATAAAATAGTAACTGTATGTGTGTGTGTGCGCCAGATCTTTGTGTCTTATGTTCACTCAAACTGCTGGACAGAATTGCTTGAGAATTGGCATATCGACTACAGACATATATCACTTCAAGGCTTGGGGTCCCTGGGGGGCACAACTCATTGAAAACTGTTTTCCCTTAGATTCAAATGAAATTAAAATCATAGGTAAAATGACCAAAAATGATGTCTATTCCCAAAATTTCAGCAAATTTTGATAATATTATGATGGTCCCCGCCCCCAGCTGAAAACTGTTTTCCCTTTGATTCAAATGCAATTTATACCATAGGTAAATTACCAAAAATGATGTCTATTCCCAAAATTTCAGCAAATTTTGATAATATAAAGAGCCCCCCCCCCCCAGTGAAAACTGTTTTCCCTTTGATTCAAATAAAATTTAAACCATATGTAAATGATAAAAAATTATGTCTATTCTCTAAATTTCAGCAAATTTTGATAATATTATGATGGTCCCTGGAGGCACAACCGTCCACTGAAAACTGTTTCCATTTTGATTCAAATGTAATTATATATATATATATTTATATATATATATATAATCAAGGAGAATACCTCTGTCTGTGCATGTCTGTCCCTAAAAACGAAGACATACTAGGAAGTGTACTTTTGATATAATTGTATTCACATGCACAATTTGCATGTGAACATAATAGAAGTATTTTTGCGTCTCTGGCTTAAAGAAGCTAATGACAATTTTCAAACATGGTACACAATGAAATGAATCTATTTATTAGCGTTACTTTAAGATTATAAACATATATCTAAATAAGATATCTAGCTGACAACATCAATGTTGCTGTTAAAGTAAACTCTCCCTACCATGATGCTGCATATGATGCTATTCCACACTCTAACCTGAGCAACACCGGGTAGCTCTGCTAGTATATATATATATACAGGGTGGGCAAAAATAAGGGTCCTATTTTAAAAAATTCATAACTTTTTTATTTATTGATTTTTAAAAATTTTTTTTTTAGAATAAGTAAAGGACCCCTTCCGAAGCAAGCATGAGCCGTATTAGCCCTAAGGAACGTACCCTCATTTAGAAAACATTATTTTTGCTTAAAAAACTCAAAACAGTGTAAAAAACAATACTTTAGTTTTTGTAAGTTTTAAGAAGTGTTTTTCGGCTAAAATTGTTTTGTTTATTTCAAAAAATCTCGGAAGGGTCAGTCTACACACACATAAAGTTTGGTGAGTTTAACTTTTATTTTGTGGAAGTTATTCAAATTCAAGTTATTCAAATTTAAAGATAGGACCCTTATTTTGGCCCACCCTGTATATATATATATATATATATATATATATATAAATTCCCGAAACAGTTTTTCATGGTAAACAACTGATGATCCCTTAAAATAGTGTTAGAAACAAACTAATATAATAACTGTAAAAAATAAATTGACTTACATGAGTGATTTTCCACTGAAAGACTTGGGACTATAAGTTTTTTTAATTTTTAATTTTTTTTTTTTTTAAATATAGTTTTAATGGTTGAGAAACTTCCGAGACTATATATATATATATATATATATATACTAGACCCCCAAAATGTATTAAACTGTAGAAGTGAAATAGTAAGTAGCTGCCTACACAGAAATAAATTTACCTTAGGCTAACAATACATAAATAAACTAAACTATAACCTAACAATTTAAAAAACTAAAACCTTAAATAGAAATACAAGGAACCGCATGTTAAAATAGGGTCACCCATCATATTGACACAACAAAGAAACAGGATATAGGCCACTGTATAGAAAACAGAACAATAGAACAGGATATAGCAAGTAACAGTAACCGGATCATTGTTCGTGGGAATTCCAACGATTGGTGGAGAGAACAACAAAGAATCTGATTGGTTAAGTAGCTAGCCGTGTATATAAAAACACCCGGCAAAAATAACTCCATGCATTTTAGCCTTAAGATTCCCACCGGGGATGAAACGTGGGAGCCGCTGTGTAGCTTAATTGCCATAAATATATTTTCATAGCTTACTATATATATATATATATACAGAATAAAAAGTCACACATGGAAGCGTTGATGAAATGGCAATAATAAGGAGAATATTTTGAAAACCTGAACGTTTATTTATGTTTTTTAAAATAAATTATTTATTTACTTTAAAAACTTGAGTACTTTCGGTGATATACACCCTTGTCAAAAGTATAAGCCTATTTTTTCCTCTTCTTTTTTCGTTTAATCCTTCTTGATTGAGACATATTTATCGCAGTCAAGTTGAAATTCGTCTTGATGTTATCGACAATTAATGTTGATATGCCGCTGTGTGTAGCACGCGGTTATGTGAATAAGGAAGAATGAAAAGTCACACATGGAAGCGTTGATGAAATGGCAATAATAAGCAGAATATTTTGAAAACATATTTTAAAAACCTGGACAACGCATACGTATATATTTTAAATTATTTATAAATTCTAAGCTTTCTTTATCTTTTTGTCATTAAGTATCTTTCTTTCTTTTTCTTGTCTTTTCATATTTTTCCTTTTTTCTTCTTCCATCTTTGTTTTCGATAATTAACTTAACGCTGAACTGTCCCTATCACATTTAAAATAATTGCCAAGGAAGACATATCGAGGCATGATGCATCTCTCTATATATGTATATATTAATTTTCAAATATATTTGATGTTTCACTATTTTTGCTTTTTATTGGAACCTAATATCCTCTAGATGACAATATAGCATTTCAATGGATGATTGTTTTACCACCTCATGATGGATTAGGAGATTCATCATTACAAAAACTTTCTGCTCATGAATACGTGACATCTTTTACTTTTTTGATAACTCATAAATGTTCTGTACATTTTTTTCAAATAATATTTACCAATATTTAGTAATTTATTGGTTTTTCTCTTTCTGCGGAAAATATCTATTTCTTTGAAAATCCATGGGTTAAAGGACTTTTTCATAAATCACTCTTTGTTGGAATATTTGATTATGATAAACTTATACAGTATGTAACTTTGCTTTTATTTTATTATTACATTCTTACCTATATATATGTGTGTGTGTATATATATATATATATATATATATATACAGTATACATTTTTATTTATACAAACATTATTGGTTACACATGTTTCGGTTGTACTCTTCATAGAAAGTCAACCTCTTCAGACCAAAGAATACAGAGACACCTTCTCTGTATTCTTTGGTCTGAAGAGGTTGACTCTCTGTGAAGAGTACAACAGAAACATATATGCACATATGTAACCAATAATGTTTGTATAAATAAAAATGTATACTTAACAACAGCTCTACTTGTTATTGAGCACTTTTTATAAACACTCAAGTTTCAACGGATTTACATCTACAGAAACCAATACAATACGTGTATCATATATATATATATATATATATATATATATATATATAAGTCTAGCATAAATTCTGGGAAGCTAATACAGTGATTACAAGAGATTGACTTACTAGCAAATTAATTTTCCAATGAAGTACTTGGGACTAAACTTTTTCGTTGTTGGTTTTCATATAGTTTTAAAGTTGTAAAAACTTCCAAGACTATATATATATATATATATATATATATATACATATATATATATATATACATATATATATATATATACATATATATATATATACATATATATATATATATACATATATATGTATATGCTCCCTACTTATGGGTTGAGTGCTCTGGTAGAGGAAATAACGGTTTCCACTGGGCGTAGCACAATACTCTTCTGATAATAGCCGTTGGTTTTCTGTTGAATTTTTAGTAGCAATAAGTCTTCCCAGGATTTCAGTACAGTTTGTGCCCTTCCAGTGGAGGTCTGGATGGTGCTCTCTCTCTTCAGCCTTTCAGTCTCATTGACCCTTCACGAACATAATTATTATTGCTAGCGGGACCCGTGAAAATTCCACAGTTGTATCCTTGTAGGAGTTGTTGACATATTTTCATTCTATGGACGTTCAGTGCGAACGCAGACCCCACAATATTATTGCACCCCATTTGTTCAAACTGAAACATACTTATCTAAGTACTCTGGTTTATGTGGTTTCAGAATATATCTAGCAGTGGAGGTTTATCTGCAAAACACTTGTATGTGTTTATGGCATATTTTCAGGGCTTTACAAAGGAGTGTGCACTTGGAGCATACTTCTTTCTGCTGCAGTCAAGGAGCGGATAGCACATTTTTTATCCAGCAGTAAGGTGGCAAGTAAGTAGGGACTTATTTGAAAATAATGTTGGAAATGTCTTGAATTTTTCAACAGGTTATTCTCAGGTGCAGATAGAGTGGCGAAAGGAGCAGCTCCTTTTTGTTTTTTTTAGAAACGGGTAAAACCCTGTCCATTCTATGGAAATCCATGCAGGCACAGAGCCCACAATATTATTGTTCCATCTTTGTACAGAACAGATACTGCACTCTGATCATAGCCTGAACGTTATGAAAGTGTATTTTATTTCGATTTTACACTACAGCGACATTAGATTAAATTTTTTTTTTAAATGACGTTTTGCAGTAAATCTTTTGCTGGGTAGAGGGTAATAACGTACGTACGTACGAATATGAAAATGGCTTACCATATTATTATATATATATATTATTATCATTATCATTATTATTATTATCTAATTTATTTTCATTTTTCTTTTTTTCCAGGTGAGTTTATTTTTTTCTATTCCTGTGTCTCAAGAAAACAGATGAAGTGAAAATTAAGTTTTTTCCTAACCAGCCATCTGATGACAGTCACAAGCTAAGTGGCATTTATTATTTGTTTTGTCGGTGTTAGCACAATGCCAGTTTGTAAGCGTCAGTCCTCTTTTCTTTTTTGATGTTTAGGTTGTGCACAAAGATACAGAGAGAACATTGCATTGCAGGTCTTTTATGTCCTTTTTTCATGATTGGTTGCAGAAAAAAATTGTGTTTCGATCTAAAAGATCTCATCAGGCTGGACTGTTAAACCATAAGTATATTTTAATCCCATTAACAAGCTCTACTTATGTATTGAGCACTGTTGAAGTAAATACTGTGTATGTATATATATATATATATATATATATATATATATAAAACTACAAGAGACTTCTGTATGTGATGACGAAAAACCGTTTCGGAATCATGAAAAATAACGAAAAATAAAATATTTAAAAAAGTCTTGGAAACGATCGTATGCCTAATAATAGTTGGTTTTGAATTCTTGGAACAGTGTTAAAATTTTATTGATCTCAAATAACTTATATATATATATATATATATATATGATTATTTTTATTTATACATCCATGTACATAATATGTGATACTGGTATGTCGATGTTACCGATCAACAGCTGTTAAAAGCTGAGATCTCATCAGGCAGAATAATTTGATCCTTCCCTAAGGTCATATTTGGAAAGAATTAAGTTGGAAGAAAAGAAAACGAAATTCAAAATTTAAGGTTGAAAGATCACGTGGTCAGATGTGAATAAGCTCTATTTGATATTGAGCCCCCTTTATAAGTGTTACACCGGCCGTTCTAACAGAAGGGAAACTACACCGGTTCTCACTATAAATAGTGCGAGTAGACAATCACCAGGGAGAAAAAAGGACAGTATTGTAACTGTCTAGCCGAATGCCAGTCAGTTTCCTTACCTTTGTACCTTTTATGTTAATACACTTGTTATCTTAACCCAACCTCGACTTGATTTCTACTTTTTACTGTTGGACTACTTCACAACAATAAGCTTGGTTGAAGGTTGAAATTCTTTGGATTTTTAACCTGTGGATGTTTACCTTACCTGGATTACTATATATATATATATATATATATATTATATAGCACAATTAACCAAAATTTTAAAAACATACTCCTCCCCGATTTAAGACAAATTTTTGTTAACAACACGAAAATAATACATTCTTAAACTTATTTATCAAAATAAAAAAATACTCGAAATTAATTTCATTAAAACCCAGCAACCCACAATAAATAACATTACGTATGAAACAAGTAACAACATTTTAAAATGTTTAACATAAATACAATTTATACTGTGATGCTGATTCTGGCGTCCCAGAATTTAAATTGTAAACGTTCTTCTGGAATTGCACCGGTTTGTTGCTTTGATGTCTTACGACTTCACATGTGGCGTTCTCAGCTGCATTTGAAATTCTCTTCATTTATCCAGTTTTTTGTTCATTACTTTTTTTTGTCACCTGACGAAGAATCGAAAGTGCTCGTTATACTTATGAATATTGATTACTCTTTTTGATTTTGACACAAAAAAAATTAGGAAAATCGAAAAAAATCAAGAAGGTATAAGAAAGCAGGAGAATTCTTTTATGTTTATAATATTTGCTTATATATATAAGCAACAAACAAAAAACAAATGAAAAAAAATTATCAAAAACTCTGAGGAAAGAAGAGAATCTCAAAAACATCCGAGAACGCCGTATGTGAAGTCCGTAAACGTCAAAACAACAAAGGCAATTTAATATTTGCATCTGTCATGCACTTACATTTTCGAGCTACTTCGGATCATAATGCATCTTACAATTATCCCCACTTTCATGTCCTTTTGACCGTTAAGTGTTATTGCAATGATCTCTCCCAAACATTTATGCCTTCATTAAAACGCGTTTTTTATTATCAAGAGATCCGCTTTTAATCGAGGCAATATTAATTAAGAATTACTTTCGATTTGCAAATTCTCTTTAAGTGTTTCGAGAGTTATTAGCATGACATATGTTTAAGTCCTCTTATGTAAAAACGGCGCCATTTATCTTTCTTTCTTCCTCTCTTCTTGGGATGAAACAATAACATTTTCTTGAAACTGTCCGTTTCCGAAAACTCGATTAGCGTCAGGAATATGCGTAAAATTCTTAATGCATTTTATGATCATTCTTTAGTGATGGTTCCTCAACGATCTCAAATATGAAAAGTGGGAGAAAAACGGGTCGTAATTAAATGTTTTTTTTTAAACTATACGCCACGCTTAACATAGTCTGACACAAAGCTGAAAGCAGAGTTTTTAGCCCTTTTTTTTAACCCTTGTGTAAACCTTAAAATGAATAACATTTCTCGAGGAACCCCATTCGCTAATGGTAAATAAAAACTATTCGTTTATAATACTTCATCAGGAAGTTTTAACACTGACGCCTCCAACATCACTAAAGATATTCCCAATGATTGTTATATTTTTTTTAAATAACATCATAGGTTAGTCTATATCGCAATATATCATAATAACCGAGAACATATTGTGCGTGTTAAGTTATATTATGCCAGACGTTTGATTAAGGAATAAGATTCGAGTCAAAGGTTTACATTGGATAGCAGTGAGAGAAGTATTACAGCGCGTTTGATGTACTTGCGGCGTGGGAGAGAGTATTAGGTATTGAGGAGGGTGCAGTTTGTAAAGTCAAAATTGTGGGTAAAAGTGTTTCTGTGTATGACTAGTGCGTTAGTGGGATTGTTGTGTTTGAGGTCCTGTTTGTGTTCATAAATACGGGATTTTATATTTCAATGAAACAGCCAGAAATATAAAATCCTGCATTTATGAACACAAACAGGATCTCAAACGCAACAATCCAACTAACGCACTAGTCATATACAGAAACACTTTTACTCACAATTTTGACTTTACAAACTACACCCTCTTCAAGACCAAATACCACAAGTGCATCGAAAGTGCTGTAATACTTTTCTCATCACCATCTAAAGTAAACCGTAGTAATATTATGTATATTATTGAATTTCGAATTGATTCGAAATCCAATGGGGCAATTCCCTCAGAGGTTCGAATTCTGTTCACAGCGCCATATTGAATTAAGTACTCAGTGCTTAAATGTCTGACCAGTTGAGTTATTTATCTGCTTCCCATGGCAGGAAAATTAGACACAAGGTCAGGAATATGGGATTTGAAAGCCAGCACCCTAGAGGAAAAGCACTTTGGCCGGACGGAAATTGGCTGGGTAGCCTCGTCGACATTCCTTGGTAGGTGCGCCTTATGCAATTAGCAATAAACTAACCGCTTCTCAAAGGGTGAGAAGGCAAAGCCTGGGAAGGTGGACTTCCTACGAATGCACAGAACCATACCTTAGACCGAAAGAGAACAAGCCATCCTAAAAAATTGCAGAGACTTTGCCGGTCTGATTTTGGTATGAACTGTTTGACCAGTTAAGCTACAAACAAATAAACTTAAAAGAACACTAAATAGCAGGTTTATATAAAAGTTGAAAGGTTCAATTATGCATTCTTTGAGTTCTATTTGGCTGCTAGTCCATGAGTGGATAATCTACATGAAATTATTGCTTGGTTTACATATCAACTATTATGACTAATTCCTAGTCTAAAAGATCGGTTTACATAAAGGTTGAAATCTTCGATTATGTTCAGATAGGCAAGTCTATTCTCTGTGTTCTGATTAGCTGCTAGTCCATGAATGGATAATCTACATGAAATTATTGCTTGGTTTACATATCAACTATTGGAGCACTTTATTCCGATAAGTGTTAATTTGATTCTACATATAAGAAATTAAATAGAACGTCAAAAGTGCATTAGCTTATCTCACTTGTTCTTGCGAAACTCTTAGAGACGTCATGTGAAAGGCTCTGGGGAATCTCAGTTGAGAAATGCTGACTTGAAGTATTGAGTTTAAATGGAGCTATGGACATATGTTGGGGTTATTTGCATGTGCTTGTAAAAGCATAAATTCTCATGAATCAGCATGGTATGACTTTATATGTGGCATAATCACGTTGACATACCAGTTCTTGTTAGATCATCGAAGTTAAGCCACGTTGAGCCTGGTCAGGACCAGATGGGTGACTATTTGGGAATACTAGGCGCTGTATGCGAGAGGACAGCGACACCTTGGAAAAGCTGCAAAAACTAACGGCGTCAAATTCATCTCGCATAATTAAATGTAAGCAATGATAGTCTTTTTAGTAAAACGAATATGCATGCTGTTCTTTTATATTAGTTGTTGCATTGTACAGCTGCATTCAGTCATTCTACAGCCGTTGCCAGTTAGAAAGGTTGACATTCTATGGATGACAACCTCTATTTGCATTTGTCAGTCTGGGATTCTTGGCTATTTTAGTATTGTAGTGGGGGTCTCGTGTCGATATCGTCGACCTCCAACATACAGCAACTGGTATTCACAAATGGTCACCCATCTAGTGCTGACTAGGTGATCTAACCGGGGACAGGTGTGTCAACGGCATGATCACGTTGACCCACCAATTTTAGATATATCACCAAAGTTAAGCGGCGTTGAGCTTGGTCAGTACCAGATGGTGATCATTTGGGAGTACTAAGCTCTGCATGTTGGAGGACAGTAACACCTCCCCCCCCACAAAAAAAAAAACAAAGAAAGAAAAAACGTTTATCTCCCTTACCGAGGTATACAGGTGACTGGGGACCGTTATGAATTTAATAATTTCTAGAAACTTTGGCAGAAGTCAACTCAATCCGACCAGGATGAGATCCGCACCAAGTACAAGTTTTGACCGTCTCGATTTTTTTTAAAAACTGGATAAGTGTTTTATGAATTAAAAAAAAATTAACATGACATAATAGTAGAAAAAACATTACGTAAATATATTTTTAAAAAACTAAGCGACCTTTTTTTTTATAATCCATAAAATAGTAGACATATAGAGTATTTAGCATTAGTTTGAATCGAATTATTTTTGCTTAAAAATATGATTTTTAATGTTTTTTGCAAATGAAAACAATACGTAAATACATTCATCGTAGTTACTTACACTCTTATGCAAATACCAAGTAGCGTATTTCTTTCCACAAAGTCTCACCAATATTTTGCTTCGTATTAGCTATAAAGCAGTAAGAGCTAGGTAAAGATGGAAACTGACGTACCCAGGTACCAACACCGCTCAAGAAGTGAGTATAAACTAGTAGTAGTAATCAATATAACATAGAAGTAAAGAGACTTATTATTTTAAGATATGCAAAAAGAATGTCTTAACAGATATGTCAGAGTTGATCAATTTTCAAATGAAATTAACGTAGAATAAATAGTGGTTGTGATCCAGGTACGTCTAGTGAATAATACACGTGTGTGAGGGCACATCGGCTGAAACGTAGTATCATATACGTTCATGAGGACAATAGTCCGAAGATAAAACAATGTAAATAATGGCACCTCCTCATCCAAAGAATTCAGACAAAAGATGAAAAAAAAAAAAAACCTCTTCCAACTCCTGACTCTCCCAATTTTCTAACCTGAGGCTCAAATAATCAATTCTGAGCATTTTATTCTTGTGTAAACAGGTGATTTGGCACAAAGGAGTCGAATTCCTGGCAGGATGATGGAGACGAAGAGGTTAAAAACAATTTATCTATATTATGTGACCTGACTGCTGTCAAGGGGGGAAAAAAACCCAGGTGCTTTCAACCGAAAACAATTCTTTCAAGTAGTTTTGACACCACCTGTCGGCAATGATGACCAATTTACATGGCACTGACTTGTGTCTTTGAGCAAATTCTTCAGATTCTTGTTCATTCTAGTTCTCTTTGTTTGCAAAAATGGCTTTCGGTTGGAACTGCTAAAGCCTTGCACGAACGAGTACAAAGGCAAAAAGAATCAGTAAACATTCGTAAAACAGTTCCATATCAAAAATAAAATGGTTGGTTTTGTGCCTATTGTGTTTAAGAATTTGGTTATTATCGGTGATTTTTTTTTTCTTTCGTGCCACCATTTTTTTTATAATTATAACGAGAAGAATCTAGATCTGCGGATTAAATAAAGGGTTCAGTTCGAAATTCCATTTAGACTTATGAGTTTGACAAAGATTTCCAGAGTTCAAAAAGATGCACCTAAATAGGGTCGGAGGTTACATCGGCTGAAACGTTTTGAAAATATCATACAAGATGGGAATAGTAGTTTGAATAATCAAAATAATAAAAAAATTATAGTGGTTTAATAGTTCAAAGGAAAACATGACAAAAAACAGCTGACAAAACAACATATTAACCGACCCCAAAACAGGGAGTCTTACAAATTGCCGAAAAATAGTCACTTATGTATTTTAGGTAAAGAAATAATGAAATAAAGAAAATCAGGAAAAGTTTTGTACAAATTTTTATTTTAAATAATTTATTTGACAAAAATAAGTAATCAAATAGGTAGTTTGATTTTTTGGTACTTCTACACTGAAATAATAACGTTATTATTTAGAAAGCCATTCTTAACATGGGGACTTTGTTAACTATTCTGTATTTTTACCTAACAATTTAATAAATAAATTAATAAATTTGGGAAAGTAAAACTCTCGCCAGAAGTTATATTACGGAGGAAGTTTAATAACGGGAACTAAAACTGAGCCAACACCGTTTGCTGCTGACTCACTTCTAAACTGAGTCGGTTGATATTCCGGTTTGCCAGACAGTTTCTTTGGAAAAAAAACCAGACTAAACCTTTTTCTAAGCCCATAACTTCAGTGATGTAAGCTCTTTTTTTTTTTACATTGTTCGACATTGCAGCAACGTTAAATGTTCCATGTAGCTTTAAACTATTTCAACCATTTTTTTTTTAATTTCTGTTTCATTTTTTCTTTTTATTTTGAACTATGGCGTTTTTTTGTTTTTGTTTTTTATCAATTTTATTTTTGTAATAAGATTTTGAAAGTTTAAATTTAATTATTATGGTGTTGTTTAGTTCCTATTTATTTGCCTCCACACGAGGCTTGAGTTAAACAGAAGGTCGGTTTTTGATGTGGGGAAAATCCAGCTCTCTAAAAAAGAGGCACTCTGGATTGGAACAAGAACTGAAATTGCCTGAGTCTAGAAGAATTTTTCCTTGTCTGACCGATGACAGAACAGATAAAGTGGATTATCAGAACATATACTACACTTTGATCCAAGCCAAATCGTCATGGTTGGCTTTGTCTTTTTGAAAGCACATCAACACTTTTTTCGGTCATGTAATGCTTAAGCATGAAGTTAAGCAACGGTGAGCCTGGTCAGTTCTAGATGGGTGACCATTTGAGAATACAAGGTGCTGTATGTGAGAGGACAGCGAGATCTCCCGAGATTTACTTTAATATTCCCTAGAAACTTCCTCCTTTGAAGGAAGCCGGCTTAACCCACCATCGGTGAATGTGGCACAAGGAATAACACAATACTTATTGTAAATGATTCATTGTATGATATTAATTGAACACTAGTTGCTATTTAACCAATAGCTGGGGGGGGGGGATTGGGGGTTCATACCTTTCACAACAATATTACTGCATAAATTAGCACAATGTATCTGCTAGGATTTGAACTTGGTATACTTAATTCTATAGTCCTTGAAGGTATCTATTAGATTGGTCACGCAGCCCCAAATTAAAAATAAATAAAACTGTTATTGGTTCAATATCTGGAAAAAAAGTTTATTGTAAACAGAAAATAATTATGACAACGACACTCAGAAAGTGCATACTTCCACCAAGTTTCATCATAGATTACTAACTGAATTTGAACTCTGTTTAACCGATTCCATATTCTGAGTTCTTATTCATTATACTACTTGTGCCTTCTCCAATGAAGTTAGGTATTCCTTAATAAACATTTTACAAAGTCATACCCATAATACTTTGAACACTGGAAAGTTTTTAAAAGAATTGGATGAACATCCGGAGGGGGTGATCAACTGTTGGAATTTGGACTTCTGAGAAAAGTTCTGAAAATATTATGGCTTTTTATGAGTTTATACCTAAGAACTACCACCAGATATTTTTTGTATGAAAAAAATAATTTGTTTTCTATAATAATAATAATATCTGTATTTCCATTAAGTACTTTTCAGGTAAGAAAATATGAATATACATTGGGGTAAATATTAAATAAAAGAAATGGATTATCCAAAATTGTCCCCTGCGGTATGTGAAGATATCAGATGCAAAGACTTATAGAAGATAAGCAAAAAAAAAAAATATATTTAAAAACTAAAAAAAACTGATGAAGACTTGAATCGTTTCATCTTATGTCCCTTGGTTTCAGGGTACAAAAATATGTGGACAGGAAAATAAATAGGTTAAAACAAATTGATGTCAGGTTGGGGGGCAATAAATTTTTATGTAAGATAAGTATTTGATTGTCAACATATGTCTTTTACAGACTTGTAGAATCAGGTTTCATGATATCAGCTTGAAATACAACCACAAACACAAAGAAATGTAATTTACTTAAAGATAAAAGGTAAAAACCCATATTAAACTGTAATAGCACTCAAGTGCGCAGATACCTCCACTATGGCTCAACAGCAAAAATACAAATTATTAAATTAAAGAAATGGTACGATCATATAGTGATTATTCGAATTCTGATTATAAACATAAGTTATTATGCTCCAAAATACGATTTCTAGATGCGTCAAGGGAGATTGTCAGTGATATACTGCTCTCAATGCGGATGTCAGGTACTTTCGCATCATATCAACTTAGACAGCTACCCCGACCTGAGACTGGTAGATTCAGGTTGCTTCCTTCAAAGCGAAAGTACTACATGTGAATACAACAAAACTTTTTAAGTGCAAAAAACTCAACCTCTTATATTGACTTGAGATCTCCAGCTTCAACCAATCAGAAATGGAACTTCCATGAACAGAGTTTCTTTCCAGGAAATTCTCATCTACGGAACACAATACTGCGCAACTAAATAGTCGTTTTCAAGTCAAATATCAACAACTACCTGTCGAGCCGTCCTCTTAAGTAATCAAATTCTGATCGTTCCCAATCCTCTCATAGTATTGTTTATCATTCAACCGACACTTTCATTAATCCTTATCCTCGAGTAGTCATTGGCCTTGGAAAGTAGTGACTCATCAGTTTAATATAAACCAAAAAACACATAACTAAATACCATGTAACTTCCGTGCACAAGAAATCATGTTTCGAGGATCTCTTATGTCATTTTTATAAAAATAAAAGCTGATATATTTTTTACAAACATAAAAGTTGTTATATTCTTTATAAACAAGTTATATTTTTATAAATAAAAATCATATTTTTTATAAACAAGTCATATTTTTATAAATAAGTCATATTTTTTATAAACATAAATCATATTTTTATAAACATAAATCATATTTTTATAAACAAGTCATATTTTTATAAACAAGTTATATTTTTATAAACATAAGTCATATTTTTTATAAACATAAGTCATAGTTTTATAAACATAAGTTATATTTTTATAAACATAAGTTATATTTTTAGAAACATAAAAGCTGTTATATTTTTTTATAAAAATAAAAGTTGTTATATTTTTATAAACGAAAAGTATATTTTTTATAAACGAAATTTATACTTTTTATAAAAAAAAGTTATATTTTTATAAAAAAGTTATATTTTTATAAACAAGAGTTATATTTTTTATAAACATAAAAGCTGTTATACTTTTTATAAACGAAAAAGTTCTTATATAATGAGTCTGATCATAACAAAATATATTATAATACTGGGAGGAGGTTACATCGATGAAAACGATGTGCAAATAACAACCAAGATGAGAATAGTAGTCTGAATAATCAAAATTATTCAAATTATCAATCCTTATCTGAAAAATTCTGAACCAAATATATTAATTGACAATTTTATATTTTATTGTACTGCAGAGGATTGACAGTCAACTTGAAACATACAAATTTTTCATCTCCGGTGTTGGTTTCAACCTCCTATAGAATGCTAGTGTTAGAATCGGGTCGTGTTCCTGACTATAAGCGAGTTCATAAAATCAAGCAATTGTTGCATGCAAAAACAAAGTAATAATTAAAAAACAAAAGGAGGTAGTTCAAATAAGGTTTATTGAACGTGTGTGTATGTGGGATGATGACGTGTGTGGTGTATGTATGTGTGTCGATAGAAAACAGTTCTTGAAAAGAGTATGTGAAGAAATGAGTCCGGCGTGGGAAAGTCCTTGAAAACCGTATACAAAGAAAATGACTTGAGAACTCTTACCGTTGTTGAACACGTGTTGACAGAGCGCTGGTGTCTTAGTGTCATTCAGCGAGGCCAATTGAATAGAGAAGAGGCCTTTTTCCGGTGTCCCTTGGTTATATATCCTTTAAGCGCAGATAACTCCTGGTTGCTTTCAGCGCCACCTAACGGTGAACAGCAACACCTACCGGCCGGTTAGTGCAGTTATGTTTTGAAAGGAGAAAATAACTGCTACACTAGCAGGTTTCCCTGCACTGTCTGTCGCAGAGGTGTAGGTGTAAACTCCATTGAATGCTCCCAGTGCAAACTATGGGTTCACAAGAAGTGTAGTGGTTTATCTAGGAGGCTGGTAGTTGACCCGGATTATGTTTGTTGCAGATGTCTGGGTGCTGCTATTCAATCGATGGTCGAACAATGTTGCTGGCACTCCAATTGATGTTGAAACAACCTTCTGCTACCTGAGCGACATGTTGAATGCTCGTGGTGGTTGCGAACGTGCTATCATTGCTCGGGGTTATGTTGCTTGGTGAAGGTTCAAGAAGATGCTGACGATCCTTGTATCTAGGCACATTTCTTTCAGGAGTCTGGGCAATGTCTTTTTGGCCTGTGTTCACTCCGCCATCTTGCATGGCAGTGAGACATGAGCCATAAACGCTTCTTATTTGCTGTGGCTTTGGCACAATGACCGTGTCATAATCAGATGAATATGTGGCAGAAAACTAGAGGAAAGAATCACTTCAACCATGTTCTATCAGAAGCATGGTATTGGGGATATTTTGGATGGCTGACGCACTCGATGTATCGGGTGGTTTGGTCATGTGCAGCATGCCGCCTCCTGCATATACTCAATAACATGCACGGATACACCAAGCATGAGGGTGCATGGTGAACCAAGAAATATTTGGCTTAAGTGCATAAGAAATGACTTGACTGCTTGCACCATGACTGGTATCAACCCTTTAGATCGTATCGCATAGAGAGCAGGCTAGTGTTGCCCACCTCGGAATCTGGGACACTCGTAGCATCTTAAATACGAAAACCGGACGATGATGCAAAGATTTATACATGTTTTAAATGTTCATTCATGTGTGAGTTCCAATGTGTGTGTGCATTCGTACTAACCATGACGAGACATTAATTGGATATTTGTTATTGAAACTCATTATGTTGTCTCAGGCAATCTGTAGTTATAACGTTGGGGTGTAGACTAGAAACTCGTGCTGTTTCCTCTAGCATTCTGTAGTGTCAACGTTGCGGTGTCGACTGAAAATAATCAACTTTTGGTAATGCCTGTGAGAATGGTATGATGACAAATAAACATATTACACTGCGCCGCCCCCCCCCCCCAAAGAAGGATGTAATGCCTGGGAGGATATACCATGACAAACGTACAGATACTACACTACTTCCCTCCCCCCCCCCAAAAAAAAAGGATGAAGTAATGCCTGGAAGTAAGGTCTCATCACAACAAAACAGATACTACACTACCCCGTCCTCTGATTTGAGCATTGAAAGATAATAATAGTATAGTTTTGGATTCAAACAAACATATACCAAATCTCCATTAGCGATAGATAATAGATGGTGGTTGCTATATTCGCAACATTTAAGCCTCTGTTTGGTATGGATTTGTAATCAGTTGTCTGACCTTTACTTGAAAAGAAAGCAAAAGAAAACCCCAAACAATTCAGTCAACTTAAGATAAATGGAGGCATTATAAAATTAAAGAAATCAAATAAAAACTTTTGAAAATAAAATAAATCTGTTATCATAATACTTTGTTATCATCATACTTTAATTTGATCAGTACATGAATGAAAACATAAAGAACCCTACACTTATTGTAAAGACAAAAAATGAGCTGAACACTTTTGAAGCCATCTTTTATCAAAATGAAACAATCTTCAATTAATAAAGTTTCATAGGAATTAGGATCAAACATCATAAAATGCTTTTGATCTATACTTTATATTATATTATATTTCTTTGATAACATCCACAAATTAAACATTATTTTTCAATCTATATCATAATCTCTAACAACATTAATCTTACACTTTAACTTGGATCTTGCATGAGTGTAAGTTTGTATGTCGTGATTGTAGATTGTATATGTGTGCAGGTTTTTGAGTGTAGCTTTTGTGAGTAAAGAATGTGTGCGTTTTTGTAAGTGTAGCTTTTGTGAGTGGAGACTGTGTACATGTTTGTGATTGTAAATTGTAGGCTACTGAGTAAAGACTGTGAGTAAGACTTCATTTTATTCTTAACTCCGATCTGAGCACCTTCAGCCTCAATAGCAGGGAGTCAGAACTAACTCTGCTGTCAATGTGCCCACCACAAATCCAACGAACCATAAGAAACTTTACTCGGTGGAATTAAATGAGACGAATTCAATTTGCATCTAAGTTTACTTAAAAATGATCCACCTGCTTGAAAGTTCGAAAAGGCGTTTGTAAATAGATTATTTTCAAAATGTCAAGTCGGAAACGGTTTTACATTAAACTTACACAGAAAACTGAACCCCCTATTAAAAATTTAACGATTTTTTTCAATTTAAAAAAATTTATAATCTAAAAAAATTACAATTTAATTTCTTTTTAGGATAATTATGATTACAATGTCTAATCGATATTAATGTTAAGTTGGTTTTTTTCACTAAAATGTCCAAAACAAAGCCAGAAATCAATGCGACGTCTATTCTGAATGTCTACTCAAAACGATTTTTGGTTAAAAGTTATGATGTGCGGCCAAATTGGTTGGCAGGTTAAGAATAGTGACCTCCTGCAAGCTTCCAACAAACACCGGAACAAAGGAAACCCTTCGACCCCACACAAGATCAGAAGTTCTTTGATTTCTCTTGTTATGTCCTTCTAAGACTAAATACTTTTATTCCTTACTTTATTTCATACTACAAACAATTTAACTCGACCATTTCTAGTTAACTGAATATTACTTTCGATCTCTTTGTTTCCCACTTTCATTTATTTTTACTTAAAGTGTGTGTGTGTCTGTGTGTGTAAGATACAGAGTTGTAGGGTCAGAAAGTATAAGGTCAGACTCCAACTCTGAGAATTCCAAAATATCAGACTCCGTTTCCTAGATTTTCCTAAAATCCTTACTCCAAGATTCTAAAAATTCCGACTCCTAGGATTCCCAAAATTTTGACTCCGACTCCTAGGATTCCCAAAATTTTGACTCCGACTCCTAGGATTCCCAAAATTTTGACTCCGACTCCTAGGATTCCAAAAATGTTGACTCCGACTCCTAGGATTCCAAAAATTTTGACTCCGACTCCTAGGATTCCAAAAATTTTGACTCCGACTCCTAGGATTCCAAAAATTTTGACTCCGACTCCTAGGATTCCAAAAATTTTGACTCCGACTCCTAGGATTCCAAAAATTTTGACTCCGACTCCTAGGATTCCAAAAATTTTGACTCCGACTCCTAGGATTCCAAAAATTTTGACTCCGACTCCTAGGATTCCAAAAATTTTGACTTTGACTCCTAGAATTCCAAAACATCCGAGTCCAACGATTCCAAAATATCAGACTGAAATTCCTGTATATTCAACAACTCATAGAATTCCAAAATATCCAACTTTGACTAACTCTTTAGTTTAAACACTTCAATATTCAGACTGTCTGGTGATTCTTCAGAGATCAAAAGCTCTGACTCTTACATCTAGCATTCTTACGAGTCTGACTCTGATTGCTTTCAAAACCTCCGACTCCAACTTCACAACCCTGGTAAGATGTCTTCTTTTAAGGTTTGATGGCAAAAATTGAAGTGTAGAATCAAGAAAGATCAAAATCTCGAAATTCATTTTCTTTCTTTAAGTCTCAACTTTATTATCTCGACTGAAGAATGTTGGTCTGTTTGCACAACGGTGCTTCTTTACAAAGATGCTGCCATTGCAAAAAAAAATTCCATATTAAAAATGAACAAAAGTATACATAGGGGACACTGAAAATAACTGACAAGTATAGGTATAATCACCATGTGATGTCAAGAGTGAAAAATACAGAAATAGCACCACACTGTTCAAATATGTATGGGAACAAAAAATTAAACTATTAGCTATAATATCGATTAGAACATTTTAAAATTAACTCCGTTTTCTTACGATATAAATTGTAACAAGTGTAAATTATGGTTAGAGGGAAAATATCAAATCATAAAATTGAAAACTAAATTAATTTATTAAAAAATTGTAACAAGTGTAAATTATGGTTAGAGGGAAAATATCAAATCATAAAATTGAAAACTAAATTAATTTATTAAAAAATTGTAACAAGTGTAAATTATGGTTAGAGAGAAAATATCAAATCATAAAATTGAAAACTAAATTAATTTATTAAAAAATTGTAACAAGTGTAAATTATGGTTAGAGAGAAAATATCAAATCATAAAATTGAAAACCAAATTAATTTATTAAAAAATTGTAACAAGTGTAAATTATGGTTAGAGGGAAAATATCAAATCATAAAATTGAAAACTAAATTAATTTATTAAAAAATTGTAACAAGTGTAAATTATGGTTAGAGGGAAAATATCAAATCATAAAATTGAAAACTAAATTAATTTATTAAAAAATTGTAACAAGTGTAAATTATGGTTAGAGGGAAAATATCAAATCATAAAATTGAAAACTAAATTAATTTATTAAAAAATTGTAACAAGTGTAAATTATGGTTAGAGGGAAAATATCAAATCATAAAATTGAAAACTAAATTAATTTATTAAAAAATTGTAACAAGTGTAAATTATGGTTAGAGGGAAAATATCAAATCATAAAATTGAAAACTAAATTAATTTATTAAAAAATTGTAACAAGTGTAAATTATGGTTAGAGGGAAAATATCAAATCATAAAATTGAAAACTAAATTAATTTATTAAAAAATTGTAACAAGTGTAAATTATGGTTAGAGGGAAAATATCAAATCATAAAATTGAAAACTAAATTAATTTATTAAAAAATTGTAACAAGTGTAAATTATGGTTAGAGGGAAAATATCAAATCATAAAATTGAAAACTAAATTAATTTATTAAAAAATTGTAACAAGTGTAAATTATGGTTAGAGAGAAAATATCAAATCATAAAATTGAAAACTAAATTA
Source organism: Sepiola atlantica (assembly GCA_963556195.1). Lineage (NCBI taxonomy): Eukaryota > Metazoa > Mollusca > Cephalopoda > Sepiida > Sepiolidae > Sepiola > Sepiola atlantica. The sequence goes on along the minus strand of OY744520.1, from coordinate 188,359,779 downwards.
ATTTATTAAAAAATTGTAACAAGTGTAAATTATGGTTAGAGAGAAAATATCAAATCATAAAATTGAAAACTAAATTAATTTATTAAAAAATTGTAACAAGTGTAAATTATGGTTAGAGAGAAAATATCAAATCATAAAATTGAAAACCAAATTAATTTATTAAAAAATTGTAACAAGTGTAAATTATGGTTAGAGGGAAAATATCAAATCATAAAATTGAAAACTAAATTAATTTATTAAAAAATTGTAACAAGTGTAAATTATGGTTAGAGGGAAAATATCAAATCATAAAATTGAAAACTAAATTAATTTATTAAAAAATTGTAACAAGTGTAAATTATGGTTAGAGAGAAAATATCAAATCATAAAATTGAAAACTAAATTAATTTATTAAAAAATTGTAACAAGTGTAAATTATGGTTAGAGGGAAAATATCAAATCATAAAATTGAAAACTAAATTAATTTATTAAAAAATTGTAACAAGTGTAAATTATGGTTAGAGAGAAAATATCAAATCATAAAATTGAAAACTAAATTAATTTATTAAAAAATTGTAACAAGTGTAAATTATGGTTAGAGAGAAAATATCAAATCATAAAATTGAAAACCAAATTAATTTATTAAAAAATTGTAACAAGTGTAAATTATGGTTAGAGGGAAAATATCAAATCATAAAATTGAAAACTAAATTAATTTATTAAAAAATTGTAACAAGTGTAAATTATGGTTAGAGGGAAAATATCAAATCATAAAATTGAAAACTAAATTAATTTATTAAAAAATTGTAACAAGTGTAAATTATGGTTAGAGGGAAAATATCAAATCATAAAATTGAAAACTAAATTAATTTATTAAAAAATTGTAACAAGTGTAAATTATGGTTAGAGGGAAAATATCAAATCATAAAATTGAAAACTAAATTAATTTATTAAAAAATTGTAACAAGTGTAAATTATGGTTAGAGGGAAAATATCAAATCATAAAATTGAAAACTAAATTAATTTATTAAAAAATTGTAACAAGTGTAAATTATGGTTAGAGGGAAAATATCAAATCATAAAATTGAAAACCAAATTAATTTATTAAAAAAAAACTTAGAACTTAGAAGTAAATGTAGACAGACGAACAAATACGTGTTTTGCTATTTGAGCCGAGAATAAGTAACAAAATATTTTTTTTTAAATTGTAGAATATAAAACAATTGCTAAAAGTATTAACAATCAATTTTATATATAAAACAAAAAAAAAAAATTTCTATCACTACTAATCAACACCTATATGGCATTGGGAACATTATTACCACATTTATGTTTATATTCTTTCTTATTTATTTATCTTTTTGTTAACTCTTTTTCTGTGGACAAGCCAAGCCTTAACCATATCAGCCATAGATCAAACTCTAATATGGTTTCTCTCATTCACTTTCGCCCCAGTTTGATTTATGCCTTGACCACTTGGACCAGCTGACCAATCTGACCCAAACCTGAGGCTTCGGACAACCGGGCAGTTGGAGGGGGTGATGATGGAGATAACCATTGCCAAGGAGTGTTCACCAAATAATTTGTATTTCCTCATATCCTTCAGACTCCATCTTGATTTCATGGTAAACTTCTGCCTTGCTTGTCTCAATCATCCATTATAGATTTCATCACTCCCCTATCCCCCACCTCCTGCAGTTGTCATTTTGTTCTTGGTTATTACCAGCTCCTTCTCCTTGTCGCCCATCTTTGTCTTTCCTTTATTTTATTTTTTTCCTCTTTTTCTTTCCTTTCTTTTTTTTAGTTTCCTCTTTTTTTCATTTTCTTTTTTTCATCTATCTATTTCTTTATCTTTCATTTTCTTTCTTTCTTTCCCTTTCATTTACTTTCCTCATTTTTATTTCTTTCCCCCCCCCCTTTTCTTTCTTTCTTTTCCACTTTTCTTTTTTTGGTTTCCGTTTTTCTTTTTCTTTTCTTTTCCGCTTTTTCTCTTTTTTATTTTCATTTATTTTTTATTGTTCTTGCCTCTCTTTCTTTCTGTCGCTTTCATTTCCTATTTCTTTCTTTTCTTCCGTTTTCCATTTCTTCCGTTTTCCTTTTCTTTATCTTTCCTCATTTTCTTTCTTTCTTTTCCTCTTTTTCATTTCTTTTTCCTTCCTCTTTTTCCTTTTTCTTCTCTCTCTTTCTTTCTTTTCTTCCTCTATTATCTTTCTCACCCCTACTTTCCGTTTTCTATCTGCTTCTTTCTTGTTTTTTCTTTTCTTTTCTCTTTTTACCCTTCTCCATTCTTATCCTTTTCTTCTTTCTTTTTCTGCTTCCTTCCTTTTCTATCTTCTTCTACACAATAAACCCACAACCGAAACAGGTATCTATATGAAACAGTGTAAAGTATATGACAAGTTATACATAGAGCAGACATCCCATTCTCCCCATAAAACGTGTATCTGAGAAACGGTGACACACGAAACGCACCTGTTATACATAATTTACAAACATAAGACACAAAAATGATAATTCGAATATAACAATATAAACATATTAATCAGAGAATCGTACATAATAGTCAAATCTAATAATATATATATATATATATATAAATAAATGAAACAAAGTTAAATATTTTATCTTTATCTTAGATCATATCTTGATAAGAGGATGCTCGATATAATGGATAGAACATTAATATAAGAATAAAGAAATGATGAAAATAAAAATTGGAATATAAAAAAATTGCTTAATTCTTTTTATATTTTCAAATTTATGCTAACCAGTAATACATTATTTTACTAATTTTTCTCCTCTGAAAAAAATAGCTTATCTTTAAAAATCCATGGATTAAGGAAAAATATTTTTTTATATTCCTTGCTAGAATATTTGATGAATATTGTAATTTATCCAATTTTTATTTTCATCATTTCTTTATTCTTATATATATATATATATATATATATATATATATATATATAAATATATATATATATCGCTTTGGTGGAGGAAATGATGGTTTTCATTTGAGTGTGAAGCAAGAATCTTCCAGAAAAAGAATTGAATCGTCTACGAAAATGATATCGTCTAAAAGTAATATAATTTCTTCTACTACAATAGCAAATTTGTTAGCTGAGAGGTTCGTTGTTTGCCTTGTGGTCGCGATCAAAGTGTAGTATCTGTTCCGATGGATACTGCACCCCATAGACTGGTATTGTCTTGGCTTCAGGGCTTGATTTACGCCGGTCTATGGGTCAGTCCTGTGCAGTTCTTGGAGGTCCACCCTCCCAAGCTTTGCCTCCCCTCTTTGGGGAGGAGTAAGTTTATTGCTTACTGCCTGAGGCGCCCCTACCGGGGAATGCCGACGGGGCTGCCCAGGCAATTTTTAAATGGCCAGATTGCTCACCTCTCGAGCGCTGGCTTATCTAATCCCACTTTTCCGACCTTGTGTCACATCTTACCGCTGTGGGAGATAGATAAATAACTTGTTAGCTGAGAGGTTAGATTATCTGACTGTCATGATCGGTAGTAACAAAAGTCTGTGGTTCGAATCTCAGGGTTGGTGCACTTGCTGTCTAACCACACTTGAACAGATAAAACAGCTATCTGTGGCTGACATATATATATATAAGTTAACAATGGTATTTAAAATTCCAATGACCAAGTCTTCATCCATAAATTCGCACAGAAACAAACAACCAGGGACCTTTCGTTCATGCAGCTCATCAGAAGACCATCAGATCACTTCCGGAGAAAAATCCTTAAGCAAGAAAAGCAAAAACCCTACCCTATATATATATATATATATTACTTTTTTTTCTCAATACTCGTTAAAAAAAATCCCCATAGACAAAGAAAAGTTACGAAGTGATTCATCTTTGTTTCCCTTCTTGTGGTTCTTTATTCCTCTTTTATAATATAAATCAGTAAAAAAAAATCCTCACTATAGATAATAATGGCAGTGCCTCTAACATTATTTCACTGCTTATTAAAACTTTGTACCTACAAAAATCTATTTATATATATATATATATATGAGAAAGGAAGGATGAGAATAATCCGACGTAATGGGAAATGAAAAAGGAAAAACATCTTTTGGTTTTTCCTTTTTCATTTCCCATATATATATATATATATTAATTGGATATATATATTAATTGGATATACAAATTCAAAAGACCCTTTTATTTCCAGCCTTAACTTTTAGCTATTTTCTAGAATCAAAATCATAATAAGGATTCTAGACGTAAGGTTCAGTCTCATTATATCTAGATTTTTATCTTGCTAAGTGGACATAAATAAAAGTGGTGCAATACTGTCTTCGATGGGGGATTAATTTTACCCGTCCTGTGATGGGTATTCTTCTAGTATATATATAATGCTAGGGAGAGAGAAAGAAAGCTCTATCATGTAATAACTGTCAAAATACATGAAAGCTATGGCCGAAAAAATGCAAACTTAAATGAAACAGAACATTGCCAGAGCTCTCTTCATCCGTCGACTCTTAAGGGAAATTCTTACTCAGACCATTCCTTCTTTGAAAGGTCTGTTCATTGTAGCTTTTTTATTATTAGTTTTTTTTTCCTTTTTAAAACCCATCAATTCATATAAGTAAACCGCAATATAGAAAGCATATTTGTTGACCATGCCTCTCGTCTGTATGGAGTTCTGATGGATAGTTCGGTTCATGTAGCATATACATTGCCACAGCTTGTCGGGTGCGGTTAGCATGACTGCAAATTGGCAGACGATGCTGATAAATCTACCGTTACCATAAAAATGTGGAAAGTGGACTTTGGGAGGAATTGATGGACTCGAGACGAAGAGGGATAAATAAAGACCTGGCCAGAGATTGGTTAGTTTGGCAGTCAGTTTCTAAAAACCGTCCAACACATGCAAGCATGTAAAACGACTATTAAACCGAATATGATGATGATGATGATGATGATGATGATGATGATGATGATGATGATGATGATGATGATGATTTGCTGCTTTTTTTTACATGAAGTCAAAAACAATTTTTAAACACATTCTCAGAACAAACACTTTTTTTTACTGTCGAGGTTACTGCTTATCAAGGCGAAGAGTCACTCGAGGATAAGGGTTAATTAAACAGGGATGAATGCCAGCCGAGAAGATGAGGAGCACTATGGGAGTACTAACATTGATATCGTTCATTTTGACCAATTCGCTCCATACACCGGATTGGGGGACACAAATGTTTCATGGGAAAATTACTTGAACTCATGAAGAATAGCAAATTAATCTTTGGTTTGTTTTCGGCAGCCTTGTAACACTCCCCTCCCACTATTTTGTTCTTTAGTTCTCACATTCCATGAGTGGTGTTTCTGATAAAGGGAGAAAAATTGCTGTCTTTTGGGTCGGCTGTTGTTTTGGGTGGGTGGTAAGTGAAATCTTCAATCCTCTCATAGTATTCATCATCATTAAACTGTCAGTCTATTCATCTCATTAACCCTTATTTTCGAGTGTTTTTTGGCTTTGCCAAGTGGTGACTTATTAGTAAAAACTACACCATTTTTGGTTCCATTTTCATTACATAGATTTAAGAGAAAGGGAGAGGAGAGGGACTTCTAACACCGGTATTATATAGACCTCCTGATACCTGGTATCGCATTCACCTTGGGTGGGTTGAGTTGGCTTCCTCTGTAACAGGAAGTTTCTAGGTAATATTAAATTTACAAGTCCCTAGTCGCATGTATATCCTCGTCAGGGTAGATGACGAAACTAGTTTTTGCAGTTTTTTTTGTTTTTTTTAGGAAAGTCTCACTGTCTTCCTACATAGAGTGCATGGTATTCCCAAATAGTCACCCATCTGGTACTGACCAAACTCAACGTCGCTTAACTTCGGTGATCTAACTGTGTCAATGTGATTATGCTTAATACCTCATCAAAGTTTATGGCTTAATTAAGCAAAAAAAAATCACGTAATTGTTTATAAGCCAGTCAGCAGGTAGAAATGAAATGTTTTCCATTTTTGCTTTTAGTAGGATAGGCAAAAAAATAAACGAAAAAGTAGGAGGAGAAAGGGGAGGCAAACAAAATACCTAATCAAATTTTATGGTTTTATTTAAATGGGGCTATGGATGTTGTTCGTCTCTCAAAATCAGGATTGACAATGCCTTCTGGAGATTTTTCTATCGGATGACACATTGAACTTATTCATACAAAAAAGAAACGCTGATCAAGATATATATTTTATTAACGCATCTATTTCCTTAACTATGAGTCGCTGTTACCTATCATCAGATAAGGCATGATGGATCTAAACACTCCTATCTAGGTTCTTCAGTTAATTCAAAAAGATTAAGGGGCTTCCACCTGGAGCTAACATTTGATTTTGCCATGAGTTAAATTTATATACAAGAGCTCTTTTAAGGATCAGGCTGCTATCTGTATTTCCCAACAGCTTCGTTTTCCAGGGGTTGCATCTAAATAGTTCCTCAGATTTTTTTTCATTAGGCCAGTTGCCCCTACCATTAAGTCGTTCTCGAGGTCCTGATATTTTGTTCTTTTATCGCGTTCGGCTCTATTGAGGCCATAGTCATTCGGGATGGTTATATCAATAATAAAAGCAGTCTTTTCAGGTTTGTTCCATATGACAATGTCTGGTTTGATGGCCTTGTCTTTTATCTATTTACCCACCTGTACGTCTTTGTCATAGAACACTGTCACCTTTCCGTTTGATGTTATGGGTGAAGGTTCATGCTTCTGAGATGTTCGGTGATCTGTCAAGCTGCATCTTTCTGCAGATCTTCCTATGGGGGTATTTACATACTTCGTTGTGACGAGCAGTGTAGACTTGCATCCAGACGTTAGGTGGTTTGGGCTCTGAATCGCTAGATGGCAAAACCTATACTAGCCATTTGTTTGTAGACCAGCACTGTTTTTAATCCATTTGTGAGTAAGCCTTGGTCTTGTCCGGCTATAATAACTGTTTTGTTTTTTTTAATCATTTTAATTCAGTTTATCTAAAGAGATCAAGGGGTCCCTCTTGAGGCTAACACTTGATTTTCTATGAGTAAAACTTATATCCGAGGGCTCTCTTAAGGATGTTGTCCCTTTTAGGGCTGCTATCTGTACTTTCATACAGTTTGGTCTTCCGGGGATTGTGTCTAAGTATTTTCTTAAATTTTCTTTCCCTAGACCAGTTGCCCTCACTAAAACCGGTATGATGTTTATTTCATCGAGGGGCCATGTTAGTTATTTCTGTATGCATGTGTGTGTGTCGGACTAAAGCTCCGAACTACCAAAGATACACTTACAAACTATAACTAATTCTGATTTAGTATCACCTCAAGCTCGCTATGGTTAAAAAATACTTCAATCTTCATCTGCTCTGGATCACCACGGACCAGAGGTAGTCAGAGAAAGATAGAGAAGTAAAAGAAAGTAGTTGCACATGCTTTTTTCTAATTACTATTTACTTTTCCAGGTCCCGGGGTAACGTCGGATAGCCTTGCTAATTCTAAATGAAATATATCATTTATTCAATGGATGTTAAATAATTCATTAACATTTGTTTTATTTTCTGTCTTTTTTATATTGAAGCAGTTGCAAAAGTTTGTGCACGAATTGAGAGGTAGAAAGGGCCAGTCGGAAAGAGAGGTGTGTTCAGAGACAAAAAAGGAAAGGTTTTAAAAGAAAGTTGTTAAACAAGCTTTTTTTAAAACTTCTATTTGCTTATCCAGGCCCCATTAACATTGAATATTTTAAAAATTTTTAGTGATTAAAAAAAAAATGATGAAAAAAAAAAAAAAAAAAAAAAAAAAAAGGTAATCTTTTGGTCTGCTTAAAAAAAATGAGGGTGGGGGAGCATATTATAGATTTGTGGGAGAGAAGGGGGACTATGAATCGATCACTATCATAAGAAATGTGTTTTTCTGCTGCTTCTTTCCTCTGTTCAATTGATTCCGCCCTAAAGCTGAATAGGACTCCAAACACAAAAGAGTTCCAACTCTTTGGCTGCCATATTTATTGTGCCTGCCTCAATCGACAAAAAATCTTTTTTTCCCTTTTTATTTGGTTTTTCTTTTTTTTTCTTCCTTACCTAGCTTCAATTTGAGAATTCTTCCTGCTGCATTACTGACCTTTCTCCTTGACCCCTTCTGCCATTCATAAAACAGTATATATATATATATATATATATATATATATTTTTAATGTATTTTTATGTAATTGTTTTTGTAGGTGATTGCAGCGTTTGTTACTTAGCATTAACTTTATCATAGTTGTCCACTTTCTAAATGTTATAGATTAATGCAGAATATTGCATTACTAATAATGCAGTTTTCTGCATTAATATGTATCACTTAGGAAGTGGACAACTATAATAAAGTACATGCAAATAACAAACGCTGCAATCACCCACAAAAGCAATTATATAAAAATACATTAAAATATTTACGTGATAAAAACCGTATATATTTCTAGGCAAGGCGTCATAGTCCAAGGGTAAAATGCTAGACTATTGACATCAATATCCTTGTCTAAGTTAGTCATGCTGATGACGGCTGTGAGCCAGAAACACGTGTTCATGGATTACATTTATGTACGTATAAAATTTATAAGATTAATATAAATATACGAGGCCTGTCTAAAATGTATGAACACCATTCCAAAAGAAGACTTCCAGAGGTGTTTCCGGCAGTGGATGGGTCGGTGGACTAAGTGTGTGCAACACAGAAGGGGATTAGGGTCCCAACCCTGTCACGTATTTTAAATATTTTTTCTCGTCTATGGTCGAATACTTTTTAGACAGGCCTCGTATACTAACGGTATTCACTCGACGTTGCTCGTATGGAGATATATTGCTTGTCAGAAATAATTTGAGGTATAGTCATGTCTACAATTTTTGTTTTGTCAGAAAAGTTAAATATAACATTTTCAATATGAGGTCTTCTTCTTCTTCTTCTTCATCATCATCATCATCGGTTCAACGTCCATTTTACATGCTGGTATGCATTGGATGGCTTTAAGAAATTGACTTTCAAAGTAACTTATGTTTGGCCAGGTCTTTATTTATCCCTGTTTCCCTCCAGTTTATTTCTATCACTTCTTCCCATATTTTTCTTAGCCTTCGTGAACTGAAACTGCTACCTCAACTGACCTTACATCTACTAAACAAAGAATTTTCATCCATTCCTTCAACGTGGCGATACCATCAAAGTCTACTCTTCTGCACACATCACCCTATATTGTTCAGATTTTATCTTCCTCTGATATCAAAGAATTATATTGCACATCCATCAAATCATTCTCATATCATTTCTCTTCATGCAACGCATGTCCTCAATCCTAACTGGCCAGATTTCACTTCTATATATCATTACACTGTGTCCACATGCCTGATAGACTCTTCCCTTGGTCGACAGAGGTTAAGTGATAAAATACACTGTTAGCCCGGTGGTGTTCTTAAAAAATAACTTGTTGACTTTGTGTTTCTTACAAACAGTTACAAAATGTCAAATGGTTTGAACGAATTGAAACGAAGTTAATTATTTTAAATCTTAAAAATGCCAATAAAATAATTATTAAAATATTTTGACCTTTTTTTAAATAAATTGTTTAACTGGGATATTCTTTGTTTAGTTTTGTTTTATGAAACGAAAAAAATCTATTTAAAAAAAATGAATTTACGTTCTTATATCAAAAAATATTTGGGTCATTTTATGGACCGAACCGATAATTTCTCATCGTGACCCCAGATGGAATTGAAGGAAAATTTCAATGATGTCTTTAGATTCTGTAAAAAATATAAGCTTTATTGAAACTTATTTGAATCTTGTAACTGTTAACATACTGATTTCTATGACACACAAACAAACATTAACTTTTATATAGAGATAGAAGATAGAATATACTAGACGTACTCGTGCCCCGTTGGATCACAACCACTAACACTATTTAGTCCACTAACACTATTATTATTATTATTATTATTATTATTTATTATTATTAATTATTATAGAAGTATTCTTATTCTTTATTATTATTATTATATAGAAGTAAAGCGACTTATTATTTTTCCATCTAATTCACATATGTGTTTGTGGTTTGTACAGACACACCTATGTAAACTAGATGACGACAAAAAAAAAGAGTCACTGTCTCTAAATGTTCAGACATTAAAAACTATTAGAGAGTGGTTAGATCAACACACAGTGAAAGAGGACGAGAGAAATACATAGATAACTAAATGACAGATGCGTGACTTGTTCAGTTAATTACAATTTACGACTAATTAAAAGAATTAAAATGGATTTTTTTTTCAGACATAACTAGATCCCAGAACTGAGGAATATTTTAGCATGTATTTTGTGCAATTAAAATATACAGGAAAAAGAGTTTTATGGAAACAAACGTTGATTAACTCAGCTTTAGTATAATTCTAGATATATATGGTAAATAGTAATGGGTACATTGCTAGTCTATATTTGATGATTTAGCTTCCTAGGGCGGTGTTCACATGTACAGATGATATCGGGGTCATAGGGTCAGCGAGTATGTACTCAAATGTCACCTCAACCTGGTAGCCGGAAGCTGACGTGACGTCACATGGCTCAAAGAAGGGAGAAGTGATAGAAGTATGCAGTCAGTTGGAAGTTTTGGCGCAAACAGCACTGGTAGAGATGACTTAAGATCGATAATAAACTAAGGATCCTCAAATATCTGTAACTCGGAATGCTCCCTTCGTCTCTGGCAGAAGAGAAGGCGATGCCAATATCTTAAAGAGTTTTTTCTTTAAATTTGAAGATTTCTTCGTGTTGTTGTAAAAGATTAATTTCAGGTGCCTCAGTCATGGGAGGAATGGGGAACACGAGGTAGGTTCTTTAATGGAACCGCTCCAGACATGATGTAAGGGGCTAAAAAAATACTACTTCAAGGTAAAAAGCTAGCCAACAATAAACATTGGATGGATAGATTCCGACTCAGAAAACAGCGATTCTTCCCCCTTTGTCAGAAACATCGCCTATGAAATGTGAGGACTAAAGGACAAAATAAGGGAACCAAGGTCCACTTTTTACTCTCCTTTAATTGTACTGTTATGATTTGTGATTGTATTTTATTTGGTTGTGACTTGTGAGACATTTAGACCTCCCCTTGGTGGAGCCACGAATTTGACGACTGCAACCCAATAGAGAGGGATACCCCCCCTCTCCCCGAAAACGGGGACACCTGTTGGCTGTGGGTGGCGACCCATGATGCTGTAGCATGGGATTCTGGTAACTAGGCATTTGTCCACTTCGGCCCTTACTTTGGCTAGACGGGAACAATGCATTCTGGTTACCTAAGAGCAATGCATTCTGGTTACCTAATAGCAATGCATTCTGGTTACCTAATAACAATGCATTCTGGTTACCTAAGAGCAATGCATTCTAGTTACCTAAGAGCAATGCATTCTGGTTACCTAAGAGCAATGCATTCTAGTTACCTAAGAGCAATGCATTCTGGTTACCTAAGAGCAATGTATTCTAGGAATATAGATAATTATTCTACCTATAGGATTATACTTGACAACTTTATTTGACATTAAATAACCCACAGATGGTTGATATGCCGTAAAACAAACCGAACCCCTTGGAGGGTATAGAGTCGATGCTTAGGGCTCAACTGTACGACCAGTTGAGCAACAAGATAAGTCAAACTGTTGAGCAGCAAGATAAGTCAAACTGTTGAGCACATCAAAATGCCTGTTTATAACAAGGCTAGAATGTTCCATTATGCTCAGAAGGGAAAGTCCATTCTCTGTGTTCTGATTGGCTGAGATTCATATGTGGCCATTTTAGTCTATAAATGTTCATTCATTATAACAAGCACTCCTCCATGAGATGGATACCAATTGAGGCCCTTATGCCGGTAAGTGTTAGTTTAATTCTATATCTCCCCCCCTCCCCTCAGTACGCGAACACAATGGTCTTTGGGGAAGAATGAGTTCCTTCTGGCCTGGTTGATTGTGGGGGAGTAACCTGGACAATGCCCGGGCAGATTTCACTGGCATTGGTTTAGCAGTGCCGGGTGATGTTGGGTGCCTCGGCGATGTCATTACATCTCCTCTGTTATGCGGAAATGGTGTACCAGGTGTATGGGAATCCCAAGGCGTTGGATTGAGAGATTCAGTCGAAGCACTGGGAATAGGGACTGGAATTACAGGTGTTGCAAGTTTTCTGAGGAATCTGCGGTTTCGCAAAGTGATTCTGCCTGACCCATCAATCCTGATCCGATACTGACGGTTAGGGAGAGTTTCGACAACACGACCTGTTGTGTCCCATCGACGATTGTTTGCACGTTGTATTGATACTCTTTCTCCTTCTTGGAGTGGGCATAAAGTGAGGTGAGCATTGCGCTGAGATAAGCTTATCTCACGGTTCCTAGCTGCAGCTATCCATTTTGCATGTGGTTTATATAGTGCGGGTTGGGATGGTAAGAAGTCATGAAGTCGGCAGTGGAGCAAGAGTTGTGCTTGGGATAGACCAATGCCTTGGATAGGGGTGTTGCGATATTGTAGGATGGCTCTGGCAACACTGTCATTATTCAATGAGCCCTGGGGACCTGTATTTCCATGAATTATCCTCTTCGCTGTTTTTACGGCTAACTCTGCTCGGCCATTAGATTGAGGATATGCCACTGAGGACTGTCTGTGCTTCACACACCATGTTTTGAGGAACTGCTGAAACATGTTGGAATTAAAAGGTGGGCCACCATCGCTACTAAGTTCTTCTGGGGTGCCATATGTGTGTAATAGTTTCCGACAAATAGATATTAGTTTTGAGGTGATGGCATGACCTGGTTTAAGATGATACAAAATAATCCAGCCAGTGAGTCTGTCTGCACAGACAAGGTATGCAATGTGTCCGACGTAAAAAAGGTCCATCACTATCTGCTGGAAGGGCCAATCTGGAGCTTGGGTTAATACGAGTGGTTCAGGTGGCTGACTTGGGGCAATGTTTGTGCAGATGAGGCAATTGGCTCGAAAGTTGCATATTGATGCATTCATACCGGGCCAATATACCGATTCATTGGCACAGGCTTTCATGCCAACCACACGCCCTGGTGGGCTGAGTGTAGATAACGTAGTACTTTTCCTCTGAGAGATTTGGGTACCACGATTCTCGCATCCATCAGTGCTAAGCTCCTGTCAGTACTTAGTCGATGGCGTACATCCCAGAAGTTACGGATTTCCGGTTCAGTAAGTGAACGTTTGGATGGAAAACCTAGTTGTATTGTGTTGATCAGAGTCGTGTAAATGTCCAGCATGGGGTCAAACAGGCAGCACTTGTGGGAAACTTAACCACCTTTCAAGAGTGTGCCGAGCAAAGAAACCCTGTATTGGAATTGACGAGGCTCCCATGGATTCTCTTATCGCTCACATCACATAAATAGTGTCCCTATGCCTCCTAAAGTCCCCAAATTTGAGTCTCACCACTGGATATAGTTTTAGGTCATATCCAGTACGAATAGATATTGCATTTTGACACAACCCAAAAGGGGTTGATATCAAATTAAATTTATTGGCAAAAATAAGAGCAAAGTGCAACAAGCCATGTAAAAAGACAGTCTGAATGTTTGTCTAAGGCGACTTTAAACGTGGATATGGTAGGCATCATCACTACCTCCTCTGCTAGGCTGTTCCATAGACAGAAAATCCTGCTTTTCTACTATTGTGATGAAAATGCCGATGGTACATATTTTGCTAGGTTTTATTGAAACCACAAGTTTGCGCTGGGGTGAAAAACTACTCGAAATATAGATTTAAATTCCCGTCAATGATATTGTATACCAGAATCGGCCTCATTGCATCCCCCACTGCTCAAGATATGTTGTGAAAGCGACAAATTTATTATGTTTTTTCTACTTCCCTTCTTCAGTCTGTTCTCTGTTTTTTTTCATATTTAAGGGTAGGAGAGATTGTCTTTTCTCAGACTAACTCTGCCTTTTTATTTCTCTTTGAATCCTCTTTATAACCCACCCCTTTTTTATTCCTCAGTGTTTCTTTTTTCTCTAGATATTATGTTGCGTCACAACCTAAAAAAGGGGTTGATATGCTGTAAAAGAGATAAATTTATTCCCTTTGTCTTCCCCTTTTCTTTCTTCCGTGGGTTTCTTTGTTTGGCTGCTTTATATCGGGATCAAAGAGACTCTGCCTTTCCTCAGGCTAACCCTGCTCTTTTATCTTCTTATTTTTCCTTGTAATGCAGTCTCCCCTTTTTTTCTTTAGTTTCCTCCCCTTGTTTCGTTTTTTCTTTAAATATTGTGTGGCGGCATAATCCAAAAGGGGTTGATATGCTGTAAAACAGATACATTTCTTTCGTTTTTTTTCTTTCTCTTTTTCATTCAGTCTGACCGCTGTGTTTCCTTTATATTGTGGGTAGGACACTGTCTTACCTTATTCAAAACCTACCATTTTATCTCTCTCCCTACTCTCTTTGTTAGACAAAGTGTAATATCTGTTCCGATGGATACTGCCTCCCATAGACTGGTATTGTCTTGGCCTTCGGGGCTTTATGGGTCTGTCCTGTGCAGTTCTAGGAGATCCACCCTCCCAAGCTTCGCCTCCCCTCTTTGACAAGGAGTAAGTTTATTGCTTACTGCCTGAGACGCCCCTACCGGGGAATGCCGACGGGGCTGCCCAGGCAATTTTTAATGGTCAGAGTGCTCACCTGTCGGGCGCTGGCTTTTCAAACCCCGCTTTCCCGACCCGACCTTGGGTCACATCTTACTTGTGGGAGTAAGATAAAAACTGGCCTTGTGCCTAACTCCTGGAGAGGAGTAAATCAATACTCTCCTTGTTAGACAATCTCTCATTTTTCAAAAAATGTCCTCCCCTTATTTCTACTTCTCCCTCCAGATACTGTGTTAGGACAAAAAACAAATTTCTTCCTCTTACCTAACCCTAACCCTCTTTTCTCTTCTTCAGTCTGTCTCTCTGTTTCCTTGCTTCTTACTGAGGTGAGGTGAGAGGCTCTGTCTTTCCTCAAACTTACCCTAACCTTTTATCTCTCTCCTAACTCTCCTTGTAACGCATTCCCTTTTTTCTTGGAATTTCTTCCACTTGTTTCTTCTTTTCCTTAGATATTGTGTTATGACATAACTCAAAAGAGGTTGATATGCCGTAAAAGAAAAGCAATCTTGTCTTTGTGGTCGACTCGTCCTTCAAGATGCTCTTTCTGCAAACTCACTCCTGAAATATTTCCCCCACTTTATGTCTCCCTCGTCAGACCACTGTTAGAGTATGGCGTCCAGGCCTCTGCTCCATATTAACATGTGATATCCAGCATCTGGAGAGAGTTCAAAGACTAGCTACTCGAATGATGTAGGGTCTATGGTATCTGCCCTATGATAGCCGACTCAAGAAACTTAACCTTTTCTCCCTTGAGCGTCAACGATTATGCAGTGATTTCATTTTGGCCAACAATCTCCGCAATGGGTAGTACGATATATCTCAAGACCTATCATTCACTCCTGCACCAGAAAAAGGTCTACATGGACACAACAATAAACTATTTCACCACCGATTTCGATTGAACCAGAGAAGGGCTGCTTTCTCAATCATGATCCCTGGATCTTGGATTAGACTTCCAAGCGAGGTAATAAATTTGTCAACAACGCAGCAATTCAAGGTGAATTTGGATAGGTGTTTGGCTACTGTATCCTCTTCTATGCACATTTCTACCACCCTTTCCCTACATGGCAACTGAAGCAGGCGCAGGCTTGTTTTATTTTTTGCCAAATTTATTAAATTGGAAAATTGAATTGAACAGTGTAACGCATTCCCTTTTTTCTCGGAGTATCTTCCACTTGTTTCTTCTTTTCCTTAGACATTGTCTTGTAACATAACTCAAAAGGGGTTGATATGCTGCCAAATTGAGAAATTCCTTTTTTTCCCTTTCCTTGTGCAGTCTGTTTACTTCATATTGGAGTGAGTGGGAGAGACTCTGTGTATCGTTAGGTTAACCTTGCCCTTTTATCACTCTACCTACTCTTCCTCATAATGTAGCCTCCCCTTTTTCCTCAGAGTGTCCTCCCCTTGTTTCTTCTTTTCTCACTTAGTTGAAAGATGATCGAAATCGAAATGGGAAAGAAAAATCTGGAAAGAAACAAACGCCGCTCGAATGAAAGGGAAACGAATGCACCTGCACAATAAATATTGCCTGCATCATACAATGGTGGTTATCCTGCGTGCTGTGGGCAGTCTGACGGGCACCGAGAGAAACAGAAAGGCATTAAACATTGCCAGCGGAGTTGGGTGGGTCGGGTCTTGGTGCGAGTGGTAGTGGTGGCGTGTACCGGAAAGTAAAATGTGCCTATAAGGGGGTGGCCATTGCAATTCTATACATGAAGGTGATGGATTTTACTTGTAAATATTCACAGATACAGTTACACATAGATATAAAACAAATTAGTGTGCACATGCATATATATATGTGTATAGGTGTGTGTGTGTGTATGTATGTATATGGATTTATATATATATATATATATATATATATATATATGAGGTTAGTAGGAGAGAACCTCGGCAGAGTGCTCGAATATTTAGAAAATTAAAAAAAAAAGAGTGAAATATTTATTTATAATGTATTGCAGAAGATCAGAACAACATCGGTACCGTCGGTTTCAAGTCAAAACAAAGGGGACTTATAATTATTCACAGATACAGTTACACGCAGATATGAAACATATTAGTGTACACATGCATATATATATATATATATATATATATATATATATATATATATCTAATGTGTGTGTGTATATATGGGTATGAGGTGTGTAGGAAGGAACCCCAGCAGAGTGCTCGAATATTTAGAAAATTAAAAAAAAAGACTGTAATATTTATTTATAATGTATTACAGAAGATCAGAACAACATCGATACCGTCGGTTTCAAATCCAACAAAGGGGACTCGCTGTTTTAAAAATATGTATTTTATTTTGTTTAGCTATCAGAAAAAAAGAGAATAAATATATATTTATACACCCACAAGATTGCTGTTAATAAAGAGACAAGACAGTGCTTATGTTGCTTCAAAAACACCAATCAAATTATTTAACTTTGCGATAACATAGGGCGATGATGTTTTCCCTAGTCCACAGATTTACTTGGCAAATACTGTGATCTCTTGCTGTGCCTTTAATGTCCTGCGAGCGATCTTTCAGTAAGCTGAGATTAATGAATAATCAGGCTTCATCTACAATGGGCCAAAACAGTTTCAGAAACTTGGTAGTATCAAGTATTGAGAAGAAAAAATTCAAAAACTAACCAGCCATACGTCTAGAGAAAGCCGAAACGTATGGCTTGTTAGTCAAGTGATCCAAGACGACACCCATGTGAGACAGTCTTCCTTCTGAGGAACAGCTCCGATCCCTGTACGAGTCTCATTTTTCACCTTGTATTTTTTGTCTATATCCTGCACCGGGGACTAAATAAATCATATATATATATATATATATATATATATATATATATATATATAGAGAGAGAGAGAGAGAGAGAGAGATAGTATTAAAATATACTTATGGCAAGCAAGCTACACAGAAATTTTATGTTTCACTCTAAAACACAAATAAATTCTATGTAGCTTACTTGCCGTAAGTATATTTTCAATCTACTACAAATATTTACTCATGCATTGAGCACTATTGAAGTGAATACTGACATATATACATTATTTGATAATATAAGTATATAATGTAAAACAATAATATACGTATATATATTATATATATATATATATATAATTTTCCCACATCTTTATAAGCATGTATATGTGTACCTATGTACATGAACACAAGCATGCACTTGTTTCCATGGGTACACCCACATATATATATATTATATATATATATATCATCCCATAACTCACTCCATATATTGAGTATCCCCCCCTCCAAAAACTGCGTCATCCATTCAATCGTGAATAAAATTCCCAATTCTTTCTGCAATCCAACCATATTTGTTACATATAATCTTCAGGCTATACTTGACTTGTCCACCAATTTTCAGTCATGAATATCCAACAGTCTTTGTTTATCGTCGTTCAATGATAAACACATCTGGTTACAACATGCAAAATTGTCAATAAATCTGACACACTCCTGATTGTGGATGTGATTGCTTCTTTCAATTAAACTCTGAGCCATTAAGGTCCGGTGAGTGTGAAGCCCATTCAGGATCACACCTTCTACTGATGAGACATTCACCAAAGTGTCCCCGTATATAATTAAACAGTGATAAAACAAAGACTATTGGACATTCATAACTGAAACCTGGTAGACAAGTCAAGTCAGGCATAGAGGGAAGTTTATTTGTACCAAATATGGTTGGATTGCAGAAAGGATTGCGAATTTTATTAAAGATTCAGTGGGTGGCATTTTTGTAGAGTCTACTTATTCATTTGTTGCTATTTCATGTTCTCTACAACCTGAAGTGACCTTGCTGTGCCATTTTATTGGGGGTCATTCTGTATTATGACAAAAAAGGGGTTGATAGATTGTAATACACAGCCAAACAAAGAGGACTGAGGTGAAGCTTCAGTATGCGCTTGTTTTACAAGTATTTTTATGGAATATGCTCTAATGAACTTACTGCTTTTGTACCCCATCAACATAAATACTCCTGACACACCTGACTAGCAGACACTGTATACGTCCCCAGATGCCGGAAAACTTTCTACTCTAATAGCTTTTTTCCTCAGGCTGCTTGCCTTTGGAATTCCCTCCCTGCTCTTTGTTTCCCCGACTGTACCAGCATGCACATATTTAAATGTAATGAGAACAAAGATCCTGGATGCACAACTTTGCACTAAGGATGCCCCTTATAAATCTGGACGCAAATCACAGTAGCCCCTTACGTTTCAGTGGCAATATGACCCCTTGTTTGGGGTAAATAAAAGTTATATATATATATATGGGAAATGAAAAAGGTAAGACCAAGAGATATTTTTTTATATATTCATCAACGTTTCGTCTTTATTGTAAGACTTCCTCAGGATGATAATTTTAAGAAAAATGTCATGCAAGTACATCGAAATATTGGGTTGACATGATGGGTTGATAAGGAAAAGTAGTAGCCGTGGCTACTAAGAGCGCAGTAGTGGCGAAGAGTGAAATGAATATGGAAAGATTTGAGTGGGTACCATTAAGGCCGCAATGAAAAAGGGGAGGGGTGAGAGTATTAGTGAATTTGCCTTAGGGTGGGAGAGAGGAAAGGGGGGGGGCTTAGGTTTTTGTCGTGGTGAGGTGTGGCATGGATTTTGAGGTGCTGGGGAAAAATATCTCTTGGTTTTTCCTTTTTCATTTCCCATTACGTCGGATTACTCTCATCCTTCCTTTCTCATATATATATATATATATATATATATATATATATATATATAAAATTCTCTTTTTAATACATATTTAAAATATCCATAGACTTATTTTTCATATTACCTTACACTTGTCAGTATGGATGACATAACTGTACCGCCGGTCGGACGTTCTGAACCCTGGTTCCAAGTATTTTGAACCCTGGTTTCTTACCACTAGAATCATCTAGTTATGCAGGCCATTCTCAGTCCACAAACACTTTTCTCGACATGTCACCGAAATGGATACAAGTGGACAGATAAAAAAAACAGTTATTGGTTCACATTTTGACGAGATTCCATACGAGAATCAAGTGAACTTGATAAATACTGGTATTGCTGACAACATGTTGAGAAAGTTTGCCAATGTAAGTCTTGGATTCCATCCAGAATGTAACATGCGAAGATGGTCCAGAGCCCAGCACGTCTGATCCTATTGCCCCGAGGTGACATGTGTACTGACAGAACCCAGCCACAATGTCTACGGACAAAATCGGATCATGAAACCTTTTGGAAATTTCTCTCGTATTTGGAACCGGACCAAATTATGATGATCTGACAGTCAAGGTTTCGGAAGAAATTCTTTCTTCTTCACGGTCATTTGATTGACAATTGCTCGAAAATGATGTTTTGATATGTTATTGATGGCGAACATTCACGTATATACTTACAGATGCTAACAGATAAGGTATATCGAGCCTATGCTAATAAGAGGCTAAGAAATAGCAAAACTGCTCACCAGTCCCTAAAGAATTCCATAGATATCATTATATCATTTTCATATCTCTTATTATTATATATAACTTGAATTAAGGTTTAAAAGTTCTCCCAAACTTCAATTTTTTTAAAGACTTGTTTAACGTACACATTAAAGGATTGAATTTGTTTTGCCTTTATGGAAAATTGGAATACTTTTTACTATAAGAAATCAATGACTTTTTGTGAAGAAAAAAAATTGTTTTAGTGAAAGGTAACAAATCAAAGACATTTTTTTCTGTTTTGTTTTCTATTTCTCTCTACCTATATCCACATAAAATTTTCAAATAATCATTTAAACTTCTTTTAATAAATTCTTCAATTCTTTGAACAATTTGTTGAACTCTTTAGTAAATTACAAGAATTTTTCTTCTCTGAAGAAGAATTTATTATTCTCAAATTTCCGGAAATAAGTGAATTTGACAGACTCTTTACTGGATGTCTGAAATAAACAGATATCTGTTCATATATTAATATTTGTTGTTTTAGATTTTTGTATATATATGTTTATATATATATAGACAT
Source organism: Sepiola atlantica (assembly GCA_963556195.1). Classification (NCBI taxonomy): domain Eukaryota; kingdom Metazoa; phylum Mollusca; class Cephalopoda; order Sepiida; family Sepiolidae; genus Sepiola; species Sepiola atlantica. The sequence continues at coordinate 188,339,165 of OY744520.1, read as the reverse complement.
CTAAAACAACAAATATTATATATATATATATATAATATTACTATTTCATGTATCCACATAACATTTTATAAGGAGATATCATTTTTTATGTATCAATTTTCAGTATTTACTTCAACAGTGCTCGATACGTAAGTAGAGCTAGGTAGTAAGCTATGAAAATATATTTATGGCAATTAACCTACACTGAGACTCCCGTGTTTCATCCCCGGGGGGAATCTGCATTTTAGCCTGAAGATTTCCACCGGGGATGAAACGCAGGAGCCTCTGTGTAGCTTAATTGCCATAAATATATTTCCATAGCTTACTATATATATATATACATATATATATACATTAGTCATCCACAACATCATTTCACAAATCATCAGTATGACTAGATGTAGTAAGTGCATCAACCCTGATATCCAAAAGCCGGACCCCAGGTCACTATGAATTGTGGGCTAACTAACCCACTACTTGGAGTGGAATAAATTATATCACTTTAAATTAAATGTTATCAATTTGTTTACAAATTTTACTATACTTGTAACCGAGAGAACTCAATAGTTTTTCTGGCATAATGCCCGTGGATAATTATATTTAAAAAGTATATGTCGCTCTCCAACATATGGGGAATCACATTGGTGAAAGGAAAAATTATTCCCACCTAGTATTTGGGTAAAATACTTTTCCGTATAAATAGTTAAATTCGTTCTAAGGATCGGGGTGGGGGGAAACAAATAAATGACATATATATATATATATATATATATATATATTAAGATAATCACATCGACTGAAGAACAGATACATTTGATATCTTTAGCCCTGCGGCCAGAGTTTCCAATATTTCCGAGAAACCGAAGGTATCGATGTACGATCACACTGATGTAAAGTGTTTGTTTGAATAAAAATATATTGACCACTTTGGTTATTTCATCTAAATTAAAAAAAAACAACACATTACAGTATATATATATATATATATTTTTTTTTCTTATCTTTCCGTTTTTGCTGGAGATAGGGCATCCTACCGGATGCCAGACATTCACCGGCTATTTCAGACACTCCAGCCTAGAGATCTTTTTAAGATTCTAACCGTCCCTTTAAGTGCAATTGTTTGTATTTCTCTTGCACTCGGTTCACTGGGTATATTAGCCAGATAGCTTTTGAAATTCTTTTTCATTAATCCTGTTGCTCCTATAATTACTGGTATGATGGAGATTTTCCTAAGATTCCAGTTTCTTTTCATGTAGTATATTAGACTGGTATTTCGTAATATTTTCCCTTTTAGCTCTGTTAAATCCTGCATCATTAGGGGCACTGACTTCAACTAGGGTTGCTACTTTCTCCCTTTTGTCCCATATTACGATGTCAGGTTTTCCAGCTCCGTTTTCTAGATATGTAGCTGTAGGAATTGCATAGTTATAGTGGATGATGTATAAATTATTTCCACCTGTTCTTTCTGGTATATGCTCCCAGGACTTGCTGCTACACTGGAAATTCAACTTTTTACAAATAGTCCAGTGAAGATATATATATATATATATATATATATATATATATATATATATATATATATATGTGTGTGCATATATCTTTTTCATCCGATTTATTTTTGAACAGCCCTTTGATTAGTCCTCTATAAGAGGGTGGGGCCTGCCTGTTAGTCTTGATCGAAGTCCTCCACTCCAGGCTCGGTGGTCGTGAGGATCTAAGTTTGTAATCCCTGGTCACGTTTACACAGCTCATCCCAAGAAAGCTTCGGTCTTCCGAATATATATATATTTTTTTGTGTGTGTCATTTTACTTCAGTCGAAATTTTCAGAAATCAAGGGGGCTAACACTTGATCATTATATGAGATACATAGATATTCGAATATTCTATTAAAGTTCTCTTTTCCTGTCAAACGTTAATGTTCTTAACTTCTTTACTAACTTAAATTGTTTCTCCCCAATGGACCAGTTTAATATGTTAGGTCTTTTGGTCTTACCGGATTCCAGGACAAAAATTCATCTAGTCTGGTGGAATATACAGCTAAGTGCTGTTACTTTAAGTAACATAACTAGGAGAAGGTTACCTAAAGTAACAGCTGGATACTGTATATGTGTGACTGTCTATATATGTATATATAACCTCGCATTCATTTACATAAGAAGGGACTATGCATGCACATCCACAGACATCTGCATATATACATGTGGATATATATATATATGCAGATGCAATTTCTCATGTAATCTGACTCGAGATCTTTTCCAATGATGAATGGTAAGTAAAATCAGGAAGAGATGCAGGTTTCATCACATCGGTTGATGACACGCTCGTAAATTAGGGTCTCCGATGTTCGGAATGATACAGTGCAGGCGGTAATGTCACTGATGATGCAGAGATCACAGTAAGGGCTTCTCCTCCCACCGCCACTTCTAAGGGAACAAGCATCCATCATGTTACAGTGACCCCCGCTCCCCTTCCCATCTCTGCTGCTTGCTTAACTGATGATGATGATGTAGAAATGTAATTGCTCTCCGGAGTCTCTTCGGAATCAACCTTGCTTTGGCTTCCGAAAAATTGGATTCCCTGATGGTTATCCTCAAGTGACAAAGGATGCTTCTCCTGTGTGTGACTAATACCCTGGCTGGAAAATATACATACACGTAAAGAAAGCTGAAACAATATATATATATATATATATATAAATATTAAACTATTTATGACCTATGGCGTTTTCATCAGTGCAGGAAAGTAACAATTTCAAGTGGTCTGCAGGCGCGAACCCGGTTCACAGAACCAACCTACAATCTGCAAGCAGTCGCTCTATCCTCATGGCCACTGGAAACTGTCACATGATTAAGGGAAATTAAGATTTATATGTACCTAGAAGCGAGCACAGACAGAAGAATAATCGAGAGGGTTCGACGAACGTATTCGGAACTAATATATATATATATATATATATATATAAATTTTTAAAAGTTCATTTTTTTAAGCATCTTTAAAATTTTAAACTTAAAGAAAGGCAAAATGCCTTCAAAAAATCATGTGTTAGATGCAGATATTTTTATTAATATCAAAATAAAAAATCAAAACAATATTTTTTTCTTCTTCATCTTGACTTTTTATCTAATATTTTGCTTGATATAACAAGCCTCGTCAGAGCTTTAGACAAATAAGAGGTATTAACCTTTTTTTTTCGTAACAATCCTTCCTGGTCTTGTAGAAGTGACGTCCGATGTTGTGTGGACTAACGGTGTAAATCGCGTATGGTCGCTTGTTGGTATAAATTTGGGAAAGTTCATTTTCTTAAGCATCTTTAGAATTTTAAACTTAAAGAAAGAAGCAAAATGCCTGAAAAAAACTGTTAGATGCAGATATTTTCATTAAAATCAAAATAAAAACAATATTTTTACCTATTTCAGATAATAAAAGAATAAATTATATAGGGGTGCAAAAAATGCTATTTCGGATAATAAAATAATAAATTATATACGGGTGCTATGTCAAATAATAACAGAATAAATTATCTAGGGGTGCAGAAAATGATATCTCAAATAAAAACAGAACGAATTATATGAGAGTAATTTTTTTTTCGACCACTTTGGCCTAAGATATAAATTAAGTGTCTCCTATCACCTATTATGTAATTAAGCGCTAAACGTAGGTGCTTATAGATTCGGTGACGTTTTGGGAGGAAGGGGTATTTTTTAATATGTGAAGTTAGAGTTTCATCCTCTTAACTCGTCGGTTCGGTTTATATAAAATTTAAATTCAATTGGTTCATCTTTGGATAATTTTACAGTTAAATTATCTCCCCTGATTTGAAAGTAACCACGCGTGTTTACTAGTTACGTCGGCATTTTAAAACGATTATTTTTGAAAACTAATGGATAAATAAATAATTTCCTAGTGTTTACTAGTTACGTCTGCATTTTAAAACGGTTATTTTCGAAAACTAATGGATAAATAATTAATTCCCTTGTGTTTAATACTTACATTTACATTTTAAAACAGTTATTTTCGAAAACTAATGGTGTGGAAATTTCGATATATTTCTAGTAAGTCATGGGTTGTTTCCCTTTGTTTGAAACCGTTTGAGTTTTTGCTTACATGCCAGGGTGAATGGCACATGGATTATTTTGCGTAGGAGTTGGTTATGTTGAAGCCATTTTGTGTCACGTGATTTCTATTTTTTGAAATGATGCATTAGTTCTGTCTCGATATGATATCGGCGCGAAATTTAACCAGAACAGACTTGGGCGCCTGACAGTCAACACCTGTAAAAGCTGTTTCTCCGTCCATAGGTGAGACGTTAAATTTGGAGAAGAATTTCTACTTGAAGAAATTTAAGAGATAGAGTATCTCTTGGCAAGAATTGCCTTTTATGTATGAAATATTCTTCCTTCGGTCAATGAATATTTCCTTTGGAAGATGTTTCAAGTCAGAGACTTGAAATGAAGAATTATGGAGAATTTGAACGAGATAAAAATATCTCAGGGCACGAAATTGCCTATATTGAAGAGCTTAGCTCCCGTGAACTGAAATACTTTGCTGTTGAGAAGATTCTAAATCAGAGATTAAGAATCGTAAAGTGTGATCGTACTTGCAACACAGATCGATTTGAAAGAGATGACTTTGAAAATTGGATCCTCACATGATCGCGCGTGATGCTATTTGGGACAAACTGTGAAAAAATCAAGCATTATGTTTATTTGAAATTTGGACTGTTCTAGTGACGTATTTCTTACGTTGGTTTGCTATAAGAAAATTATTGAAGAAAAGGAAAGAAAAAAGGAACTTTTTGACAGGCGTTTGATAAAATTAAAAAAAGGGTTATTTTTACCAAGGAAATTGTGTCGGCATACAGCACGGTTTGTCAATTTTATTACTTTTGATTGTAACTTTGGTGTAAAGAAAAAAAAGAGACTATTTGATTGATTTTGTAAGAATACTGACTTTATAGTAAATTCATGTTTTAAAAGGATTTATTCCTTTGCTTAGATTGTGTCAATTTTTGTTGTATCTAACTTTAATGTTAACAAATCCTGATGTTGTATTTTTTTAAATTTTTTTTTCTTTTGTACGTTATCTAGGAATAATTTATTTATTCCAGCTCTGGAAAAAAAAGCAGTCCACGCTACCTTTTTTTTTGTAAATACAACTTTGTTTTAACTTTTATGAACATCTTGTACTTCCATTCCTTCTCTCTTGTTATAATTTTTTTTGTGATAATTGTCCTAGGTAACATGATTTTTGTTTAGAGCGGTTTTCGTTAACACCCACGAAAAATCCGACAATGGATAACTAATTAATTCCCTTGTGTTTAATAGTTACATTTACATTTTAAAACGGTTATTTTCTAAAACTAATGGATACATAATTAATTCCCTTTTGTTTAATAGTAACATTTACATTTTAAACCAGTTATTTTCGAAAACTAATGGATAACTAATTAATTCCCTTGTGTTTAATAGTTAAATTTACATTTTAAAACGGTTATTTTCGAAAACTAATGGATACATAATTAATTCCCTTGTGTTTAATAGTTAAATTTACAATTTAAAACGGTTATTTTCGAAAACTAATGGATAAATAATTAATTCCCTTGTGTTTAATACTTACATTTGCATTTTAAAACGGTTATTTTCGAAAACTAATGGATACATCATTATTTTCCTAGTGTTTACTAGTTACGTCTGCATTTTAAAACGGTTATTTTCGAAAACCAATGGATAAATAATTAATTCCCTTGTGTTTAATAGTTACATTTACATTTTAAAACAGTTATTTTCGAAAACTAATGGATACATCATTAATTCCCTAGTGTTTACTAGTTACGTTTGCATTTTAAAACGGTTATTTTCGAAAACTAACGGATAAATAAATAATTTCCTGCAATATGAACAGATGTTTCCTTTGTTATTTCTGCAGAAAGAAATACTGGAACTCAAAGAATGACGATTGAATGAGAATGTAATTAAAGAATGAATAAAAATGATGAAAGACAGAAAAAGAAAGACAATTCAATTGAAGAAGAGAGAGAGAATTAAAAGAAAAAAGAAAAAGATTCCAATCAATTTTAACTCTAAAAGAATCACCCATTTACCGTATTTGCAGGCTCAGCTCGTCGAACCTTTGAAAATGTCCTGCATACCCTAAACACTAATATTTTCTTTCGCTTTTACGCCATTAAGCTATTTGCTCGTTTTGACTCTTTTTTTTTTTTTAGATTCCCTGTTTTTTCGCTTCAATTGATGGCGATCGTACAAAAATCACCAAATTTCACACAAAAAAAATCCCTGATCAATTTCACATTGAAGAATTTTATTTTTTACATGTACGCCAATCATAAGACATATCAACTGTTATTTGGGTTTATTTTTATCCCACGGAATTTCGTTAAGCTTATTTAGATTTGTCTTTCACTTTATACTTTTTCTTATTGCTCTGAATCACAGAACGTTATATATATATATATATATATATATATATATATATATATAATCGAAATAATAAAACTATAAAAAAATGACTCTTAGTAACGATAGGACACAGCCTCCTGAAGACGGTCGCGAGACCGAAAGCGCTTGAAGAATGGCCCACGACACAACGCTAGGTGCCATACTCCACCGGTTCACACCTGAGAACCGCAGAATTGCTCGCAGTGTCGAGAGATTGACATGAAATATTGTGAAAGGAGAGCTCCGTGGTCTTTAATGAAGTCTGCATAAACAACGACTTGCTGCCGAACCAAACATACATAATATATATATATATATATATATATATATATATATATATATGTGTGTGTGTGTGTGTGTCAGGTTGTATATGAAAAGAAATCAAATCAAGTGCTCGATCATATAAGAGAGCTAATATAATTTATTTAGATACTGTATATTACATAATTCAGCAATGTACCGCGGTTTCATCATGTATATTATGTATATTATTATATATAAATATGTCTAAATCTGCCCTTTTGGATGAAACTGCGGTACATTGCTGAATTATGTAATATACAGTATCTAAATAAATTATATATATATATATATATGTATATATAATATTATTATAAATATTTACTATTTTTACCTACAATATGCAATCTACAGTATAGGGAATGTTAATTACTGCCGGTCTAAGGATTCGAACTCAGCTACAAAGTCACCTTTGACTTCGTAGCCCTTACCCCCAGGCCTCATCGCCGCAATGTTGCATCCTTGTGCATGTTTTACAAGTACTTCAATGTATTGTGCTCCTGTGAACTTGCTGCTCAAGTGTCCCCACAACGTAAATACATTAGACCAACCCGACAATCAGCTAAGTCCTATCCATTCACTGTGGAGATCCCCAGATGCCGGAGAGCTTTCTACTCCAATAGCTTTTTTCCTCGTGCTGCCGGCCTCTGGAACTACCTCCCTGCTCCCCGTTTCACCGACTGTACTGACATGCAGAAATTTAAATCTAATGTGAATAGACATCTCGCTGCACAGCTCCCAATTTAGGATGACCCCCAAACTTTCACTCTAATTCTCAGTAGCCCCTTTCGTCTACAGTGGCGGCTTGCCTTGTTTGGGGTGAATTATGATAAAAAAAGAAAAAATAGAAGGGAATTAAAAGTTTATAAATGTCAAATGACGGACATGTACACACAGCAGTCAGAAAGTGTTCAACTTGCCGTGGCAAGGAAAGTCGCTTAGCATCTTAGTGTGACTGCTTATGATAAGTATTTTTTAATTTCTTATCCATATACACATGTGTTTCAACCTTTTCCGGAAATCACCAGTGTGGGGGATAATCACAGACCTAAGTCAACATTTTAACTTCTGTGTGAACCTCTAGAACCATGCGGCCAACCTAACAACAAACGTGAAAAGAAAGAGAATTGAGATATATTTATGTCTTTACAAGCGGACATGCATAGAAGGCTGATTACTGTTTTATATTATCAAATAGTATATTATATATGTGTGTATGTATATATATATATATTCCATGATAAATGCTAGTATACTGAAATCATATGCCCTTAATAGGGTTAACATGAAAATTCATATACACTAAATGTAGAAAAGCAAGGAAATTCCCAAATTTTTACACTTATATTGTCATTAATTAAGGGTATGACTACATATAAACCAAACCATTTCATTATCACATCACTACAGTATAAATATATATGCATGAGTGGATGAAGTGTGTGAGGTGCGCTGAAGAAAAATTCCTACCAGTAAAATATATAGCCCTGTTGAGCTCGCATACCCTTAATGACAATAAAAGTATAAAAATTTGGGAATGTCCTTGCTTTTGTACATTTAGTGTATATGAATTTTCATCTTAACCCTATTAAGGGCATATGATTTCAGTATACTGACATTTATCATGGAATGTCACTACTTTTGTAAAGGCTATGTCTCAATACAATAGTCATTTTTAAGTTTTTTTTGAATTTTCTGGAAAACTAAGGTATATGGTAAACTGAAATTAAAATGCCATCAACTAGACCCTAGAACCTCTATCTCTGCCAAAAATCAGCTGAATCCATCAAATAGTTGATGAGATACAGGTTGGCACATACGTACGTACACACAGATAACATAATTTCATGATTGAATTTTCTGGATCTCTGGGTTGCCTTGACTAATGATGCTGAAATTCTACAAACTTATATAACCTATCAAATAAAAATTTTGTGCAAAGTTTTAACTAATTTGGTATATTGGTTTTTGAGTTATGATTGATAAAAAAAATGAGATTTCCAGCATAGGCCATTCGTGTGGTCTATTAAGGGATAGAGCGCTCTCGCGTCTCCCTTGATAAGATAGAATAAATCTTCAAAGAAGGGGGATAATGCAAGTTTCTAAAAAGTTCTATCAAAAATCATATTTTAATAAATGATGCTTAATTTCTTCAGAAAATTAATAATCTGAATAGTAAATAATTTTCAACTTTAAAATACCTGTGCAGAAAATGCTATCTCGAATAATAACAGAATAAATTATACTAGAATAGATTTTTTCGACCCCTTGGCTTAAGATATCATAACATAAATAAATACATTTATCTAAACTAATAAATGCGAATGTTTTTTTTTCATTGATCACAACTATATTATCAAAACGGCTCCCTGTTATTTGAATTAATAACCCAACATAATTTTTTGAAATACTGTATATATCGCAGAAAGCCTAATTTGCATCACTATTTGTTCATAGTTTATAATAAACATATGTTTGCTGTTATTTGTTTGTAATTTTATTGTTCTTTTTTCTATATATATGTGTAATAGTTTCATCGATATTAACAGTAATTAATTCAAGTGATTTAATAATGAAAAAGGATAAATTACCAAAACCATGTTTATTAATTTTCAAGGGAGGTGCGCAAATATGAATTCTTCAAAACTTAATTTGCATATCTATACGCCCTCTACCGCCATTTTAATAACATTGCTTTTTTTTCTTTTAATTTTGAGCATTTGATTTGTTTAGTTGTGCAATTTTTCAGTGAAAATTAAATAACTGACTTCTTTAAGTTTAGCTAATTAAATACTATATTTTTGAGACATAAATAAAACTATTAAAAGTTTGTTGTGAAAATTATTGTTCTCAATATTCAAAGGTAAATCCATTTTCGCTATTATCCTTGACGTGGAATTCTCTGAGTACAAAATATTAATTTAACTATATGCCCCCCTCCCCCCGATTAATTGATGCCCGGAGGGTTGGTAGTTTTTTGCTAGCATATATATATATATATATATATATATAAGAAAGAGAGATAGTAAGATAATACTTTAAAGATATAAATAATATCTTTAACTAGTAGACTATCAAGAACTTTTTGTATGATTTTGATTTATCTATGGTTTTGTTATTAATTTACATACACCTTGAATACACTCTTCATTGTCATCTAATGCATCGAGCAAATTTCCAGCCTAGATAACTTTTTCGTTTTTTCGATTACCATTCACCATCTGGATTGTTTTTTAATCGACTTCTTTGACATTTTTTAAAAAATTGTTTTAAACTTTCTGACCTGGATAAACTGTATAGGTTTAACAAAACAGTGTGTTTTTTGCCAATATATTTGATGTTTTATATATTTTTTATATATTTTGAAAGCTTAATTTTTATTACCCGCAGTAATGTCATTGCGGTAATGGTCCTCTGAGGAGAAGATTTTCTTTGAAAACTCATGAGTTAAGGACGCAGTATCACTCCTTCGTTTTGAACTTTAATAAAATCTGATTAATTTCTAATTTTATTATGTCATTCTATTTATTAATATATATATATATATAATATTTAGTTTTGTTTGGGAGAAAGAAATCCGAAAGAGTGTTCAATTATTTGATAATAAAAGCATTATATTTATTTATTAATATTGTTACAGAAGATCAGGTCAAATCAACATGGTATTATAGGTTTCTTTGGGTTTGTTTATATTTATAAACAATTCGCTCTGTCTAATGTCAGCCATATTTAATTTCGAAGGAAGCTGCAAGTCCTTATGGGAGAAAGTTTGCTGGGTTTTTTTAAATATATATTTTTTCTTTAATTAGTGAGGGTCTCACATAGAAGACTTGAATAAAGGGGTATGACGAAATTAATAAATAGGAAAAATTATTTATGAGAATCGGGGAGGTGAGAGAGAAACAAAATAAAATAGAAACTATGGAAAAACAAAGGAAAATTTAATAGTCTCTCCCTCATAATATTTGTTTATAAATATATTAATAGCCTCTTACTCATATTTGTTTATAAATATATTAATAGCTCCTCCCTTATAATATTTGTTTATGAATATATTAATAGACTCTTTTTCCTAATATTTGTTTATGAATACGTTAATAGTTTCTCTTTTATAATATCTGTTTATAAATATATTAATAACCTCTCCCTTATAATATTTGTTTATGAATATATTAATAACCTCTCCATTATAATATCTGTTTATGAATATATTAATAGCTTCTCCCTTAATATATTTATAAAAAATATATAATAGTCTCTAATTTATAATATTTGTTTATAAATATGTTAATAATCTCTCCCTTATAATATTTGTTTATAAATATTATGATAGCCTCTCCCTTATAATATAAAAACATCTAAAGAAACATTGTTTTTCGATCTGGTCCGGCTCCAGGCTTGAAACCTATGTTACCATGTTGATTATGTTACATTATCAATAAATAAATATATTTATACATACATTTGTTTCAGCATTTACTTCAATGGAGCTTTGTAGTAGCATGAAAATATACTTATGGCAAGTGAACTCTGACAATGTCGCCCTCTGAAGCATATGTGTTTATATCTTAAAACAGAATTCTTCAGTTTCAAAGATGGACGAGTTCTGATAAGTCTCGGTTTCTAATTTTTTTTAGCTCTTTCTATCAAGCACTTAGCTTCACATTCGCCATGCTATATATATATATATATATATATATGGTAAGTGCCCTAAAACAGCCTATTCAGACCGTACAAGTCTACGGACAAAAGGAAACTGCTACAGCCATTGCCCACTGAAAACATTGTTATGGTTTGATTAAAATAGATTGGCGTCCTTTGGAAATCTGGGAACCTCAAATTCTTTGCTACAAGTAGCAAGAAGCCCCATCGTTTACAGAGTGGTGAAAGTAATGAAAATATATACTAACAAGCCCTTCGTTTATGTGGTACAGTCAGATTCTCAAACGCTGATATCGGAGTAAAAGTTAGAGATGATGGTCATAGGGTCCAGTTCTATGCCATCCGCCAAACCATTTTCAAAGTTCTGGTGCCTTATTTCCAGAAATATATTGATGAAGCTTCAAAAAAAAAAAGATCAAGAACATCCTTGTGGGGCAAATTAAAAATTACCTCACTAAAATTTATTTTTAATTCTGATTGAGGGCAATTGTGCATTTGTAGGTGTTTGTGGATTGAGATTGACGAGGCCTCACCATGCACCTCGTCAATTCCAGCTCAATCCACAAACACCTACAAATCAAATTTTAGTAAGTAACACCAAAATAATGCATTCTGAGACAAACTTTAAAAAATTAAAAATACTCGAGGCTTTATATATTAAAGCACAACAACCTAAAATTAATAATATAGCATACGAGACCAGCAAAACCATTTTAACATGCCTATCATAGTTTCACCGGTGTCGCTCAATTCAAATTATAAAAATAGGGACATTCTATTAAATTAATTATTACCTATCTCCCCTTTTTCTTCTCCATAATTATTCCAACAAACTAAAATAAATCAGCTATTACTTTAAAAATAAAAAAATAAAAAAATACATAAATGAATTAAAGATTCAATTTATCCGTCTCATTTCAACAATGTAGACGTTCGTTTTTGCCTTCACGGCTTGCCGTAGTATTTTAAAAACTTTCATTCTTTCATCCGCTTTTAGTCATTTTTTACCATTTTATACCATCAAACACCTGATGATGATTCCAGAAGGAGTCGAAAACGTTCGTGTAACATACGGTTCATTTTATTAATTCATTCGATGTCAACTTAAAAAAATTATTCGACGAATTGAAAAAAAAAAAAAAAGGACTAACAAAACAGAAGTTCTGTTGTTTTTAACAACATTTGTATTAATGAAAAAATGATGCCTAAATATACACAATATATATATATATATATATATATATATATATATATATATATATATATATATATATATATATATATACAGGGTGTCCCAATATAATGTATACACCCTTTAAATTGTTATAACTCGTTCAATTTACTGATTTTTATTTGCAAGATTGATACACAAGCAGAAGAGTAATAATATACATGTAAAAATACTGACAGTAAAATTAATAAAAACATAGGAAATTAACTTTTAACAAAGATAAATGATATTTAGGGTAATTTCAGAATGTTCATAAAATGAACCCTCACCCTAACCCGTTCTGCTCCATACACTTTTCATATAGTGAAGACGTGAAGAATTGTACCTACAAACGTCCTGCAACATTTACTCCGGTATTTGAGCACATTCTACCACAATTACATTTGTTTGCAATTGCTTCAGGTTTCTTGCTTTAAACATTGTAGCCTTTACCTTTATTAAAAGTTAATTTTTAATGGTTTTGTTAATTTTACTTTCAGTATTTTTAAATGTGTATTCTTACTTTTCTACTCTTCTATCAATTTTTTTGCAAGTCAAACTCAGTAAATTGAACGAATTATAACGATTCAAAGGATGTATACATTATTTTGGGACACCCTGTATATATATATATATATATGTATATATATATTAGTGTTAGAGTGAAATAAATTCCAGAAGGAAATCCGAGTATGAGAGCTCAATGTAATAAACAGAGCAAGAATAAAATAAAATAAAATAAAGTAACACAGAATCACATAATCACTGGTGCTTATGTGATTCCGTGTTACTTTATTTTATTTTATATATATATATATTGAAGAAAAAAATCCTGCCTAGAATAAGTTACCGAAAGAAACACCAATATGAAGCAGATAGAGAGATAACAGGAAGCTTTTGCGTCTGTTTATAACTGAATGATTAGGAAAATGAGACATTTCAGTACATCCTTTTCTATGATAAAGCACACCACTAAGACAGGTCCTGTGCAACCCACTAGGTGATTGCCAAAGGTGTTAATATTTTGGAGCTGCTTCGCCACATGAAAAACGAATCAAATGGTTGTTAGTTGATGTAAAAATTCCGGCGGAGAATGAAGTCTTTTGTGTGATTATCTTTCCTGCTAAAAAAACGGATTTGTGGTCTTTGAACGCTTGAATAAATTATGGGATTGTGCAGCGACGTACGAAGTAATAAACAAGAAATGCTGTCTTGTTTTTGAGAAAAAAATTGTTTGATTGTCTGGAAACTAATTTATTTAGACATTTCAGAGGCAGACAATATGCAGGCCACTCTAAATAGTACAAGGACACTCTGACATGTAAATATAAGAAACGACGCAGAATAAATATACACATATAAATATATAAATGACAAATATGTCTTATATTGTGGTTGCCATTATTTATATATATATATACATATTACTATTTGATATATATATACATATATATATATATATTACTATTTGATACATATCCGTATATATATATATATATATTACTATTTGATACATATCCGTATATATATATATATATATATATATATATATATATATATATATTACTATTTGATACATATCCGTATATATATATATTACTATTTGATAGATGTACTTATATTATAAAATAATATATTACATATATATCTTTGTTTCAGTATTTACTTCCACAGTGCTCAATACATGACTAGAGCTTAGTAATAGTACAAAAATATACTTATAACAAGTAAGCTACACAAATGTTTGTTTCCTGTCAGGGAAATAATCAGGCTAAATGATAGGCATATATATATATATATATATATATATATATATATATATATATATATATAATGTATTAAGAATGTTGAAGGCAATGCAGAGAGCCGCATTGATGAGAAGCTGGAAAGAAAAAAAATAAACAATCGAAGGAGAGGACTTACAGCTATCTATTTATTTTTTTTCAATCTTACATAAACAGCAAGTATGGCGTTTTAGCTGTGTGTGATGTCCGGATGATTAGAAATATATAATATATATATATATATATATATATATATATATAATATATATATATATATATATGTACTAGAAGAATTACATTCCCTGAACAGAACAGTTTCGCATTACTTTTATGCCCCATACGAAGATTAAAGTAAAGATATAATGCTACGAAACCTTATGTCTAGAATCCTTATACTTATTTTGATCAAAATCCATTACACTATTTGATTCTAGAAAACTTAAACCTTAAGAGGTCTTAAGAAGAAATTGAAATTCAGGGAATCTTGCTTAATTGGTGTTAAATGGCGCTGGATCAAATTCAATGCAAATCTGATATATTTGAATTTTCTAATGGGAGGTTATACCGATATTATCCCCCCTGCCCAAACCATTTAAAATATTCCAAAGAAACTCAAATTTGAGGAATATTTATTAATGGCTGAAAATCGGAAAGCTGAAATTTAAAAAAAATTACTTTTACCCTTTTTAATTTTTAATTAGTCACACGCTTTGTATATGATCACATCCATAATATGGCGTTCATTTAAAAAGCCATACATTGCTGAACCATTCGACGAAGTCAGCAGACGATTGAACGAATCAATCGAAAGTACTCATGAAGAATGGAACATAAAACCTGTGGATCTTACATACGAGAATTTGACAAAAATAGTTGATGGATCATCTGTAAAAAAAAAAAAAAAAAGACAGAAGCATTCTGAGCGGTTCAATTACGTTTTTCTTAATATATATATATATATATATATATATATATATATACATGGTGTCTCAAAAAAATGTACTCACTCTTAGAATGACGAGAAAACCTTTATTTATGAACATAGAGTTATCAGCTTTGTTTGAACCATAATGGTCATCAGTTTGAACATTTGCGAACATGATTCTTCAATTACATCTGTCTCATGTATTCGATGCTATTTCATTTCACTCTATGTTCATAAATAAAAGTTTTCTCGTCATTCTACGAGTGAGTACATTTTTTGGAGACACCCTGTATATATATATATATACACACACACACACACACACACACACACACACACACACACACACACACAGTAAGAGAACTCAATGTCTGTGTCTGATGTTTGTGTGTTCCCTATAGAAAGAAAGGTTAGAGAATCTACATAAAATCTAAAAGTGTAGTCTCATGTAAAATTTATTGGGGAAGACAATTGAATTGTTCCCGAATCTCTAATTGCACCCTTAAGGGGGCTATATGTGCATAACCCCCCCCCTTAAAACTTCGAATATATCCTATTTTGATGAAATTTATATCATATGTATAAAATTCTCCAGCGAAGACAATGGAAGTGGTCCCAAATCTCTATGTTAAGCTCTATGTGCCGAATATCTACGTGCCCCCCCCCACCTCTCAGAACCCATTGGGACAGAACCCCTTTAAAACTTCAAATACCTATATCCGATTTTAATGAGATTTAAATCATATGTATGAGATACTAATTGAGAGTTTTCCAACATTTCAGCTTCTTCCGACTATATTAGGAGGGGGAACGGGGGAGGGGGCCAGTAAAATAAAATTAAGTAATATAGTGTTATGAGTATAATGAAAAAGTACATGGTAGTGATGTTAGAGAGAGAGAGAGAGAGAGATTAATGAAAAAAGAGAAATAAAAAATGTAAAAATGACAAATCTATTTCATCTTCAGTTGTTCAATGCAAGATGAATTCAATAAAATTATGTTTATTTATTTATTTCCTTAAGCCAGGCTTTTCAAAGATTGGAATCTTATCATCAGAGGAATTACATGGATAGATAAGTTGGTAGGGAAGTAGCCAAAATTCAAAAAAATTTGAGAGAATTGTTAAAATGTAAAGCATATCCAGATAGAAAAATGTCCATTGACAAAATCTTCAATGAAGAAAGTGTGAAAATGGAAAAGCAAAAATTCATCGTTAAAAATCCGTAGAAACTGCGTCAAAGGTGGTCAAAATATTGTGAATCCAAGCGGAATTAATCCAATAGAATAGGTGGTTCTGTCGTAGAAAACGACGGAACCACGTATTCTATTTGGATTAATTGATAATTTTATTGAATACAACTTGCATTGAACAACTGAAGATGAAATAGATTTGTCATTTCTACATTTTTTTTATTTCTCTTTTTTATTTATCTATATTATTGCTCTATCTTGTATATTGAGCTTAAATCATTTCACGATAGGTTCAAGCCTCTAAAAAGTACTTTCAGTTTCATACCTTATATATATATATATATATGAGGTTAAGATCGGATTCTAACTCTGCCTGATGAGATCTCAGTTTATAGTAACTGTTGATCGATAACATCGACATGCCAGTATCGCAGATTTTGTACATGTCTGTGTAAATAAAATTATCATATATATATATATATATGCGATTGTCATAGTAGATATTTGCTTCTTGTTCTTATTATCTTTTATTTTTTTCTCCATTAATCAGTTTACTTTTTATGGCCGACTTCATTTCTCTTTGCTCCTTTGTTGTTGTTCACATTAAAGATGTGAACAACAACAAAAGTTTCTCTTTCCTTTTTAGTTCTTGGACAATCTTCTTCCATTATAAAACAATATCTGGAATTGGAATGTCGTTACTTATTACAAGAAATTCTGATGATCACAGAAAATGTTCCGAGCACTCCCACCCCTCTCGTCTTATGTTATGACTATTCTTGTGATGTTTTTGTTTTGTGATATTAACAATTATTCTATACAGAGTTCCTTAAAGAGTGTTTTATGGAATATGTGCACACGTTTGAGTTTCCTTTCTATCTTTTGGAGCATATGTACACACTTTAATGGCAAAAATCGATAAATGCAGTGTGTCTGTTTCACGGCATATCCACCAGGGTTGTGGAGTCGGAGGTTTTGGAAGGAGTTAGACAGACTTGTTAGAATGCTTGGAGTCAGATTGAAAAATCCGCCTCCAATTATTATTGAATATTGGTAGACTTTAAAATAAAGAGTCAGAGTAGAATATTTCAGTATTATATGAGTCGAAGTTGGAATTTTTTAAATCCAAGGTGTCTAAGTCATAAGAATGCTAGGAGTCAAAGTCCGATTAAAAAATCCGACTCCGATTATTACTGAATATTGGACTTTAAAATAAGGAGTTGGACTCGGAGATTTTGGAATCTTAGGAGTAGGAGTCAATCATAAGAATGCTAGGAGTCAGTCGAAGTCAGATTTTTTAAACTGACTCCGATTATTACTGAATATTAGAAGACTTTAAAGTAAGGAGTCTGAGTAAGAATTTTTGTGAATCCTAGGAGTCGGAGTCTGACCTTATACCTTCCTACTCAGTAACCCTGATATTAACTTTTTCGATTACCAAAACACAGTACCTATTATTTTATTCTGTTGTATTACCTTATGACCATTCCTGTGATGTTTTTTGTGATATTACCAATTATTTTATACAGAGACTCCTATGGGATATATGTGAACGTTTTATTTCTGTTTTTTTTTTTTGTTTTTTTGAGAGTGTATACACACTTTATATCGAGTTGCCATGAAATACTTTCCAAGATCACAAGGACAAATTTAAAAAATAAGGCTTCTTTTGGTTTGACCATTGAAGCGAGAACATCGTTTGTCCACGGCTCCTATTCACCTTAACTTGTTTTGTGACATGCGATCAGTCTCCTCTCTATTCAGACCAGTTATGTCCCTATTTACTCTCCACATGGGCAGAGTCTGACACAAGGTCAGGTTTTAAGGTAGGGTAGTATATCCCACTCCCCAAGAAGGGGCACTCTGGATTGAGACAAACATAAAAATTGCCTTAGTCTAGAAGGGCTTCTCCTTTGCTGACCTAGGACAGAAAAGATGAAGTATAGTATCAGAACATATGCTACACGTTGACCTTAACCAAAAGGTCAAGTTTGCTTTTTATATATCCATGTATTAGAAAGTTTGACATTTATTTTGGTTGTTGGTGTATTACTTATAAGCACAAATAAATCCTGTTATATTTTATAAGTATGAGATTTTAGTTCCTTTTGTTTGTCTTAGAATGGATAAGCAACCTATGATTCTTATGAAACCAAAACTTAATCTATCGTTATTTTCATAGTAGGTGCTTGACTTTATAATAGCTCTGTGTGATCTTAATAATCAACCATTGAGCTGATGTTAATAACTGCAGTATTTGGAGTATTTATATACCTATATTTTGACGATACTTGTCTAGCTACAACCACTGTAAATAATTTCCTTTTTTTTTTTTTACGTATACCTAAAACTAAATGGAACTCCTTGGGCAAAGTTTATTTCCAAGAACTACCCGTCTGTGGAACATAATACAATGGGGCTGCTTCCCAACTGACTACAGCATGATTGTTTTCAAGTCCATCGTTAAATTCTTGTCGCGTCATCCTCTTAAATAATCAAATTCTGCCTAGTTTCAACCATCGTTACCAATCCTCACGAAGTTGTCTCACCGCCCAGCTGACAAACTCATTAACCCTTATCCTTGAGTTGCTTTTAGGCTTTGAGAAACGGTGACTCGTTACTACATGAAAAAAAAACAGATTCAAAGAAAATAAGGATGTTTAATGCCAACAAAGAATCGTGACAATTTTTTTTTCTTTTGACAAAACCGAAAGAACTGACGACGAATGACGTGTCAGAAGTAAAACTTTCCATAAACAGATTTACTTGTTGCTTTTTAAGCTAAGCCTCCTTCCGGACAACTTGATCACTTGCACGCACTTTGTTTAATAGCCGAGAAGGTCGACACGTTAAATACAAACATTAATCAAAGTCAAGCAAGGTTTAAGTGTCTCCATCCTTCAAATAGCATCCATTAATAAAATCAATACGTCTCACAGTAAGTCCCGGATGATATAGAACCGTGCTAAGAGAACAAGGTATAAGACGGTGCTAAGGGAACAAGGTATAAGACGGTGCTAAGGGAATAAGGTATAGGATGGTGCTAAGGGAACAAGGTATAGGACGGTGCTAACGGAACAAGGTATAAGACGGTGCTAACTGAACAAGGTATAAGACGGTGCTATGGGAACAAGGTATAAGACGGTGTTGTAAAAGATGTATTTCTCTTTTTGTTTTCACTTTAGACTGCATTTGAAAAAAATCCCTTTTTAAAAATTTTCATTTTATATCCTCTACTTTACTCTATAATAAAGATCGATGTGTATTTATTTGTATATATATATGTTCATCCTGTCACACAAGTTACCAAGTAAAAAAGTGTCGGACGACACCATTTCAAGTGTTTAATAAAAGGAAGAAAGCAAATTGCAAATAAGACACCACCCGCCGTCTGAAATGAATTCACTCTATTTCTATAATGAGACGTTTACTTTAATTTTTATAAAAAAATTTTCTATACTGATTGATAAGTTTTTTTTTTTAACTTTTCAGATTAAGAGGTTTTTTTTTAAAACTTCATTGAATGAGATGTTATTTTATCAAAGTGTAGTATCTGTTCCGATGGATACTGCACCCCATAGACTGGTATCGTCTAGGCCTTCGGGGCTTGATTTACACCGGTCTATGGGACTGTCCTATGCAGTTCTAGGAGGTCCACCCTCCCAGGTTTCGCCTCCCCTCTTTGGGTAGGAGTAAGTTTATTGCTTACTGCCTGAGGCGCCCTTATCGGGGAATGCCGACGGGGCTGCCCAGGCAATTTTTAAATGGCCGGATTGCTCACCTTATCTTGCGCTGGCTTTTCAAATCCTACTTTCCCGACCTTGTGTCACATCTTACCTTGTGGGAGGATACTTTTTTTCCGTCATTTTTTTTTGACGGAGGTTGTACGCTTAATAGTTTACGTTCCTGTCTTTGACAAGCGTTCGTAAATTTTTAAAATTGTAATTATTTGAATAAACCTCACACAAAAGAATCTTTGGTCTTGAATGATATTAAATTACATAGTGAAAGAAAATATGCAAGGATTAATGTCGATTGCATAGAAATTAAAAAAATATATATATAAATGAGTAAATGTTACGATTACCGACATAAATTATTTTCAAGGAAATATAGTTGTGAAATTAGTCAAAAGCTATTTATTTTAGATTACCTTATTTGGACCTATTTGCGTTAAAAAAAAATCATATAAAACTATAAGCATGTTTATTTACTATAAATATTGGTTGTGAGTAAAGTAATCAGTAGCAACCATGTTTCTTTTTCTAGGAAGAAACGTCCCAAAGAGGACCGGAAATGCGCTCCTGTCATATCAAAGAACACACTTTTAATTTAATGACTTCAATTAAAGTATCCGTCCCTAATTTCCGGTCCTGTATTATACTTCCTGAAAAAGCAAGATGGCTGCCACTGATTACTTAAAATCACAGCCAATATTTACACTAAATCAACATGCTTATATTTTATAATATTAAACTTTTTTAACGCAAATAAGAAATAGGTAGGTAAATCGAAATAAATTGTTTCGACTAATTTCTCAACTGTATTTCCTTGAAAATAATTTATGTCGCCAATAGTAACGTTTATCGATAAATGTGGTGTACCTGTGCTTCTCATAAAATGTATACACAAAGCTGATGATTATATGTATGTAAATAAAACAATGAAATTAAAAAATATAAAACTGGACATTTAAAACAATTGCTATACAAACCTGCTTTTTAAAATCAATATGTAAATTACATATTTGATTTACTTTGGTAGTGCTATTTATCTAAATAGATTATTATTATACTAAAGCTTGGCTAATCAACGTTTGTTTCTCTAAGGCTATTTTTCCTATATATTCTAATCATACAATATATGCTAAAATATTCTTTGGTATTGGAATTGAGTTATGGTTTAAAAAATACATTTTTACAATAATATATGCTGGACATCAACAAGTAAAGAAATATAAAAAAAAGGACAATTATAATATGGGGTTCAGGGCTGGGAGCAGGAATACACAGCTGTCCTCATTTATTTATATGCAATTGGAGCTAATAAAATCAATGTTATATACACAGATTGCCAGTAATGAAGAAAGAAACATTATACAACATTATACAAATAAAGGTCTTTCTTTATTTGCTTTATTTGGAAAGTTCATTTGTATATCATTAGTGACTTCATCTACAGACGTCTTCAAGTTAAGGCCAAGTGAAGAGGGCATTAACATACAAGCTTGTTTAGACTGTTTTTTGTGTCCTGCTGAAAGATCCCTGAGAATGAATAAGGACACCTGTGTATTCTTACTGCAAGCTCTGGTGTCTTACCATTTTTTATTTATTTCTTGATTTAAATAATTTTAAAGCTATACATAAAATTTTTTAAAAATGGTTCAAAGGAAATAATTTAAAAACGATTTCAAAAGTTATATCCCTTGATTTCGTGAATTTAGTCAGTAATTTAGTCCTTGATGACTCGAAATGGATATTAGAGTAACTTGTTTACCATAACCTGATCGAGGTCTTACAGAAGCAGAATAGTTAACTTTGTTATTACTGAGTTTTAGACGGACAGACAGACAGATTCCCTAATATAATAGATAACAAATTTATATACTATACGTTTTATTTTCATCTTCTCATATATAAAGACAAATTTCATTCCAGGGCAACGCCCGGTACTTCTATTTGTGGGATTTTAAAAGTTGAACCTTAATAGCAATTAATCTTACATATCAAACTTTGATTCTGACGAACCAATTCCATTTGTTATTGCTGTACCATGTTCTTGGCAATAAACTAATGTAGTTCGTAACAATTTATGAAAAAAAATACTAAACCTAGTTCGGAAGTTTGCTAATATGGAGACATTCTTAAAGAAGTACTTGAAAAGATCAAATCAGCCAAGGGCAATAACTCTCATTGTTTTAGTAAGTTAGCGTTCTCTATTTGCGTTTTTAGCTTAGATACTGAACCTAACAGAAAGGATGTGGTTATACAAATATTTACAGAACAAAATCATAAGCAATAGATCCCGGACTACGCTGGGTCGTACAGCTCGTAGCAAAATTAAATAAAATCCTATTTGCAAAGAGAAAGAAATCGTTTCATTATTTTAATTTGTTTGATTCCCACTTCTCCATTTCTTTACCAATTTTCACAGAATCTTTATATTCCGTCTAAATAACGGTGATTATTCCTTTTCGTTATTGTTTTTAGTTAGTGTCAAAAATCACAAGACAAAAGATCAAGAGAGACTATTCTAACTGTTACATTTCTGGTTTGTCTCTCTCTGCGCGCGTGCACACACATTATATATATATATAAAGTAAGAAAAGTTCATTTATATTCCAAAAGCAAACATTTTCATTTTCTTACAAAACATTTTAAGAACAGATACACTTTAGTGAGAATTATTTTACGAATCGTTTAGCTTAAAGAAAACCAACCAACATTAATATATATATATATATATATATATATATATATATATATGTGATTTTATGAAGGCTTACCAAAGCATTCCTTTCAGGACACCAATGATCACCATTAAAGATATTGTTTCTTACAAATATTATTTATTCAAATTAAATGTTTTTTCCTACACGTGTTTCACTACCAAGCAGTTACTTGCTTGGCAGATCATCAGGGAAATTAAGCCTTGTTGGAAGAAATAATGAACGAGCTACTTTTCTAAGACTTTTCTAGGACTTTCTTTTTTTATCGTTGTTCTTCCTTGTTTTTTAATTTTGACTTTTATTTTTATTTTTTTCCCTCTTCTCTTCTTAAGTGACCTCAACTATTGCAACGCCACATTGTGTATTGTCGGCAGTTGAAACCAGTATTCCAGACATTTAATTTCCCTGATGATCTGCCAAGCAAGTAACTGCTTGGTAGTGAAACACGTGTAGGAAAAAACATTTAATTTGAATAAATAATATTTGTAAGAAACAATATCTTTAATGGTGATCATTGGTGTCTTGAAAGGAATGCTTTGGTAAGCCTTCATAAAATCACATATAAATGCTCTGTACTCTGTAATCGAGTCTCATCGAGCTTGTTTTTATTGGAACAACCCCGGTCTTCACTGAATGATCTATTTTATAAGTGAAAAATCTAAATCTATATATATATATATATATAAACATTTATATATATATATGCTCTGTTGTTACTGGTTGACAATCATCGAGCTTAAATTGAAAAAGGTTGGTACGCATAAAGTATTGAAAGTATATGCTAAAACATATTTTCACATTTTTTTAATGCAAAGGATACGATGCTTGGCTGCTGATTGCATTTGGATGTACCTAATCGTTCGGATTAAATTACAAAACAGCTGTCAGTGGATGATATATATATATATATATTGATATTGATAATTTTATTTATACAGACATCTACAGATGCGACATTGACATGACGATGTTTCGATCAATAGTTATTAAAAACTAAGATCTCCTCAGGCGAAAAGTCTGTCTTTCATTCAATTGTTCATAGTGGAAAAAAAGAGAAAAGGAAAACTTTAGATTTAAAACAGAATGATCACATGATCAAATTAAAAAAAATAATATTTAAATAATCCGTTTGTATGTGTTCAGTTACAGCGGTTAATCAAAAGACCTACTTTTAACATTGACCTCGTATAGGGTCGTCAGACAGTATGTCGAAAAAGGCGGATGTAACAATTTATACAAGTTTTCAGGTAGTGTAGTGGTAGACCCGCATATATAAAAGAAGAAAGAGAGAAGGGTGTTTTAAAAAGGAAGCTTTTATCGTAAAAGCTAGACTTGGCTTAATATTTATTTTATTTTTTTAATATTATGCAATTTGGCCAATTTCCAAATAATAAAAAATACTAGGATTTGTTTTTCTTAAATTTGATAATAATTATTAAAGGAAATAATAATTAATAATAATAATTAATAATAAAAGTGACAATAATAGTATTGATAATAATAAATTATCAAGTAATTATAATAATTATAATAATCAAGGTTATCATAATAGTGGTAATAATAATTATAAAAGATGGCGGATAATAAAGATGATAATTGTAAAAAGGATAATATTAGTAACATAAATACTGATAGTAATATTGATAATAATAATAATAATAATTTTAATAATAAAAATAATAATGATGAATTAATGATGATAATAATACTAATAAAAATTAAGATAATACAATAATAATAATTACATAAATAAATTTTAATGGTTATAATAATAATAATAATATTGTCATATAGATAGTGTTAATGATAACAATATTAATAATAATTATGATAACTAAGAGTTTCATCTATAATAAAAATAATAGTAGCACCAATAATCTCAGTTATAATAGTAATATTCATAATATTAATACTAGTAATATATGCTACCAGTAATAATACTAATAACTAATAATAAGACTAATAATAAAATAATAGGAAAACTAGTACTAAAACTAATACAAGTACTACTAATGATAATAGTAATACAGTTAATAATAATTGTGATAATGCCCTCATTGATATTAATAATAATAACACCAATTCTCATAATAATAATGTTAATAGTATTACTACTCCTACCAATAATAATAATGATGATAATAATAATAAAAAATAATATAATAATAATAATCAGATAAAGAAATAAAAAATATTTGAAATAATAATAATTATAAAGAAATAAAAATATTTGAAATATTAATAATTATAAAGTAATAATAATAAACTAATAATAGTAATAATTATGACAATAGTAATAATAATAGACTAAAATCATAATAATGGATGAAAAAGTTATGATAATAATAAAACCAAATAGTGGGATAACAATAGTAGTAGTGAGTCAATAAATACTATAGAAGCTTAAAAAATTGGTTTTGTGGTACAATAGAACAGATTTATGAATAAATAAGTAAATAGATAAATAAACAGGTACATACTAAAGGCAATAATAGATAATATGTGGGAGATCCTTTATACTAAAAAAAAATATAAATACAAATTATAGGTTGATGGATTAGGGTAAGGTTATAGTTATAATTGACTTTATTTTATAAAAATACTATAGATCAAAAGGGTTATGTGTAGGTTGCTAAGAAGGTGTGACTTATTATGCATACAATTAATTGAAATGTCATGTTTTTTATTTAGAAGTTTACCTCTACCACTAAATCTAATTATGTTTAACTTTTCATTTAGGTATAGATTACATAGTGTGTTTATAGATCAACAGGTTCTAGTTGTTTTATGATATTCCATTTAACTGTTGGTGTTTTATTGTTCTTGCTTAGGTACCAGTGGTGTATGGAAAGTGCAGTCTTTTTTAATAATCGAAGTTATTAAAAGAGAATCTATGGTTGTTGTATCTGTCTTTGAAGGTATTTTCAGCGATGCCTATATAGTATTTGTTTTGGTTTGGATTTTCTGTGGTTGTAATTGTAGCTTGGTAAATTATAGAGGTTGATAAACATTTCTGCCGTAGTGGGCAGTTCGTTTTGTTAATGCAGTTACAGGTCTTAATCTTTTTAGTGTTATTGTTATAGTTGGGGTTAGTATTTTCATTTAATATTTTATTATGTTTGTAAATTAGTTTTTCTAAGTTATCACTACAACTGTACCTTAATTTAATGGGTTTTTTATTAAAATTTTTATGGAGAATGCTGTTAGGAGGGAAATTAAAGTTAATTAAGTTTAGGAATCTTTTACTTAGTTTTTTTAACCATGTGATTAAATGGAGGTGCAAACCAAATAATCTTTCAATTTCTTTCTTTTTACGGTCTGATGTTATGTGATGTAGGTTTAGTATATTTGATTTGGGTATTTTTATATCCGCTATCTTTGTTATAAAAGGTATTATGTGCATTAAAGCTTTCTTCATTGGAGGAATTTTTGTTTATTCTTTTTTCAGCTGATTTGGGTATATGTTTAATTATAGCTTTTGGATGGTTTGAGAGTAGGTGGACATATATTAGGTTAGCATTGCATTTAGTATATGGTTCATAAGTTTTTTATTTATGTTAAAAGTTAAGTCTTAACAATTGACCTGTTTTGTGTTTTATATTACTTCTACTTTGAGTCATATCTTTTTCATTTCTTTAAAATTAATATTTTTAGTTTTTTCACATTTGGATCCATTGGAGGTTTTCTATTACTAAAAGGCCATCATCTCTATATAGTCATATAGTTTCTATATAAATGTCTTTAGTAAAGTAGTATCAGATGTAAAGTCCAATCAAGTCTGTTACTGCGGTTGAATCCAAAGAGCCCACCGAGACATCAAAAGATCCAGTTCGATTACATTTTGGTCCATTGTTCTTGTTTGCTAATTAATACAGTAATCCATAGAGCTTTCGAAAAGTTCTTTGTATATAGACGGGTAATAGTTGCTCATATCAAATTGGATAAAAGAGCTTTTTATTTTGTTTTCAATTTTAGAGAACAAGTTAAGTGAAAACAAAATAAAGTGCTCCTTTATCCAATTTGATATTGTCAACTATTATCCAAAAAACTTTTCGAGCACTGACTACTAAATTCAATATGGCGGATAAACTGAGATAGAAGCCCATAAAAATGGTTTATAAGCAGGCTGAGATCTTCCATTATGCTTGTATGGACAAGTCGATTCTCTGGATTCTGATTGATTGCTAGTTCATAAGTGGATAATCTGTTATATAAATGTTGCTTCATTCAAGCAAGAATTTTCTCAACTCTTTGTAGTATTGTATGCCGGTGAGTATCAATCTAATTATGTAAACTAGTTTAGAAATGTGAACCTTATCTTTGACCCTGCTTGGCCACAGATTGTTTTATTTTTCAGAGATGAGGATCTACTTGTGAGATCAGCTTCGTAAAGGTTCTATTGGAGGGGAGGATGCAAGCAATAGTCTCTGTTAGTTTACCCATATTGTAAAAGTTGTTTGAGGATGCCTGATCGTTCTTTTATTCGAAAAAGGTTCTACTACCTTGTTCGATGCCTATTTCTCAAAAATGGATTTTGCAAATGTTCGGTCGGGCTCATTTGTTATCTTTAGTAGACTCTTACAAATGAACCCTATAGGGGACTCTATGTAATTAAAGGGAGATCATTTATATTTATATATCTTATCACCAGTAATTATCCCCCTTTACTTTCCCCCTCTCTCTCTTATTATCTTTCTTTCTCCTTCTTTAGAGAAATAACTCCATTATATCTCCCTTCTCTTTCCCTTTTGTAATTATCTCCCTTTTTTTTCGTCTTTGTCATTATCTAACTTCAGTTCGTTTTCTTGGATATTGCCTGCCTCCATCTCAATCATTTTATAGTCTCCTCCCTCTCCCTTTATCATCTTCTGTCTTTCCTATCTCTCCGTATCTCTCTCCCCTTTCCTACTTCTCAGTCTTTTATCTCTTCATACCTCGCTGTGTCTTATCTCCCTTTTTTCATACCGCTCCGTCCCTTATCTCCCCTTTCACTTTCTCCTTATCTGCTTTCTTCCCGGAGATTATCTCCCTTTTTTCTCCGTGATTATCTCCCTTCTCTCCCTTCTCTTTCACCTTCCTATTTTACTCACCCCCATTCTCTCTCTTACACCCCCTCCCTACAAAAATTTTTCATAAAAAATACAAGCTATTTCAGTAAAAGTATTCCTGTTCTTTCTTCTTCTTTCAATTAGACTAATACATTTTCTTTTATATTTGGTTTCTTTTTCAGGAGATTTACATCAGGTGCAGGTGAAAATACACAGAACTCATTCTTACATTGAACCATTTATTTTTTATTATGAAAAGTTTACATTTTAAAAATCGGGCTCTTTCCTTTAAACATAAAAATACATTGATTTACAAAAATAAAAGGTTAAAATACATGGAGTGATGCCAACAAGACAGAGTTATCTCCCCTTTGGCATCATCCATTTCTCCACCTCCGCTGTCTTTCATTTTATGCTTGGACTCATTTTTATGTTTTTTAGTTTACTGTTTCTACATGAATGATGCTTTCAAGTGTCATTTTTATGAATAGTATTTGTGGGTTGTTTTTTTTCTTCCTTGTCTACATTTCATAAAATTTTTTTCCTTCACTTTTGTTATTTATACATACACACGTCTACAACTATGGAAGAGAGAACCTTGTTATGAGTTAATAAGCTGGGGACATTTTTTCTTGGCAATATTTGTGGAGGAGGGAATTTGATATTGCTTGAAAAAAAAAAACATGGCGACTTGCTTGCAGATCAGAATCAGCTGGACGTGCACACCGTTGAGCATTTTTAGTTTTCAGGAGTTCCAAATATAATATCTCCATTTTTGTTTCTCTCTCTCTCTCTCTCCTTTTCCTAAGGCTATTTTCTTTTTTCTCTTATTTTTTTTAGTTGAATTATCGGAGTGTTCTTCTTATTCCGCGGATTTGATTTATGTATACCTGAAGCTGTTCCTCCTAGGGGAGAGCTTTTGAATCAAAATTCTTTCAGTATTTGATTCAGTATAGTTGCTTTTTTTTTGTGAATTTTTATCTGAATCGAGACTTTAGGACTATTGCGACTGCCAAGTCAAAGACAGGCACACGCATATCTCTATTTATATAAAGTAAGGTATGCATATATGTTTATAAATTTATATGTATAGGATTCACTCCTAAACTAATTGTTCACTATGAATTTTGGAACACGGCTGCTAGGCGTAACAGGTCGTAATGTGGGATATATTTAGTTTAATTTAGTTTTATGCAAAGGAAGCAAAGAAAGGAATTTATTATTTATTTATTTGTTTGTTATGCCTCCTTGGGTATCTCCCCTTTAACTATTTCCTCAATTCAACTGTAAAAGAAGAAAGTAAAATAAAATAATTAAATAAACTTTTAGTACAGTATATGGACTCCCTCCGTCAACACCAGACGAATTTCAACTTGACTGGGAAAATGTCTCAGTCAGGGAGAAAAAAAAGAAGAGAAAAAAGAAAATGACTATACTTCCGAAAAAGGAATCTAGTACCGAAAGTACTCAAGTTTAAACAAAATAAAAAAAAGTTTTTAAGATGAATAAATAATTTATTTTAAAAGAACAAATTTCGTTGTTCAGGCTTAAAAATATTTTTTTTTAAATATTCTCTTTATTATTGTGATTTCATCAACGCTTCAATGTGCGACCTCTCGAAATATATATATATTAAAATAGGAAAGTTATTTTTTTTTCTTTTTAAACATCTTTTTAAGAATTCAATAATAAATGAGGCTAAAAGCTTTTAAAAGCAAGCTCAGATGCAATATTTATTAATAAAATAAAATCAGAATAGATTTTTTTAATTTTTTACACTTTGATATTATATATATATATATATATATATATATATAATCCAGGTAAAATATGAATTTCAACCGGGTTTATAAAAAGTGCTCAATATCAAATAGAGCTTTTATATATGATTATATTTATTTACACAGACATGTACAAAATCTGCGACACTGGCATGTCGATGTTATCGATCAACAGCTATTATAAACTGAGATCTCATCAGGCAGAGTTAGAATCCGATCGATAACATCGACATGCCAGTGTCACAGATTTTGTACATGTCTGTGTAAATAAAAATAATAATAATAATATATATATTTATATATATATATATAGCTACACTGATAACGAAACAGATGTCTGTAGATGGACCTTAGTTTTCTTCATTGTTTTGCCAACCCTTATTCTACACTTAAAGCAAGTGAAATAGCAAAGTTTTCAACAACAAAAAAAATAATTTCAAAGAATTCAAAAGATTTGGAATCCCTGATCCGCTCCACTGAGCAATGCCAAAAATAAGATGAGGTTTATATCCCCCCACTCCTTTCATTACAACAGCTAGAAAAACCAAAAACAACTAATTTTTGCGCTCTCTCATTTTATGCTCGAGTGCACGTCTATCTGGCATGTGCGGATAGGTTACCTTCTCTTTTTGTAATTTAAAATCGTTTTTTTTGTTGGTGTTGTTGTTGTTTCTCCTCTTCCTAAACTAATGAACATTTTTCAGATAAGCTGCAGTATCTTAAAAAACAAGCCAGAAGGTATCATGCAAATTGGTTACCGTATGTCGTTCCATACTTTTTTTTTTATTTGGATTTTATTTAATTCGTTAATGCCCTTCCTACTTTCAGTGAGCAAAGGTGATAAACATCATTATTTACCCAACCTCACGATTCTTTCAGCAATTTTCTACTCCTACTTTTTGGGGATGTATTTATATATATATATATATATATATATATATATATTATTTCATGTATCCACATAAAATGTCTTCTTTCGTGTGAATTATATGATTCTGGTGTTGGCATTAGTTTTCCCGATGTTTTTCTAGTTAGAAATCTTTCTGGAAAGATATCGGGTACTTACGGGAAGGATCACGAGAAGGTTGCCAACATCCCTAAGTGACAGTGGTACTGTGGAACCGACTGGATTCGAACTTGGAACACTCAGCTCTTCAGTCCGTGTCGATATCCACTTAACCACCGTCATAAAATGTTATAAGGAGATATACTTTTTATGTATCAATTTTCAGTATTTACCTCAACAGTGCTCGATACGCGAGTAGGTAGTAAGTTATGAAAATATATTTATGGCAATTAAGCTACACAGAGGCTTCCGAGTTTCATTCCCGGAGGGAATCGTCAGGCTAAAATGCATTTTTGTTGTTTCTCATCTTTGTAAACTAATGAACAATTTTTCAGATAAGCTGCAGCATCTTACAAGAAAACAGACCAATGCATTTTAGCCTGACGATTACCTCTGGGGATGAAACGCGGAAGCCTCTGTGTAGAGTAATTGCCATATGTATATTTTCATAACTTATATATATATATATATATATATATATATATATATATATATATATTAGAGGGAGATTTGTTTGGTATTCCACGTATGCTTCTAGAGATATATTTAGAGAATGATTGGTGGTGTTTAAAGCATAAAAAATGTTTGTTTTTTTCATTTTTTTCCTATATTTCAAACACGCCTGCGTTCTGAAACAGGAATCAATAGAGAAGAAAGAAAACGAAAATAAGATCACTCCCCCCCCCCCCGGTGCTGAGCATGAGTACGCTAGAAAATAGACGGTCAAATGTTTTTTTGGGGGGTACAAAAATGGAGGGGTGACGTTTAAATGCTGTCATTTTTATTTAGTTATTTTTTATAAAATGTTGTGTAATAATATAAGTATAATTATCGTATGTTGGTTATCTGCAGGATTATGATTTTACTGCGTCACTTCCGTAATGGTTACGATTACTGTGTTATGTAAATAAGCGGCCAATGTCGTATGGTTAGGATGAATTGTTTTGATTCGTATATTTAAAAGTCGGCTAGGTGTATTTAAACAGTAATGTGAAGCTGTAGTTGTTATATATATATATATATATATATATATATATATATATATGTCTACCCTACATGTATCTGTACTTGCATGACATTTTTTTCTCTATTTTATCATCCTGATGAAGTCTTATAAATAAAGACGAAACGTTGATGTACACATAAAAAACATCCATTTTTTGGTTTTCCTTTTTCATTTTCCCATCATGTCGGATTACCTTCATCCTTCTCTTCCCATATATATATATATATATATAAAAGAGAGTAGAAAGTGGACCTTGGGTTTACTTTCGGCAACCTCGTAACTCTCGCTTCCATTATTTTGTCCTTTAGTCCTCACATTCCATGAGCGATGTTTCTGACAAAGGGGGGAAGAATTGCTGTTGTTTGGGTCAGAATCTATGCACCTAACACTTACCGTTGGCTACTTTTTGACGTTGAAGTAGTATTTTTTTTAGCTCCTTACATCAAGTGGCTTCCTGCCTTGTCTGGAGCGATTTCCATTGCATATATATATATATATATATATATATATATATATATATATATATATATATGCTTAGTGTATGTAATGAGATGATGAGCAAGAAAACAAACTAATTAAAAATATTAACACAAAAACATGTTCAAAAAGTTTATTGACTCTGACATTTCGACTCGATTAGTCAAATCTTTTATGGAATGACAACTTTATTATGGTGAAATCAAGTCTTATACAGAGAACAAGGGAGGAGCATAACATGGGAAGGTGGAAGAGGGTATGAAAGTAAGGTATGTAGGGAGCGATTGTAAGTGTTTGAAAGGAGGAGCGTTTTTGTTCCCATTTCTTTACATACTCCGATTTAGTATGACCCCCTGATTATGCTAAAAAAACATCACTGTAATATTCATTACTTTAAGGTCATAAATGAGTGCATGGGAGCTCAGAAAAAAATTACTTCCTTTCACATTAACATCACATATATATATATATATATATATATATTTTTTTGATTTTATTCCATTAGTTGCGACAAAACAAGTTTTGTTTCATATATATATATATATATCTACAATATTATGACAAATATTTTTATTAAATTCTTATCCACATACACATGTGTTTCATTCTTTTTCGAGAATCATCAGTGTGGAGGATGACTGTTCCGCTGGTAGCACGATTCGAACCTCAAACCAAAGTCACCTTTAACTTTCCAGTCTGAACCTCTACAACACGACCAAAACAACAGCCACGGGGAAAAGGGAGAATTAAACTCTATTTGTGTCAATACAAACGCACATACTTTAGTAGGCTGTCATAACGATGTTCAACAAGCCAGATGCATTTAATTGAAAGCCTATTATTAATTTTTTTTAAGTGCCCATCCCATGTTAAAGGGGGCAATAAACAATATTATGATAAATATTTTTATTAAATTCTTATCCACATACACATGTGTTTTATCCTTTTTCGGGAATCATCAGTGTGGAGGATGACTGTTATACACCAATGAAACATGATTGACCAAATTTCAACTTATCCTTAAGATCCCTTAAATATTAGACATTTTCTAGAATCACAACCATGCAATGGATTTTGATCAAAATTGGAGTAAGGATTTTAGACATAAGGGTTAGTATAATTATATCTGTATTTTAATCTTCATAAACGAATATAAAAGTGGTGCAAAACTGTTTTGTTAGGGGAATTAATTTCGGTTTTGCACCGCTTTTATATCCCCTTACAAAAATTAAAATCAAGGTATAATTCTAATTAGCCTTATGTCTAAAACCCTTACTCCAATTTTGATCAAAATCCATTACATGATTTTGATTCTAGAAAATGTCTCATATTTAACGGTTAAGCTTAAGGAATCTTAAGAATACTTTGAAATTTAGGGAATATTGCTTAATTAGTGTCTATTGACTATTGATAAAATTCAATACAAATCTGATATATTTAAATTTTCTAAATAGTAGATTTTTCCCATAGTATGTACCCTAAAAGCCCTTTAAAATACTCCAAAAAAACTGAAATGGGCTCTATTTCAATTAATTTAAAAGGGGGTAAAACGGAAGCTGAACCCCTTTCTAAAAATTCAAATAGTTTCAATTATTGTGAAATTTTACCAATAAGTATTAGATATCAATTAATAAATATTCCTCTAATTTCAATTTCTTTGGAGAAGTGTAAAGGGTTTTTAGGGGGCATAACATGGGCACATCCTCTCATTTGAAAACTCACATGAGATGTGCATTAAATTTGACCCACAATCATCAAACAGTAATTAAGCAAGATATCCCTGAATTTTACTTTTTTCTTACGCCCTTATTTCAGACATTTTCTAGAATAAAAATCATGCAATAAGGATTCTAGACATAAGGTTTAGTAGGATTATATTTTGATTTTAATCTTCGTAAGGGGTCATGAAATTGGTGCCAAACTGTTCTGTTTTGGGTAATTCATTTTCCTCGCCCTGAGACGGGTATTATTCTAGTATGTTACATAAGGTAAATGTGTGTGTAGACAGAAACAAAATCCAGCTGAAATATTGCCTGGAGTCAATCAATTAGACATCAAAATGTCAGACGTTGTTGTCTTCGATTCTCAAAATAGACCGAAAAATCTATTCTAATTCCTGAACAGGAAGATTGCTCTTTTGTTTTTAATGCTGCGCTTGTAAAGTCTCTTGTTAATAACAGACGAACACTTTCACACACTCTCTCTCTCTCTCCCTCTCACTAAAATAATAAAAAATACTGATGCCAAGCCAAACAATAAATTTGTATACTTTTTTTACCGGCATATCAACCCATTCAGAATTAATTAATGCTGAATCCAGTCATTTTAATTTTTTATTTTTAAAGTTTTTAATATTTTCAACATGGATGGTCAAATAATATATATATATATATATATATATATATATATATATATATATATATATACATACATACATATATAACTTCATTGTAATATAGCAGGAAAAATTCCAGCAGAGTGCTCGATTAATTGAGAATTAAAGTTAAAAATTAAAAATTAAGAGCGTAATATTTATTTATTTTAGTACAGAAAAAACAGTACAACATTCGTACCGTCGGTTTCAAGCACAGAAGGACTTAGCCATCCGGCTCTCTTCAGCTTCTTTTGTCATCCATCTGATGACAACAGAAGCTGAAGCTAATTTTTCTGTACCAAAATAAATAAACATACATATATATATATATACATATATATACACTAACAAATATATGCTCCCTCTAGTTGCATATTTCTGCTAACCTGGGAAGATCATTTAATGGTGAACGAACAGACACTACACTGAGAGGATGATATGATGATGAACGAACACTACTCTCCCCATAAAA
This sequence comes from Sepiola atlantica, assembly GCA_963556195.1. NCBI lineage: Eukaryota > Metazoa > Mollusca > Cephalopoda > Sepiida > Sepiolidae > Sepiola > Sepiola atlantica. The sequence continues at coordinate 188,303,983 of OY744520.1, read as the reverse complement.
AAACAGAGTTGTTAATGCCTGGGAGGATTATATCATGACAATAGAACAGATAGTCACTACACCCACTCACCCAAAAAAGGAGAAGGTAATCCTGGGAAGATGGTATCATGTACAACGAACATATAATATATTGTCCCCTCCCTCTCCCCCAAAAAGAGGAAATAATGCCTTGGAGGAATGTATAATGATGAATAAAAATATACTACATTACTACATTACTCCCCCTCCCCGAAAGGAGGAGGTAAAGCATAGATGGATTCACCCCTCTACCCAAAAAAGAGGTGGTAATGCGTGGGAGGATGGTATCGTTACAGCAGAATAGATACTACACTATCTCCTTCAAAAGAGAGACGGTAATACCCGGGAGAATTGCCCAATAAAAAGAGAAGGTAATGTCTTCGAGTATGTTATCATGGCAACAGAACCGATACTAAACTACCTCCTCTCCTTAAAAAAGAAAAAGCTAGACCCTGGGAGGATTGGCTTAGGACAAGAGAACATATACTACATCGCCCCATCGCCCGAAAGACGATGTAATACCTGGGAGGATTAGGACCATAAAACCGATACTAAACTACCCATCCCCATTAAAATCCCAATAATAGATTACATTTTTTTTTCATTCATTAAAAAAGTCCTAATCATAAAAACATTATTTCCTATGCTTCCTTAGCCTTTTGGCTAAGATCAAAGTGTAGTCTATGTTGTCAGCATCCGAGCGACATTAGACATTTACTAACGACAAAACTATGGCATATGATATAATAAAATAAAAAAGAATATTAATTTTTTTGAAACTGTTTATAAAAAAGATGCAAATAAAGAATAAGTAAAGCCGTTTGTGTATTACTATATATGTGATATTTCAGAATGTCACGATGTGTCAGATTTGATTAAGCATAAAACCCCTTTTGATATTAGAGTTAGAATAGTTGAAAAAACTTTCACATTCATTCATTTAGATATATATATTATAGATAATTATATATATATATATATATATATATATATATATATATATATATATATAAGAAGCTTTTTGTCATAAAAGACAAAAAATGCAGTTGAAAATCCTAGGAATACTAAATCCACATATTGCAGACTTAGCACTTGTATAAGCTGACATTATATATATATATATAGTAAGTTATGAAAATATGTTTATGGCAATTAAGCTACACAGAGGCTTCCGCGTTTCATCCTCGGAGGGAATCGTCAGGCTAAAATGCATGGCGTTAGTTTTACCAGGTGTTTTTAGATACACATCTAGCTAGGTAACCAATCAGATTCTTTGTTGTTCTCTTAGCCAATCGTTCGGCTTCTCACAAACAAAGGTTCGGTTGATTTTACTTCCTATTTCCTATTCTATTGTTCTGTTTTCTATAGGGTGGTCTATCCCTGTTTCTTTGTTGTGTCGAAATAATGGGTGAGCTTATTTTAACACGTGCTTGCTTGCTTATATTTCTATTTTAGGTATTAGTTTTTAAGTTTTTAGGTTTTAGTTTATTTATTTATTTATTACGTATTGTTAACCTGAGGTAAATTTTATTCTGTGCAGGCAGTTGTTTGCTATTTCACTTCTAAATTTTAATAGATTTTGGGGTCTTTAAAGTTTAGGATTTCAAATTTCTCATTCAGACATAATCTACATGGGTTGTCTAAATTTCTACATGTACTGGCCTGTAGTATTATTTACCATTCAATTATTGGTGAAATCCACATCATTCAAAAATGTAGGAGATCAGTTTTAATTAATAATAATGACTAATGGATTGAAACAAATATGACAAACTCTTTTGATTGGCCATGGGTGCCCTTGACTCTGCGGAGCCATCAGATCTTGTGGGGTTATTTATTTTATATATACTCACAAATATATTTGATAATACAGATATCGGCCTATATAGAGATGATGGATTAGCTATAATAAGGGATTCCAACAAAGTTAAGGGAGAAAACTTCAAGAAAATTATACACATGGAAATTAAAAAATCCGGCTTAAGAGTAGAAGTACTGGCTAACATAAAAATAACTCACTTTTTAGATGTCACTTTAAACTTAAATAAAAATACTCGAAAGTTTTGCTTGATCTTGGCATAGGGCTTTGTCTTATAGTGATTACTTTCTTAGTTATTCAGGATGAAAGTTATGCATCTACAGTCGGTCACACTTTTATATTATTCTCAAAACAGATTCTATTTAATCCATATATGGGACCCTGACAGGTACTGTTATCTCCCTTGTATTGAGATATAAGAGTTGTATTCCTTATTTCCATATTTTTTTATACAAAAATTAATTCAAGAAGACACCAGCAAGTACTACCACTCCGGTCCAGAACAGACCTGTTAGCAGTGGTAACTAAGGAGTGGCTCCACACTCCCCAAACCTCCCAAATTGGGGCTTTACCAACGGATGCAGTTTAATGTTATTCTCAGGACATATGTATATTTAAACTACTATTTATCAACTTATCACTTCAACAAGGTTAAACCATTAGTCGTTTTTTTATGACCAGGTGGATAATTAACGATATTTCAGGAACATCTGTATTTAGTCATAAAGATTGGAGTGTGTTTCAAATATTACACCTACTGTCTGCTGTATTGGAAACACTGATGTCTCTGTTTTCAGTATACTGTGAAAATCTAGAGTTTAAGGATACAATCAGTTTTATCTATTATTCAATCAAAATATTTTTAATAAGTTGTCTTTATAACAAACCCATATTTATATATATATATAGTATAATCGCACTAAATGAATGTTCTAACTATCCAATAATTTCCAGTAAATCTTTGAAATTATTTTTTCTCAAATATAGTATGCGTTAAAAGTTTGGTCCTAAAATAAGGACTTAACTAAAAATAGATTTTTTCTTAGAATAAATATTTTTTATATATATTTAGTATCAAATAATATTGTATTTACAAAAGATATTTTGGTAATAAATTGAAGAAAAACAATTGAGGCCGTAATGGGTTAAACATGAAGTCAGCTTAACGGAAGCGTGGAATCGGCTCCACCGAGGGAACACTTTGTAATGGTATAAAAATAGCCGAAAACGGAACAGTCAGCATTCTGTGGGAGGGGCACCTCAGGCAACCAGCAATAACTCATCACCATCCCTCCCGAAGCAGAAGGTAATGTCTCACTCTATTTCCTTCCTCCCGACACTGTCCACCCCCCGTGCCTCCATTCCCTTCCTCCCGGCACTGTCCCCCCCCCCCCCTGTGCCTCCATTCCCTTCCTCCCGACACTGTCCCCCATCTCCATTCATCTCCTCCAAACACTCTCCCACACCTCTATTCACCTCTACCCCGACACTGTCCCCCACCTCCATTCCTCTCTACCCGACATGTCCCCCACCTCCATTTCTCTCCTCTCAACACTCTCCCACACCTCTATTCCCCTCTACCCAACACTGTCTCCCACCTCCATTCCTCTCCACCCGACATGTCCCCCACCTCCATTTCTCTCCTCTCAACACTCTCCCACACCTCTATTCCTCTCTACCCGACACTGTCCCCCACCTCCATTCCTCTCCACCCAACACTGTCCCCCACCTCCATTTCTCCCCTCTCAACACTTTCCCACACCTCTATTCACCTCTACCCGACACTGTCCCCACCTCCATTCCTCTCCACCCGACACTGTCCCCCACCTCTATTTCCTTCCTCTCAACACTCTCCCCCACCTCTATTCCCCTCTACCCGACACTGTCCCCACCTCCATTCCTCTCCACCCGACACTGTCCCCCACCTCTATTTCCTTCCTCTCAACACTCTCCCCCACCTCTATTCCCCTCCTCCCAACACTTTCCCCTACCTATATCCCCTCCTCCCGACACCGTCCCCCATATCTATTCCTCTCCTCCTGACCTTTTCCTCATACCTTTAGTCCCCTTTCCCCACTATTTTTCATTTCATTCTCCCTTCGTCCACCATCTGAAAAATTCAATGTGCAAACAAGCAAGCTATATTATCCGTTATTCTTATATAGTTTAATGATCATTTAGAATTTATGGATACATTGTAAGACTTATTCTCTTGTTAATAATATGAAATGTTTGTTTCTGTTTTTCTTTATGATTGAGTTGATGTCAAAGCTCATCATTCTCTTTTTGTTTTCAGGTAAGTTATGATTGCGGCCAGTTTGTCAGTCAAAGGATTCCAGTTCCCCTTGTTGAGGGGGGGTACAGCTAAGTACATTTTCTAGTTATCAGAATTGACTTTCAGGGTAAATTTAGAAATTCTCTTAAATTATTTATTTTACCCATAAGCAGGGCTGGCACAAATCCGACCTGCAACAAGTCCAATCCTGGGAGGACAGGTTGGCACAGTTTGACTCATGGCTAAACATCAAGAAGACGGAGTATTCAACCACCGATAAAGACGAACACTGCACCATTTAAGTTGACAGACAGGATCTTCCACAAACGCACGCCTTCAAGTATCTCAGCTCGATGCTCAGCGATAACGGCAACATCCTTGGCGAAGTTGCTGCGCATATCAGTGCAACGTGGCTCAAATGGGTAACCAGCATTCTCTGTGACCACAAGTTCAGCGACTGTCTAAAGTCGAAGATCTACCAGACTGTTTAGAGAACCATCACTTTGTACAGCTCCAAGTGCTTACTGACAACGAGGAAGGCTGAGCGAAGATGCACTATTATGGAAACTGAAATGCTCTGCTGGATCTCTGGAATTACACTGCTTGATCAAATCTGTAATGATGACATCCAAAGGCGTTATGGCATTGCATCAATCGAGGGCAAGATGAGGGAATTGCGGCTCAGATGGTTTTGACATGTATTGAGGGAAAACGATGATTACTCCGAGGGTGATCGAAAAAGGCAGAATAGTGAATGAGTTTTGTAACCTAGATGGTGGTGTGATGAAGGTCAGCGGTGTGGGTACACGTCACATTCGGAATGCGACTACGATTATTTTGATAAATTTTAGTCTCTAACTAGAAATTAAATTGTAAAGATTTGTTTTGTTGGCATTTTGAAGTATGCTGATGAGGATTGTATCAAAAAACAATTGCAGATGTCACTGATCAGGAGAATATTGGGAGAAACTTGAAGATCGAAGTGAGTAGACGTTCCTCATTTTGCTCCCCAAGCTTGGGGTCGGGGAGTTGATTGTAACCATAGGCGGAGTGCACTAAAAGGAGTATCGACATTCTACATGCAATAAATTGTTAGCTATATAAACGAAAAGATTTTCTTGTTTCCGATTTCTTCATTTCTGTTGCAAAACCTTTTGATTTGGGGACCAGTAAATAACAAGGAGGAGACTATGTTACAGCCCAAGGCGCCAACATCTGGAGCTTCCACAAATTCAGTAAAGGCTTGGATAAAATTAAAACGTCAGGAAAAGTGTGGAGGGGGGTCAGACCAGGATATTAGAAAAAGAGGTGGGTCAGAAGCAGGCAAGGTTAAGTGTGCCGTAGCCATAATAATTGGTTCTTTGAATGACATAATAAAGAAAATTCTGTTATCGCTGGTGTTTTCAAGGGTTAAAAACAATATAATAACGGGTCACTCTACCTACATTAACTTATGAAAACTTTCACATGGTCACACATGTAACGATTTGCCGAGAGCATCCAACCTCTTATACCAGTCCTGCCCATAAGCGCATACCAACTACGTGGGTCAGTCAGTAATAACTATCAGGAAGACCTGACGTTCCTCGGGATTTAATGAGAAACACTGCATCATTTTCTTTTTTGTTTTCAGTGCACCCCACCATTTCGACACCTAATATCGTCAAAAGAAACTGAAAATTTTGAAAACTCTCTGAATTAGTGTCTTATACATATAGTTAAAATTTCATTAAAATCGGATATACCAATCTTAGAGATGGGACACAGATATTGAGCACATTGAGGACCAATTATCAAGTGTAAAAATAATTCAGTTTAAATTTCACTAATATATACATAAATAAATAATAATATAATAATAATATATTACTCTTAAGACTATTGTGTGATATGGTAATTTGTATATCAAATAACATTAATTATAACAATAATAATAATAATAATACTATCCAAACACTACACACAAGAACCATTATGCAATATGGTAGCTAGCAATAAAATTATATAGGAATAGAAGTTGCATTGGGGGGGGGGAAGCTTAAGTACCTTATATATATATATATATATATATATATATATATATATATATATAAATATACTATACTAAAGCTGAGCTAATCAACGTTTATTTCCTTCATTGCACAAAATACATGCTAAAATATTCGTCAGTTTTGGGATAAGGTTATGTTTTTGTAACTTTCTATTTTAGTTCTTCTAATTAATTTCAATTTTAAAATTCGGGATTAGTTTCATACCAAAAATCAGACCGTCAGAGTCTAGGCTATTTTTGAGGATGTCGGCTTGAGATATAGTCCTGTGCAGTTCTAGGAAGTCCCCTTTTCCAAGCTTTGCCTTCTCGCCCTTTCAGAAGGGGTTAGTTTATCACTAATCGCCTGAGGCACTCCTAACGGGGAATACCCATGCAATTTTTGTCCGACCAGAGTGTTCTTCCTCTAAAGCGCTGTCTTTTCAAATCCTACTTGGGTCTTATCTTCCCGCCTCGGGAGAGATATAGATAAACACTCAAGTTATCCATCTCTTACTACTTTACTATCTATCACTTTCACCCTCTCCCAATGTATGTTGTTTGATCCCCCCTCCTCCCACTTTTCATCTATAAGTCGTCCATTATTCTCGCTTTGGTCACAATTTCTCTCTCTGTGTCTATTAACAGTCGAATGTAATAAATAAAGGAAAGAATAAAAAGAGTGGGATTGTTCATTTTAAACAAAAGGAAATATCATCACTTGTAATAATATTATTTAACGCTTAGTTGTAGAGAAAGAAAGATATAGTGAGTAGAAGGAATTCATTTTGAATTTTGTCTTTCTATTGTTTATTATATTTAACTGGCTTTGCACACTCACTTTTTCCCGATTCAAACAATCTTACCCAAGCTCAATGTGTCACTCAATGTATATGATTTTCTAGTATATATATATATATATATATATATATATATATATATATATATATATATATATATAGGATAATCTTCTTATATAATGAACGGATCATTATGAATTTTGGAATATATATTCTAGGCTACACGGTGAGGAACATGGGCACATTAATTTTTTTAAAAACTTTAACATTTAAGAGAAGCATATAAAGTTAGGTATGTGTATGTTTATATTAAAAAAATCAAAATGGCGTATTAGTGGGTTCCCCCACATATGAGTTTTGCTCTTTTCCTTGTTTTTTATTTGGTTCCACCCAAAAATAAACTACTGTATAGTGTAGGTTTTTTTCAAGACACTTTAATCCAATAACTTTTTACTCTTTGTGAATTTTTCTGATGATTTTGTAGTGTTGCAGAGACGATATTGACATAAAAAATGTTATTTGGCTCACGACAAATGAAACGGACCGTAAAAAATATCTCACAGAAATGTTATGTTTTTTGGAAATGTGAAAAAATAAAAATAATAAAATAAAAACATGGTTATTGGAATATAATATGAACCTGACTTATATATGCTTTGTTGTTACTGATTGACAATCATCGAGCTGAATCTTTTAAAGAGACTGCAAAGTAAAAAAGGCACTGATAGTATATGGTAATACATATATATGGTATATGGTAATACATGTATATATTAATAATTATATATATTTATATATATTTTGTTGTACAGGTAATGTCCTAAACAAATGAACCGATTTTATGAATTTTAGAACACAGTTGCTAGGCATAAAGGTAGGTAATATGGCTATATTGAGTTTAATTTATTTTCATGTAAAGAGGGGAAACAAGGATGTGGAATGAAAATAAGGATACCTCTGATTCGTGTAAAGTTTTAACAAGAAGTATTAGGCATCAATTAATAAACATTTTCCAAATTTCAGTTTCTTTGGAGTATTTTAAAGGGTTTTAGGGGGCATATCATGGGCACAACTTCCCATTTGAAAATTCATTTTTTTCAGATTTGCATTAAATTCGATCCATGTTCATTAGACAAGAATTAAACAAGAGAACCACTTAAGCTTAAACCTTAGATTTTAGACATTTTCTAGCATCAAAATGGATTTTGATAAAAATTGGAATATGGATTCTAGACATAAGATTTTGCATCATTATATACTGATATTAATCTTTGGTAGTTTTGTTTTACGGCATATCAACCCTTTTTGGGTTATTTAATGCCGAATCTGGTCATTATAGTGAAAGTTTTTATGCTTCAAGTTCTTTATATCTTCAAATGTTTAATCAGGGTTTTTGGTTTGGTAGTTTTGTTTTACGGTATATCAACCCTTTTTGGGTTATTTAATGCCGAATCTGGTCTTGTTTTCTTCTCTTTTTTGTTTCTTTCCCCTTTTAATATCTGTTTCTATTTAACCCATAGTTGGGACCCTAACAGGTACTACCACTCCGGGTCAGGGTGGACCTGGGAGCAATGGTAATTAAGAGGAGGCTCCACATTCCCCAAAGTCCGTAAGCCGGATCTCACCATCGGATGTAGTTTAAGGTCATATCCAGGACCGGGAGTAGGGTAGGAAAAATAAAAATAAAAAAGGGGAGGGAGAAAGGGAGAGGGGCTGTTGTTTTTGTTTTTGGTTTTGTAGAACATAATTAAGTTTTACAAACAAAAAAAAAAAAAAAACGTCAATGTAGGTGAATTTCGTCTCAGGGAGCCACAGGGCAGCCTGATCTGGTATCACCAGATATTAATCTTTGTAAGGGGACATGAAAGTGGTGCAAACCTGTTATGCTTGGGGAATTAATCTTACCCGTCCCAGGATGAGTATTCTTCTAGTATAAATATTCCACTTCCTGAAGACGCATTGAAAGGTTTTGGGCCCAAAGAGGTCTGGCTATTTATAGCCCTGACCGAAATATGTCTGCAAATGTGTAGCCAAATAATGTTTGTATAAATAAAAAAATTCATACCTAAAATAAATATATATATATACGTGTGTGTGTGAACATACCTATGTATTTGGGAAAATTGATATATAGCACTATTTTATCACAGAGTACTTATAATTAATACTATTGATGAAAATTAAATAAACTTATATTCCATGTCAGGCATCGAAAACGTAATAACATTTCCTGGAATTTGAGCTGAAATGTTTTATTCATTATTTTCATGTGGCCTTGTCATCCAGATCTCGGAAGAAATATCTGTTTTCTTTTTGCTGTTTTTTAGGAATTTTGTTAAAAGTGAAAAAAGGCAATTCTGGTTCATTCAGTCGTTACAATATCGTATACGCGATTCTCAGTTAAATTCCAATATCGTCTGTAATTCTATGGAATTTAGTATCGGATATATTATATCAGTTATTCTAGATAGTGGCATATTCTCATTTATGCAGTTTCAAAAAATTACTTTTTTTTTAAAAAAGTCCTCATGCCAGCGTTTAGAATTCCATAAATCAAATTCAATCAATTTGAATTTTGGGTACTGGTCCAGATTAGGACCCAAGCTAAAATCGACTTTGCGTCGGTAGTTTCTGCATGTTTACGTAGACGGCCGGAAAATGCTGAAGCGTTTATCCAATCAGAATGCAAGTAAATAAGTAGACAAGTTAATATTTTAATTGATGAATTGCGAAATTCGCTAATTGGGAAAAAAATTGATCAAAGTGATAATTAAATTTAACGAACCCTAATATTGTTTTAACACTTGTTCAGTGATATTTTTCTTTTAAAAAAAGATTTCACGTGTAAAAAAAAGAAAAAAAAAAAACATTTTTCCAGGTCTACATCCAGCCGTGTTATGGATTTTTTGGACGTACGCAACCGACTATTCATTCGGCATTTTCTGGCAGTCTATGTAAACATCCGGATCTACTGACACCAAGTCGATTTTAGCTTGGGTCCTAATCTGGACAAGTACCGAGTTTAGTAGATAAGCTTCCAACCAATTTATAGTTGTCTCTGTGTTTCAAGGTTATAATCTTTTGCTCGTCATATTGTATAATCCTTTAATTGTGGAAGGGGGTATATATATATCTATATGTTGATCGCTTTTCGAGGCCCAGGTGACGCAATACTCGCTGAATGCTTTCCCCTTAGGACAGCCGGATGGAACATGTTCACAACATGAAGAACGGAACGACGATCATTTAAGTTTTTAAAACTACTTTATTAAAACATAACTATGAATGGATCCATTTTTCTTAACTGTGAGTTGCTTCTGGGTGGATTATCCTCACAAGAGCCTAAAAGCCTTTATATAGCACGATCTTACATTACATGTGTTTCCTGGCTAGACTATCTTTAGCAACTATCTATATCATTTCAAACCTCTAATATCTAGTCATATGACTAAATTAACGAATCTGCTATCTACTCTTGTACCACCCATGAGCGTCAGATGAATCTAAGTTCAAATTCTTTTGTATTTGGCAATCATTCTACTCTTAATTTCAAACAAAAACTATTGCTAAGTAGTACGCAACATTCAAAGGGAAGTTCATACTAAATTTAGTGCCATTCTATGCAATAGTTTTGAAGTTTTAGACATTTTCTAGAATCAAAATAATATAATAGATTTTGATCAAAATTAGAATAAGAATTGGTGCCAGTATATCTTGATTGTTATCTTCGTAAAGTGGACATAAAACTGGTGCAAAACTTTTCTGCTTGGGCAATCAATTTTATTTGTTCTGGGACGAGTATTCTTCTAGTATATCTCTCTATCTATACAAATTTATTTTATATGTTTGTATGTACAGGATTCATTCTTAAACTAATTAACCGATCATTTTGAATTTTGGAACACGAATTCAAAGAATATAGGGTCCAAATGTGAGCTATATTTAGTTTCATACAACGAGAGGGGGTAAAAAGGGATGAAAACCCTTTGAGAAATTCAGGTATTAGACATCAATTAATAAATATTCCCCAAATCTCAGTTTCTTTGGGATATTTAAAAGAGTTTCTAGAGGGAATTATAACTTTGCATTGGAAAGTTCAAATATATCAGATTTACATTGAATTTGATCCATAGTCATTTAACACCAATTAAGCACGATTCCCTAAATTTCAATTTCTCCTGAAATACTTTTAAGCTTAATCCTTAGACTGGAATCAAAATCATGTAATGAATGTTGATCAAAATTAGAATTATGATTCTAGACATAAGGTTCAATATCATTATATCTTGGGGGCCTAAAATTAGTGCAAAACTGTTCAGTTCAGAGAATTAATTTTACCCGTGCTGAGACGGATATTCTTTCGTGTTTGTTTCATTTTACTTCAGTTTAAGTTCTCAGAAATCAAGGGACCCCTTCCTGTGGCTAATACTTGATCTCTATATGAGATACATAGATATTCGAGTGTTTCATTAAAGTTCTCTTTTACCTCTCAAGCCTTAAGTTTGTAAAAAAGTTAACATTAAATTTCCTCTCTCCAATTGACCAATTAATTATGTTAGAGTATACATTTCTTTTGATCTCTTGATCTTAGTGGATTCCAGGACAAGAATTCATCTGGTCTGGTGGAGTATCCAACTGAGTGCTGTTACTTGAGGTAACATCACTTAGAGAAGGTGCACCATTCATCGTATAGGCGTGTAGCCAAACTGAGGAGATGTTATTTGGGCTTCGAATACTATGTTATTTTGAATATATATTTGTAATATTGTGTCAGGGTTTACTTGTAAGGTGAAGTATCCTCATGTCAGGTTTTCCTGACAAACCCTTTTACAGAGAGCCCGAAGACACTCGAAGATGTGTCTAGTAAGTATGTGTGTGTATAATATATATATATACAGGGTGGTGCAAAAGTCACGCATTATTTTGAATCAGTAACAACTTTCACATTTAATCAAATTTTCTCCTTATTTTTCAGAATATTAAAGATATAAACATTGATAATTAATCATGGAAAAATATAGCACCAAAATTATTGAACTTTACTTCGGAAACCATTATTCAATAACCTAAACCCAAAGAGCCTTCACGTTCACCGGATTTAACAGCCCCTGACTTTTTCCTTTGGGGTTATCTTAAGAAAAGGGTATATGTGAACATGCCTACAACGATTCAAGAGCTTAAAAATAATATCAGACATGAACTCCATGAACTAGAGCCAGTTATTCTAAGGACTGTAATGGAAAATGCCCTAACTAGAGCCCGTCTTTGTAAAGCCGAAAATGGTGGCCATTTAAAGGATATTATTTTTAAAAATTACTGCAACAAAATTACCAAGTAAATGTATTATTTATTAGAAAAGCCTAGTAAATTATTTTAAATGTTGTAGTTTCTATCACCTAAACAAACCAATGCGCGACTTTTGCGCCACCCTGTATATATATATATATATATATATATATATATATATATATTTCATTCCCATAGATAAATTCATAGTCATATTCAAATACATTACTAAGTATATCTCTTTAACTATTCAGATCTGTGTAGTGCGATCTATATACATAACAAATATAAACTCATAAATATCCTTAATTATTAAGCTGTCGTTATGTTTAAAATATTGCAAATTCTTTATTGCGTTTTATTAGAATATTTTTTCAACATCTGATTTATTGCATTCCGTTTCTATCGCAGACATTTGATAACATGAAAAAAAAGCTACTCAACAAAAATCCAATTTTAAGCATTGAGAAAGAATCATAGGTAATTTCTGAGTAAGTATTTCCTCATATATAAAAGTATTTCATTCTTTCAGATAATATTGTAATGGAGATTCGGTGTTTGTCGCCAGATTTTGGAATGCTACAGACAATGTTAAGTAATCATTAACAAAATTGCATAATTAAGCAATGTTTCCGAATTGTTGCGATGAGGCTCGATAATTGGTATTATTCGGACTACTGTTCTAATCTTGGATGTTATTTTTACAACATTTCGGCCATATCTTGTCGAACTCGGGAATTACCTCTAACAGTAATTGACAGAATTGTGGTAACATTTAACGCTACCAAGACAGAGCACCTTTTCTTTAACAACTATAAGAAACCTTTCCAACCACCGATTCTTGTGGCCGATAGCAATTTTCCAAAGAGTTCAATGTTCAAACCTCTTTGGCCTGACATTCTCAGGTAACATGAGTTAGAATAAATACATAGAGGATGCTGTCGAGTCTGCTGCAAAGAAGGTAGTTTCCCTCTATCAGGTTAGAAAACTTCTCACATGTGCTAGTATCCTATATCTTTAGAAAGCTACCATTCACCCGTGCATGGAGTATTGTTGGCACATTTGGGCTGGTGCACCAACCACTAACCTCTCTCTATTTTGGACAGGGTGCAAAAACATATTTCTAACCGAATAGGTCCCGTACTGTCTGCCAAGTTTCAGCGACTGTGGTTGTTTTACAAATACTTCCATGGAGTGTGCTCTGATTAACTTACTCTACTTATACCCCTTCAACGGAAATACCCCTGACCCACCCGACTAGCAGTAAAATCGTACTTCTTCACTGTAGAGGTCCCTAGATGCTGGACCATTTTCTACTCTGATAGCTTCTTTCCTTGGACTTCTTGTCTTTGGAATTTCCTTCCTGATCTCCTGTTCCCCGACTGTGCCAACATGCAGAAATTTCAATGTAATGTTAACAAGTATCTTGCTTCTTAACTCCCCACGCAGGTTGCCTACTTATAAATCTGGACACTATCATAGTAGCCCCTTATGCCTCAGTGTTAATATGCCTTGTTTGTGGTGAACCAATTTTTAAAAATAAAAATTTCTAAAAATTGTACAAAAAATAGCATAGATCGACCTTGTGATGTTCCGTGTGTCGTAGAGGGTTAAAAATCAACATACTACTACTACTAATTAATAATAATAATTATCATAATAAACACTTATACGTTCCATAATCATTGGTTATAATTGCATCAAACTTGGCATAAAGAAACCTCGGTATTCCGGATATAATAAAATTAAGAATGCTATGATGATGTATGGAAGTGAAACCTGGCCAGTTAGAGTTGAGGATATGTGTTGCATGAAAATAAATGATATGAGAATGATATGATGGATAGATGGATGGATGGATAATGTGTACTCTTAAAGACAGACTTAGATCTGATGACCTTAGAGGAAGATTAATCTGGATAGTATAGGGAAATATGTGCAGAACAGGAGAATTGGTAAGTTTGATCATATTAAAGAGTGGATGAGTTGTTGGCTGAATAGAGGTGGAACAGTTGAGGTACCAGGGTGAGTTTTCAATGAAAACATAGAATGAAGTGATAAGGATGGATTTGAGAGAAAGTCAGAGACGTTAAATCAAATATGATGATTAACTAACGTTTTTAAAGCCTTCCGCAATAGCTAAACTGAAAGTTGAACCGTATGCAATTTTTTTTTTGTACTTATCAAGGCCCGGGTGGCACTAGAGGATATGGGTCAAAAGGATTGTTGGAAGATGATCGGCGTCACGAGAGGATTGGAAACAGTGGGTGGAATGAGCAGAAGATTACTTAAGAGGACCTGATTTTCCAAGAAGACGGCTCGACAAGTATTGGTTTACATTAGACTTGAAGATGACCATGCTGTAGTCGGCTGGGAAGGAGACTCGTGTTCCACAGATGGGTTGTTCTAGAAAAGAAACTATTTTCATAGAAGTTCCGTTTGAGTTTTGATAGAGAGAGAGAGAGAGAGAGAGAGAGAGAGTTTTTTAGTAAATCAATGTTAGCACTCCCATAGTGTTCCTCATCTTCTGGCTGGCAATCATTTCCATCTCAGCAGCTTTTATCCTCGAGTGGCTCTTGGCCTTGATAAATGATGTCCAAAATATTTGAAAAAAAAGTACAGGGTGGGCAAAAATAAGGGTCCTATTTTTAAAAATTCATAACTTTTTTATTTATTGATTTTTTTATTTTTTTTTTATTTAGAATAAGTAAAGGACCCCTTCCGAAGCAAGCATGAGCCGTATTAGCCCTAAGGAACGTACCCTCATTTAGAAAACATTATTTTTGCTTAAAAAACTCAAAACCGTGTAAAAAACAATACTTTAGTTTTTGTAAGTTTTAAGAAGTGTTTTTCGGCTAAAATTTGTTTTGTTTGTTTCAAAAAATCTTGGAAGGGTCAGTCTACACACACATAAAGTTTGGTGAGTTTAACTTTTATTTTGTGGAAGTTATTCAAATTCAAGTTATTCAAATTTAAAGATAGGACCCTTATTTTGGCCCACCCTATATATTTAAAAAAAAAAGAAAAAAGAAAATATGTAAACAAAATGATAGAATTAGAACTTATATACTCTAATTAACCAAAGAATGGGTCCTGATAATCAAAGTTGATAGATTAGAGCAACTGTGATCGGCTCGCTTATTAACTCTCTGATTGATTCGTGTTCCCTGGACCCCCCCCCCCTTTTTTTTTCTTCTTCCCTTTTACTGAAAAGCTCAACACCTCTTTCCTCCCCTCGAACAGCCCCTTGTAACACCTCCGCCTTGTCATGTCAAGCAATGAACGCTGGCTCATTAGCCACTCGAGCCATTAATCTGCAAAAGTAATCAAAGGAGAGACTGGAAGAATGATGGACATATGTTTGAGTTAAGATCAAGCGCCAATCTATCACCAGAAGTTGGCCAATTAAGGAGATGCCAATTTCTTCGTCTCTTCCTCCTCCCGAGCCCACGAACATCCTCTAAACAAACCCGCAAAAACTTTCAACAGAAATAGCAAAGTTGGGCATAGCTAGCCTAATGGATACAGTTGCAGACTATGGAATCGGCTATGCCGAGTTCGAATCCTACTGTGGTCATTTATGCACTAATATTGTTATGAAAAGCCATGAACTTGCAATTTACCCCAACGTTATTGCTGTATAGTAAAGAACAAATAATGATCTGTAATTAAGGCAGAAACTTCCCTTTTAATGTTTAAAAATATAAAGTGTTTTCAGATATTTATTTTTGTAGAGGTTAAGGGGAATAACTCATTGCATGATTACTTCCCTTTAATGTTTAAGATTATTAAGTGAGTAAGGGAAAATGCTTCCAACTCTAACAGTTTTCTCATCAACAAAATAACACGTGTTTGATTAATCCTTTACCGTAGGTCTTATTTTCGTATTAAATTATGTATTGTATTCGACCGTAGTCGAGGGCGACATTACTAGCTACTCCACAGATGTAGAGGAGGGCGTCATTTCTTTCCCAGGATTACTCCACTTACCCTTGATCGTTAACTTATAATCTGATGCTACCAGATCAGGCTGTCTGAAGATATCGGCTTGCTGACCCAAAATGCACAGTGATGTTTTACTGTTTTTTTTTCTCTTTGCAAAACTCAATTATGTTATGCAAATTCCAAAACAAAACACAATAATTTCGCTCCCTCCCTCTTTCCCTCCCCATCCCTCTTTCCATCCCCCTCTCTCTTTCCATCCCCCTCTCTCTTTCCCTCCCCCTCTCTTTCCATTCCCCTCTCCTTCCTTTCACTCAACCAAACAATATGAATAAATACTTGAACATATAAAGAACTTGAAGCATAAAAACTTTCACCAAAATGACCGGATTCAGCATTAGATAACCTGAGGACGGTTGATATGCCGTAAAACAAAACAACCAAACCAAACCAAACCTTATAATGTTGAGTGTTTAGGCAAAAGGGAATAAAGTATCATTCTTTGGATCTTTGGTATGACTTGACCGAGGATTGAACTCCAATCTCCTGGCTCATTAGCGAACACTCTAACCATTATGCTAAATAGTCCAACATTACATAATCTTAAAAAGGATTGATAAAACGGACAAACCAAGCAAAACCAACATTCTCTTATTAAAGTCACTAAACCTTCAACAGAAGCAACACTGCCATAACAGTGTCTGTGTTATATGGTGCTGCAGTGATTACCAGAGCTGAAGGTACGGCTTGATATGTAATGTTCAATTTCTATATGGAAAGGAGACTTATCCTTCCTCCAGCTATGGGTGAAATAGTAGACTAGACTAGACTTTTTGCATTACTATCACTGTAAGGATGTAAAGCATGAGAGTAAGGAGGAGAAGAAGAAGAAGAAGAAGAAGAAGAAGAAGAGGAGTAAAGCTATTGCGAAAGAGGAGAGTAAGGATATACAGAAGGAGAGTACGAAGAAGGAGAGTAAGGATATACAGAAGGAGAGTATGAAGAAGGAGAGTAAGGATATACAGAAGGAGAGTACGAAAAAGGAGAGTAAGGATATACAGAAGGAGAGTACGAAGAAGGAGAGTAAGGATATACAGAAGGAGAGTAAGGATATACAGAAGGAGAGTACGAAGAAGGAGAGTAAGGATATACAGAAGGAGAGTAAGGATATACAGAAGGAAAGTACGAAGAAGGAGAAAGGAGTGTAGAGATGCAAAGAAACAGATAAGAATATGATGTGAAGAAAGAAAGAAAATGAAGAAGGGGAGTAAGGATGTACAGAAAGAGTGTAAGGATATGAAAAAAAAAAGGAGAGCTAGGATGGTGATTAGAAAAAGAGTTGGCCTCTTTTGAAGCAATGGCTATCCCCTGTACGGGTGTCTGCGTGATATGTCTATAGTGAAGACAGGGTTGTGCAATCTTCAACCGCAGTTCTTCTGAACCAATATTGCTTGAGTTCAGTGACAAAGAGAAATCCAGCTCGACTGGAGAAAATGACGAGGTAATCATAGAAAGTCTTGTATTATTTGAATTATTCGGACTACTGTTCTCATCTCAGATGTTATTCTCACGTTTTGGGCGGTGTAACCTCCGAACCTTTTCAGGTGCGTCTTGTTGAACTTGAGAATCTTTAAGGAATTTCCAGACAAAACCGACTTTTGCCGACGCAGATTTACATAAACAGCCGGAAAAAAGCCGAATAAAAACGAACTGACATTCCAACAGAAAAAATAATGAAACAACTTTTAAAGCAAGAAAAACACTCACCGTATTTTATTTTTATGAGAAAGTATTTATTTTTCGACTTCTTGAACTCTGGAATCTATAAGGAATTTCAAACTGGACACATGGGTAGATTGTTCTAGTTCCATCAGCCATGACCCATGGCACAACGGATAAAGTGTTAAGTAATAATCAGTTCTAAGTGACAGTTTCTGGGGGTTAAAGGTTTAATCTTCAGTACAAGAATACAATTAAAAATTACTTAAAACTTCTACACGGTTATGGCTGACAGAACGAGAACAATCTACCCTCGTGGATTAAATCAATGGTTCTGTTCGAAATTGCGTACAGATTCCAGAATTCACTATAAAGATTCCCGAGTTCTACAAGATCCACCTGAAAAAGGTCGGAGGTTACATCAGCCGAAACGTTGTAAGAATAACATCCAAGATGACAATAGTAGTTCGAATAATCCAAATAATACAAATTATCAATTCCCATCCCAAAAAATCCGAAATATAACACTAGTCTTTTTCTGCTTATCCCGGCATTGTTACCACTCGCCATCAGAATTATGCGATTCAGGATTGCATGCACCCTTACAATGCATATCCATGGTCTCTTGAGATGGAACGGAGCTCGTTATTAAGTATTTATACCAAATTTAATCTTTTAAATACTAATAAGTCACCACTTATCAAAGCCCAGAGCAACTCGAGGATGAGGGTCATTAGGATTGCCAATTGGATAATGAACGACACTATGAGAGGATTGGAAAACGATGGGCAGAAAGGGAAGAATTTGATTACTTAAGAGAGCAGCTCAACAAGTATTTGTTCCTATTTATTTGCTTCCCCACGAGAGCAAAGTTAGACACATAGTCGGTTTTTAATGTGAGGAAAATAAACCTCCCCAAAAAGGGGCAATTTGGATTAGAACAAAAATCTTTTAAATTGCCTTAGTCTAGAAGGACTTCTCCTTCACTGACCAAGAACAGAATAAACTAAGTGTAGTATCAGAACAGATACTACACTTTGTTTCTAGCCAAAAGGCCAAGATATTGGACTTGAAGACGACTATGTTGTAGTCAACAGGGAAGCAATCCTGTGGCATTGTGTTTCACAGATTGGAAGTTCTTGATCATCATCATCATCATCATCATATTCAGGCTATAGTTCGTTTCACATGCTTGAATGCGGGGAATGGCTTTTAGAAATTGACTATCTGTTTCACTGCATTCACATGACTGATAGACTTTTTCCTTGCTCGACAGTAGTAACGCTATGCTGGTTAGTAATGGCTGAAGTTCTCTGAACTTGCTCAACTCTTAATTCTTGGAAAGGAAAAACAGTTTCTTTTACTTTCATCTGAAAATGTTCATTAAAAGGACATTTTATAGAATGTTAAGAACTGTTGTTTCCCTGCATCCAATTCATGAAATTAAAAAAATGATAAAGATATGCTTGACAAAATTTACTTTAGAAAATATTTATCATTTTCAATTTTGCAGATCTTTTTTACCTTATTTATGAAGCTAAATCAAAAAAGGCTACTTATTGATCCGTGTTTTAGAAAACGAGAATTTTACTTTCAATCACTTTAATCGCCTTTACTATTTAGTCCTGCCCGATATGTTTTATACACGCAGAACGTTGGAAGTATTTTCATTCTCACACTCAGACCTACTACCACTGCTACCATGTACACCGGGAAGACTTGTTCACTATAATTTCTGCTACAATAAATTGCATACACAATCTCTGATGCCCCTGTTTTTATATTAGCGCAGCTGGTAACAATACAATAGTTTGGAAAATAGTTATCATTTTCAATTTATTGCAACAGAAATTATATATGGAATAAAATAAAATCCCTATAATTTCTACTGTCATAAATTGCATACACAATCTCTGATGCCCTGATATTATATTTGAGCAGAAGAAGGCAATACAATATTTGTTTCAACGAGCAACCATATTTGACCAATCATAAACCTGAACTAATAATTTAAAAAAAGGCACTTTATGATTGGTGGGTTTCTAATAAAAGATGCAACCTGATTGGCTGATTGCTGATTAATGGAAGGTAATTATGTCTGGTCAGCTACAAAATTTTTCAAAATCAATTGCCCTAGAAAATTGATTTATTAGTATCAAATTTAATGG
This sequence comes from Sepiola atlantica, assembly GCA_963556195.1. NCBI lineage: Eukaryota > Metazoa > Mollusca > Cephalopoda > Sepiida > Sepiolidae > Sepiola > Sepiola atlantica. The sequence continues at coordinate 188,283,930 of OY744520.1, read as the reverse complement.
GGAGTTGAATATGCATATTTAAGTATTTTTTTAAAATATAAATTTAAAAAATTTTGAAAAAAAAGAAAAGAAAAAGAAACAGACGTAAAACATTTGCAAAATATTATATTTTATACAAGAAAACGAATTTGAAACACTTTTTGGTCTTTCTTCTTTTTGTCAATTATGATTTTTAATATAATTACTAAAATGAAAAAAAAAGGAGAGCAATTTTAAAACAAATATTTAAAAAGCAAGTCATGAAAATGGCCTCTAGACGGTTCAAAAATGGCTGATTCATAACAAAGATATTGCTAAGAGCTATAAAAGCAAAAAAAAAAAAGCAAAAAAAAAACTTAAAAGGTTACAGAAAATCATTTTTACAATTAAAAACAAAAAAAAAGTGTCATAACTCCAAATAGCTTTTGATTGAATTTTGCGCAAAAATAATTCGGCTACAACTTCATTTAGGGAGGAAATTAAAAGATGCTTGGTGATTCTTTTGTTTCTAAGTGATAGAAATTAGAATTCTTAGAAAGTCGAAGAGATTTCACTATTCGTTCTCGTTTTCACGGGTCTTATTATAATATTATAATTCTTTAAATGTCTATCAATCAGTATTGGTTAAGGCTCTACCATTTCTGGTCCAATTTTAACTCAACCTTCTGGAATTATTAGGATTTTTTTTAGAAGATCTATATTTTATTCGCTTTAATTAAATGAAAATATTTGTGATACAAATAAAAACACATTTTTCATTTTAGTTCAGTAATTTCTCATAAATCAAGGCGCCTCTCCCTGGGGCTGGAACTTTATTTATTCATGAGATACATAGACATCCGAGTGTTCGTTTAAGAATCTCCTTATCTCTCTAACCTTGAGTTAGTAAAGCAGTGCATAATATTACTTTCCTTCTCTTCAATTCGCAATTTAATTATGTTATAGTTCATCTTTCTTGGTTTGGCCGGATTCCAGGAAAACATTTCATCTCGTCTGGTGTAGTATTCGCTTACTTGAGGTGACACCAATAGAGAAGGTGCACCATTCTTTGTTTGAGCCAGTACATAACCATGCTAGATCTTGTGCTTTAAATACTATTTCATTTTGAATAGTTGGTCAGGGTTTATTTGTAGGGTAAGGTATCCTCACATCAGAGTATCCTGACAAACCTCTGTACAGAGAAAGCAAAGACACTCGAAAATCGTGTCTAGTAGGCATTCAAACTCTATCCAAACAGGTTTATCATCGTTCAACTTCCAGAGAAGGCCAACGGCTGTTGTGAGAACACAAAGTAATTTGCAATGATAGAAAGAAGCAGAAAGTATTGGGGAAACTTGTTGTCACTCCGTTTCCAGGGAACACCACCTGTTGTTGTCAGTGAGTGATAACTGGTAATGTCTTAGAACTCCTAGTGCATGAATCAATTACTAATGGAGATTTGGTATCTGTCTGTCTGAAGCCAAAACTATACTATTACTATCTTTCAATTCTCAATTCAGAGGACAGGGAGGTAATGTAGTATCTGCTCTGTTGTCATAATACCATCTTCCCAGGTATTAACCTTCTCCTGAAGGGGTGGGGTCAGTATTATATATATTCGTTTGTCATGATCTCTCAGGCATTACCTCCTCCTTTTTTGGGGGGGGAGTTGATGTAGTATATGTTCTATGGTTATGATATCATCTCAGGGATTACGTTTTACTTTTGAGGGGGGGGAGGTAATATCTGTTCTGTTATATTTTCCTCCCAGGCATTATCTCCTGTTTTTATATTGGGTGTGGGTAAGTGTCGTATATGTTCTTTTGTCAGGAGACCACTCTCTCAGGCATGACCTCCTCCTTTGAAGGGGCAGTGTCGTACATGTTTGTTCGTCATATATACTTAGAAAAATAATAATAATAATAAATAGGTTAAAAACTACTACTACTATGACTGCCACTAAAACAAAGACTCATAAGCTCCAAATCTATTGGCCAAATTGCACTATAGTTGTCATGAAGCACCTTTGGCATTTTGGGGGGTTCTGCCAATTAAAGGAACCTAACGACTGGTTACCAAGTAACCCAGTCTAAGACGTCTCTATCGAAATAACACTTAGTTATGAATATTCTTTTTTATAAGTGTAAAATATAGGCCTTGCTGAAGTTAATATCTAAGGGTCGAATGGTCGGACAACACATCTTGGAGAATGACAAACTGACATATGTGGTAAGTATTTATTTTGTCAGGTTTGGTTCCAATTTACTTGCCTCCCCATGAGGGCAGTTCGACAGTGGCTTAATTGCTGTCGGGATGAAATATGGTTCTGCTCAGTCCTAGGAGGTCTACCATCCCAAGCTTTACCTTCTCTTTGAGAAGGGGTTGCTTTATTTCTCATCGCCTGAGGCGCCGCTACCTGGGAATGCCGACGGGGCTGCTCAGGTATTTTTGTAGGCCAGACTGTGCTTATCCTAGTGCACTGGCTTCTCAAACCCACCCCTTGCCATGTTGCCTAACCTCTCCTGAAGAGACGTTAAATAATATGAGGGCAGAGTTAGAAACAAGGTCGTTTTTAATGTGGAGAAAATCCAGCTCTCCAAAATGCCGCACTCTGTGTTAGAATAAAATTTTAAATGGCTTCAGTCTAGAAGGAGTTATCCTTCACTGACCAAGGACAGAAAAGATGAAGTGTAGTTACAGAACAGGTACTACACTTTGCTTCTAAATCTGCACATGTAAGATTTCTATAATGCCCACACATTCAATGGTCAGTCCCCATCCATTGAAGAGTTCGGCTTTAAGAATCTGGCTTTGACTACATAAATTGATAAAATTAACACTTTGTAATTTTTCTAAGCACATGTGTGAAATATTGATAATGTCATTTCGAAGTCATGCGACATACACACAGGGTTATTTCTCTGCATAAGAAATATTGCTTGCGGAAAATAAACAGTTGTCGCTTTCAGCAATAATTTGTCTGGAACCATTCATTAAATTTCGGTCTGGCTCATTAGAAAATACTCATGAATTCTTGTTAACCCTTTAAGCGCATTTGTCGCAGAATTGTGACCACATACGTACCTCCAATTGAAACGATCCTAATTCAAATACATTGCACGTAAATATATATTTTAATTCAGTGGAATACAACATTTATGACATGATAATTTGTAATTATGCTCCAAAAATGTCAACACTTAATATTTCTCCATGTGTACACACGTTTCGGAATTTCAATTTTATTATCATTTTTACATCAGAGTAAAAACTCGAAAATTATATGATTTTTCTTGTCAGTACATAATTTATCAACTCCAATGTAGGCAATATCAAATGGAAATCTTTGCAATAATTTAAAACATAAAAACAAAACTAAGTCCAGAATATAATAATACAACATTTTGTTTGTAAAGAAAAATCAACAGTTTAAGTATTTATAAACACAAGATGAGAAAATATATATATATATATATATATAAGTTATGACAATATATTTATGGCAATTAAGCTACACAGAAGCTTCCACATTTAATCCCCAGACGGAATCGTCAGGCAAGCTACACGAATCCCCCAGGGGATGAAACACGGAAATATATTGTCATAACTTACTACCTAGCTCTACTCACGTATCAATCACTGTCAAAGTAAATACTGAAAATTGATGCATAAAAAATTATATCTCCTTATAACATTTGATGTGGATACATGAAATAATATATATATATATATATATATATATATATACAATAACAAATATTTATTACTATTTGTCGCTCCTCGAAAAAGTAGAGAACTGTAAGTGTAGTATTAACACAGCATGACGTCACTAGCTTTAAATGCATCGTTCCTTCCATTAAAAAAGTAGAACGCTCTCAGACGTTAAGCTACCGATAAAGTGTCAAAATTATCACAGTTTATTCGCTATTTAAGATTGGCCGTGTGGTTAAGGCGTCGGATTTGAGTTGCAAAATACTCGTAATCCGAGGTTTCGAATCACATGACCGGTAGTGAATAGTCATATCTCTATGATGATGAGTCCCGAATATTAAAAAGGATGAAACGTATACGTGCATAGATAATAAACAATAACAAATATATATATATATAAAGACTATCATGCCTTGGTATAAGAAGAGTTTGGGTTTGACGTTTTGCATTCAATTTTCAAATTGATAAACTATCACAAGAAAAAGTATTGCATTTCAACTCTCTACTGCACCCCAAAATCATGTTTTGCATAATGTGATATGGGCCTAATTTCTTTTTTGCTTTCAATTGAAATAAGTTTTCTGTCGAAGTTTAATTTTGATATATTCGTCCTTCTATTGTTTTATGTCTCAATTTAAAGAAATTGAATTTATCGAATGTTGCATTCAAACTTTTTAGTTTACCTTCTGATAACGGGATAACTCCTAATACGAAGGGAGTATTCTCAATATTTCAAATAGAGCATATTATTAGTTAAACATATGAAACAAACAAATGTAGTATTCATATATGAGTAGCAATTCGTTTAATTCTAGAAATCCAGTAAAAAGTCTGTCAGATTTCCTTATTTCCGGAAATTTCAGACTAATAAAATTCTTCTTCAGAGAAAAAAATGAAAAAATTCTTATTTTTTTCTCCTCTGAAAAAGAATTAGATTATTCTGAAATTTCCGGAAATAAAGAAAATCTGACAGACTTTTTATAGGATTTCTGAATTAAACAAATTTCTATTTATATATGAATAATATATTTGTTTGTTTTATATGTTTAACTATATATATCTATATCTATCCTTTTTCTCTCTCTCTCTCTCCCTATATCTATCCTTTTCTGTCTCTCTCCCTATATCTATCCCTTTCTCTCTCTCTCTCTCTATATATATATATATATATATATATATATATCCTTTTTCTCTCTCTCTCTCTCTATATATATATATATCTATCCTTTTCTCTCTCTCTATATATATATATCTATCCTTTTCTCTCTCTCTATATATATATATCTATCCTTTTCTCTCTCTCTATATATATATATCTATCATTTTCTCTCTCTATATATATATCTCTATCTCTATCCTTTTCTCTCTATATATATCTCTATCTCTATCCTTTTCTCTCTATATATATCTCTATCCTTTTCTCTCTATATATATCTCTATCCTTTTCTCTCTATATATATCTCTATCCTTTTCTCTCTATATATATATCTATCCTTTTCTTTCTCTCTCTCTATATATATATCTATCCTTTTCTCTCTCTCTCTCTCTCTATATATATATATATCTATCCTTTTCTCTCTCTCTCTATATATATATATATCTATCCTTTTCTCTATATATATATATATCTATCCTTTTCTCTCTCTCTCTCTCTCTCTCTCTCTATATATATATATATATATATATTCTTTTTCTGTCTCTTTATATTGTTCTCTCTTTCCACCACTTTTTGCTCGAGCTTCTTACACGTTTTCACTATTCTTATTTCTCTCTCAACTTTTTCTCTATCTCTGTATATTCATCTCTAGATTCCTCTCCCTTTTTTCTCTGATGCTATTTACCTTTCTAATTTTTTCTCTCTTTCTTCTAGTCTCTCTCCCTATCTTTCTTTCTCTTTCTTTCTCTTTCTTTCTTGCTATGTAATGCTTTGAATCACCCTGTTACATATAGTGAAGGACGAACCGACGTAGCTATGTGCAGATATGTCTGTTTTATATCAGCGCTGCATAATTATGTATGCACAGTCTGATAAATGTGCAGCTCTGATAAGTATCAGCTAAAACTATTCACCCAAACGTGTGTCTGCTAATATACATGTATATACAGTGAGAGGTTTATGGCACATGCCATCCGTCGAACCGCCGGCCCGCACCCTGGCAAAGAACCATATGGTTGCTTGGTTTCCGTTCTTTAGCCTTTAGGCTTTCCTGTTTCCTTAAACAACTACAAACATATGAACCTCATCAAGAGTTTGCAGATGCAGTATTACTTGACATCTGCATATGTTAGTGTTGAGATCTATTAACTCCTTTTCCAACTACTTTTCAGTTTATTAACGTTTTAAAGAAGTGTTTATAGCATCCGTCATTATTTCTGCGATGGGGAGACATCTGTTATTCACACTTAGTTAAAATTTTCAAACTTCAACAAATAATGCCTGAAGAAGGCCGAAAGAGAAATACCGTTGGCTCAGAATATTATCAGTTATCTTCCTTCTTTTTTTTTTTTACATAGTTCACCCCAAACAAGGCAGGACGCCACTGTAGACATAAGGGGCTACTGAGAAAAAAGGGAGAAGGTTTGGGGGGTCAAACTAAATTGGGAGCTGCGCAGCAAGATGTCTGTTTACATTAGTTTTAAATTTCTGCATGTCAGTACCGTCGGGAAAACAGGGGGCAGGGAGGGAGTTCCAGAGGCCAGCAGCACGAGGAAAGAAGCTATTGGAGTAGAAAGCTCTCCGGCATCTGGGTACCTCCACAGTGAATGGATGGGATTTAGCTGATTGTCGAGTTGGTCTAGTGAATTTACGTCGAGAGGGCACCAGAGTAACCAGTTCATCGGAGCATAATCCATTGAAGTATTTGTAAAACAAGCACAAGGATGCTACATTGCAGCGATGGGACAGGGACTGGAGCTTGGTTGACAGTGAGGGACTTATTAGGTTGGCGACTCTTTTTTAAACGATATCCAAGTTATCTCCCGGAATTATAATAACCAAATATAGAATGCTCTCTTCTACTTCCGGAAATAAAAAAGTATCTAAATTATACCCACGTGCGAATTTACAAACCAGATATCTTTCTCTTGCCTGGCTGACTCTCTATCTTAACAGGGCTTTCAGAAGTCTGACACTGTTCCTGGCAGATTCCTCTTCTGGTCGCAGTATCAACACCAATTATTTCGTTGTACATTATACATCGCATATCTATTTCTACTGGTTTACCCTGACAATACACTGTTTACACTAAATTCAAAATACGAACTTCAACAAATAATGTCTGAAGAAGGCCGAAACGTTGTGAATATGACCAACGAGAAGTTGTAACTGTATTTATTGTATTTGGGTGAGTCCATTTACTCCTAAAATAGGTAGATCAGCTTATGTTGAACAAAAGTATAAATAACTAGCTGCATTCACTCGGTGTTGTCCGGGTGAAGGCTTATAATCGGGTGGAGGTCACAGAGCGAAACAATAATTCAATGTGAATGTATCAAAGTTACATACAGGCGAGAAACATACAGACACATGAGATATTTCCTGATAGTTTTATTAATAAACAGATGGTGGACTGTTTCTTAGAAGTAGCGTTCAAAAAGACGGCCAAAACAACTAAGAGGTATGCATTTAATTTTAACTGAAAATAAGAAGCTCGTTGTGTTTATAATTTTTTTTGTTTTAGATTTCCCTTATTCAAGTTTTTATTTCTGATTTCTCCTCGTTGTGTTACAATGGTATCACACAGGTAATAAAACTTCTGAACAGCCTCAATAGCCTCGCCATCTAAATATACTTTCTCGTCATCTGAGTTCTCATCTGTCTGCATTGTCTTGCGCTCCTTGTACAAAACTGATGATAACCTCTCAACGTATCTCTTGTGTATCCAATGCTTACAAGTCCCACACAAAAAAAAATGAGTTACACCGACTCCCTTTTCACAAGTCTAGGAGGAGAACTTTTTTTTCTGGGAGCTTTCTAACACTAAAGTCCTTGGCCTTTTGGCTAAGATCAAAGTGTATTATCTGTTCCGATGGATACTGCACGCCTGTCCTGTGCAGTTCTAGGAGGTCCACCCTCCCAGGCTTCGCCTCCCCTCTTTGGGGAGGAGTAAGTTTATTGCTTACTGTCTGAGGCGCCCCTACCGGGGAATGCCGACGGGGCTGCCCAGGCAATTTTTAAATGGCCAGAGTGCTCACCTCTCGAGCGCTGGCTTTTAACCCCACTTGCTCGACCCGATCTTGGGTCACATCTTACTTGTGGGAGTAAGATAAAACTGGCCTTGTGCCTAACTCCGCGAGGAGTAAAGAAACACTTATCAATTGGCTCGGCCTTTTGGTTGAGATCAAAGTGTAGTATCTGTTCCGATGGATACTACACCCCATGGACTGGTATTGTCTTGGCCTTCGGGGCTTGATTTACGCCGGTCTATGGGTCTGTCCTGTGCAGTTCTAGGAGGTCCACCCTCCCAGGCTTCGCCTCCCCTCTTTGGGGAGGAGTAAGTTTATTACTTACTGCCTGAGGCGCCCCTACCGGGAAATGCCGACGGGGCTGCCCAGGCAATTTTTGATGGTCAGAGTGCTCACCTCTCGGGCGCTGGCTTTTCAACCCCTACTTTCCGACCCGACCTTGGGTCACATCTTACTTGTGGGAGTAGAATAAAACTGGCCTTGTGCCTAACTCCTGAAGAGGAGTAAATAATACACTTATCATCACCTCAGTCTTGTTAACATTAACTCCCAGATCTTGGCTTTTGGCTAGGAGCAAAGTGTAGTATCTGTTCTAATACTACACTCCATCTTTTCTGTCCTTGGTCAGGGATTTTTTATTTTTTTGAGGCAATTTTATTTTTATGAGGCAATTTCTATTTTTTTTCCAATCCAGAATGCCCCTTTTTGTAAAGCTGAATTTTCACCACATAAAAAAATCGACCTTGTTTCTAACTCTGCCCTCGTGGGGAGGCAAGTAAATAGGAGCATTTACTCGCAGAATTTTACTTTCCATAGCATTCTTCCAAGGCTTTCTGGTGATACCAGATCAGGCTGTCTGAAGCTACTAACTTCCTAACTTAAAATGCACCAAACATTGATGTTATTGTTTGTTTTCCTTTCCCTTTGCAAAACTCAATCATGTTCTGCAAAGCTAAAAACAAAAACAACAATTCTCTAAAACCTAACCAAACCAAACACCATGAATTAATATTTGAAGATGTAAAGAACTTGAAGCATAAATCTTTCTACTAAAATGACCGGATTTTGCATTAAATAACCCGAAAAGGGTTGATATGCCGAAAAACAAAACAAAACAACAAAATCAAACTAAACACTATGAATAAATATTTGAAGGTATAAAAACTTGAAGCATAAAACTTTTACCAAAATGACCGGATTTTGCATTAAATAACCCGAAAAGGGTTGATATGCCGTAAAACAAAACAAAACAACAAAATCAAACTAAACACTATGAATAAATATTTGAAGGTATGAAAACTTGAAGCATAAAACTTTTACCAAAATGACCGGATTTTGCATTAAATAACCCGAAAAGGGTTGATATGCCGTAAAACAAAACAAAACAACAAAATCAAACTAAACACTATGAATAAATATTTGAAGGTATAAAAACTTGAAGCATAAAACTTTTACCAAAATGACCGGATTTTGCATTAAATAACCCGAAAAGGGTTGATATGCCGTAAAACAAAACAAAACAACAAAATCAAACTGAACACTATGAATAAATATTTGAAGGTATAAAAACTTGAAGCATAAAACTTTTACCAAAATGACCGGATTTTGCATTAAATAACCCGAAAAGGGTTGATATGCCGTAAAACAAAACAAAACAACAAAATCAAACTAAACACTATGAATAAATATTTGAAGGTATAAAAACTTGAAGCATAAAACTTTTACCAAAATGACCGGATTTTGCATTAAATAACCCGAAAAGGGTTGATATGCCGTAAAACAAAACAAAACAACAAAATCAAACTAAACACTATGAATAAATATTTGAAGGTATAAAAACTTGAAGCATAAAACTTTTACCAAAATGACCGGATTTTGCATTAAATAACCAGAAAAGGGTTGATATGCCGTAAAACAAAACAAAACAACAAAATCAAACTAAACACTATGAATAAATATTTGAAGGTATAAAAACTTGAAGCATAAAACTTTTACCAAAATGACCGGATTTTGCATTAAATAACCCGAAAAGTGTTGATATGCCGTAAAACAAAACAAAACAACAAAATCAAACTAAACACTATGAATAAATATTTGAAGGTATAAAAACTTGAAGCATAAAACTTTTACCAAAATGACCAGATTGGGCATGAAATAACCAGAAAAGTGTTGATATGCCGTAAAACAAAACAACCCAACCTTCAAAGCTTAAACTGATAAAGATAAAATAATAATAACTCATAGTACAGAACCATATGCTTCCCTTTATGCTAATATGCTTTCATATTTGAAAACCGTATGAGACGATATTTTTTTGTTATGTTCTTTGTGAATACCGATATGTAAGCGTCACACCACTGCACAATAAAGATTATATTTCATGATAAAACCATGACATCTTTTTCATCTTCTTTCTTTTATTTCGTTTTTCGTTTCTTCCTGACATTCCTAATTATTACTTTAATTAATCCCTAATTAGGGTGTCTGTCACAATATTTGACACCTGTTCACCCCTCCCTTGTATACGTCTCTCATTTGCAAGAAATAAAAGTACATTGTCATCTTCATATTAATTACTTCAAAAAGATAATTAGCACGTAACTCTCTCATTATCACAATGCACAAAGTTATTCTTCTCATATTTGCCGTTTCGGTTGTATTTTTTGCAAACGGGTATTAAAAACTAGGCGAAGTACCCAGTATTCGTAGGATCAAGTATTTAAACTTCTTCTATCATAGTAGCCCCTTATGCTTCAGTGGAAATATGTCTTGTTTGGGGTGCATAAAAGTATAAAAATAAAAACATTACTTCAACAAAATCAGTCATCTCTATATAAAGTTAGGTCTGTGTATCTGTTTATATATTTGTATGTACACGATTCACTCCTAAACTAATTAGCCGATCATTCTGATTGTTCGAACACATCTGCTAGGTGTAAAGTCTCGTAATGTGGGATATATCAAGTTTAATTTAGTTTCATTTAAAGGGTGCAAAGAAGGTGTGGAGCCCTTCGTGAAAATTCAGATATCTCTGATTTTTGTGAAATTTTTAAAAATACGTATCAGACATCAATTAATAAATATTTCTCAACTCTCTTCCATTTGGAAATTCAAATATTTCAGATTTGCATTAAAATTGGTCCATAGTCATTAGATACAAATTAAGCAAGATTCCCTGAATTTTAATTTCATCTTAAGACCCCTTAAACTTAAGTCTTAAATTTTACGAAATCTTCTAGAATAAAAATCTTTTAATGTTTTTTAATCAAAATTGGAATAAGGATTCTAGATATACGGTTTAGTAGCATTATATCCTGATTTTAATCTCTAGAAGGGGACATAAAAACGGTGAAAAACTGTTCTGTTCGTGGAATTAATTTTACCTGTCATGGGACGGGTATTCTTCTAGTATTTTTATAATAATTTGGTTCAATTAATAATTTAATGACCAAACGATACTGTGATAATTAAATTTAACTTTCAAAATCTTCTTTTAAAAAATAATAATTTGGTAAAAAATCCCCCCCAAACGGCATAGTTAGAAAACAAAGCAGATAAAAAAAATCAACGTAAAAAGACTCCTAGGCAACGTCGGGTCGGAACAGCTAGTTTATAAAAATGGATTTGAAATTACATTTGTTTCAGATAGACTATTGGTGTATTTTTCTGAAATACTAGATGCATTGACTATACAACATAATCACGTTGATGCACCAGTTCCCGGTAGATCACCGATGTTAAGCCATGTTGATTCTGGTAAATAGGTGACTATTTGGGGATACGAGGTGCTGCGTGTTGGAGGGCTCTTTGCTTATCCTGACACTGTTTCTAGTCGTCTTGGACTTCTCCTTCCCACTAGATTCAAGCAAATGCCGGTTCAGGAAAGATGTCGTTTGGGATTGTACCATCCTTGCTTCACAATAGATTCTCCGCACTGGCACCCTTACAGAGCATATCCATTGTCTCTCGAGGCTGAACCAAGGTGGCTTTTTTTTCGAGATGCATTCATGATGCTTATTCATATTTAAATGAGATTTTATTTCTACTTCAATGTATTGATAAAAAGAAAAGCAGAATCTTCGAATGATCTACTGTTTAAAATATAAGAATTAGTTAACAATAAATGAAGTTTAAAAAAAAATATTGGTATAATAAGCCAAGAATGACTTCATGGCACCAACGCTAAAGAACTTGATAAACTGAAACGCCGAACAGAGCTGAAGAGAATCGCTTTGTGAAAATTAAATACCAAAACATTTTGATTTCTTTTACTCTCATCTTCAGACAGGAAAAAATCAATAAGAACAGTATCGGAATGTTTTTGTTTTGTTGATTTGGTTTTATTATTATTCTTTTAAAAAATTTTCTTGAAAAAAAATTTTCGAAAAAAAAAAAAAAAAATGAAACAAGAACAATAAAAAAAAATTTCAGTTTTGTTTTGATACATTTTTATCTTTAAAAAATATTTTTTTTTAAAGTTTCAAATATTTTTTGATCTTCTCTTTGAAGGAGATTGTCATTGCCGTCTTTTAGAGAATATCTCTTGCGAGACATTAAGAGTCTCATTCTCTTCAGGCTACTTCAGAGAAGTCCATTCCAAGGCAAAGTCTTTTCTGTGTGTTTTTTTTTAAAATTATTTTATTTACTCTTTCGGCAAGAATTCCCATCTGAGAAACTGGTTTTCTTTTAGGTTTCAGCCTTCTTTTAAAATATTTTTAAAAATAGAATGGAAACAAAATGGATACTTTTCAAATATATGCGTATAAAATAGTAATAAAACAGAGTAACCATTATTTAGATCATTTAGTTTTCGACCTATTGTCATTATAAAAGTTCATATATTTCTACTACGTTTTGGTCGATGTAGTATCCAGCTTTTATTTGTTATTTTACTATACATAATAGCATGGAAAAAAGAGCCAATATTACCTATGAGAATGGCACTGGGTCAGTTGGGTGGTGTCGACTCTCTAACACGATTTTATACGAGACGTAATTTACTCAAAAGGTTTACTGACAAAGAAGAAAAAACTTGAAACGATAAAATAAAAAAGGCGAATTAGTAAAACGCTAAATAAAAAAAGTAAAACGATAAAATAAAAAAGGCAGAATTAGTAAAACGCAATTGTATATGGATTTTTATGACGTCAGTCAACGGACAATGAACAGAATATTTCAGAAGGATTAGGTAAATAAATGAAATTATAAAGTAGATCAATGCAAAAATATTCGAATTCCAACCAGAATTATCTTTTGGGTTGGAAACAAAGGAAAATATGCTGAATGTGTTTGATGTATCTGATATAGATAAAAAGACAAACAAATAGAGAAAAGTGAAAAAGAAAACAAATAGAGATGATAGGCAATGCAGTGGTGGCCTTCTATGCTGGCACATTCAACTGTCGGACTTTAGTAATCAAGTTATTAGTGCGAGGCTTTTTAAACCCAAGTTGTCTTGGGAGGACGTGGTGATACATGATAGGAAAGCCATTGGTATAGATTCCGTCAGGCCTCACCAAAGACAAAAATGTAGGGGAAGACTTAAATCGAGACTAGACAATTAGGCTCCACTCTCATCATTAATTGTGGCTTAATTCAAAAAATAAACCGGTTGATGATGATGATTGTATTAGATGTAGGTAAAAATATGTACGAATTATTTCTTTAAAATAACGGGACTGGTGTCACAAACAGTTTATTTCAATTCCAAAGGAAACATATTTTGTGACTTTTTGACGAGGACTAATATTCTTTCATGTAAGTTGCATAAATATAATAAAATCAGATGAATCTAATGTGAGATGAAGTCAACTTGTGTTTAGTTCTCTTCCGGCTATTTCAGGAAAGTTAATTATTGGGCCAACATTTCTTTCATGTTAAATATAAATTCTCATTTGAGAGTAATAGTTTTCTTTAAGCCCCAGATTTATTTTAATAAAAAAGGCATTTTATTTTGAAGATGAAGTTATCAATGTTGATTATGATTATGTATCAAATTTTAAAAAACTTGTAAATGAAAAAGAAAGACCTGAATTGCACAGGCAAAATAAAAAAAAGACCTGATACAGAACAAGTAAAATTAAAAAAAGATCTAAAACAGCACAAGTAAAATAAAAAAAAGATTTAAAATGGCACAGGTAAATTAAAAAGTCCTAAAAATTAATGGTAAGATAAAAAGTCTTGAAAAAGCGCAGGTAAAATAAAAAAAAAATAACGTGAAATGTCACATGGTAAAATATAAAAATTGACGTTAAATGACAGCGGTCAGGAATATAAAAAAACGTGAAATGGCACAGATGAAATATTAAAAAAAATGAAATGATGCAGGTAAAATATAAAAAAAGACATGGAATAGCACATGTAAACGATTTTTAAAAGATCTGAAATAGCAGATGTAAAATTAAAACTTCTGAAATAACACAGCTAATTTTACTTAGAAATAAAATAAAAAGACCTGAATCTACAGGTCAAGGAAAACCTGACAAATCACAAAAAGGATCCCGAAAAGTAAAAAGAAAAATTGTAAATCCGAAGAGTTTATTTTGGTTGTCAGATATTTTACAGATTTTGTTTGAGCTGCTGAATACTTATGGTGAAACTGAGCCCAATTGAATGAATTAAACTAGGCCCAATTGAATGAATTGAACTGGGCCCAATTGAATGAATTGAACTGGACCCAATTGAATGAATTGAACTGGACCCAATTTAATGAATTGAACTGGGCCCAATTGAATAAATTGAACTGGGCCCAATTAAAATATATTTTCTTAAAGTGACACATGAAAGTGTTTAAAACTAATCTCTAATTAATTCCGACACAATCATAATCCTTGATCTCATTTCTCAAGAATTCAGTGATGTTTTTTTTTGTTTGTTTTATTGTATGCAACATTTCAAATAAAATCCTCATCACGATGCAATTTGCTTAAGATAATTTTTGGTATCCTTACCCTCCATCTTTCAGTCATTCATTTTAAGTATAAACAGGTTCTGGGAAGTTAGTACGAATTTTGTTTTTGATTTTTCTTTCTTTTATTTTCTTTCTATACTTTTCACCTTTTCTCTCTCTTTTTAAATTTTTTTTCATGTCTTTGTGTATTTTTACCTCTACCAAGTAGGTTATGTTTTCGATTGAGTTTGTGTACCACCTAGTGTCCACATTTTCCAAATTTGATGCACGAATCTGATTCTCTTTGACAACAGTAACCACCATGCAAACAGCCTGATCAGATAATTAGTTTTTGAGTTATCAACGTTTCCATGGTATAACTTCGGGAATACTTCATACAATATGGAGAAGTATTTACCTAACACAGCTTGAGTAGGTGTTCATACCAGTCGGGGATACCTCCTTGATAATACGTCTGATAGAGGGTGGTCTGTTGTGGTTTCTTCAGGCCCTGCTCTTTCAGTCTCAGGTATGGTTCTGTTCATTCCCAAGCTTTATCTTCTCTTTGAAAAGGGGTGAGTTTATTGCTAATTGACTGAAGCGCTTCTACCTATTTTTTGTAAGCAAGAGTGCGCTAATCGTAGGTAGTGCGCTGGCTTTTCAAAACCACACCTGACCTTGTGTCGAACTTCTTGGAGAGGAGGTAAATAAAATATAAGGT
>OY744520.1:188248466-188263466 GCA_963556195.1 Sepiola atlantica | reverse complement strand
CAGTAAAGTTTAAATATCGTCTTGGTGTTATCGACGATTAATGTTGCTATGCTGCTGTGTGTAGCACGCGGTTATGTGAAAAAGGTAGATTGAAAAGTAACACATGGAAACGTTGCTGAAATGACAATAATAAGGAGAATATTTTGAAAATATATATATATATATATATATATTTGTGTGTGTATATTTCCCTTATTTTCTTCTTTAGTCCTCACATTCGATGAGCGATGTTTCTTACAAAGGGGGAAGAAGTGCTGTTTTCTGGGTCAGAATCTATCCATCTAACACTTATTGTCGGCTTGTTTTTTTTTTTACCTTAAAGTAGTATTTTTATTTTTAGCCTCTTACATCAAGTGGCTCCATGCCTTGTCTGGAGCGATTCCCATTAAAAAAATGGGTCTCTTTATTATTACCATTTCTTCATCATTGGTATTTTTCTGTTTTCTTTCGACACTCTTGCGTTCTCAAGAAAACACATATTCAATATGGCGGCTGTGTGTTGAAGAAGAGTCCCCAGCACGTGCGTCACTATAAAAACGTCTAAAACCGAATATCCAATATTCTAATTTCATGCTTTTATGCACAAAGACGTGTTTCATTATTTCTTGTATGAAGAAAGGGGAAAAAATAAAATTCCGGCACTTTCAATGGGATCCTTTATAAATTGTTGATATCCTTAAATCTACCACAGTTCAAACTCTCCATTCTACTCTTCTTCACAGTTAATGCCAATCAGGAGGATGTCGTCTAGACTGAGAGTATTTATTTACTCCTCTCCGGGAGTTAGGCACAAGGCCAATTTTATCTTACTCCAACAAGTAAGATGTGACCCAAGGTCGGGTCGGGAAAGTGGGGTTTGAAAAGTCAGCGCCCAAGAGGTGAGCACTCTGGCCATTAAAAATTGCCTGGGCAGCCCACGTCGCCATTCCATGCTAGGGGCACCTCAGGCAGTAAGCAATAAACTTACTCCTCCCCAAAGAGGGGAGGCAAAGCCTGGGAGGGTGGACCTCCTAGAACTGCACAGGACAGATCCATAGACCGGCGTAAATCAAGCCCCGAAGGCAAAGACAATACCAGTCTATGGGGTGCAGTATCCATCGGAACAGATACTACACTTTGATCTTGGCCAAACTGAGAGTAACCCTCATTCTATATCGTCATGTTGCTTAAAACACAGCTTCACTACTCGTCAATAACCAATCAGTACGATTCCATGCAGATAGTACAACATCTGGTTGAAAAGTCTCCTCTCCAGATATCCAATTAATCAAGAAGACATAACTCTACTGAGAACGATACTCATAGCCAGTGGAGTAATGTCCGTTTTTGAGATGATTATCACATTAGATCCTTTACATTCAATGCTTCTTTGCATGCCAACCAGTTTCTTAAATAAATGTTTGTGGCAAAGTGAATTTTCCTATCACTTATTTCAAGCCCTTTATGCTGGTAAGTGCCAAATTGAGTTTACATCACCCAAAGTATGCGAGTGTAATCGTCTTTAAGGAAAACTGAGTTTCTTTCTGGCTTGGTTGATTGTGAGTAAGTAATCTCTATGTACTTAAAACTAAACAGAACTTCCATGAGCAAAGTTTCTTTCCAAGAACTACGTATTTATAGAACACAATACTACGGGGATGCTTCCCAGCTGACTACAACATGGTCGTTTTCAAATCTAAGATTAACAAGCTCTTGTTAAGCCGTCCTTTTAAATAATTTAATTCTGTCCAGTCTCAACAATTGTTATCAATCCTCACGGTGTTGTCTCACTGTCCTTCTGACAAACTTGTTGACCCTTATCCCTGAGTTGCCTTTTGGCCTTGATAAGTATTGACTCGTTAGTACATAAAAAAATAATCTGGACAAGTGCCGGGCGGATTTTACTGTCATTGGTTTACCGGTTCTATGTGATGTTAATATGATTCTCTGGTTGATGGCACTGGTGTACCGGATGTATGAAAATCCCAAATCCCTTTTGAAAACCAGTGCAAAAATAGCGTAAACTTTCTTCCACTCAGACGATGATGAGCTCGTATGTTTTTAACAACTATTTTGAGTGTTCTAGAGTAAGTTAATGATTGATGTTCAGAGATTTTGATTGAAAAAAATTCTGAATTTCAGAAAGACCTTAAATTTCTTTTTATATTTGAAATAAATTGCTAAATAAAACTAAAACACTGGATATCCGCCCAAAGTTCTTTGCTAAAGTAAATCAGTAAATAATTTCATCCTCCGTTAAATTTGGGAAGGAAATGAAGATGTCAAGATGGCTTCTGGCGAGATTGGGAGAGTTATCTTTTCTTCTTTTTTCTTTTCTTTTTTCCTTTTTACTTTCTTTCTTTTTTTTCTTTTCCCTTTATTCTTTCTTTTCACTTTTCTTCTTTTTTTTTTTACTCATTTCACTGGGATGGGAACTTGTTTTGATAATTCAAGGAATTATGCCATTTAGAAGGAGAAGAAAAATACTCTTTAAAATTTTTTCAAGAAGTATCCAGAGTTTTAAGTTGATTTTTAAAATTCGCCGCCCATCTGCTATCAAGATCAACATTTTCCAATTAACATCTAAAATCAGAAATAAGAAGCCGGAGGCGAAAATCCGGAGTTGCTTTTTGCTATTAACTTTAACTCTTAACGGGTTGGAAACGTAATCGGAAAAGCCGGGTTCGGTTGATTGATTATGGGAACGCAACCATATGAAGCTGAAAGCATAGGTTTAAGCGTGCAAACTTTCAGCTGTTGAACTCTCCAACCATCTTCAACAATCGAAACGTGAATATCAGCATCGGTTCACGGGTCGTCTATGATCTGGTTTCATGGATGAGATTATTCCTTATGACGTCATAAAGAATCTTCTCAGTATCTTCAACCTGTTTTGGTGGCTGACGTCATCCAATGTGCACGGAAACAAATATACAAGAGTCAAAGAGTTTTAGTGGCATACTAAAACCTCCAGGTGTGGATGCTTTGTCTAGTGTATATATCTCAATCTATATAAAGTTAGGTAAACTAATTAACAGATTATGAATTTTGGAACACAGGTGTTTGGCGTAGAGGTAAGTAATATGGGATATATTTAGTTTAATTTTATGCAAAGGGAGTAAAAATATTCTGGGAGCCCTTCGAGAAAATTCAGATACCTTCGATTTTTCTGAAATTTTAACAATAAGTATTAGACATCAATGAATAAATATTCCTCAAATTTCAGTTTCTTTGGAGTATCTTAAAGCATTTCAGGGAGCATAATACGGGCACAATCTCCCATTTGAGGATTCAAATATTTCAGATTTACATTACATTATATCCATAATTATCAGACACCAATTAAGCAAGATTTTCTTAATTTCAGTTTTTTCTTAAGTTTAGACTTAAGCCATAAATGTTGACATTTTCTAGAATCAAAATGATGTAATTGATTTTGATCAAAATAGGAATAAGTATTCTAGACATAAGGTTTAGTATCATTATATCTTGATTTTAATCTTCGTAATGGCACATAAACGTAGTGCAACACTTTTCTGTTTAGAGAATTAATTTTATCCATCTTTGGACGAGTATTCTTCTAGTATATATATATATATATATATATAAAATGAGGAAGATTAAAAGATGAAATAAAAATTTCAGACAAAATTGAATGGTTAGTACATAGAATGAGTGGATAAGCGTTGAAACAAATTAGTTAAGATATTTTATTAATCCTATTTTGTATTTTGAAGAAGCCTCCTCCCCCTTGTTTCATATTTGACTCCTCTCTCCTTCATCTTCCCCGTTTCTCAGCATTTAACACAATACACTTCACCCTTTCACTGGATATTCTTCAACGTGTTACTTAAATAGGCATTTCATTTTCAATAAAAGCCCTTTCTACCATGAATAAGGTTCAACACATCGGTCCTTTAATTAGTTTATTTCCATGCTTATCTACTCATTCCATATATATATTTCTCTCAGTCTAGACGACATCCTCCTGATTAGCAGACAGTGTGAAGACGAGTAGAATGGAGAGTTTGAAATGTGGTAGATTTGAGGACATCAACAATTTAAGAAGGTTTATTCTATATATATATATATATATATATATATATATATATATATATATATACACACACATATTTATTGTATAAAAATTTAATTTAGCTTATGCAACTGCAATCGTGTTTCAGTGATTACACCTCATTAGAGCTTAAAATAATTATGAAAAAATAAATATGTAGATAAGAAAAACAAAACATAAATCAGAACAGAAACAAAAAAATAGCAACAACAGGTCATGCCTTCAAATTCAGGCCCGAATAAGGTTCTTTAACCTGTGATTACAGTCTGGAAGTTTACTGTTACTAAACGACCCTGTTCTGTTGTTTTTTGTTTCTGTTTTGATTTTTCGTTTGTTTTTCTTATCTACCCACTGTCCAAATGTATTTTTTCATAATTATTTTCAACTCTGGTGAGATGTAATCACTTAAACGCAACTGCAGTTATGTAAGCCAAATTACCTGTTTATATGTTAAATAATGTTTTTAAAATATTGGTTTAAGTTTATTTTATAAATACATCTGAATTTGTTTAAGTAATAAATAAATATATATATATATATATATATAACTGCTAAAAAAAGAGTGAGACATACAATCATACATATACAACCGTGCACCTACTAATGTAAATATACAATTTGTAAAAATGTTTGTATAATGGCATAACGACCGAAAATTGCCACTTCTGACTAAGAATATGTTAAGCAGTCAACGTAGTTAACAAAGTCCCCTCCCCATGTTAAAAATTGCTTTCTAAATAATAACGGTATTATTTAGAAAGCCATTTTTAATATGGGGAGGGGGGGGGGCTTTGTTAAAAATATTTCTATTGAGTATTTGTAAAAACGAAAATATTCCAATTATAATAAATATATTATTAATAAAAATAAAATCCAAAATTTCCAATGAAAGAAATCACCGTTCACAATTTCTTATGTGTTGACCTAGATTTTTGTATGTGTTAAATACACAGGGAACTGATTTTCGTAATTCACCGCTGACTGCTGAACACCTTCTTAGCCGGAAGTGGCAATTCTCGGTCGTTATGTCCTTCTGCACCAATTTTTAATTATTGCTTCAAATATTCTGCTAGTATCATGTTATCAAACAAACATGATTGGATTTCATGCGTATTTATGAAAACATGTTTATTTTGTTTGTGTATTCAGAAAAACATATTGATTATTTTAATTTTTTCTTTGCGTGAACATGCCCGTTCCGAAAATGTCTTGTCAATTAACGGAGGCCATCAGCACCGCAATCGGCGTCACATGCAACTGCGCTTCTTCACTGAATGTAGTCCACCACTCAACATGATTAGAAGCTTGTTAAGGATTACAGGATCTCCCCGATTCCCAAAGGCACAAATACAAGCCGGCAGATGTTTTTAATTAGGGAAGATCTGCTCTGGGATGTGTTGTGGTCAGCCGCCCGCCTTGCAGAACTTTGTTTCCCTTTCCGTTCCTGCCTATTGGTAACAGAATGGTGAAGGAATGGGACTTTGGTATGACCTGTGGGGGTTACACAATGGGTTTGTTTTATTATTTGACTGGGTGTGGCAAATTGACAGAATTGGGTACTTTGTCTAATTAATTGATAAAAATGTTAAAAGTGACATCTAGTGGTTGAAGAAGTCATATTATCATTTTGACTAAGATCATTACTCTGCTCTATAATAAATACCAATGTGTATTTACTTGTATATAAATATATATCCTACACTCTATGATTGTTTTATATATACATATATATATATATATATATATATATATTATATACACAATCAATTTCCCAATTATATTGTAGATGAACAAATTAAATTAATGATTTTTTTTTTAACGTAGTTTACCCCAAACAAGGCAGGCCGCCACTGTAGACGTAAGGGGCTACTGAGAAGAAAGAAAAGGGGAGAGGTTTGGGGGGGTCAACCTAAACTGGGATCTGCACAGCGAGATGTCTGTTTACATTAGTTTTAAATTTCTGCATGTCAGTACTGTCGGGGAAACAGGGGGCAGGGAGGGAGTTCCAGAGGCCAGCAGCACGAGGAAAGAAGCTATTTGAGTAGAAAGCTCTCCGGCATCTGGGGACCTCCACAGTGAATGGATGGGATTTATTTGATTGTCGAGTTGGTCTAGTGAATTTACGTTGAGGGGGCACCAGAGTAGCCAATTCATCGGAGCATAATCCATTGAAGTAATTGTAAAACAAGCACAAGGATGCTACATTGCGGCGATGGGACAGGGACTGGAGCTTGGTTGACAGTGAGGGACGTATTAGGTTTGCGACTCTTTTTGGGTCCTTGTCAAGGAAAACTTAGACAATACTAATAATAATCAGCTAAATAATTTCCAATATATTAATTTATTCTGTTGTATCTAAATGTATCCGAATTTAAATTGGATGAAAACGCTCTCAAAAATATAATACATCGATATATATCCCTCATCAACCGTAATAGTAAAATAAGATTCATTATTCATTCTATTTTCAGGACCAGAACACAGTGGAAAAAAAACAAAATAATATTATCAGTTTTAATGACTTTTGGGAGAATGTATCTGTGACAACAATAAAAAAATAACCTAATTGTTACATCAGTTTTACTACCACAACACTTTCTTGTAGGATCACCTTTCATCTCTCCTACACTAGCTAATTTGCCAACACCTAAAAAAATATGACTGCTCCTTCTCAATATAGACACATTTTAGTTAATAATGCAAAAATAATACACCACGATACCAACATTAAAAGATAAACATTTTTGAAGCCATTTGCATTAAAACTAGACATCCCACAATTAATAATATTGATTACGAAACTAGTCACAAAATTTTAAAGTGTCTTGTGTAGTAATTAACATTAACAGATTATTAACCATTAAACTATCATCCTTTTGAATTTTGTAGATAAGCACGTTCGCATGCAACAACTCATCACTACATATGTTTATTTTAAAGTCGTAAATTACTAGCTGGGAAAAACCTCAACAGTAGACATCGTTGTGAACATACCAAGACGAACCCTGCCTGATGATGATTTGATGAATCAAATCAAAAGTACTCGCAAAAAAAGAAAGAAAAATAGAACAAAGAAACCACAAAACTTATATACGAAATGCTTAATAGACTATTCGAAAAATTGAAAAAATATAGAAAAAACTCCTCAAACAAAAACACTCAGTGTTATTTAATAACATTTGCCTATATATACATCGATCTTGTTACTATAGAGTCGATGCTTAGGGCTCAACTGTACGACCAGTTGAGCAGCAAGATAAATCAAAGTGCCAAGCACATAAAAATGCAGGTTTATGATAAGGCTAGAATGTTCCATTATGCTCAGAAGGGAAAGTCCATTCTCTGTTTTCTGATTGGCTGAGATTCATAAGTGGCCATTCTAGTGCATAAATGTTCATTCATTTGAATAAGTATTCTTCTATGAGATGGATGCCAATCGAGGCCTTTATGCTGGTAAGTGTTAGTTTGATTCTATATTTCCCCCCCTCCCCTCAGTACGCGAACGCAATGGTCTTTGGGGAAGAATGGGTGCCATTCTGGCCTGGTTGATTGTGGAGGAGTAACCTGGACAATGCCCGGGCAGATTTCACTGGCATTGGTTTAGCAGTGCTGGGTGATGTTTGGTGCCTCGGCGATGTCATTACATCTCCTCTGTTATGCGGCAATGGTGTACCAGGTGTATGGGAATTCCAAGGCGTTGGATTGGGAGATTCAGGCAAAGCACTGGGAATAGGGACTGGAATTACAAGTGTAGCAAGTTTGCTAAGGAATCTGTGGTTTCGCAAAGTGATTCTGCCTGACCCATCAATCCTGATCCGATACTGACGGTTAGGGAGAGTTTCGACAATACGACCTGTTGTGTCCCATCGACGATTGTTTGCACGTTGTATTGATACTCTTTCTTCTTCTTGGAGTGGGCATAGAGTATGCGCTGTGCGATTGTACCGCTCGGTGAGGTGAGCATTGCGCTGAGATAATCTTATCTCACGGTTCCTAGCTGCAGCTATCCATTTTGCATGTGGTTTATATAGTGCGGGTTGGGATGGTATGAAGTCACGTTGGGATGGTATGAAGTCACGTTGGGGTGGTATGAAGTCACGTTGGGATGGTATGAAGTCAAGTTTCAGTGAGTAGAAAACTGCAGGACGAATCCATTTCAAGTATATAGGGGAATTGAGAAAGCAAGTCTATTTCCATTTTTACTCTCTGCTTTCTATACCGATTCATACGTTTTTTCTTTGTTTTCTTTTCTTTTTTAAAACTTTTCCGTTTTCTTTTTTTTTTCATTCTTTGTTTTTAACTTCATCGATTCAGACGTAATTGTTTTTATAAATA
The DNA here is from genome assembly GCA_963556195.1 of Sepiola atlantica. Lineage (NCBI taxonomy): Eukaryota > Metazoa > Mollusca > Cephalopoda > Sepiida > Sepiolidae > Sepiola > Sepiola atlantica. Next base: position 188,255,077 of record OY744520.1, on the reverse strand, counting down.
TGAACATTCGTGCGAACCCAGGTGAAGGATAATTTTTCCCGTATTTTTTGACGGAGGGTGTGCATTCGTGTTTATATAAATATGAATAAATGTACTTCTCTTCCGTGATCAAAAAAGTAAAAAAAAGATCATGCAACTATTTTAAGTGTTTAGGGAAAGGAAGAAACCAATTAGCAAGCCATGGAAATTTTCTTTTGATTCCATCTGAGGTCACTAGGGTCAATTATCGGTTAAGTCCATAAAATAACTGAAATATATTAGAACGTAAAGAAACAAAATTCATGTTTTTAAATAGATCTTCGTTTCATAAAACAAAAATTAAATTAAACAAAGAATATATCAGTGAAGAATGCATTTTAAAAAAGTTTAAAAGCTTTAAATAATTATTTTTATTGGTATTTTACGATTTAAAACCGTTAAGCGAAAACGAATTCGTTTTGATTCGTAGAAGAAATTTTACATTTTACAGCTATCTGTAAGAAATGCAGTGTCAAAAAGTGTTTTTAAGAACACCACCGCGCTAACAGTATTTTTTTATTACTTGACTTCATATTGCTAATGTTATCTTTAACTTTTCTTTCAAAGTAAAAATTGCAAACATGACTATATTTTAAAAAAAATTCTTAAGAAATCTTTCAACTTGCAATATACCTCCACACGGCCAATGATAGGTAAATATCGCTTATATATATATATATATATATATATATTATAAATGTCTTTAAGTTCACACAAAGGCTTATATAATAGCTCAATTGAGTATAATACGACTAGAGCTCTTAATTTAACATTATATAATCCTAGTTCATTCTAAAAACATTTTATTCACAAACAATTGTTTCTGACTATTTTTGAAAATATACACACTTATGGGATACTAAATTTGACCAAACATTCACAAAAGAGGCTTCATCAGTGCATGACACACCACAGACACAAAACGACACTAGCTGTAAACTCACAACAGTCTGTCTGAAAGATTTCGAGGGTATATTACATCCGGACAGTATTCGGGAAATAGTCAACTCTCCGAAATATTTTTGTCTGATACAAAGCTTTTATAGAAACAAATCATGACTAAGAATTGTGTGTATTCCTGAACATGTAAATGCAAAAAACATATACAAAGCTAAACGTAAAACTAGAAGAACACCGGAAAGTTACAATATGTGAAGATATTGAAAAGTCGAGTATATCTGACCACATATGGAGGGAAAAGTGAAACCATCTTCCCCTCAGGGACGAAGTAAAAGTTATAGATATAGAAAAAGAATCATAAGAGTTTATAAAACATTATGTTCACAATATGTGTTTGTTTTTGATTGGAATGATAAAAACAAGAAAAAGGAATGTAAAATTTAATGCGTTTTTATTAATTAAATATAGGAAGCATCTTGTTGTTTATTCAGCCGGTGTGTGGTGGGCTATGCACTGATGAAGCCTTTTTGTGAATGTTTGGTAAAATTAAGTATACAATGTATATTTATAAAAATGGACAGAAACAATTGTTTGTAAATAAAATATTTTTTGAATGAACTAGAGTTATATCATGTTATGTATATGTGTGTGTGTAAGGGACATAAAAGTTGTGCAAAATTGTTCTGTTCGAAGACTTCACTTTATTATTAACTCAAAAAATTCCTATCCTTATAATGTATGTATATATATATATATATTAGAGAGAGAAAGAAATGATGACAAATTTGAAATTATCTTGTCATTTTGATATTTTTATGTCAATAAAAGAATATATGGATTTAGAAATGTAAATAAAAGTTATCCTCCAATCTATAATAAAGACCAATGCGTCTCTCTTTCTTATATATATATAAAGAGGGGGAGAGAGAGATGTTGTTTTTTCTTTCATTCTGTCAGTTGAGTGAAAACTAATTCCCCTAATACTCTGCTAATCAATACCAGTATCTTTAAATTTGGACAGAGTCTTAGAATTCTTCATTTCCCTTCCCAGACTCTGGCATTTTAAGATCTACATATTTCAGTCTGCAAGACGTCCTTCCCAATCACCAGTACCGCCGCCATAGTAGCTGTGTTAACCGTTTACTTATGTTATCAGGCAGCAAAACAAATTAAAAATTAGACAAAAAAATCAAAACATCTCGAATAAATATTGCCTTCTTCTCAGGAAGAGTTTTAAAAAAAAAGAGAAGCAAATAGACGCGTTTATCGATCAATTGAAAAAGTATCGGAGCTTTTGAATTTATGATCGGGGGTTTATTCGAGATCCACCTCCGTCGTCTACGTCCAGAGTTTGCAGCAAGAGACATTTCATATTTATACGATTCCTCATTCAGGCGGAAAGAGATGATTTGTAATTTGCTTCGGAAAAAAAATGTTTAAGATATTGACCCATCATAAAATAATGAATGAATCTTCAAAAATGCATAAATAAGTCCCTATTTATTCGCATCCCCACGAGAGCAAAGTTAAACATACGGTCAGCTGTTAATGTGGGGAAAATACTGCTCCCCAAGAAAGGGGCACTCTAGATTGGGACAAAAAATTTAATTCGCCTCAGTCTAGAAGGATTTATCCTTCACTAACCGTGGACAGATGAAGATGAAGTGTAGTGTTAGAACAGATACTACACTTTGATCTCAGCAAAAAGGTCCAGTCTGTGTATACAAAACAAACATAGTTTATTAGGCAGACAGCTGTTTCGCCGTATCACGATGGTTAGCAAAGTGCGTATAATACATTATAACCCAAGTCTTAATACGAAGTTACTAAATAAAGTACGTTTTAATATATATTTTTTATTTATATTCACTCAAGACATATTTCCACTGAAACGTAAAGGGTTACTGTGAATCACGGAGCAGATTTATATGGGCATCTTAAATGAGATGTGCAGCAAGATGTTTGTTCACATTACATTTAAATTTTTGCATGTTAGTACACTCAGGGAAATAAGGAGCAGGAAAAGAATCCCAAAGAAAGAAGCTACTAGAGTATAAACCTTTCCGGCATCTGGGAACCTCTACAGTGAAGGGGTGTGATTTTGGTGATTGTCGGGTTGGTTGAGGGTATTTATGTTGAGGGGAGCACAAGTGCAACAAGTCCATCGGAGCACATTCCATTGAATTACGTGTAAAACAAGCACAGGGATGCAACATTACAGCGATGAGAAAGGGGCTGGAGCTTGGTAGACAGTGTGGGACCTATTAGATTAGATGCTCTTTTTTTACTCTGTCTCAGACGGAGAGACTAGTGGTCGGTGCACCAGCCTACAGTTACTATATCTACCCAGATTATTGAATGCATGTAATTGTAACAAAAGGTAAAGATATTGTGTGAAACATGCAAGGATTTACTTATAGTCGTCCCATAGGTGTTCGGCTGTAGGGACCAGGCGAAATTTCCATTAATAGAGCTTCTTTGCAAGGGTTTCCCGTCTGTGGAACACATTACCGCGGGACTACTTCCCAGCTGATTACATTTTGGTCGTCTTCAAATCCAATGTCAACAGATTCTTGTCAACCACCACCCCATCAGTAAGAATCAGTTCATAACATTGATCGACGTTTGTACACCAATAGTGTTCCTCATCGTTTGTCTGGCAATCATTTTCGCCTTATTAACCGTTATCCTCGAGTGGCTCTTAGCCTTGAATAGTGGAGACCTAACAAAATTTTGAAAAAAACAAGTATTGATAATTGTTATGAACAAACGGGTCATGAGTACATCTAGAATATAATCTTCTAGAGTTATGAATATTTAAGATGGTGAAAAATGTAAAAGATTATTTTGTTTTAATTGGAAATAAATGATGATAAAATATTGGCTCGTGTTCAAAGGGAAAATTGCAAAAAAAAAAAATTGCAAAAAAAAAAAAAAATAAGAGAGACAACAGCCATGTTTTTTCCTCTTCCCTTCATTCATTTCTTAGAATTGTTGGATCGTACGTTCCGTCTTTATTTATTTATAGAAATGCAGCCAAAAGTATTTATGCCAATTACAGGAATTGTCAGTGTTTATAAGCTAATCAGGTTGTTGTCTGCAAATTGAATTCCAACTGACCTTTCCACCTTTGCTAATTGGTCCAGCATTTTGGACAGTTAAACAATGTTTGGTCTTATAAAATGTACGTCTTATTCAGTTGTGTGTTCCGCAGAAAACCGAGAAGTCATTTGAAATGCGGCCAAGTGTCTCTATTCAAGACATTTCTTTCTGTCCAGTAGTCTGTTTCCATTATACTCTACATCAGATACGTAGGTAGGTAGATAGGTTCTATAGCACGGCACAAATAAGGATGCTGTAGCCCAGGGGCGGGCAACCTCCGGCCCGCGGGCCACATCCGGCCCGCGAAGGCTTAGCGTCCGGCCCGCCACCCTGCTATGCTTTATTATTGCAATCCGGTCCGCGGACCTCACAGTAAAACTCATATCATTTTGTGACATAGACGTAAAAGTAGGTTTTGATTAAGATTTACAGTGGTATCAAAATGTATAATATATCAGCGAACGATGATGCATGTATATTTCATTTTTCTTTAACTATTAATTTCAAATCTTTGGCCTGAGATAAAAAGAGAAAAAGAGAAAGAGAGAGGCAAAGAGGAAACGAGAGACGAGGAAAGGGCATACAACAGAACTTATCTGAGGTGTGTCAAAACGAATGCTGGATCAACTTGCTACTTCCTCCGTCATTATTTTTCATGATTCCAAAATGGCTCTTCGTCGACGCCTTTTATAACATCACATACAGAAGTCTCTTGAGAAAAAATATCAGATTTGTAGAGTGTTCAATGCAATTTTTCTACAATTTATTCATGTATACAAAATATAGTAATTCTGAGATTTCGTTTTTCACTCCGACCCGCGATCTCCTTCCAAAAGTCTCATCTGGCTCTCACTCTGAAAAGGTTGTCCGCCCCTGCTGTAGCCTAACCCCTTATCTTCTTTAGGGTGTCATGCCTACTAGACACCACCCTCGAGAATCTTCGGTCTCTCTGTATAGGGGTTTCTCAGGATACCTTCACATGAGGATACTTCGCCCTACAAGTAAACCCTTGCTATATTATTTCCTCTCACAAGTCACAATCAAATAAGATACATATGTTATTAAATGCAATCACAAATCACAATTACATCCTACCTCGTGACACCACTCCTTCTATGACCGGAATAGCACAAAGAAATAATCGAATGTGAAGGAAGGACCCTTTATTTAGATGTTGGTGTTGCCTTCTCTTCTGCCAGAAATGAAGGGGGCATTCTAAGCTACGGATATTTGGGGCTGTTAACATCCTAATTTACCGTTGATGTAAGGACATTCTCTACTCATGCTTTTCGCTTCTAAAACTTCCAAACGATGACTCCTTCTCTTAATCCCCCTCTCCTTGTAGACTTCACGTCCGGTTCTGGTTTTCAGATTGAGGTGACATTTGGGTACATACTCACTGATTCCAAGCCCCCAATATTCTGTGTACCTGTGAATTACGCCATGGGAACCCAAATCATCAGATATATACTAGTAACATACCTATTACTATTTAATCCCCTGACCCCACCCCCTCGGGAGAAGGTTAATACCTGGAAGGATGGTATCATGACAAGAGAACAGATACCACCCAGCTCCTGAATTGAGCATTGAAAAATAGTAATAGTATAGTTTTGGCTTCAGACAGACAGATACCAAATCTCCATTAGTAATTGATTCACTCACTAGCAGTTCTAAGACATTACCAGTTATCGCTCACTGGCAACAACAGGTGGTGTTCCCTGGAGTCGGAGTGACAATAGGTCTCCCCAGATTTCCAGTACTTCCTGCTTCTTTCTATCATCATTGCAAATAACTTTGTGTTCTCACAACAGCTGTTGTCTTTCTCTGGAAGTTAAGCGATAATAAATATCCCTATATATTGTTTGAAGATAATTTGAATGCCTACTAGACACCATCCTCGAGTGTCTTCGCTCTCTCTGTGCAGGGGGTTTGTCAGGACAACCTGACATGAGGATACTTTACCCTACAAGTAAACCGTGACCAAATATTCAAAATAGCATAGTATTCGAAGCCCACGTAAATTCCTTTCGGCATGGCTACACACTGGCTCATACAATGAATAGTGTACCTTTTCCTAGTGATGTTATCTCAAGTAACAAAATTAAGCTTGATACTCCACCAAACCAGATGAATTGTGGTCCTGGAATCCGACAAAACTAAACGAAGACCACAAGAAAAATCAATTATAAAATAGTTAATTGGTCCATTGGGGAGAAGGAATTTATTCTTCTTCTTCAATGTTTTACTAACGCAAAGTTTGTGAAGTAGCGAAGAGCCTTAAATAAATACGCTTATATTTATGTATCCCATAACGAAATCAAGTTTTAGCACTAGCAAAGGGTCCTTCAATTTCTGAGAGCCAATTGAGGTAAAATGAAAAAAAAAAAGTGAGAAATTATAATCTGTTCAAATTCATCTATTTTTCCCCACTTACTCTTAGAGAAAGCATTTAACATGTTTTCACCCAAATAATATGACCCGGGAAATTGGACAATGGCTATCTTGGCCGAAATATTGGCACAAGGCCATCGCAGCCCAGTGTCTCAAGCCAATGTTCTGTCAGTAGACTATAGACTTCTTTAAGTGGG
>OY744520.1:188215966-188240966 GCA_963556195.1 Sepiola atlantica | reverse complement strand
ATTTTTTCGTATCATTAAATTTGAAAAAAAACTATGCAGGAGGAATTAAGATTTCTCATTAAATCCAGGAAAACACTGGATCTTCCTGGTAGTGAGTGATGGACAATATGATCAGATGGGTCACCCATTGAGCTCAGGTTAAATGTTTGAATCAGTAAAATGTGAGTTTGCAATGCCAGTTAAATATAAAAGAATAAAGACAGAATCCAAAATGAGCATCTCTCTCTATCCATGTTAGATAGTATTACAACCTGCGGTGATTTCCCCTTCTTTATAATAGACTACTCCAACTGTTTATTCTTACCGTTCTTTATTAACTTCGACTGTTAATAAACAAAGAGAGAGAGAGAAAAGGAAAGAGTGAGAAAAGCGAGAGTAATAGACGATGTATATAATAAGTAGATAGGTATAAATATGTCAATTGATGTATGTTAGGGACAATCATTGTAATCTGTTGTAATATGTCAATTGATGTATGTTAGGGACAATCATTGTAATCTGTTGTAATATGTCTATGCATGCGCATGTATGAATGAATGAGTAATATGTGTCCTATTTGTATTGTTTCCTTGGGAAACCTGCTTCCATCATCTTTAGCGATGGTGAATAAAAGATGAAGAAACTACACTTCCCTTCTGTCCTCACAGTACATTCATCAAGAAAGGATGAAAGTGATAGATAGAAAGTTAGAAAGAGATGGCGTCCAGAATCTTGAAACACCTGGTTTAAAATCTGAAAATATGTTGCATAATCGATATTAATCTGACAATTTTTGTTTCTGAAAATAACAACCATTTTTAAGGCATATTTATTTTTTCAATGTAAGGTGCGTTTTTTTTTTATTTACAAAACTTTTTAATAATGACTTCATTCTCTACGATTATTTGATTTATCTATATATTAATACGATAGCGTGTGTGTTCGTGTGTCACGCTAACATCAAAAGCTCTGCGCATGCGTGCCGCAGCTAGATTTGAAGTCACCTCATTTTCGTAATATTTTCAAGTATTTCCCTTTGGCGCAACGATTAGCGACGTCGGTCTGACTGGTTTATAGTTCGATCCCAACCAACCTCTAAGATTTTTTTTTCTACATCGAAAGGGGGGGGGTTAGGGAGGGGACGACCGGGAAGACACATATTAATACGATAGCGTGTGTGTTATTTTGTGTGTCACACTTACATCAAAAGCAACGACCTTCCGAATCTTTGTATGCTACTAATGAACTAGAGCCAAATTTAATTTAATCTAAAACATTTACAAAGTAACGTGTAGGTTAGGAACAAGCTAATTAGTATTGAAAACAACATTTCGTGTAATTTACACGGGTCCCGCTAGTATTTAAATTATTATGATTCTAATAAATATATACATTTTTTCTTTTAAAGAGGAATAATTATTTTACATTTTAATATTTATATTATTTTTAGTAGGCATTGCCAACCATATAAATCGACGTCAGACAACAAAATGCGATAAAAAAGTGCTAACATATTATATAGGAGTGCCATTTTTCAAATTCTGCTTCAACATCTCCAAAAACAAATTTCCAACGCTTGTTGAAACCCATGTTTCATTTAGTCTTCCTAAATGTCATGGAAGTTCAGATATTTACCCGATCTGCACTTCGGTGGGTAAGTAAGTAAGCATCCTTTCTGCACTATGAGTTGCATCCCCGGCATTAAATGCTATGATAAAATGCATTAATAATTTCACGTCTTACTGGGCCCGCTAATGGCTTCCTCACTGGTAAAGATTAGATATATGTTGCCCTCCAAACTGTGACTTTAAGGTGAACCAAAAAGTCTTTAGGAGAAAAAGATTATGAGGAATTTCAGAATTATGTCAAAGAACAGAAAAAAATTGTGCTGATTCTCAGAATTGAAGCATATTTTGATGACTTTAAGACCTTTCATAAAGCTAAAGGTGTGTATATATATATATATATATATATATATATATTATTTATATATTTATATTCATCATCAACAACAACTAGTTTATTTGATGAATCAGGTCACAATTAATCCTCGTATTTCGACCAAACATAATTTTTAAGGCAGTTTTACGGCTGGATGCCTATCCTTCACCAACTTAAACACTTTTGGCAGTCCAAGACCTCCACCGTTCCCATCTAATAACATAATATACATATATATATATATATATATATATATACATATATATATATTATGTAACGAGTCACCGCTTATCAAGGTCAAAAGGCCACACGAGGATAAGGGTTAATGAGTTTGTCAGGTAAACGGTGACATAACTTTGTAAGGATTAGTAACGATGGTTCAAACTGGTCAGAATTAGATTATTTAAGAGGACGGCTCAACAAAAATTTTTTAACATTGGACTTTAAAACGACCATGTTGTAGTTAGCTGGGAAGCATCTCTGTAGTATTGTGTTCCACAGAGGGGCAGTTCTTGGAAAGAAACTTTGCTTGTGGAAGTTCCGTTTAGTGTTAGGTATACAGAGGAAGAAAGGTAAAATTATTTGCAGTGATTGTCGCGAGACGAGTTTGTTTTTGTTGTGAGTGTTTTACAGGAAGGCGGGGGTGGGGGGGAACAGATTTGAGATCAGTCGAGCACCTTATCCTCACTTTCACGTTTTTAGCGACCACATGTTCGGGTTTATCTCTGCTGAACAATAGGCCGCCATTTTGGGTATTGTGCCGTGAATAACACGAGTGTTGAAAAAATGGAAAAGAAATATCCTTTTGGCTAGGAACAAAGTGCAGTATCTGTTCTGATACTACACTTCGTCTCTTTGGTCAGTGAAGGAGAAATCCTTCTAAATTGAGACAATTTTTATTTTTTGGGCCCAATCTAGAGTACCAACTTTTTGGGTAAAGGGATTTTCCCCACATTACAAACCGACCTTGTGTCTAACTCTGCCCACGAAGTTTATTTTTGATTATTCTCATTTGTTTATAGTTTGTTCAAATGTGTTGATATATTTTTTTTTAATTTGGAAACAAAAAGTAGATTTATAAGAACTAAAAAACCAAAAACAATTATTACATGAAGAAAATTTCTTTAATAAAATTAAAGATATATTGAGAGAACAGCAGTCCGAATAATCCAAAATATATTTATTATAAATAAATAACCAGTGATTTGGTTAGCAGTATCAGGACTTACAACTGTGGGGGTAAAAGCTCCTTCCACTTACTTTATTTATGACTAATAAAAAATAAAATATTCGTCAGGACTAAATATTAAAGTCGATGAAGTAAATTTTTTAACAACAGAGATTAATATTTGCCAAAAATCACTCCCTAAACAGATTTATGTATGTGCAAGTTGTTACAAAATTTATTGATCACAAATATAGGGGAGAAATATCGTTTGAGAAACCCGGTGTTCACAGGTTCTTCAGCTAGTAACTTCTCAATACATTCTTGAGAGAAATATTAATTCTGCAGACTTTCTGAAATGATACATTTAAAGTAAAAAGAAAAGTTAATTAATTAAAAGTTAGTAATCTGATTAAAAGAGGAAGTGACCCTTGTGACTCGGAAGCATACCAATTATTAATGTATGAATGACTGATATTAATGAATATCTAATTAACATTAATTAGCAATTATGGTCAGGTGTCGAATAACCGGAGACAAGAAAAAAAAAAAAATGATTCTGTCATGTTAGTTGTCAAATCTAAAAGACCAATCAATAAGAGAAAAAAAAAAGAAAAGGCACGTGGCTCAAGAACTAGAAATAATAATGATGCTTACGATCACATTATAAGTACAGAAAAAATGCAGTAAGAATAAAGATAAATAGTTGTTTATTATACTAATAAATAACCACTTACCAAGGCCAAAAGCCACTCGAGGATAAGGGTTAGTGAGATTTTTATTTGGATGATGGAACAGTACTATAAAAGGATTGAGGATTATGATAATTCGCAGGATAAGTTGACAGATATTTCTTGACATTGGACTTGAAAACGACCATGTTGTAGTCTGTAGTGAAACATTTCCATGGTAACGTGTTTCACAGGTGGGAAGGATCTTGGAAATAAACTCTGTTCATGGAAGTTCCGTTTGATTTTAAGTAAACAGAGGAATAAAGAAGAGTTCTTTGCAGTGTTGGTAGAAGACGAGTTCTTGCTGAGAATGTTTTACGGGGAGGGGGGGGACCCAGAGATTGAAGCTTGGTTGATCACCTACCATGGAAATACCGAAAGAGTAGGGAAAGACTTTTAACATCTTTTCTGTGATATCTATATAGTTATATCTATGACTAGCAAATATAGGCTCCCTGGGAGGATGGTATCATGGTGAACGAACATATACTACACTGACCCCCCAAAAAAACATTACCCTCCCCCACCAAAACGAAGAAGATAATCATGGAAGAATGGTATCATGAGGAAAGAACATATACTATACTGCCCCCTCCCCCTCAAAAAAAAGAGGAGGTAATACCTGGGAGGATCTTCCCATTAAAGGAGAAGGTAATTCCTGTGAGTATGGCGTCATGGTAAGAGAACAGATTCCACAATACCCCCACCCCTAAAAAGAGAAGGTAGTCCCTGGGAAGGTAACAGAACAGATACTACATTACTTCCTCCTCTGAAGGAGGATGTAATACCTGAGAGGATTTCCTCCCCCTTAAAAGGAGGAGGTAATTTCTGGGAGGACGGTCTCATAACAACAGAACCTATACTAGACTATCCACCCTAATTAAAATATAATACAATAATAAATTAAATCATTGTTTTTAATTCCTTTAAAAATGCCATAAAAACATTATTTTTATGGTTCCTTGGTGGTATATCTGTGAGGTGACGTCTCATATCAATCACGAGCATCCTCTGACACTAAACCTATCCTAGCGTTGGGCCACTGTGGGACGGAGAGAGACGAATGGTGTTTCTCGCGATCCTGGCCATAGCGCTAATGATGGTCTGGATGTCACATCTGAGAGATTACCAAGTGTTGAATCTTTTGCTGATCAGGATCTAGTTGTTTTCTTTAAGCACCAGCTGAAGGTCAAGATCAGATGTGATAGTTTTTGAAAATAAGTAGATATAAGTAGTGTACGAAAAGGAGTCAAGTATGAGTATGTATTCCCTGCCTGAGGTTTTTCCCATAGTATTCCAAAGAGACTAACATTTGGGGAATATTTATTGATTGTTGTTTTATACCTATTGTTAAAATTTCACAAAATTCGGAGTTGTCTGAATTTCCACAAAGGGTTCCTCTTCCTCTTTGCCGTTTTTGTATAAAACTAAATTAAACTAAATATTGCTATATAATTTAAATATATGAGTCTGTACCCACCACAAAAACGCATGTAAATTAGATGGCAAAATAATAGATCTTCATTATGCTTAGCTGCTGCGTTCCAAAATTCATAATGGTAGGTGAATTAGTTTAGGAGTGAATCCGATAAATAGAAATATATAAATATATACACATACCTCACTTTATATCAATAGAGATGTCAGTTAATCAACGTTTGTTTCTCTAAGGCGTTTTTTCTATATACTTCAATAGCACAAATTACATGGTTAAATATACTTGGTTGTGAGATTGAGTTATGCTTGAAAGGAAAATGTTTACATTTTTATATTTAGCCGTAACTTTGAATCAACTTAACGAGTTACTCATCTCTTTTAGCGATCTATGTATTTCTATTGCTCTTTCTAACTTTATGTTGAGTCACCCGCCCTCTAATATTTCTTACTGTCTCTCTAAGCATTTAGAGAAAGAGTGATATTCTTCAGCATTGCTATTTAATTTACATTTATTTTGGTTCCAAGAATTCAAGATCAACAATGATTAGGCGTACGATCGTTTCTAAGACGATTAGGATTTTTTTTTATTTTCTTATTTTTTACTAATTCCAATATGTCACTTCTTCAGCGTCTTTTACAAAAGATCCCCAAAAGAAGTCAAGCACACAACATCAACATTTTCTTCTTATTTAACATAATATATATCCAATTATTACAGTTAAATAGAAAGAAACATGTACATAAATTTATTATACTTATAATAATAATAATAATCACAATAATAATAATGCAATAAATAATGAGAAAATATATAATGAATTAGATTCCCAAAACACCATATTAAGGAATAAGTACATAGCAGTAATAATAATAATAATAATAATAATAATAACTAGCGGGATCCGTGTAAATTACACGAAATGATGTTTTCAATACTAATTATCTTGTTCCTAACCTATACATGTTTGAATAAGATATGATAAGATTTGACTTGTATATTTATTTTAAAAAATGAACAATACATGAAACAATTTACAAAACTTCTTTATATACAATATATTTCTAGTGAAGGTAGTTCCTCTTCTCTGGCCATGAGTAGAATTATTCTGAGGACAAATTTTCACTCTTACTTTATAAATGCTTTAGATTAAATTAAATTTGGCTCCAATTCATGAGTAGCATAAAAAGATTCGGAAGGGCGTTGCTTTTGATATAAGCGTGACACACGAAATAACACACACGCTATCATATTAATATGTGCCTTCCCGGTCGTCCCCTCCCTAACCCCCCCCTTCAATGTAGAGGAAAAATCTTAGAGGTTGGTTGGGATCGAACTATAAACCAGTCGGCCCGACGTCAAAATCCTACGTCGCTAATCGTTGAGCCAAAGGGAAATAATTGAAAATATTACGAAAATTAGGTGACTTGAATGCTTTTCCAAATCTAGGTACGGCACACATGCACATAGCTTTTGATGTAAGCGTGACACACGAACACACACACTATCGTATTAATATATAGATAATAATACTTTCATATATGCCATCCACTGCAAACAACAACTGACACGCAAACGGCAATTCTCCTTTTGTCAGAAGCATCGCTCATGGAATGCGAGGACTATAGGACAAAATAGGTAGGAAGAGTTACGAGGCTGCCGAAAGTAAAACCAAGGTCCACTTTCTACACTTCATAAATTCAAGAGTCTTTCCTAAAACATTTTTGTATGAAGCGAATTGTGCAAAATGAACGATATCAATGTTAGTACTCCCATAATGCTCCTAATCTTTTCGGCTGCCATTCATTCCCGTATCATCCTAGAGTGACTATTGGCCTTGATAAGCGGTGACATTAATAATAATTAAAAAAAGTGTTTGTTCTGAGAACGTGTTTAAAAATCGTTTTTGACTGCTATGAAAAAATAGAAAATACAAAAGCGAAACTTGAGAAAAAAAATTACTTTTAAATGAAACACCGTTAAAAATTCATTAACGTATGACTTATCGATTCATGTCATCAGCCGGAAATCGAAAAAAAAAACAAAAAACAAAACAATAATAAATAATGTGAATTTACAAAAAAAATTATTTTAAGATTGAAACTACGAAGTGGTTCGTCCTGATGATGGTGGCTAGCTGGATGCAGCAGCATAGATGTTAGTTGCGAAGCACAAAATGATCAAGCGTTATTCAAATCCTTACTATGACTTCAGGGAAAGACACAAAAAGATGAGTGACAAAACAATGGCAAAGCTGAAAGACGCTTGACACTTTTTTTTCTTAAGTAGTTGAATTCTTTTCCTGACTTACTTTCCTTAACAGCGAGGGTCGGTCGATGGACCATAAGACGTGTAGCATATAACCCCCCCCCCCCCCCCCGGACGCAAATGTGGGGATCACTCTACTGTTGAGGAAAGTTGGCCGGGAAAGAAATTTGATTTGATAGCATTTATGGGCAGATGACACCAGTGCCACATAACCACCTCCTGATGGAGGCCCTCCCCCTCACCTTCAGAAAAGTAGTTGAGGTTTGGTAGTTTTGTTTTACGGCATATCAACCCTTTTTGGGTTATTTAATGCCGAATCTGGTCATTATAGTAAAAGTTTTTATGCTTCAAGTTCTTTATATCTTCAAATGTTTAATCATCGTTTTCGGTTTGGTAGTTTTGTTTTACGGCATATCAACACTTTTTGGGTTATTTAATGCCGAATCTGGTCATTATAGTAAAAGATTTATGCTTCAAGTTCTAAAAATAAAATAAAAAAGGGGAGGGAGAAAGGGAGAGGGGCTGTTGTTTTTGTTTTTGGTTTTGTAGAACATAATTAAGTTTTACAAAAAAAAAAAAAAAGAAGAAAAACAAAAAACGTCAATGTAGGTGAATTTCGTCTCAGGGAGCCACAGGGCAGCCTGATCTCGTATCACCAGAAAAGTAGTTGAGGAATAGGGGCTAAAATTGCGAAGTAGTGTCTCCTGATGATGGTGTAGTGCTGGATCTGGTAGCGGAACAGTTAGCTGCAAAACACAAAAAGATTAAGTGTTCCTCAAATCCTTATTATAAACATAAGATCGTTTTCAGCAACTGCCGAATTTTGGTTTTTAATCTTGAGATATTCTTAACGAATTCTATCCTCTTTTTCTTTCAGACTTTATTTCCTCACTTTTTTTTTTGTTGTTTTTCGTGCTCCTTTTCACTTTTTCCTTCTCACTTTCTATTCTTTTTTTTCCTCTCCATTTCTCTTTCACCGTTTCTTTCCTTTTTGTGCTTTCTTTATCACTTTCTCGTCCTTTTTCTGTCTTTCTTCTTCTCTCATTCTTACATTCTCTTTATTCATCTCTTCCTTCCACCTGCTCTCGCTATCTCCTCTTCCATACCCTTTCTCTCTCCTCTAACCCTAACCCTCTTCCATACCTTTTCTCTCTCCTCTATTTCCCATATAACTATTTTCTCTTTTGCCCCTTCTCTCTTCCTTCCATCTCCTTTCCCCTCCTCTTTCTTATTTCTTTACGCTCCTCTCCCCTCGCTCCTTATCTCCTCCTCTTCCTCCCGTGTCCCATCCTTTTATTTTTCTCTTCTTTCTCTCTCACTGTTTATATCCCCCCTCTCTTTGTCCTTTCATGTTGCACCCCCTTCTCACTCTCTCTCTCTCTCTCCCTTTATCTATTTCAACTTACTTTTGCAATCCTATTCCCTTCTGATAATCCTCTCTCAACCCACCCACATCTCATCTCTTTCTCATCTCTCTTTTTCCCTCACCCCCCCCTCTCTCTCTCTCGCCTCAAAATTTGTTCTAGCAAGATAACTATTTTTGTATAATCATATCTGTCCAATTCCTAGAATTCCTTCTAGACTGAGACAATTTTAATTTTTGTCCCACTTAAGAATTTAAAAATTCTAGACAGAGAGATATGTAAGCTTCACATAAATTGATCAGACTTTCGAATCAACTCGCATTTCTAAAGGCTGTTCCTTAAAAAAGCTGGATTTTCCCCACATTAAAAAACATCATTTTGTCTAACTGCCCTCGTGGGGAGACAAGTGAATAGGAACAAATAAAAAATGTCAGGTGTTCTAAAACCAATTACAAAGAATTCACTAAAGATTCATAGCATTTCTTAACATTTATTTTTTTATTTATTTATTTTTTTTTGGCGAGGGGGTGGGGGGAAAATTTCTGTAATTTCTAATATTTATTCCTTGAGAAATGTGTGTACTTGAAATAATCGGCCCGTTTTATATTCCTGTCTGAGATATTTGGCCACCACATTCATAAGAAATGGTGCCAAAAACAAGTTAATTTCTCTTGGATATTCATATCTTTCTGCACAGAGAGACATTAATTCTCTCTAATTCCTTTTCTTTCTGTGTTTCATCAGGAAACAAATCATTGCTTTGCTGTGCTATTTAGACAAGATCACCTGCCAATTTCTGCTGTTCTTTTCCGAGCAGCAGCCATATTGAAAACTGCTGTGCAATTGGCAAACAATACTGAGGATTAATAGAATATTGACCTACACCACTACAAAAATATATGGTTAAGAAAAAGCTGTGTAGAAAAAGAAAATATTTTATATATATATATATATATATATATATACACACAGGGTGATTGGAAAGTAACGCCCTATACTTCTAAGTCATTACTGAAATATAATTCTTACTAGAAAAGAATGGGATGAGCAGCAAGTGTTATGAATTATGCGTTATTTTTTCCTTTCGTCCTCATATTCTATGAGCGATGTTTTTGACAATGGGTGAAAAAAGGCTGTTTTCTTGGTCGGCTTCTGTTTTCAATACTCTCATATTATTCATCACCATTCATCTGTCAATCTCTCCATCTTGTTGACCTTAATGTTAGAGTGGGTTTTTAGCCTTGATAAGTGTTGACTCATTAGTAAAAATAAAAAAGAAAAAAAGTTCCTTGTGAAATCAGTTGAAGCGGTTTCCAGGCAGCTTTAGAAGCTGATGGCAATTGCTGGCACCCATATTGAATTTTGAATAAAACCCTTTCTTATTGTATTCATTTCATGTAAAAATGATATTTCAGTACTAAATTACAAGCACATAATAATAGCGAGTTACTTTCTAATCACCCTATATATATATATATATATATATATATATATATATATACATACACATATATGTATGCGTATATATATATATATATATATATATATATATATACACATATATGTATGCGTATATATATATATATATATATACACATATATGTATGCGTATAAATATATGTGTGTGTGTGTGTACACATATATATGTATATGTGTGTGTGTAAAATATAGGAAAAAATTAATAATATACGGTAATATGTATGAGTGCGTGTGTAGATTAGTATCTATGTTGAATATTTTGAGTGATTTTATAAATGTAATGATGCAATAGATAGATAATATTTTTTACATATATATATATATATATATATATATATATATATATATATATATATATATGTGAGTGAGTAAATATGAAATAAAATATTTTAAAACTTATATGCTTTACTGTATAAAATGCAGAGTTCTGTGTAATAAAGCTAGTTTTATCAAATGAATATGATCGAACGAATCGCCCGAAATCTCTTAGTCTATCTTTAATGATGTGTTTGTGTCCTTATTTCTACTAGCATATTGTCTTGCTAATTTTCACATATATATATATATATATAATCCACATTTATATCCCTTGATGAAAAAACGTTTAAGAAAAATCTGTGTAAAATAAACTTTTTTTATATACTTGTTGTAATAGAAGATCTTACACCACCTCTTTTAATTTTACACTTACTAATACAGAGAACTATATGTAGTTAACACCGCATTCACTGCTATCTTCCTTCAGAGATTTGTAATGTCTTACTTATATCTGTCTATCCATTCATTGCATTCGCTACTGCAATAAACCTTTCATTCATTCGACTTGCATGTTTGCTGTTTCTTCC
This sequence comes from Sepiola atlantica, assembly GCA_963556195.1. Lineage (NCBI taxonomy): Eukaryota > Metazoa > Mollusca > Cephalopoda > Sepiida > Sepiolidae > Sepiola > Sepiola atlantica. The sequence goes on along the minus strand of OY744520.1, from coordinate 188,229,759 downwards.
ATTCGAGTAAAAACCTTGTATATTTTCAAGGACACAACAATACTAGAAAAAAAAAGTGAGCCGTGGGGTCACCCACTGAGCTCAGGTCAGATTTTTTTGATCAGCAAACAGTGAGTTATCAAATCAAATATAAAAATTAAAAGACAAAATCAAAAATTAGTCTCTTCCTGCTCGCTATATCATCCTTTTTTCTCTTTCATCTCAAGCTGTGGTTTAAATAATATTATTTCTTATCGTGATATTCCGTTTTCTTCATAATTTACTATACAATTTTTTTTTATTCATTACCTTTTTTGAATGTTAATAAACAGAGAGAGAATGACAGAAACGAGAGTGATAGATAGCGTATAAAATAAAACCGAGTGAGATACATAGAAACCTTGTAAGCGATGAGTCACTTGGTGAGTTAATTGCAAATTCCGGCCAATTAGAACTATTAAAATAGAAGTCTTTTCAAACATAACTCAATCCCAAAACTAAGGAATATTTTCGCATGTAATTAAAATATGTAGTAAAAAAATGCCTAAAGGAAACAACTGTTGATTAACTCAGCTTTAGTATAATAATAGATAAAGTGTTATGGTTCATTAGAAGTATTGTGGGAATTGATATTATAATATTTTAGAAAGGCTTATTGATGCGAATTTTGGAATTAAAATCCGATAATACAAATGTTAAATGGTTATTATATTTTTAACAATATTTCGAGATGCCATCTCTTTTTCAAGTATGATTGAAAACTTTTTTTGTGGTTTCTTCTTTTATTCCTATTGTTACAACAGACAATGAGAAACCGCTGATCGTCTCTCTGACATGTAAATAGATGCTTAGTGGATAGTGACGTCTCTCTATAGTTTTGGCAGTAGCTGTCATCGCCGTAGTGTTTTAATAGCAGAAGCAGAGGTGTTCGTATTCCTCTTTTATTTGCTTACATAGATAAGGACAACAGTCAAAACCATGTAAATAATACAATAGAAAGTGAGTAGCTGCGGCTTGCTGTCGCTTGTTCCGATTTGTAACCAGCTTATGAACATGTAGGCCAATAAAGTGAGAAGACTGAAGCAATTTTGAATTAAGACAGTATGATGAGCAAATGAAAAACAAAATGCTAAGTAAACATAATGATTTCCCCCTGGTGACAGGTTAACTGAAGGGGAAGTAATTGTTACAAGCAGAGAGAGAGGAACGTTGCTAGATGTAGAGGGTTGAACAGGTCAGTGGGCATTTCAAATCATTATTTACACCAAAACGTGTCATATTAAAATAGCCAATGTGTGATCTACCAAAACATATATCATGCATGGCCAAACGCAAGCCATTTTTATTATTTTTTGTTAAATTGCTTTTCAGAAAAAATTGACAGTTTATGGCATATTTATTCTTGTACAGAAAAAAAAAGATGAAGATGAAAATAAAAATGATGGAGAGGAAAAAAATGATCTCTTTTTAAAACGTCTGCATCTTTTTATTTTGGAGAAAGGGAAGAAAAAAAGTAAAATAAAAAAAGCAGACAGTATTTGTTTTTATAAAGTTGGAGAACTTATTCTTGCCACTGTTAACCATAATTTATTCATTCTAAAATAGTTTTAGGATATAAGTTTAAAGAATTCTCTTGTTTATCTGTTATATAAAGAAAAGTCTACATACGGCCTAATCACTTTGACACACCGGTTCCTGTCAGATCATCGATGTTAAGCGATGTTAAGCCTGGTCAGTACTAAAATGGGTGACCATTTGGGAATACCAGGTGTTGTATGTGCTCTCCACTTATCTCAGCATTGTTTCCAGTTGTCCTGGATTTCTCTGTGCCACTGAACTTAACCAATACCGACTCAGTAGAGGTGTGGTTGGGATTGTGCAACCCTTGCTTCACAATTACATGAGCAGGCACCCTAACAGGGGGTATCCATTATCTTTAAAGACTGAACGGAGGCCATGAAAGGAAAGTAGTATTTCTGTTGTTGTTTTTCAATTTTCTTGTCTTTTTGTTTTTTGTTGGGGATAGGGGCATCCTACCGGATGCTAGACAGTCACCAACTATTTAACAGACTCCAACCGAGAGATCTTTTTAGGATTCTAACTGTTCTTTGGATCTCTCCTGCCCTTGGTTCACCGGGTATATTGGCCAGGTAGTTTTGGAAATTCTTTTCCTATGATTACTGGAATGACAGATCTTCCTCAGATTCCAATTTCTCTTATGTCGTACATATGACCTTTGTATTTCATTATTTTCTTCCTCTCAGCTCTGTTTAAGCCAGCATCATTAGGGACACTGACTTCAACTAGGGTTGCTACTCTCTCCGTCTGGTCCGATATCACTGTCAGGTTTAACAGCTCCGTTTTCTAAGCATTTTATTTACCTCCTCTTAAGGAGGTTGGACACAAGGTCAGGTGTGGATTTTGATGTAAGTGTTTCTGTTGAACACACTGGATTCGAACCCGGCACACTTAGTCTGCATTGTTAACCACTTAGCCACCATGCGATGAGTACATAGCTGTAGGGATTGCATAATGATAGTGAATGATGTATGATTATTTTCTGGTATAGGTTCCCAGGACTTGCTGCTACACTGGATATTCAATTTTTTAATTTTTTTATTGTCTGTGTGTCTCTTTGTGTGTCTGAGCTAAAACTCAGAATCTACGAAAGATACACTTACAAATTTTACACATTTGGATTCAGTATGACTTTGAGCTGGTTCATCATCATCGCCACCATCATCATATTCGGTTTAATGCCAATATTAAATGATTGCATATGTTAGACAGCTTTTAGAAATTGACTTCCAAACTAACCTATTTCTGGCCAGGTCTTTATTTATCCTCTTTTTCTCACGTACATTCTTACAACTTCCTCCCATGTTTTTCTTAACCTTCCCCTGTGAATTAAACCTGCTACCTCAACTGGTCTACATCTCCTAACCCAAAAACTCTCATTCATTCTTTCAATGTGACCAAACCAACAAAGTCTCCTGTTCTGCACACATCTTCCTGTACAGATTTAATCTACCTTTGAGGTAATCAAATCTAAGCCTATTTTTAATACTTACCTTACATATCCATCGTATCGTTCTCATACTATTTCTCTCCATGCAACGCATATCCTCAACACTGCACATGTTTGCAGCCCTCACTGGCTATGTTTCACTTCCATAGATCATCACACACATGCAATAGACTTTTCCCTTTCGTCGACAGTGGTAATGCTCAGCTTGTGAGTAATAGCAGAAGTTCTCTGAACTTACTGTATCCACTCCTAACTCTTGCAATCACACGAGCACCAGCTCCTCCCTGTGCTCCAATGGTATTACCACGATAACAAAACTTCTGAACAACCTCAATAGCCTTGCCATCCAAATATACTTTCTACACATTTGAGTTCTCATCTATCTCCATTGACTAACAATTCTTACATACTAACCTGTTATCCTATCTCAACAACTTCCTGTAATTCTTGTGTACCCAATGCTTACAAGTATTACAAAAAATTGAATTACACCCAACTCTTATGTTTTGAAGCATGTCCGTCCGTCCGTCCGGATTTTTCTCCGCAACCATCTATTGAATTTCTCTGAAATTTTGCATAAAGTTGTAACTTTGGTCAGGTTAGAAAGTGACATTTTCCGATTTTTGCAAAAAAATCTGGTTAGCTCCCCAGGGGGTCAAAAGTCCCCGAAATGGCTAAAAATGACATATTTGGCCCATAACTTTTCATCCATCCATTCAATTTCTCTGACACTTTGCCAAAATGTGGAGGCAATTGTTCCTAATAGAAAATAAGTATCGCTGACCTTGGAAAAAATCTGGTTCGCGCCCCCAGGAGGTCAAAAGCCCCCAAAATGGCAAAAAATGACCCTTTTCTCCCATAACATTCAGTTTTTCTGAAACTTGGCCAAAATGTAGAGGTAATTGTTCTGGATATAAAATGAGCATTCTTGACCTCAGAAAAATTCTGGTTCGCGCCCCCAGGGGGTCAAAGAGGGGGTCAAAAATGCCCCAAATTGCCCAAATTTATTGCATTTTACACTCGCCACATCGAGTCACATACAGAGGGGGACCACGCATGCGCGCCTTGTTCACAAATTAAACACAGGAACTTTCCTCTGTTTGTGGAGCTTACCAACTCTACAGCCACTGTTCATCACTTTGGTTTTGGTAACATTCACTTTCAGACCTTTACTTTCCATAACATTCCTTGAACTCATCAGGTAACTCTTTCATTGTTTCACAGGAAAGTACTAAAACATCAGCATATAGCATCTCTTCAGGACAACCCGTACGAAACCCCTTGGATAATGCTTCTAAAACACAAATGAAAAGCAATGGATTCAGTACAGAAACCGGATGTACTCCTAATTTAATCTCGATTCAGTTGGAATCATCAGATAGCAAGGCTTTTTGCGTATATATTTTAATAACACTTAAGTTCTAGGATTGAGTTACATTTAAAAGAATTTTTTAAATTGTTTTAATTAGCCGTAATTTATAATTAACTGAAAAAGTTACCCATCTCTCTCTCTCTCTCTCGCTCTCTCTCTCTCTCTCTCTCTCTATGCATTTCGCTATCTCCCACTCACTTTATGCTGATTCAATCACACTATATTACTTCTTAATATCTCTCTAAGCATTTAAACAAAAAGTGATTTTCTTTTTTAAGAATCACCATCTAAGTTACATGCACGTGTCTATACACACCACAAACACGTATGTAAATTAGATGGCAAAATAATAATTCGCTTACTTCTATATAAGAATAATAATAAGAAGAAGAATGATAATATACAAGTAAAGAGACTTATGAATTTTTATATTAAAAAATTTTAATCAATAAATAACACCAAATAATAGTTAATTATTAAAATTTATTTTTAAAAAACCAATATGCAAGTATCAGGAATTTTTATTGGCAGACCGGGAGCAGGCTCAAGAAATTTTCACGAATAGTGGCGATGGAGAGGCACTCGTAAAGCCAAGCCAATAGATGATGGTCCTGAATGTGTGGTGCGACATTAACAGACCAAGGTAATTCTTAAATTAAATCAAAGCAGAATAAATAGTGACAATGATTTTGACCCAACAGGTCACAGGTATGTCTAATATAATACTAAAAGTAAAGTATTCATCTTTTTTAGGATGGGCGAGGAAATCTGTATAAAAAGTTGCTATATCTGATGTGCTGCTGGTATCCGTATAGGAAATCAATCATTGAAGAAGCTTAGCTTGCCTCTTGGGGTAGTGCTGGGTGTATGAGGTTGTCCAAAAAAATGCCTCCTATAAAATATGCATAACATAGACGACCAAATATCTATCCATTTTCTCTGATCTTTCTGATGCGGAACTCTGTTAAAAGATGATTGTCTTTTTGACTTTTCTTATATACATTTGAAAGCGGGTTTATTTCTAGTAAACTTCTGTCTCATAAAAAGATCTCTTCCAACTCATATTCAGCAGAGGAATATCGTTCGAACATATTGAACATGACAGTAAATCTGATGAAATGCTTATAATGTCTGGAAAATGTTCAGAGAGGGAATTGTCTCTCTTTATTTAATGGCTATTCAATTTTGTAGCCAGTGCTCGACTGTCTAACCAGTTGAGCTACAAACAAATAAACTTAAAAAAACACTATGAAGCCGATTTATAAGAAGGCTGGACTGTTCCATTATGTTCAGGTAGGTAAGTGGCCAAGTCTATTCCCTCAGTTTTGATTGGCTGCTAGTCTATGAGTGGGTAATCCAGTAGGAAAAGTCTCGCTTAAATTAAACAATATTTCAATATAAACTATTTGAACGCTTCATGCCAGTAAGTTTCAAATTAAAGGGCTCCATATAGTCGATATAAAAAATTCTGGCTTGAAATAGGTAATATATATATATATATATATATATATATATATATATATGAGAAAGGAAGGATGAGGGTAATCCGATGTAATGGGAAATAAAAAAGGATAAACCAAAAGATGTTTTTTTTATGTATTTATCAACGTTTCGTCTTTATTTGTAAGACTTCCTCAGGATGATAATTTTAAGAAAAATGTCATGCAAGTACATGAAAATATTGGGTTGACATGATGCGTTAATGAGAAGAAGTAGTAGCCACTATTGGGAGTGCAGGACCGAGGTCCGGGCTGAGAGAAGTCGGTGGCAGGAATGAAATTTCTCTAAATCTTTTCTAAAACCATGACACCACCTACACACCAAAAACACAGATCCCCCCATCCCCTCCTCTTTCCCCACCCCTCCACTTTTTCACTTACAGCCAACCACATTAAGTTCATTCACTCCCACCTCTCCACTCACAGCCATCCACATTAATTTCATTCCTGCCACCGACTTCTCTCAGCCCGGACCTCGGTCCTGCGCTCCTAATAATGGCTACTACTTCTTCTCATTAACCCATCATGTCAACCCAATATTTTCATGTACTTGCATGACATTTTTCTTTTTATAAACACTTTTTTATAAACACTTGAGTTTCTACGGATTTACATTTACAGAAACCAATACATGTACGGTATATATATATATATATATATATATATATATATATATATATAGCGAGAGAGAGATTATCCATTCCTGGACTAGCAGCCAATCAGAACCAAGAGAATGAACTTTCCCATCTAAGCATAAGGATTTTAGAGATGATTTAGTGGTTAGGAACCACTTAGAACTTCTCATTAGCTACTAAGTTGTCATATTTTCTGATAACACTCTAAAGAACTTGCTTTGCTATAGAACCAAATTGATCCTTACTGGTATGCGGGCTCCAGCTGCAGTCTGATTGACAGGAAAACATGAACTTGAATGAAGCAATATTTATATAATAGACTATCCACTCATGGATAGAGAATGGACTTGTACATTTAAGCATAATGGAGAATCCCAGCCTGCTTATCAGCTAACTCTGTGGCTTTTGATCTTAGTTTATTTAGTTCTAGCTCAACTGGTCAGACAGCTGAACAATAATGAGGATTAGGGTTGGAGTGAGTGTGATGGTGCCGTTACAAATAAGATATAGTATTATAGATGCATAAAGATTACAATAAAGAACAGACTTTTTGGCCAGCACAGTGTATTTTTTGGTTCAAATTGTGTTTCAATTCTGAGTATATTTATTACGAATGGAGTTTTGATATCTGTGTGTCTGAAACTATACTATTACTTTTAAAAACATACTCTTTCAACGCTATAGCTATTTTTGAATTAATCTCTATTTGTAAAGTTGGGCCATTTATTGCACTGAGAGTGAGATTAAAACGCCAAATTCATATTCAAAATAAAAGAACAAAAGAACATCCTATTAATTCCCTATTCGTTCCTATTGCTTTCGAATTCAATGATTGTTTTAATTTTATTATGACACATAATCCCATTTTTAATATCGTGGATAAATCCTTAGCATTTTGAGAGAAAAGGGTCTTACCGGTACTTTCCCGTCAATTTACTTCCGGGAACTGGCTGTCTGAGAACTTTCACAACTTTCATAGTCCCCCCCCCCCACATCCACAGCTCGCCTGATTACAACGCCATGGACTATTATGTGTAGGGCTCAGTTGAAAAAGACACCAACTGTACTACCTGCGACACCAAGGACAAATTCAGGTGTCTCTTGGTTTCCTTATTTTTCATGGGCAATACTGGAACACGGATCCTGTGAGTTCAGAATAAATTAATAGGTAAAAGAGAACCAGTCTACTTGATGTCAGCTTCCGGTTTTGTAAATCAGAAGTTGACAAGCGGTGTTTATAAGAAAACTGTTCCCATTATACTTTAGGTGTGTGTGTGTGTATGTATGGGGGGTGTTAATTAATAATTTGTTTACACCATTTTTTAAAATTATTAATATAAGAAAATCAAACTGCTTTTTTATAATTGGACATTTTTTATTTATTTTTTATTACAAATAATCAAATATAACTTTTTTATAATTGGAATGTTTTTTCTTTGTTTTAAAATATATTTTAAATAGTTTATATTTAAAAATTTTTTTTAAAATACTCCAATAATGACTGATTGAAACTAATGAAATTAAAAATTCTGCCAATCTCTAAACCGATGAAAATGATGAGAGACTGTTTTCTTATAAACACCACTTGTCAATTTCCGATTTCAAAACCGGACGCCGTCATCAAGTAGACTGTTTCTATTTTATCAATTAATGAGAATAGTCTTTGATTTAAAGACAACATATCTGGTTCTAGCTTCTCCATAAATCTGGTGGCTAAGATTATACTGCCAGTCGGAGAAATCCATACCCAAACCTTTTAGGCTAACTGATACGTTATCTCGCGGAATATACGAGGAGAGAAGTGAAAACTTTATTAAATGTTCATCGCTCAAATCGGAAATATTTATCGAGAGTTGGTAAATATAAAAGGAATTACTGTCAAGATTAGAACTTAAATTAAGAGTAATGTGTTTTATTTTTCCCAAAACATTTCCAAATCTGAGCGGAAATATTCAATAAAAGACTTTGCAAATTCCCTTTATAGATTTATTTGAACTCAGACCAAATCTGCATATATTTTTCCTTGGCAAAGTTACATATTTTTATACGAGGTGAAATAAAAGCTTTTGTTTTTTGTATACAGGACCCATTTCAGAAATGGCATGTTTCTATTTAGGAGGAAAATATATGCATCAGTGTATACTTACAAACAAATACACAATATATAAATATATATATATATATATATATATATATATATATATGTGAGAGAGAGAGAGAAATGTGATACTTAGAAGGCAATATAATACAATACAGAGGTGTGACGGATAGACACAAGTTGGAGCAAATAAGACATAATGGTGGAACAAATTAAATAGTTTCACCCTTAATACAATGTATATATATAATATATAATATATATATATATTTTCACAAACACACATATATCTGTTTATCTACACAATGTTACAATGTTATGTAATACTTGTATCAAGATGGTCTGGTGGAAACTCCATATGATATAATATTTCGGGAACTTTTCACTTCTTCAGAACCGTGCTCAACTCAGGTTCAAGCGTGCATATGTAGGTACTTATGGGATGCAGTCTCGCAGAAAATACCGGTTAAATTTGAATTCTAACCAGATTTAAAAAACAAAATAAATAAACTTTTTTTTTTTTAATATTTTATTTATCTATTTTTATCTAATTTATTTATTCATCGATTTACCTTTATTAACATTTTTTAATTTAAAAAATTTTTTTTTTTATTTAGAATCTTTCCTTTTTTTTCATTAAATTTTAAATCTAATCTAAATTTAAACCAAGTCTATTCGTTTAAATTAATATGTCGGTTAATACTGTCATTAAACATTGCATTATCTGTTCGTTTTACATTATTGTGTATATTAATATTTAGTTTATATATATATATATATATATATATATGGAAATATATGTTTGTGAATATATATTTGAAGAAAATTCACCAGAACTGTTCAATGTTAAAGCTCGATGAATGTTAACATTTAACAACAGAGCATATATAAGTATACAATGGTATTTAAATTCCAATGACCAAGTTTTTATTCATATTTTTTCTTGCCGAATTTTAAAAAAAAAACAATGTAACTCTTGACAATTGTTTCATGCAGAAACGAATAACCATGCATCTCATCAGAGAATCGTCAGATCACTTCCGGGTAAAAAATCCTAAAGCAAAAAAAAACAAACCCGAAACTTTTTGTATACATTTCCAAACAGAAAACCGTTTCCCAAAGAAGATCCATTCATAGACAACCGGCCATTTTGTATTTCGAAATATTTTGGGGTTTTTATTTTTTGGGATTCATGATTTTTACCCCGAGATGATCTCATGATGTTCTGATGAGCTTCCTGAACAAAGATCTGGTAATTATATGGAAATTCCTTGTTGTTCGTTGCTACAAAAGACAATTGTCAAGAGTTACATCGAATTTTTTTTTAAATTTGGCAAGTAATAATATGAATAAAGATTTGGTCATTTGAATGTAAAATACCATTGTTTATTGTTATACACACACATATATATATATATATATATATATATATATTCTTTATTTTTCTTTCCCGTTACTAATTTTTTTTTCTATGTATTTATCTTTGACTCCATACATATTTACATATCTTCCCTCTCTACATGAACCCTACCACTATATATATTTCTCATAATTTATAGACTTTCTCGTCTTTTGTCAGTTTTTGCATTTTTTCGTTCGCTCTTGACAAAGCCCATGTAACATTTGGGCGAAACGTTGAGCTTTTTAGGTCTTCCGCTTATTCCATTTTAATTTCATATACATATATGGTACTTCTATCGATCCTGACCCAATTTTCGTAAATTTTGCGGCGTCAGCATTCGGGCATGCTACGTAAACACCCGAGAGATGACGAGCCAAATAGTGGCAGCCGATAACTTCGATACGTTGCTGCATCGTATTTTTTTTTCAGTTCTATTTTCAAGAAAGATTTTTTAAAAAAACAAAGCAAAAAAGAAACGAACAAAACATAGCGAAATTACTGTTACTAAATAAATGATTGTTTTTTTTTTGTAAAACAACAAAGTAAACCAACTGTTAATAAACAAAGTTTTTGCATGATTTTTGTTTTAATTTAACAGGAAATAAATAACATGCACTGGCTTTGAACAATTGTTTGTGTCTTTAATTAATTTCAATTCTGATTAGTAAAATTATCATCTGATATCATCTGATATCATCTGATATCAGCTGATTGGCTAATCGCTCGGCATCTCTCTGCCACCATTTAGCTGTCATCTCTCGGTTGTTTACGTAGTATGCCTGAACAAGTATATATATATATATATATATATATATATATATATATATATATATATACGAGGCCTGTTTAAAACGTCTACGACCTTAGGCCAGAAAAAATATTTCAAATACATGTTCATCTCGACCGTTGCGATCTCCATTATCTCTTTTTTCACACCCTCTCAAGAACAGCTGCACTCCAAGCAGTTTGGGGCCTGCCAGAACGTTGGTCACTCTCTGCTGATGTGCGGCCATTTTTGAATCGGTTGAACCACTCCTTGATTTGTATTACACATAGCATCTTCTGCAAACACCTGCATAATCTAACGCGAGGGTGGAGATGAACAACATTCCAAAAGAAGACTTCCAGGGGTGTTTCCGGCAGTGGATGGATCGGTGGGTTAAGTGTGTGTAAGCACAAGGGGCCTAGTTTGAAGGGGATTAGGGTCCAGACCCTGTCACGTATTTGAAATATTTTTTCTGGCTAGGGGTCATATACTTTTTAGAAAGGCCTCATATATATAAGAAAATAAAAATTGTAAATGAGTCTTAGTTTAAGAGTACAGTAAACTGAATTAATGATTAATACAAGTAATAGTATAGTTTCGGCTTCAGATCTACCAAATCTCCAGTAGTAATAGATATAGATACTAAAACAGCCTAAGAGATGTTTTTCTGATGATTTAGACCAAGCATTCTTATGATTAGTACAAACTTTGGATTGTTTTTTAGCTGCACTTAGATTTCCGACTTAGGAAATTCCGTTTTTATGAAAGAAAAAAAAAGTGAAACCTTCTTAAAATGTTTAAATGCACTTTGCAAAAGCGGCATTAAAAGTGAATCTTCGACAACCATGCATTTTTTTAAAAAACATCTGTATATCAGAAATGTTTACCAAGAAATGAAATGGATTTCATGAAAGGGCGTGAATATCTTGCTCACGGTTTACGCAGCTGCTCTTCAAAGCTTTCAACCATCTTGTGAGCAGGTTTTCCCAAAAATGATGACACCTTTTATAAACACTTGCAAACAAGTGCATTTTTCCAGATGCAAATATGTTGGTACTAGTACAGCTTTTGAACCAGACAAAACCGACTTTTGCCGATGCTGAAATATACAGGGTGGGCAAAAATAAGGGTCCTATTTTTAAAAATTCATAACTTTTTTATTTATTGATTTAAAAAATTTTTTTTTTTAGAATAAGTAAAAGACCCCTTCCGAAGCAAGCATGAGCCGTATTAGCCCTAAGGAACGTACCCTCATTTAGAAAACATTATTTTTGCTTAAAAAACTCAAAACAGTGTAAAAAACAATACTTTAGTTTTTGTAAGTTTTAAGAAGTATTTTTCGGCTAAAATTTGTTTTGTTTATTTCAAAAAATCTCGGAAGGGTCAGTCTACACACACATAAAGTTTGGGTAGTTTAACTTTTATTTTGTGGAAGTTATTCAAATTCAAGTTATTCAAATTTAAAGATAGGACCCTTATTTTGGGCCACCCTGTATAAACAGCCGGAAAAAGCCCAATCAAAATGAAGCCGCATCGAAATCAAAACGAGGCTGATTTTTAACATAAAAAAAAAAATTAATGAAAGAAACAGAATCATCATAAGTTTTTTTATGACAATTTATCTATTTTCTCACTAAGAAAATCAATGAATTATTTTTATATTTTACGAGAAAGTTAAAAGTTAATTTTTATTTTATTTTGATAAATTGTGTTTTTTTTAAACATAATCAATGCAACAATGATTTCTACAGATGTTTTTTGCGTTTTATTTTTTGGGTTCTGGTACAGCTTTTTAAATGGATAAAATCGACTAGGTTAGGTTCAGGGTGAGTTTAAGGTAAGTGTTACAAAAACAGTTAGCTTTTTGTCCGATTCATTTAGCTTGCCAGGAATGTTAAGAGTTACTCAATTTGCAGATAGATTTCTCATCTGCTTCTCGAACGTTCTGATTGGCTAAGCGCTTTGGCATCTCCTGGCTGTTTAGGTAAACGCCCGGATGATGTCGAACAAAAAGTCGGTTTTGTCTGGTTCAAAAACTATACCAGTACCAATATTTTATATGAAGTTATTTACTTAGAAAACAACACTTGGTGATTATTAAGTACTTGTATAGTATAAATTACTTACACATTTTGATAGTTTACTAGTATAAGTATCCTCTTCATAATAATATGCTTAGTCACGTTTCTACATACATCATCATTTTCCGCACCCACTAAAGAAGATGAGATCATCCGATTGCAAAACATAGAAATGTAGCCAAAAAAAGTAATCGAAAATTATGTAGTCATCCACAGACAACTGCTTCGCTTTGGTGAGTATTTGAAGCTGCCAATCGAAACTTGACCATTTTGCTCAGCAGTTATGATATCTCTATATAAAGTTAGTAGTGAATCTTGTACATACAAACATAAACTAATAAACCGATCATTATGGATTTTGGAACACAGCTGCTAGGCATAAGCATGAGTAATGTGGTTTATGTTTAATTTAATTTCATGTAAGGGGGCAAAGAGAGGGTTGAAGCCTTTTGTGAAAATTTAGATACCTCTGAAATTTGGAAAATTTAAACAATAGATATCAGATATCAATTAATAAAGATTCCCTAAATTTCAGTTTCTTTGGAGTATTTAAAGGGGTTTTTATGGAGCATAATATGGGTACAACGTCCCACTTTAAAATTTAAATATTTTAGATTTGCATTAAATTTTAGCCATAGTCTTTGGACACCAATTAAGCAAGATTGGCTAAATTTCAATTTCTTCTTAAGATTTCTTGAGCCATTTTCTAGAATCAAAATCATCTAATGGATTTTGATTAAAATTGGAATAAGATATTCTAGAACTGAAGTTTTATAGCATTATATCTTGATTTTAATCTTCGTAGGGGGGCATAAAAATGGTATAAAACTGTTCGTTTTAAGGGAATTTAAACCATCCTTGGACGGGTAGTCTTCTTGTTAATGGCTGTTTTTATTTGGTTATGATGTATAACGCTTCTAATATAGAGAGGTT
>OY744520.1:188160966-188213466 GCA_963556195.1 Sepiola atlantica | reverse complement strand
GCATTTTCTTGGTCTGTCGCGCTAAAGTTTGAAATAGCATTTTCTTGGTCTGTCCTGCTAAAGTTTGAAATAGCATTTTCTTGGTCTGTCCTGCTAAAGTTTGAAATAGCATTTTCTTGGCCTGTTGCGCTAAAGTTTGAAATAGCATTTTCTTGGTCTGCTGTGCTAAAGTTTGAAATAGCATTTTCTTGGTCTGTTGTGCTAAAGTTTGAAATAGCATTTTCGTCGGTCTGTCTTGCTAAAGTTTGTAAAAACATTTCCGTTGGCATATCAGGGCGAAGTTTGAAATAGCATTTTCGTCAGTCTTTCATGCTTACGTTTGAAATAGCATTTTTAGATAGGTTTACCCATTTCTAGAATGGCTTGCTTAAGTCGTAATAGCATTTTCATGGTGGACTGTGTAGTCTGGATAGACGTATGTTAAGGATATTTATTTACGTAAAAAAACGTTTTCTTTTGTTAATTCATTGGACATCTTTTGCAGAATGGCAGACATTTTATGGAAGTAACGAAAATAATTTGAAATGTGTAATTGCAGGGAAAATGGCGTTTGAAATAAAACTCAATTCAATGGGAGAAGGAAGAAACAAAGAGAGAAGCTTTTGTATGATACAGTTGATATTATATTTCCATAAAGTATACAATTTGTTTCATCTTCATACTAAGGGAGGGAAGGAGTGAGGGAGGGAGGGTTAGAAAACATTGTAAAGCTTTAAGCAAGTCCATTACTGAATTGCTTATATATATATATATATATATATATATATATATATTTGAAAAAAGGAAAACCGAAAATTGTTTATATGTTCATCGACATTTCGTCTTTATTCAAAGATTTTGTTAAGATAACTTAAAAATAATTTTCGGTGTTCTTCTTTTATTACGTTGGATTATTAATTCCATAATTGTCATCTCTCAATATATATATATATAGTAAGTCTGAAGATTCCCCCCGGGGATGAAACGCGGGAACCTCTGTGTAGCTTAATTGCCATAAATATATTTTCATAGCTTACTATCGAGCACTGTTGAACTAAATACTGAAAATGGATACATAAAAAATTATATCTCCTTATAAAATTGTATGTGGATACATTAAATACTAATAAATATATATATATATATATTTAATTTATTTTATACGTACATAAAAGTAATCCATGGACACGCGTTTCTGGCTCACAGCCGTCATCAGCATGGCTAACTTAGAGATCGAACCTTCGATATTGATGTCTGTAGTCCAGCGTTCTACCACTGGACCAAGACGCTCCGTCTAGAAATATGTACGATTTTTATCACCTAAATATTTAATGTATTTTTATGTAATTATTTTTATAAATAATTACATAAATATATATATATATATATATGTGTATATATATATATATATATATATATATATATATATAAAACTTAACGTTAAAGACATACTTGTAAAGACACAAAGACTAACACTGCATGAAGATGATTTGACTAATCAAATCGAAAGGATTTGCGAAAAAGGAAAGAAAATGGGACAAAAACTCACAAAACTTACAAATTTGACTGAAATACTAAATCGACTGACAAAATTTTAAAAGTTTTATGAAACACTGTGTTATTTCATAATGTTTGCCTATATATATATATGTGTGTAAATATATATATATAATTATATAACATGTTTTGAGCCTTCGTGCTGCTCTCTTCAGATAGATGAAAATATATCTAAAGAGAGCAGTACGAAGGCTCAAAACGCGTTATAAAATTATTAAATTATAAACAATTCTTGAAAAAAGTTTTCTACAAATGTTGGTAGCCTCACTTCTTTAAATATACATTGTTCTCTCGTTGGAACTTCACAGATGCTGCACTACTCTCTCCCACTCTCTCTCACATATATATATATATATATATAATCTTTGGTTTTGTTTGGTATAAAGAAATCTAACAGAGTGCGCAATTATTTGATAATAAGAGCATGATATTTATTTATTAATAATGTTTACGAAGATCGGGTCAAGTCAACATGGTACCATAGGTTTCAAGCCTGGATCGAGCCCGGATCGAAAATTAATGTTTCGGTCGGTTTGTTTATATTTATAAACAAATCGGTGTGACTATCTTCAGCTATATTTGATTTTCGGGGGAAGCTATGAGTTATTCTGGGAGAAAGTTTACTGGGTTTTTATTAAATATGTCTAAAGAAGCTTTGAGTCATTTTAAACAAAGAAAGAAAATGCAGTTTAAATTCTCAAGGATACTAACTAAATCCAAAATATCGCAGACTTAGCACTTTCATAAGCCGACTTACCGCTGGAAAATTTACAAACACAAAAAGAGGATTCAAGTAATTAAAAGTGAAACAAAAACAGGGGACCTTAACTTAAATTGTGAAATATTAAACAGGGATCATCAGCTGTTTACATTGTAACTGTTTCTGAGATTTAAAAACAAGACAGATATAAAATGCATGGCTCTCCAGTGGTACTGATCAAATGACCACTTCCCCAATAACTAAATGTAGAAACAATTAGTTTTAATTTCACTAATATATATATATATATATATATATATATATATATATATACTAGGCGTAGTTGTGCCCCGTTTGGTCACAACCGCTATTTATTCTACTTTGATTTTGTTCTTCTTGCATAACTACAAATAATAAGTCTCTTTACTTCTATATTATTTTTATCATATAGAAGTATTATTATTCTTTATTTTTCTTATATAGAAGTAAAGAGACTTATTATTTTACCATCTAATTTACATATGTGATTGTGGTGTGCACAAATACATGTACGTCACTTTTTCTGTAAGTTATCAGAGACATTAAAAATATTAGAGAGTGTGTGAGTCAACATAGAGTGAAAGGATGCGAGAATAAACCGTAGATAGCTAAGAGAGCGAGAGATCGGTCACTTGTTTAGTTAATTATAAATTACGGCTAATAAGCACAAGTAAAACATAATTCTGTTTCAAACATAACTCAATCCCAGAACTAAAGTATATTTCAGCATGTATTTCGTTCTATTAAAGTATATAGGAAAACATTCTTAAACAGACGTTGATGAACTCATATTTAGAATAATAATAGATGTATATCGTAACAGTTTCTCTAAGATGGGTCTTTGGTGTTCTTATGTCTGGGTTGCTCTCTAGGCAGGGCTTAGAATTCGCCGCCCACAACCTCATACAGAGGGGTAAGCCCCCTGCCACCTCCTCTCGAAAACGGGGCCACCTGTTGGCCGTGGGTGGCGACCTGTGATACTGCAGTACGGGATCCTGGTGACTGAGTGGTCCATGGCTTGGTAACTTCGGGTTCTTACTTTGGCTAGACGGGAGGTTGGAGAGGCACAATTTGATCAATCGGCTGCTCACGTCATGCCCCTAGTATCTATAAGTTCATCCCCAACCATATTATTCAATCTGATTCTTAAAAAAAAATCAAAACCTTATTTCTCCTTTTTATTTTATTTTTCTCTCCAAAGGTGGTGACCGAGGTTAAATCATGTTGAGTACAAAGATTCTGAATGTCGAAGAGTAATGTTTCCAAAGAAGTAATGTTTTTCTTGGAATGGTGTTTTCTCATAGTAATGCTGCCTCGTCTTGGTAAAGTTCCCTTATGAGTATTGTTTCCAAAGAAGTAATGTTTTTCTTGGAATGGTGTTTTCTCATAGTAATGCTGCCTCTTCTTGGTAAAGTTCCCTTAAGAGTATTGTTTCCAAAGAAGTAATGTTTTTCTTGGAATGGTGTTTTCTCATAGTAATGCTGCCTCTTCTTGGTAAAGTTCCCTTAAGAGTATTGTTTCCAAAGAAGTAATGCTTTTTCTTGGAATGGTGTTTTCTCATAGTAATGCTGCCTCTTCTTGGTAAAGTTCCCTTAAGAGTATTGTTTCCAAAGAAGTAATGTTTTTCTTGGAATGGTGTTTTCTCATAGTAATGCTGCCTCTCCTTGGTAAAGTTCTCTTAAGAGTATTGTTTCCGCTTTCACTGGAATTTCCTTCTGAGACAATGTATTCTGGTTATCTGAGCAATGTATTCTAGGAATATAAATAGTTACCCCACTTATGGAATTATATTTGACTATCTTATTTCAAACAACACAAAACAAATGGTATTCGTCTCGTGCTTGTAGTATTGCTGGAGTCTTTTCCAGCATGGGTGTGGTTATTCTCAAAAATAAATGTTCTCAAAGAGTAATGTTTTTCAAAGAATAATATCTTCAAAGAGTAATGTATTCTAAGAATAAAAATAACTATCCGACTTATTGAATTATATTTGACAACTTTATTAGGCATTAAATAACTCAGAGATGGTTGATATTTATTTCATGGAACTCGCTCCAAACAAGGCATGAAGCCACTTGATGGAAGGAGCTAAAAAATATATACTACTTGAAGGTAAGAAACTAGCCAACAGTAAGTGTTAGATGGATAGATTCCGACCCAGAAACCAGCAATTCTTTCCTCCTTTGTCAGAAATATCACACTTAGAATGTGAGGACTAAAGGAGAAAATAAGGGAAGCAAGAGTTACAAGGCTGCCGAAAGTAAACCCAAGTTAGTCACTTTCTACTCTCCTTAGATATGCTGTAAAACAAACAAAACCAATCTTATGTCTGGTAAATGTAAGGGATTTGTTTATAGTTAAAAGAAAATGGGTGCTTATGCAGATAATGACCCAAGCTAAAATCGACTTGGTGTCGGTAGTTTCTGGATGGTTATGTAAACGGCCGGAAAATGCCGAAGCGTTTATTCAGAAATTTTTTTTTATAACCCTAACACCGTTTTAACACTTGTTCAGTGTTTCGGAGGTCCTCCCTCTCGGTTCAGAAGCACCTTGACTCTATTGGAAAACACTTAACCACCTGAGAATGTGAATAGGGCGATCAAAAGTTGCTATGACTGGATGGGACTATAAAACTGACCCAACCATCTGCATATATGAAGAGACGGACCATACGATGCAACACTGCCTTCTACTGTGCATCCGGTGCAGCTTGAAAAATTTTGCAGAGTACAATAATGCATAGGTCTGCATAAAAAAGTGGTAAACCGTTGTATGCTCATATGCTTAAACGACACCCAAAGAAGAAGATAGTTAAAAATACAAAAACAAAATGAAACAAAAAGAAATCAACTGGGATGGCAATATGGAGAGTTTAAAGTATTTTTATTTTAATTGATCATGGTTATTTTTGTTTTTTTTTTGTTTTTAACATAGTTCACCCCAAAAATGACAGGCCGCCACTGTAGACGTTAGGGGCTACTGAGAAAAAAGAAAAGGGGAGAAGGTGGGGGGGGAGGTCAACCTAAATTGGGATCTGCGCAGCGAGATGTCTGTTTACATTAGTTTTAAATTTCTGCATGTCAGTACTGTCGGGGAAACAGGGGGCAGGGAGGGAGTTCCAGAGGCCAGCAGTACGAGGAAAGAAGCTATTTGAGTAGAAGGCTCTCCGGCATCTGGGGACCTCCACAGTGAATGAATGGGATTTAGTTGATTGTCGAGTTGGTCTAGTGAGTTTATTTGGTTTTGTGTTTAGCTTTTAACTGCTGCTTCCTTTCTACCACCTCCTCCATTATCTCTTCCATCCTTTTCTACCAACTTCACCTGTTTTATTTTTTTTTCATACAATTCATCTCTTCTTCGATGCACTTCGCTTGCACGATTTCCCCCGCCAACCCTTTTTCAACCTTTCCGATTCTTCTCTTTCTTCCTTTCTTTAAGCTGTCAATAATTCTGGCACCTGCAGAATAAAGTGTCCATTTGTTGCCAGTCTCAAATGCTTCTTTCTTTCGTTTATAAGGTTCTTAAATCTTCTAAATGTGCCTAATGCAATGGGTGTATGGGTGGCAGGCACCTTAGTGGTCGTTAAGGATGGAGCACTTTATCTGCTCTGATTTGTACTCTTAGGGATGAGTTCAAAGAATTTTCAAAATCACCGCATGATCAAAAAGATGTACGAAAAACAAGAATTGATCCTCTGTTTGTTCGTTCAATCTGTTACAATCTGGATGGGGAAAAAATAAAAATTGCCCCATTCAAGAAAGGATTTCTTTGTATAACTAAGGACAGGCCAGATACTACACTTTAATCGGAGATTGTCTCTTATAATGCATAGAGACATCTAAAAATAATATTTACAAATGTAAGTGTCACAGATTGATTAAAATGCTACTTCTTACTAGAAAGTTGTAAAATAGCATTGTTAGATGCATCCGTATTCTGAAAAAAGTCGAATAGTTGATATTTAACTTCATAATTTTTAGCAATACACAGATGGAGAATATAGAATTAATTTATTCACACATAGGTGTTGCATATTATTGTTGCTAATACAGACGTGTATCGTTATTGCTTTATCAGAAAGCAAAAGACGATAGGGAAACTGTAAGATAATGAAGATATTTAGTTTATTAACAGTTTGTCTAGGACAAACATTAAAAGAAAGTAAGGACATGTAATATATATAGAGTACACTTGTTCTTATTACACTAAAAAAATGCATATTATTTATATTTAAAGAATAAAAAGAAGTATGTGCATGGTGTAAAAACGTACATTGCCCTGGAAGGATTCCTTTTTGTAAGAGTGGACATGCCAAGATGTGTTCTGTTTACACAAAGAAAGAACAGCCACAGAGACTGATTTCGTTTTCATTCTCGACCATGGGTTGGCGCAAAAGTATAACAAATCTTGTGTTTCCAGTGAGATTTTGCTTGGGCCAATTTCTCTCTAAGCTTAGTGTTTATCGACAAGGATTATGCCAACAGAGATAACTTTGGTCCCGATACTTACTTTTGTCCCCACAGGCCTTTGGTTTAGGATCAAAGTATAGTATCTGGTCTCCTCTCAGTTAGTGAGGAGGAGAAATCTTTCTTGACGAGCAATTTTATTTGTGTTCAAATCCAGTGCCTCTTTCTTTTTTTTTGGGGGGGGGGGGTGGATATTCCCTACATAAAACCGACCTTGTGTCACATCCAGCCCTCGTGGGGGTGGTGCAAAATAGGAACAATCTGTCTCACTTTACAGACCACAGAATAACTGAAGACTGTTTTTAAATCATGAAAGCAAATGTCACAGTGGAATCGGGCTGAGAATTGAGTATGTCAAGAGATGAGCTGGCAAATGTCATGCCGGTTAAATAATCACTTGTGAACGAGAATAGTTTTGCCACATTAGCGACATCAGGTGTGAAGACTTCTCTGAATGCACACAAACAGTTTTGATTTCATCTTGATTCTTCTTCTTCTTCTTCTTCTTCTTGTTTGTTTGTTTCATCAATGAAGTTTCAATTTGACATTC
The DNA here is from genome assembly GCA_963556195.1 of Sepiola atlantica. Taxonomy (NCBI): domain Eukaryota; kingdom Metazoa; phylum Mollusca; class Cephalopoda; order Sepiida; family Sepiolidae; genus Sepiola; species Sepiola atlantica. The sequence continues at coordinate 188,206,175 of OY744520.1, read as the reverse complement.
TCTGATGGAGTAATCGCCGAGAATTAATGATTGATTCTGCCTTGATTGAATTCAGACAAGATTGAACGATTGAAATTTGATCGCCAGCAGATTTCTTAGATAACAATTTTTCAGTCCCTCGGCAAGTTCAATATGGGAATCCATAACTTGGTACTATGCAGTGGCAAAATTATATATGGGCTAGTGTAGGCTGACCTCAAGGTCACCAGGCTAGAGCAACTCCCCAAAGTTATATGATCTTGCTCTCCATCCCCAATAAAAAAAAATAGTCAGTCACACTTTAATTTGAAAAAAGTCTTTTTATCGTTAACTTCCAGATGGAGTAAACACATCTTAGCTTAGATGCGTCATAGCATCTAAAACAATGGCGTCATAGCATCTAAAACAAGATTCACTGTCGTTTATCCGTTGGTCTGTCACGCTTAAATTTGAAGTAATATTTTAGATACGTCCATAAACCTCTATAAGAAGATCTGCCCATTCAGTGGTGTGCTAGGCTTAAGTTTTAGTTTTTTGTTGGTCAATCCTGCTTAAGTTTGAAATAACTTTTATGTGGGTCTGTCACGCTTAAGTTTCAAATAGATTTTTTGTGGTTCTGTCACGCTTAACTTTCAAATAGATTTTTTGTGGGTCTGTCACGCTTAAGTTTAAAATAGTTTTTTGTGGGTCTGTCACGCTTAAGTTTAAAATAGATTTTTCGTAGGTCTGTCCTGATTAAATTTCCAACAGTTTTTTCGTTGGTCTGTCCTGCTTAAATTTCAAACAGTTTTTTCGTAGGTCTGCCCTGATTAAATTTCAAACAGTTTTTTCGTTGGTCTGCCCTGATTAAATTTCAAACAGTTTTTTTCGTTGGTCTGCCCTGATTAAATTTTAAACAGTTTTTTTGTTGGTCTGCCCCGATTAAATTTAAAACAGTTTTTTCGTTGGTCTGTCCTGCTTAAATTTAAAACAGTTTTTTCGTTGGTCTGTCCTGCTTAAATTTCAAATAGCTTTATCGTGGGTCTGTCGCACTTAAATTTAAAATAAATTTTTAGACGCATCCACACATCCATACAATTGGTCTGTCACGCTTAAATTTTAAATATCATTTTAGATACATCCCCACACCTGTAACTAGGTAAGGTTCTCTCCATCTCTCATGCTAACTGGTATTTTCATCACTAAATGCACAGATTCAATGGACGGATTCTGAGAAGATCCGTTCTCGTTTTGTTTTTTGGGGGGCGCCAACTTTAAGTGTTTAAAGAAAATAAAAAGAAAAAGAAAATTACAAAATATTTTAAAAATTGGGAAAATTTATTGTCTTTTTCCGAAATAATAAAAATATAAATTTTAAAAAATAAAAGGGTTCGTGGAAAGATTTAAAAAAGCAACTTTAGAATATCGGTTTTATTTACGATATTTAAAATCTTGAGATGATGAATATTTTTATTATTATTTTTTTTTTCAGTGAAGCTGAGAACAATGAACTAATCGTAAATATCCGGAAGGATTGGCTCATTTTATTTAAGAAATAATAGAAGTTAGGTTAACAAAAAATGATTTTGTTATTTAAAAAACTATATATATTTAAAGAAATAAAAAATACATTAATTCTTTTTTAAAAATTGTCTTCATATTATTTGTTTATTAAATAAATAATATTATATTAGAGGCTAGCAATGCAAATGAAACTAATTTTTTTTCCAAATATTATATAGTCTGGCTGTAAAGTTTACCTCTCTCTCTCTCTCTATATATATATATATATGAGAGAGGGAGAGAGTTATGAAAATATATTTATGGCAATTTTCATAACTTACTACATAGCTCTACTTACATATCGCGAACTGTTGAAGTAAATACTGAAAATGGATAATAAAAAACATTATATCTCCTTATAACATTTTATGTGGCTACATGAAATAGTAATATATATATATATATATATATATATATATATATATATATATATGTATGTATTTTTATGTAATTCTTTTTTATTGATGATTTCAGCGTTCCTTGTTTTTGCTTACTACTATTTCGATTCTTTCACTTCCTAAGTGATTAAGATGCAGAAAATTGCATTATTAGTCGCCCTTAACTTTATAGGACGTATTTTTCGTTAATATATATATTTTTATTAATTTTATACGTACATAGAAGTAATCCATGGACACGTGCTTCTGGCTCACAGCCGACATCAGCATGGCTAACTTAGACAAGGATCGAACCTTCTACATTGATGTCTATATTCCAGCGTTTTACCATTGGATTACGACGCCATGCCTAGAAATATGTATGATTTTTATCACCTAAATATTTAATGTATTTTTATGTAATTGTTTTTATTGGTAGTTGCAGCGTTCGTTGTTTTTGCTTTAAATATATACATGTATATATTTATTGTTAATAGTCAGACGTTCGATATTCTAGCTCAATGGATGTTATTTTTTTAAACTCCAGAGCATGTATAAGTAAATAATTGAAAGTTAGATTCCAGTAACCATGTCTTTATTCATTTTATAAAAAAGAATATGGCGTCTATAAAGTAAACAGAATCTTATGTTCCCAATTTAATCTACATACGTAAATGTTTTAATAATTGTGAGTTTTATTATTTTTGTTTATTCATTTTCTGATGTTTTTGGACACGGTTTTTAAACTTTCCTTCTGAGAAGTTGCACTTATAGAAAATTCAAGGTATATAACTCTGTATTTTGGTTGTCTTAGCACAGTAGAAAGTGGACCTTGGGTTTACTTTCAGTAGCCTCATAACTCTCGCTTCCCTTATTTTGTCTTGTAGTCCTCATTCCAGGAGTGATGTTTCTGACAAAGGGGGAAGAATTGCTGTTTTCGGGGTGAGAATCGTTGGCTAATTTTTGACCTTGAAATATTATTTTTTAGCTCCTTACATCAATGTAAAGGTTTCATGCCTTGTCTGGGGCGATTTTCATTAAAAAAATGAATAAAGACATGGCTACTGTAATCTAACTTTCTATTGTTTATATACATATAAAGTTATTTTGTAGATTTTTTTCAAGTTAAACCCAAATAGCAATCCGTCTGACATATTGATACTTGATTCAAACTAGCCTATATTTTCGTTTCTCGGTTCCACTATATTATAGGCAGAAATATAATTTATTTTGCATCAGTTTCTTTCTGAATATCATAAAGGTAACAAAAATTTTCTCACGAAGAGTAGCTTCTCTTGGAAGCATTTAAAATATTTAGCATATCAGTTAACCTTCCTGTTGTCAAGAATGAGCTTCAATGAAGTTGCAATGTTCTCCCTGCCGAAGCATCTGTTTGTCGATGGTCGCCGCAAGAACTACAACTACCTTTAAAGAATAGAGCAATGGTTCTCAGCAATTTCAGGGTTTCAGGGTCGGGGAGGGGGGAGGAATTGGCACCACAGATTAGCAGACGCAAACTAAATCCAGGACCATAAAACACAGTGTGCATCGGCCATCACTACTAAAAAGTCATGTTAGATTTTCTCTCTGCTAGCGTTTGTATTAAATGCTATCATGTTAGTATTAGTTATTATTGTTAGTATGGATTGACATTTTGAATCAGACATTTTTTGAAAGGGGGAAAATATCATTCCGACACATGATAAAAGGGGTTCACGCACTAAAAGGTTGAGAAACACTGGAATAGATGGACTTTTGTTCAAGGTTAACTTCTCTAGATCCGCCGTGTTCTGTCTCTGTTTTATTTTCTATTTTTTTAACATAGTTAACCCCAAACAAGGCAAGTTGCCACTGCACACGTAATGGGCTACTGAGAATTAGGATAAAAGTTTTGGGGTCATCTTAAATTTGGAGCTGTGCAGTGAGATGCTTGTTCACATTAGTTTAAAATTTCTGCATATCGCTACAGTCAGGCTAACAGGGAGCAGGGAGGGAGTTCTAAAGGCTGGAAGCACAACGAAGGAAGCTATTAGAATAGAAGGCTCTCCAGCATCTGGGGACCTCCACAGTGAATAGATGGGATTTAGCTGATTGTAGGATTGGTCGAGTGTATTTACGCCGAGGGAGCACCAGAGCAGCAAGTTCATCGGAGCACATTCCATTGTAAAACAAGCACAAGGATGCAAATTGCGGTGATGTGACAGGGGCTGGAGCTTGGTGGATAATGCGAAACCTATTAGATTAGCGACTCTTTTTTGGACCTTGTCTAAGAGGGAGAGACTAGTTGGTAGGGCACCAGCCCAGATGTGACAACAATACTCCATGCGTGAGTGGATGGTGGCTTTGTAGAGATATAGGATACTGTCAGGTGTGAGAAGTTTTCTAGCACGGTAGAGGGAGCCCACTTTCTTTGCAATGTCTTCTATGTATTTGTTCCAATTCATGTTACCTGTGAATGTTAGGCTGAGGAGTTTGAACGTTGGACTCTCAGATAGGGTGCTATTTGTTCTTGCTCATTCATATTAGCAGGCTAAATTGAATGATGTTGCGTTTTATCACCATCAATGCTGTATTTTACACATTTCATGGAGATGAGTCGAGTATGCGACGAATGGGCCATCTCGGAAAGGTTCTACTCCTCTACAAACCTTTAAGCCATCACATAATGAACACTGACCAATTGTAAGCAAGTCAAGAAGTGGGCCTTACTGACCTGCCAGCAACAATGTAATTGATATTGTCAATAAATGAACTATTAAGTATTCAATATGAATAGGATTGTCTTCCGTCTCGCAGCACAAAATTGGTGCTTGCATGTGCTGATGAATGGGGACACGAAAGAAGATCTGTTTGCAAACAATGTTTCAACATTCTGTTTGTAATATTTGCAGACATGTTCTTTGTCATAACTAGGCCTGTACAAACAATCTTTCTGCCTCGGTCTTGACTTTCAGTGATTGAATAGAGGTCAGGAAGGAAGGGATGAAGATCCGGGTTTAACTGAAATGGTCTCAGGCGGCACATGGGATACTCAACAAGCGAGCTAGCTAGCTAGCTATCGTCCGGGGTTTACTTTGTTCATTCCAAGTACGTGATGGAGACAAAACAATGTTTTGTTCATATAACGATGAGGACCCCCAGATGCTTACAAAGGCCGAAGATTAACAACATTCAGTTGTAAACGTGACAGAGAGTATGCTTAAGGGAGACAATAAAAACATGGTGGTTACATTGAGCAGGTGATTACCGAAGAGGCTATTTTTGTTTTGCATTTTAAAATTTATATATCTAACAAATAAAGTTATCTTGTCGGATTTTATAAGTCAGACCTAAACACCATTTAAGCTGACAAATCAAACTTTGCTTTTGACTAGCCATGTTTCGTTTGTTATTTTTGTATCATGTTCTTTTAAAATATGAAGTTATCTTGTTGTATTTTAAAAGTCAGACCTAAATCGCTTTTTTATCTAACAAATCATATTTATTTCTGACTAGCCATTTTTCATTTGTTATTGTTGTACCGTGTTCTTAGCAATACAATAACGTACATTGCTACAATTTATTTAAAAAAAGTTTAGTCCTTTCAATAGATTATTTCTATTGCAAATAAAATAAAGTTATAAATTATTTAAAGTGCACACGGACTTTATGGACATCCTGTATATCTAATATGTAAAGTTATCTTGTCGGATTTTAAAAGTCAGACATAAAAGTATTTAAGCTGATAAATCAAACTTTGCTTCTGACTAGCTATTTTCCATTTGTTATTGTTGTACCATGTTCTTGGCAATCTAATAGTGTACTTTGCTACAATTTATTTTAAAAATTATATGGTTCGGTTGACTGGTAATATGAAATATTTTTTAATAATCACCTAAAAATAAAAATCAGCTTATGTTACTAATAAAAAAAAGTTTCATGGACTTCTGATGGATTAAAGATTTTTCATTTTAACAAAGACTCAAGTCTCTTTGCCCAGGAAAAAAATAGAATTTTTTAAAATTTTGATGTTGATAAAGGTCACATGATATATCATAAGTGGTGTCTTGCAAATAAATAAAATATTAAAAACTAAATGACTTTACTCTGTCCCAGGTAGGTATAGCTCGTATACATATGTATATATATGAAAGAAGAGGGATTATTCTTTCCTTAACCCAAGACTTTCCAAAGATTAAAATCTTATCATCAGAAGAATTGCATAGATAGATAAGTTGGCAGTGGAAAAGCCAAAATTCAAAATTTGAAATAATAATAAACATGTTTTTACCGAGTACACCTTGCATTGAACAATCGAAGTTGAAATAAATTAGTCATTTGTACATGTTTATCCCTCTTCTTTTATCTATCTTTATAATTGCTCTATCTCGTATATTGAGCTTAAACCATTTCACTATAGGTTCTATCTACTAAAAGTATACTTTTAGTTTCATATTTTATTCATATATATATATATATATATAAGTTGTAGTTTTTGTCTGTCTGTTTACAAACTCCTAGGGTTTTGGAGATAGACTTACGTAACTACGTATATTCTGAAACTACATTTCCCAGAATATTTAGATAAGTATATTTCATTTTGATTAAAGTGGGCACAATAATATCGTGGGGTCTGCGTTTTTTGCCGGACAGCCACAAAAGGAAATATATTTTACTTTATTTTATTTATAACTTGAAATTTTTTTTTAATAAGAGCATAACTAGTAATATGGGGTTCAAGGCTTGGATCACTGTTGTGAGTGTGCACATGGATCTTCGTTCATTCCCGGGGTAATGCCGGGTGTGCCTCTAGGATGTTAAGGACTATTAATTTAGTGAACATTACTTACACTCCCTCTCACCCAATCAATACTGAAAATCTGTGGGTCCCACTCTAAAAATGTAATTTAATATAATGTAAAAAATAAGAATAAAAAATAGATATGGTGTTATGGGCCAAGAGTAGAAGGACATAAGCATCCTCATTCGACGCTGAGTTTTTCTGCAGTCTAAATAAATAAATTTCGAAACGTTTTTCATTTATTATGTCTATATTATCATGAAAATGGTGTACTGTTATTTAAATCAATAATACAACATTTTATTTACCTCCCCAGGAGGTTAGGCACAAGGTCAGTTTTATCTTACTCCCACAAGGTAAGATGTGACCCAAGGTCGGGTCGGGAAAGTGGGACTTGAAAAGCCAGCGCCCGAGAGGTGAGCACTCTGGCCATTTAAAAATTGCCTGGGCAGCCCCATCGGCATTCCCCGGTAGGGGCGCCTCAGGCAGTAAGCAATAAACTTACTCCTCCCCCAAAGAGGGGAGGCTAAGCCTGGGAGGGTGGACCTCCTAGAACTGCACAGGACAGACCCATAGACCGGCGTAAATCAAGCCCCGAAGGCCAAGACGATACCAGTTTATGGCGTGTATCAATCAATGATACAACATAGTCTTTTAAAATACTGTATATATAGTAGAGAGCAAAGACCCAAGCATAGCTATTTGTATGCCTAATTTGCATAACTACTTTTTAAACAGTTCATAATAAATTAATGTTTGGTGTTATTCATTTTTAATTTTATTGTCCTATTTCCTATATATATATATATATATATATATATATATGTATCAATATTAACAGTAATTAATTAAAGTGATTTAATAAAAACGAATAAATCATAAAAACCTTTCTTGAAATATTGTGCTCATTAATTTAAATGAAAACTAATATCTTACCTAGCTCGAAAGAGAGATATACCAACAAGAGTTCGTAGAGAGAGGGGTAAGATGACCTGACGGATTTCTGTTTCGCTCTCCGGTTGCCATTAGCAGCGCAAAATTATTTTTTTCATTGCTTTTGAATGAAATGATTGTTTTGATCCCGTGCTCAAACGTTATTTTTCTTTAGGAGTGACTTGATTTTTAACAATTTGCAATTCATTTCTAAATTGTAAGTTTAAAAAAAAAAGAAGAAAAAAAATCCCTCCCCCACGCGTACCATCGCTCAGGCGAATCGATTTCTTCTTTCTTTTCATTACTTTACGATCTTATTTTGAAGATAAATAAATTTCTATCAAAGTTACTAAAATTTTATTGTTCATCTATTTATATGAATAAATGCGAAAGCTTTTGTCTCATGTTTTTTTTTTTTTTTTTAATTATTTTTTATGGAAATCGCTCCAGACTAAACATTAAACCACTTGATTTAAGGAGCTAAAAAAAGAATACCACTTTAAGGTAAAAACCTAGCCAACGATAAGTGTTAGATGGATAGATTCTCACCCAGAAAACAGCAATTCTTCCTCCTTTGTCAGAAACATCGCTCATAATACAATAAATACAATAAAATTTTTAAAAGGAAATAGAGAACGGATTTATTTAATAAAAGAAGCTTTTAAAATGTTTTATGAAAATTCGATGCCCAATTTCCAAATTACTATATAAACGATATTTCAGTAAAATCTTTTCTGTTAAGCATAAAGCTTAATTATTCACGTTTTGTTAAGCCATTTTAAAAACGCGTCTTCTTTCCACCGAGGCTCCAACCAAGATGGACTATATGTTCTCAGACATCCATTAACCTTAGGAAGATATAACTTCATGTCCGCCCGTCTCATCGGCTTCCAGGTCCAACAATTTGGAAGCGTTTATTGCCGAAGTATCTTACCTAGTATATATTGCTGAGATATCTTGGCTAGTATATATTGCTGAGATATATATGACAAGTGATGTTGGAAAACAAAAAGCGTTCTTTTTTTGTGGGGGAAGGGTCTATGGAAATCGGTCCGGACAAGGCACAAAGCCACTTGATGTAAAGAGCTAAAAAAAATACTACTTCAAGGTCAAAAACTAGCCAACGAAAAGTGTTAGATGCATAGATTTCGATCCAGAAAACAGCAATTCTTTCCCCTTTATCAGAAACATCTCTCATGGAGTTTGAGAACCAAAGAACAAAATAAGGGAAGCAAGAGTTACAAAGCTGCCGAAAGTAAACCCAAGGTCCACTTTCTACTCTCATTAATAAGATACAATATGATCTTTTCCTGACCCTGTTCACCTCTTTTTAATTTTTTTTATTTTTATTTTTGTCATCTAAGTTGAAAAACGGGTTCTATATTACAGAATCCATTAACAATCACAGTCTGGGTATCCTGCCCCCCCCCCCACCCCTCCAAAAAAAAAAGAAAAGAAACCTTGCATACCGTTTGTCCATTGTCTCCGAAAACAAGAATAATGAATTCTATGCCATGGACGCATGAGCAGGTTGTTGAACACAGTGGTGTCACTTACCTGCCATTCATTGACCTTGTGGCAGACATTTTCATGGACATGCAGAAATAAGAGAAGGCGACGAAACAAAAAAGCTAACAATGATTTTGAAAGTGGATGAGTTGCAAAAATATTATGACTAATGGATCCAAGACGGAAATAAAATGCTTATTGTTCGGAGCATCAGTTAACAGGGTTGGGAAGGGGGGGGGGACTGAAAACCTCCACTTTTTATTGTCATGATATTTATTGTCTCAATCTATGACAATGTTATTGAGCTTAGTGTTTATTTATAAGGATAATACATTCGGCACCTATTTCTCCAAAAGCTTGCCGAAAAGTTGTCTCAATCTATGACAATGTTATTGAGCTTAGTGTTTATTTATAAGGATAATACATTCGGCACCTATTTCTCCAAAAGCTTGCCGAAAAGTTGTCTCAATCTATGACAATGTTATTGAGCTTAGTGTTTATTTATAAGGATAATACATTCGGCACCTATTTCTCCAAAAGCTTGCCGAAAAGTTGTCTCAATCTATGACAATGTTATTGAGCTTAGTGTTTATTTATAAGGATAATACATTCGGCACCTATTTCTCCAAAAGCTTGCCGAAAAGTTGTCTCAATCTATGACAATGTTATTGAGCTTAGTGTTTATAATTACAATGCTATTACGCTTAATGTTTAATATGTCGATACGATTAGTATTTCTCGACAAGCATAATGCCATTGAGCTTAGTATATATTGATAAGGATAATACTGTTGAGCTTAGTGTTTATCTAAAATTACATTTTTATTTAGCTTAGTATTGACATTATAGATGAATATTATTGAGCTTAGTGTTTATTTATAAGGGTAATAGTTTTGGCATCTATTTCTCCAAAATCTCTCTGAGAAGTTGGCCCATGCTCGTTGTTTATCCTTAGTGGACTCTCCCAAATGAGTCCTATCGGGGAATAATGTTAATATAACTAAAGGGAGATAACTTATATTTTCCCTAATACCCACAAGAAATACAATCACGTACCTAACCTCACCATGCTATTAAGAAATGTGCCTATCTCTCAAATAATCTACAACCTGAAGAAACCAAAGATACAATTAAATAAGCTAAAAAAAAAATGTTAACGAACAACGTTCTCAAAACCACATAACTTATAATATACTCAGGCTCATATTATCTTTGTTGACTGCTTGTTTGCACAATGAGTGTTTTAGATCGTGAAGGAAGGGCGAATTAGACGAAAAGTAGTGGAAAAAGAGGAAATAGAGGTAAGGGCCGTGATAGGAATAGAGGAAGTAATAGTAGTAATAATAGCAGCATAATAGGAAAATAAGAGGATGAGGTAAATAAATAAATAACATAAATAAAGAAAATGCAAACTTAAAAATTCTAAAACAGTGTGAAAAGGTATGGCTTCTTGGAAACGGTTCAGTCCGAAACTTTCCAAAGTTTATCGATTATAACAAAACGATTCAGTCCGAAATTATCCAAAGTTTATCGACTATGACAAAACGGTTCAGTTCTAAATTCCTAAGACTACAGACTCACCAAATTCACTTTAAGAAGGCCTGAGAATACAATGGGCTCAATGGTGTTATTTTATCTTCATTTTTTTGTCAAAAGACAATTTTTTATCCCAATAAGAAAATTTTAAGATAAAAAAAAATCTGTATTTTCGTTTAGGTTGCTCTTAGATGATTATTATTGGGAGAATTCAGGGAACATGTAAATAGCTTCCTTGAACTCGCCTACCTAAAACCATAGCAACTAATTTTCCTTTCTCTCTCTCTCTCTCTCTCTGTGTACCAAACACCAAACAGAACTTCCATGAACAAAGTTTATTTCCTAGAACTTCCCATCTGTGGAATAAAACACCATGAGAATGCTTCCCAACCGACTACATCATAGTCGTCTTTAAGTCAAATACTTGGATAATCAATTCTTCTTAAGTAATATTCTGCCACTTCCCCCAATTGTTTCCAATCCTCTCGTGGTGGCGATCATCGTCCAACCGACAATCTTTTTAACCCTTATCCTCGAGTGACCCTGAGCCTTGATAAGCGATCACCCATTAGTAAATAAAATGTCGGTAACAATTACGTTTGCCCAATCCTGTGTTTATTAGATTTATCTAAGCCACTTGATACGACTTCATTGGCTCTTAACAGTCTCACTATTATCTTCATCCAATATTTGCCCACTTAATATTTTCAACAGATTGAATAAACTCTTAGTAACCTTCCCATAATATTTAGAGCTGATATCACTTCCCTCCCAAATCCGTCTCGTTTTCTTATTCCCCACTTTCATAGATTAGCAAAGGTCATTTCTTTTCTTATTATTTTTCAGCAAGGTAGCCGAAAATATTTAGTACTCTATTAAAACTTAATGTTCTTCTTACCCTCCGCTCCGTCGACACACTTGAGCCATTTTCAAAAACTGTCTGAAGGAAAAACCAGACTGCAGAGAAAAACAAAGACGGCATCAGGAAGTACATTAATACAGTTGATGATCTGCTTGACAGGTCAGACTTTGATCTAGATTATTTGTTTTTAGCCATTCTGTCCACAACTTACAATAACTGGCGGCCATCTTGGTTAGAATAATTCAATATGGCTGAAGATTGGTGTGGATGTTGGGAAAATGTGTGAGGACGTCTGTGTGGAGAAAGAGAGAAAAAAGTTGTTTCACCTTTCTTTTATTCTTGGTTTTTACTTCTTGGATTATTTATGAAACCAATATTGACTTTGTAAGCTGAGACAACTTCATACTTGCATAGTCTTTGAGTATTTGCAAAAATGCTAGTAGGGTTATGGATATTCACTTGATAAATATAGATCACTCCATTATACATACTAGTCAAAAAGCCGTTTGCATGGTGAGTTTTAGTACATTATTATATATGGGTTTTTATTATACAGACTAGTTTTTATTGTGCATACATATTGCTCGACTCCAGAGAAATGACAGTGCAATGATTAGGTGGCATATCCACCTAATCATTGCCCTGTCAATGTAAAGACGAACCAGATCCAGAACATTAGGTCAGACACTCTACTTAAGAAATTGGCCATTCCAAAACTTGATGTCCTAATAAGGGCAAACCTTCTTTCCTCGTCCAGGCATGTTGAAAGAAGCAAGGGGTATATCAGCACATGCAGAGACCTAAGGCTGGACAGCAAAAGAAAAACTGGATGCCTAAGAAAAACATGGAAAGAAACCATCAGGAAAGGCCGTAAACAGTGGCAAATGGACACAGTCAATCCCCATAAGCACTTGAGACTTAGCATAAGAACAGTCAGACAACGTCGAACCTAAATGGAACCTCTTGTCAAAGGGAACATAAACGACAAACCTCGATAGTGAGTGAGTGAGTCAAAAAGCCGTTTTCATCGAACGAGGTTTTTTAGTGATGTAATTAGTGGAATTTTTATAGTTTTGAACAAATAAGTGCTTATCAGTAGTAGTAGTAGACATTTTTTTAACGTCTTATGACATCTTTTATATAAAGTAATGAGTTTTGAACCCACGAGTTTTCATCATCATTATTATTATTATTATTAGTAAAGTTTAGAGAGCTGCTACCAATCCTGACAAACAAACACCTGCCAACAACTACGAGAGGGCTTGTATACTCCTCATGTGTCAGAAGTGTGCTGTTGTATGGCTCAGAAACTTGGGCTGTCTCTGCTGGCATACTAAGGAAGCTGCGCCGTAATGACAGGGCAATGGTCAGATGGATCTGTTTGGTGAGGCCTGAAGAGTACGTTTTTCTTGAATCCCTGCTCTCACAGGTCGACTTGAAAAGCCTTGCGGACATCATGCGGAAAAACAGACTGCGTTGGTTGGGTCACATTGAGTGTAGCGATGGCTGGATTACTAAAGTCCGACAGTTAAATGTGCCAGCAGAGAACATCACCACTGGCAGACCCAAGTTGACTTGGGAGGACGTAGTCAAACGTGATAGGAAGGCCATGGGTATGGATTCCATCAAGCCTTGCCAAAGACAGGAGTGGAGAGGAAGACTTAGATTTCGAGACTAGACAATCAGGCCCCACCCTTATCAGAGGATTAATTGTGGCCTGATTCAACAAATAAACCGGTTGATGATGATGATGATGATGATGATGATGATGATGATGAGTAGTAGTAGTGGTAGTAGTAGTAGAGCTTTTGTACTTGATAAATGCACATCACTCCAGGGTAAAAAGCCGTTTGAATGGTTGGTTTTACTTTAGCTCTGAACGAGATTGTTAACGATTTATTTGGTGGAATTTTTTCCAATAGTTTTGAAAAAATAAGTATTTATCATCATCATCATTATTATTATTATTAGTAGTAGTAGTAGTAGTAGTATTCTAACTTTGACTTTTCTATGACACAACTAATCGACAAGAAGACAAAACTAATTGATAAGAAAAGAAGACGGAACTCTTTCTCTCTTCATTCTGTTTTAATAATAATAAGGGAATGTTTTTGTGTCTATATTAAAAGTGAACACATTTTTTTCTTTTCTTTTTTATTATTATCAGATATTGAGATTAAGCCTGCCCCTCTTTGCTCATGAAAAATTAAATCTGCATACATGATTATACTTTCTTTTCTTTATATTATTATCAGTTATTATTAAGATTAAGCTAATCCTTCTTTGCTCATAAAAATTTAATTTGCATGCATGATCGAGACCAACACACGTCAGTTAACTTTGATTATATAGATAATAATTTAAGATTTTGTGGAATAGCAGAACGTTACAGTCTAAAAGACCAAATTAGAACGATTCTGCTTTCACCAAAAATTCCTCAAGAACACGTTTTGAACCCAAAAACATACGAAAGAAATATTTAAATGAATAACAAAAAAATCAAGTTTTGAATGTCATCATTGATTAGGCGCATTGTATTGAAAAAATGTAAACTACTTCTGTAATATGTTTCATGTCTTCAGAACTGCAATGCAAATATTTCGAAATATAAATCGTTATTATTTATTATATTAAGAAAAAGAAAGCATATTCTTAAAGATGCGTCCATTCAGTTTGAGCGTTTAGTGGTAGAAATTCTATTCGAACACGACTTTTAAACTTAAGCGTGACAGATTGACAGAAATTCTATTTTTAACATAAGCTCAACAAACCGACTAAAATGCTATTTCCCATTTAAGCATGACAGACCAACGGAAATGCTATTTGAAACTTGAGCATAACAGACCATCGAAAATGCTATTTTCAACTAAAGCATGACAGACCAACGAAAAGGCTATTTTAAACTAAAGCATGACAGACCAACGAAAAGGCTATTTTAAACTTGGCGTGACAGACCAATGAAAATGCTATTTACAACTTATGCGTGATAGACAAACGAAAATGCTATTTCAAACTTAGCGTGACAGCCTAATGAAAATGCTATTTCTAACTTAAGCATAACAGATTGACTAAAATGATATTTCCAACTGCAGCGGGACAGACCAACAGAAATGCTATTTACAATTTAAGAATGACAGACAGATGGAAATGCTATTTCTAACTTAAACGTGACAGGCCGACCAAGAGACAAAGCCTCTATTATAGAGATGCTTGTATGCATTGAACCTAAGATGCGTCCATTCAATCTGCACGTTTAGTGATGAAAATGCCATTTCAAACTTAACAAGACAGACAAAGCCTCTCACAGAGTTGCAAGGACATGCCTACAGATGTTAACTATTTCGTGAATATTCTCTATCTTTTAGAAACAAAAATAATAATTCAAAATATATGTTTTTATTATCTATTAAAAAAATGGAGAAAAAAAGTGATGTGGTGGTTTGAAAACGTTTCTAGCAGACATGTTGTTTGGACATGGCTACATTTTTTTTGCATTAGGTGATATTCATTGAATATTGATGTTAAAAATGACCTTTCTCGTGATTCCTGGCAGGAAGCGTATATTGGTAATCAGAGGTGCTCTAATAAAGAGGGATTCAAACTGTTTTTCATCACGACCCAATTTAATATTCATGCTGGAACTTTGACCTACTGGTTTATATCATCCACAAATGTAAAGGACAAATACCGCCATTTTGACTATCTGTATAAAATTAAGTATGTTCATAGTTTTATATATTTATTTAGATGTACAAGATTCACTCCTAAACTAATTAACCGAGCATTATGAATTTCTGAACACAGCTGCTAGGCGTAAGAGGTCCAAATGTTGGCTATATTTAGTTTTATGTAAAGAGGGTAAAAAGAGGGTATCCCTTCGTGAAAATTTAGATACCTCCAATCTTTGTAAAGGGTTTTTATGGAGGCATGATATATTTGACTTAAGCAATAACAGTTCCATCAGAGACAGCAAAGTACTAGTTAATCTATATGATAATACGCTATGCCACTTCATGTTCGTACGTACGTTATCACCTTTCACACACATATTTTAAGAAAATGCTAACAACCCTCGTTCAGAGCTAGACTAAAACACTCACCCATTCAAACGAGCTAGTACAAAATCTCTACTACTACTACTAATAATAATAATGAAAACTCATAGGTTCAAAACTATTGAAGAATATTAATCTAATGTGGCTAAGATAAAAATGTCAACTTTACCCATTTAAAAATGAATTGTTCCAAAATCAAATTATGTCGTGACGTCGACTAAAACAATACAATTTTCAATAAATACGTTTCAAAAAGTGATATTCGGTTTATTGATTTGAAGAATATTTAGCTGACAATTAGTTTTACAGCATGAAGACAAAAATATTTCTTGTTTTAAAAAGAATTAAATTTCCACAAGCTTAAACAAACAAATAACGAAGAGGCATATTTGTTTTATTTATTTATTTAAAGGATATTTCGCTGACAATGATAATTGTTTTACAAAAGAAGAAAGAGTATTTTTTTCTTAATAGTATTGACACTGACACATTATTTCAAAAGGAATATTATTATTAAGATTAGATTATACAAATTGATGTAGAAAGCACCGTGGAATTTCCAAGTTCTGCTAGTAGATTATAAAAGCTTTTTTTCCTATATGTACATATTAACATGTATGGAAGACAATCAAGTAATAATGTTATTAGACTTGCCTAGATAAAAAACAACCTTTGTGAGAATTACTGCAGTTTTATACACTTTTGTGAGAATAACTGCAGTTTCATACAACTTTTGTGAGAATAACTGCAGTTCTAGAATTAAAAATGTATGCCGAACAAGAATATAAAAACAATTGGGGGCGGAGTCAGATCACGTTTCGTGCGGAAGCAATAGACGACATAAAACCGGATGATCGAGAAAATAAAACTGGTGTGATTAAAAAAAAAAGAAAAATAGAAATATTCGCTGAATATTGAACAAAAATATTTTTCTTTCTCCCAATTTTTTGGTTATTTGATCCTAATGTTTTCTCTTTTTTCTCTTCTCTTTTTGCAGATATAAAGACGTACCCATCGAGTATCAGTTCACATATACATAAAAATTATTACCGTTATCTAATGATGGATAAGAAATCGCACAGTTTATACGTTGGTGCCATGTAAGTATACTTTCTTCCGTCTTATTCAATCTGTACTTCCTGGTGATACCAGATCAGGCTGCCCTGTGGCTCCCTGAGACGAAATTCACCTACATTGACGTTTTTTTTTTTTTTTTTTTTTTTTTGTAAAACTTAATTATGTTCTACAAAACCAAAAACAAAAACAACAGCCCCTCTCCCTTTCTCCCTCCCCTTTTTTATTTTATTTTTAGAACTTGAAGCATAAATCTTTTACTATAATGACCAGATTCGGCATTAAATAACCCAAAAAGGGTTGATATGCCGTAAAACAAAACTACCAATCTGTACTTGTCAATCCTAATCTACTATATAAAGGAAACTTTGTCTTTTCCATTTATCTTGTCTGTACGGCTAAAACTAAGAAACTCCCCAAGATTACATACACTGATTTAGTATGACCTCGAACAGTGTCTGGTAAAAAGGTTATATTGTAATATTCATTTAAGTTTACAAGGGACCAAGTTAGTGACTGTTGAGTCAGAAAAAATATTTTCTTTTACTTCTTTTATTGAGTTAACAACGTCAATTTTCCATTGTCTAGGAGTCTTGACATTTTTAATATTTTGCAAGCACCAGTTCTCACAGATCAACTGTCTCCAAATTCAACTCTGTGCAGTCTTGTCGAGTTACTTGTTTCTAATCTATAAAGGAAACTCTGTCTTTTCTATTTATCTAGTATCTCTGGCTAAAACTCATAATTTACCTAAAATAAACTAACAAACATTATATATACTGATGTAGTATGACGTCGAGAAAGTTTTGGTAAAAAAAAATCTACTGTAATATTTATTTAGGTATACAAGCGACCAAAGTAATAACTGTGGTGTCAGAAAAAAATATCTTCTTTCTTTTTCTTCTTTTATTCATTTAACGCAACTTTTCCTTTGTCCAGGGGTCATTTTTTTTTCTTTTTATATTTCACAAGCTCAGTCTCCAGTTTTCATGATTCAGCAAGTTAGCCATCTCAAAATTCAATTCTGTACGGTTTTCTCTAATCACTTGCTTCCAAGTTTTCCTTGGCCGGCCAACCTTCCTGCAATTCAAGACATCCATGCTTCTGCAACTGTTTATCCAAGAGGATGACTGTTCCACTTGACCAAGTGTAACCGATTTATCCTCAGGATAACCTTTTTTGTTAAAGAAAATCTAAAAATTTAGAAAAATTACTCTATACATAATTTTAAAATTATTTCCTTTGGTTAAAAAGTATTAATAAAAATCGTAATATAAGGGATCAGGGCTGGAAGTAATAGTAAACAGGGTCCTTATTAATTCCTAGGCAATGCTAGAAGCGCTTGCTAGTAAACCGGGTTGCATGATAATTTGGTATTGCCTCAGTTGAAGTTATTGCTATGGTTACAACATTTATTTGGGATTGCCTCAGTTGAAGTTATTGCTATGGTTACAACTTCCATTTGGTATTGCCTTAGTTGAAGTTATTGCTATGGTTACAACTTCTATTTGGTATTGCCTCAGTTGAAGTCATTGCTATGGTTACAACTTCTATTTGGTATTGCCTCAGTTGAAGTTATTGCTATGGTTACAACTTCTATTTGGTATTGCCTCAGTTGAAGTTATTGCTATGGTTACAACTCCCATTTGGTATTGCCTCAGTTGAAGTTATTGCTATGGTTACAACATCTATTTGGTATTGCCTTAGTTGCAGTTATTGCTATGGTTACAACTTCTATTTGGTATTGCCTCAGTTGAAGTCATTTCTAAGGTTACAACTTCTATTTGGTATTGCCTCAGTTGAAGTTATTGCTATGGTTACAACATCTATTTGGTATTGCCTCAGTTGAAGTTATTGCTATGGTTACAACTTCTATAAAGCTTAGGAAATAAATGAATTATGTTAAAAAAAAAAGAAAGAAAAGGTACAAAGCAACTTTTAACGACTGACCTGTTTTTGTCTATTATTATACAAAAGCTGAGTTAATCAATGTTTGTTTCCCTTAAAGCTTTTTCCTATATATTTAAATCACACGAAATACATGCTAAAATATTCCTCAGTTCTGGGATTAAGTTATGTTTTAAAAGAAAACTTCCATTTTAATTGTTCTAATTAGCCGCAATTTGCAATTAACTCCCCAAGTGACCGATACTTTATTACTTTTATATCTATCTATCACTCTCACTTTGTCTTTGATCTTTCTGCTCTCGCTTCCATCACCCTCTCTCATCTCTGTTTATTAATAGTCGAAGGTAAGAATGGAAGGAAAGAATAAAAAGATTGGAATAATCAATTATAGCCAAAATAGATTTTGACGGAATTTAAATTTCCGATTTTTCCAAAATTGATGTATGATTCTGATGCTCTTTGATAACAGTAACTACCATGCACAATTTCAGTCTGCTCCGATAAATAGTAATTTCTTAATAGTGGTTGGACTGTATGGATGAATTTATAATTAAAAACGTATTTTTCTATATATTAATTTACAAGTTGACATCCGCTGCATTTTGCTCATAAATCTCGTTTGTAAATTGTCTTATTCATAAATTGAAACTAATTTTTCAACAATTCGTTTCTGCCAACAAAATAAAACGTCCTGCAGAACGCTCGGAGTTATTTCCCTTGGATATACCAGAGTTATCTCCCTTGGGCTTATTCTGACCAACGTTCGGGAGTGCACTTTCATGTCCATTTGATTCCTTGTAAAAGTTGTTTGATCTTAGTATAGGGCTTTGTTTTCAATTGTATCTTCAGTAGGATAGGTGAACAGAAAGACCGACATCACATTTCCAACCAGGTTGGGGACGGCATTATAATTTTCCTGTACTCTTAATTATCATCTTATCTGGGTGAACACAGGGACACGGTCGCTACACACTGGCATCTGAAGGCCGGTGGCACTGCCACTCATCAACTGATTAATGGCTGACTATTTCAAAACTGCCATCTCTAAAACTTCGCATGAACTTGCTTGACAAATAAGGGCTTTTTTACTCTCTAAAACACTAACACTTTATCGGTAAAGCCATTTCATGTAACCTTTTTTCTTTTTTACTTACTAGAATTATGGGCTCTACGGGCCCAGATTCAAGTATATATTAAATATTAAATTATTTTTAACACGAATATGCAGTTAAAGCAAATTAAATTGTGTTGGACTATTAGAATAATTTCCAACGCTATTGATAATGTTCACCCATTCATTTTTTTATTTATTTTTTATTATTGCTTATGTTTGAATTCATGTTTTAAAACCTTACATAAATCATAAATCTATGACGTCACACAAAAGCTATAATTATTTTGTTAAGGTAACGTTTTTATCTCTATTTATAAGACAGTCCAAATAGTTCAGTTGGTAGAACCTAAGACTGAAGATCTCAAGGTTTCAGTTTCCGAATGTCCAAATAGGTCAGTTGATAGAACCATAGACTAAATATCTCGATGTTTGGGTTTCGATTTCTAGTCCTGGCATCCGCTTTATATTGGAATTTATTATTTACTATTAATGCAACATTTTTCATTTCTAAAAATACTTAAGATCTCTGATATTTCGAAATGAGATAGATTCCGCAATGTATTTACTGTGTTTAAAAATAATGTGACTGACGGAAAAATTTTAGCGGACAGACGGACAAAATCTCTATTTATATAAAATGTCTGACCTAGATCTAAAATGAAAGTCATATATCTAGTCTGTTGCTAAAGTTGCTGGAAAAAATGGTTGCATCATTCTACTGCTCCAGAAAGTACCTCACTTCGGATGTAATCCTTTTCCTATGTCAGTCATATACACCCCAAAATGGAATACTGCTGCCATATTTGAGGAGGTGCTGCACAGAGCACTCTTTTTTACCTTTACAGTAAAAATCGACTTGGGGGGTGATTTCTTCTCTACAACACAAGAGACGTTGCTAGTTTCTCTTTAATGTTAATTCTCTGGAAGGTGCTCGACTGAGCTCCAGTCTAATGTTCCTCCTTGTAAAACGTTCACAGTCAGAACTTGTCTTATTACCACAACGGAAAACGTCTTTTCTTTTTCCCACCTGCAGCCTCACGTCAGGCAGAATTTCCATGGATATACCTTTTTTGCAAGGGAACACATTACTGCGAGACTGGTTCCCTGCTTATTACAATTGCTTGTCTTCAAATCCAATATCGGCAAATGTTTGTCATGTACCGCTCTATAAACATTCAAATGCAGTTTATACCATTGATCAAAGTTAATACTTCCATAGTGTTTCTCATCTCTCTGGTTTCAACAATCATCCTTTTCTCATTAACTTTTTATCCTTGAGTGGCTATTGGCCTTGATAAGTGGTGACTCTAAACGTCTTAAAAGAATATAAAAAAAGGAAACTGGAGTATAAGGATAAAATTCGAGAGTGCAGAAGATGAGGATTTGGGGGTTAAAAATATTAAGGTAAACATAATAATATTTTAATTAACGTATGACTTCTTTTGAATTATATTTTAACTGTATGCTTAGTTGGTTTTAGACAAGCTGTTCATAACAGGACCACAATGCAATGAAAGGGTCAGTTTCAAATACCATTGAGGTTAAACATGGTTTTGGAATTCCAATATGAAAAGAAGATATTTATTCTATGACAGATGCAAATGGCTTGCATTATCATATTTTCTATTAACTCCTGACCTCTCGAGAATCTTGTGCCATTTTGGCATCCCTGCTGCCAATGCTGTCCTTAATCGGTTTAACATTAGTCTACGACCCCATTCCCGACTTTTTTTTTATTATCATAAGAAAGGCTGCATTTTTTTGTTAGCCTGATGCTCGTTCAAGACCTGATCTTGGCATTTTGCCCTTATGAAAGGCTCAAGCAAGGAACCGCCATCTTTGTGAGAAATGCCCGCTTTTGGCCTTTTCGTATCGATTCACCGTTTTCTCTTTCAAGAGTAAAACATAACGCAAAAGAGAGTTTAGAATGAAAAAGACAACTTATCAGTTGGAGTTGAAAGGCAGACACTTCAAAAGAATATCCCAATTGATTTATTTATATATTGACATAGCCTTATCTACCTACAAAATAATATAGGTATTTGCAAGATACTTAGATATAATGCAATAAAAACCTCAGAGGAAGTGTCAATTTTCTGAAGATGGAAGATGTAAACTTTCGCAAGCCACTTCTTCATGGTCATCTAGTAAGAAATGTGTCTAACAATTTATGAAGCAATTCTCAACCCGGACGGTAATGGTTTGTTGAATTGATAAATTAACATTTTCAATATCCTTTTATCATTCGTAATCATAAATTCATCCACTGTGTAGTCCAGCCACTACAAAGAATAAAATTCAAGACCGAGACTTGGTTCACACATAGTGTACAGATATAGGAACTAAGACGGTTATGGAGAAAGTGCCTGACTCCAGATGCAATTCTTTAGCTATATTAGGCAGATACGTCCTAAGATGGAGTAATGCTGCCACATCCGGGGAGGTGCCCCTCAGAGCACTCTTTCTTGCCTTGACAGAGTACAAAATCGACTTTGCAATCTAGTGGGGGGTGCCATCTTTTGTTCTCTACAGCCCTTTTCTCACAAAAGAGACGTTACTAGTCTTTCTTAACTCTATCAGTATTTCTCTAATTCCTAGACATTCACAGCAAGAACTCGTCTTCCTACCATAACTTAAAAGAGTTTTCACTTTTTCCTTCGTGTGTCTTACATTATATGGGACTTCAATGAACAGACTTTCTTTCCAAGAACTTTAGACTAAAATAGGGGTCGTCTTCAAATCCAATGTCAACAATTACTTGTCATAAACCATCCTCATAATAAATCAAGGTTTGTTCATTCCATTCATCAGTTTCAATCCTCTCGTAATAGTCTTCAGCATTCAACTGATAAGATATCTATCTGATTGACTCTTATCTTTGAGTGGTTTTGAACTTGATAAGCAGTGACTCAGTTAATAATGCATTCAAACCTGTTACTTATTAATGTTGTATTTGAACCTTGTCATACATGTAAAAAACCAAAGTTTACATAATCGTTACAGAAACGTTGAAGTTCACAAATCGCATTCATACCTTAGTAGCTGGAAGACAGAGGAGGTTTATTCGGCTTAATCTTCATTCCAAATCACTGACAAGTGTAGTTAGGGTAAAGACTGTTTAATTATATTTTGTCAGGGCATTTCAATTTTTCATGTTCATGTTGTGTGCTTCCAAAGAACTAACTCTTCTCTCTCTCACTCTCTTTTTGAGCCATGAGACGTGATATCCATCTCTATTAAATCACAGTCTAGCAATCCTAACCTCTAGTCCAGCAAGTTGACCCCGACTAAATTTTAGTTTCCTGTTATTCTCAACTAACTGTTTTATATACTAGTGGATTTACTCGCCCATATATTTAACACTAAGTATTATGTGTCAGCCAAGGGAAGTAACTCCTGCTTAACAAATATGAAGTTATCTGCCCCTGTCAAAAGATAAAGTTTTTTAACATTGTTCAATCGTTATAAAGTAAATTGATAAGTCAAATAACTTTAGGTTTATAACACTAAGACAATCAGATCTAACACATGGCATCGGTTTGAAAGGCTTCATTCAACTATAGAATGTGACTATATTAAAGCACAACCAATTTTAAACAATTCTAAACAAAGGGACATAACTCAAATTGAAATAACAGAGACAATGTGTTAGTTCTGCTTATCTTATTACAGTAAGAAAATGCTATCTTACCAGGAAATGACTTCAGTTTCAAACTGCTTCAATGATAGCAATTGCTTTTTATTCATTGGTCATACTTTAGCTGTATGTTGAATTGGTTTTAGACAAGCTGCGTATCACAGGACCACAATGTAATTAAACAACCACAAATACCAAAAAAAGGTTCGACATAGCAAAGACAATTTGGATTATTAAGATTACTGTTCTCATCTTGAATGTTATTCTCACAACGTTTCGGCTGCTGTAATCTCTGACTTTCTTCAGGTGCGTCTTGTAGAATTCGAGAATCATATCAAACGCAAGAATCTATACAGAAATTCGAACTTTAATCCACGGGCGTAGATTGTTCTTGTTCCGTCATCCATGACCGAGTAGAAGTTTTGAGTAATTTTTATTTTATATTTAGTATCGCCTGAAGTGAGGATTGAACCTTCAACCTTTAGAAATAATTATTATTTAACAACGTTATCTCTTGCACCACGTGACCATGGTTCAGTTTGAAATTCTGCATCGATTCCTGAGTTCAACAAGTTGCACCTGAAGATGGTCGGAGGTTACATCGGCCGAAACGTTGTGAGAATAACATCCAAGATGAGAAAGTTGTCTGAATAATACAAATAATACAAATTATCAATCCTCATGTAAAAAATTTCGAAATATTGTAAAAATAGTTTACTAAAAACAATCTAAAACTCATTTATAAAAACATTTTTATGTAACTTTTCTTTTGTTTGATTAACATGATTTAAAAAAAAAAAAGGGAATCAGAGAATTAAGATAAAATTGACGAGGACTCAAATTAATGGTAGAGATTTAACACGTTTACTAATATTTTTATTAAGGGATGATTTGGCTAATATTTAGACATGTTCCAAATAATTATATTTTAACTGTATGCTGAGTTGGTTTTAGACAAGCTGTGAATAATACGACCATAATGTAATGAAAGGGTAAGTTTCAAATATCATCTAGGTTAAACATGGTTTTTGAATTACAAACTAAAAGGAAGATATTTATTCTATGACAGATGCAAATGGCTTGCATTATCATATTTTCTATTAACTCCTGACCTCTCAAGAATCTTGTGCCATTTTGGCATCGCTGATGCCAATGCTGTCCTTAATCGGCTTAACATTAGTCTGTGACACCATTTCCAACTTTTTTTTTTTTCATTATAAGAAAGGCTCCGGTTTTGTTCGGCTGATGCTCGTTCAAGACCTGATCTTGGCATTTTGCCCTTTGCTCTTACGAAAGGCGCAAGCCAAGTTAGCCATCTTTGTGAGAAATGCTCGTTCTTGGGTTTCTCATATTCAGTTTTAACCATTTTTTTAAATAAAAAAAACACATAAGAGAAAGGAGGAGAGAGTGAGTGAGTGAGAAAAGGAGTTTAGAATGAAAAATACTAGTTATCACTTGGCGTTAAAAGCTGCAGAATTCAATATAATATCCTAATTGATTTATGAATATATTTTCACTAGAAGAATACCCGTCCCAGGACAGGTAAAATTAATTCCAATAACAGAATAGTTTTACACCACTCTTAAGCTCTTCTTCTTATGAAGATTAACATCAACATATATCTCTACTAAACGTTATATCTAGAAATATATTACCTACATTTTTATATATGCACCCCTTAAATGTTAAAATTTACAAAAAAATGATGTGCCCAGGTTAATCACCGTGTTGTCTAGAATATATATTCCGAAATTCATAATTACCCGTTCATTAGTTTAGGAGAGTATCCTGTACATTATATACATAATGTCTCATTTGTATCTAAGAGTTTTATTTGTGGTTTATTTCGTACCATGTGCGTAATTCCTCTATCTGGTGTGGTTATATTTAATCTATATCAATCGATAAAACATCAATTCAAAATCCCCACAAATAAAAGATGAATACTAACCGTTTGTGTATGGTTTGTATCTATATTTAAAAACTTATATATATATATATATATATATATATATATATATATATATATATATATATATTACTATTTCATGTATCCACATAAAATTTTATATAAAGATATAATTTTTTATGTATCAATTTTCAGTATTTACTTCAACAGTGCTCGATACGTTAAGTAGAGCTAGGTAGTAAATTATGAAAATATATTTATGTTAATTAAGCTACACAAAGGCTCCCGCGTTTCATCTCTGGAGGGAATCTTCAAGCTAATATATATATATATATAAGTAAGAAAAGAACAATAAACATAATTTTATTACAGAATATACTTTGCTTTGAACATTTGAAGTTTGAAATAAATTTGGACATTCGTGCATGTTTATCACTCTTCGTCCATTTAACTTATATATATTTATATATATATATAGGCTGTCCCCCAAAATGTATTCACCCTTTGAATCGTCATAACTCGTTCAATTTATTGATTTTAACTTGCAAACAAGATTGATAGAAGAGTAAGAATATACATTTACAAATACTGACAGTAAAATTAACAAAAAACGTAGAAAATTAACTTTTAATAAACGTAAAGGCTACTTGGGGTTATTTAAGAATGCTCATAAAATGAATCGTAACCCTAATCCTTTCTGCTTAATACGTCTTTCATAGCATGATACATTGGATCTACAAACGTCTTGCAACATTTCCTCTACCATGTTCATTAATTAACCCAAACCTATACCCGGGTTCGGATTAAGGTTAGGGTTTATTTATGAACATTCTGAAATTACCCCAAGTAGTTTTTACATTATTATCAAATTAATAAATTAATATCAAAAGATAATTTTAAATGTTTTTGTTAATTTTACTGTGTATTTTAATGTGTATTCTTAATCTTCTTTCAATCTTGTTTGTAAGTTAAAATCAGTAAATTGAACGAGTTATAACGATTCAACGGGTTCATACATTTTTTGGGACACCCTGTATATTTATATTTAAAAACTTGAAATTATATATATATATATATATATATATATATATATATATATATATATATATCACACTGGATCATCTGGGCCATTTAATAGATTTTATCTTTCCCCAAATTCAATGGATTTTACAATTTATGATGCCAGTTTTTTCCTGGATTTTACCGGTTTTCGAACCTGCTGCTACAAACTCCCAGTTACTTACACTTAAAATGATATCTCCACCCATATTGACGAGATCCTTTGACGTCCACCCCTATCCTTCGACCACTCATTGGCAGAATAGAACGTTTATGAAAGAAGGTACATTTTCATTATGGAGCACTGAAAAAGAGCCGCTCTTTTTTTATAGTTTGAGCTGGAGCGGCTCCTTTTTGAAAATGGAGAGCGTGAGACGAGCCAGCTCCAATTTTGGGCGTTGTAGCAGCTGCGGGAGCAGCTCTAAAAGTAGTGGAGTGCATAAAGCCCTGCCTTCAACAAACTTTTTCCTATATTTTCAACCTTTTATTTTGCATTGGACATTTTATATTGCATATTATCTTTATATCTTTAAAAATTATGACTTTTGGTAATTTCCCTTTACCAACTTATGTTTTCACTTCTCTGACGATAAAACTTCATTCTTTGAAAATCCATGGCTTAAAGAAGAAACGAAGGAATAATAAAATTTATTGCATTTGAAACATCTTGTTTTGAACAACTAATGACTAAATGGATATTGTATCTTATACAATTTTTATTCTCATCTGTTATTTGTTATATATATATATATATATATATATATTTAGAGAGGAATATCTGATACTGTCAGATTGACCAACTTAAAACAAACATTTCAATTTAAGTGTTAAAACTCTTTTCTTTTACCTAACCTCTAAAAAAAGGAAGATTAATATCCAAATCAAATAAGGTAATTTCTTAAAAGAAATTATTCCTGGAAATAAGATTGTAGCCGTTTTGTATTTTTATCTCTTTAAGAACTTGGTAAAAATAAATAAATGAAATGTCTGCTTCTTAGGGACTCTTTGTGGTTGGAGTCTCTCCTTAAATACGATTTATTGATTTTACCATTTAGCTCACTTTCAGATTGGCTAATTTTATAAGCCGATGTTTTGTGCGGCGACAAACGAACCCAATTGTTTCTTGAACATGATTAATTTGTACCAGGCAACTTCATGATAAACTGATATTGAATTTTGCTCACTGTTTGCCTGATTGTCCTTAGAGAACGTTCGATTGTCTGTCGGTGGCACGACGAGGTTTTTCTTTACTTCTTGTTTTTCTATAGAAAATGACTTAATGTCTTCAAATTTTCAAAGACTTGCATTTCTTTTATTTGTGCTTGAATTTATTTCTCATTTATCTTTTTTTTTCTTGCTACTGTTTCTTCTTCAATTTGTTTCGATGCATCCACGGATGTCTACGAGGGGGGGGGGGGAGGGCTCTGTCTCTTAGATGTCATACTTCGGTTCGAAAGAGCACACGTTCAGATCGAAGAGCTGTATCTAAATAAGATCTGAATCTGTCTGTCCATCAGGAATGAACACATCTTATTATACAAAGTGATTCTCCAACAGTGCCACCACCCATGAAATATATGGTATAAAATGAGAGTCTGTGTGTCTGTGTCAATCTAAAAGTAAAAAATCACAACAGACACATCCACAAAGTTGATATTTTTTGTCGGCATTGCCTCAGACAAAATACAGGCACAATTTTTTTTTTTAATTTTCATTCTTTAGGGAGTCAACAAGAACAGAATTAGTCAGGGGGTTGACATTTAGAGCGAGTTTTTAATGTTATTATGTAGTAATTCGTCATTGATTTCTTTTCTAATTGACAGAGAAATCGAGAGAGGAGGTGATATAGAGAGAGGAGCGGGGATATATAGCCGAGAGAGTGGAGAGGGATATAGAGAGGGGGATAGCGAGAGAAAGAGAGAAGTTTTTAAAGAAAGATGTTACACACACTTTTTTACTCTTTTATTTTGTTGTCCATTTCCCCGGGTAACACCGGTTAACCATGCTAGTCAGTAATAAAATATGCAATCTTTTCTGCAATCTAACCAGATTTGGTGCAAATAAACTTCACTCCATGCCTACCGTGTTCATTGAGTTTCAGTGATGAATACCCAACAGTCTTTTATCGCCATACAATGATGAGAACACCTGTACACGACGTGCAAAATTATCAATAACTCTGACACACTCCTCTCTTGAACCTGCCCTGATTTGGGTTGTGATGGCGCTGTTTAGGTCAGGAATGTCTGGTTAGAATTATTTTGATAGGGATTATCTCTGAGATCACCCCACACATAAAAATCTGGCGGGTTCAGGTCCAGTGAATGTGAATCCAATTCAGAATCACACCTCTTACTAATGAGGCGATCACCAAAGTGTTCCCCCATTAAACCACGATAAAGAAAGACTGTTGGACATTGATGACTGAAACTTGGTGGACAAGTCAGGCATAAGCTGCAGTATATTTGTACTAAACGTAGTCTGTAGAAAGCATTGTGAATTTTATTAACGATTCCAGGGGTGGCATTTTTTTTTTTTACTTGTGTGTGTGGGGAATCAGTCTGTATTTACTACGAACATATCTGTACAGTGGTCGGTCCATCTGTCTATCACGTTTCAGTTTGAAATAGCATTTCCATCGGTTTATCTGCAGTCTGAATGAACTCACTTTATTTTAGATGATTCCAAGCACCTCTCTATGTGGATTCGTCCTCTGGTCAGCCAATCTGTCACGCTTAACTTTAAAATAAGATTTATTTTCGTGATGTTGTCACGTTTTAAGTTAGAATTAGCATTTTCATTATTCTCTCAGGTTTAAGTTTGAAATAGCGTTTACTTCTGTCTGTCATTCCTATGTTTAAAATACCATTGATGCTGGTCTGTCATTCCTATGTTTAAAATAGCATTTATGCTGGTCTGTCAGGCTTAATTTTGGAGGAGCATTTTCGTTATTCTGTCATGCTCAAGTTTAAAATAGCATTTTCATCACTGATTTCAGGGACACATCCAAGCAACTGAATTAGGAGTCCTGTTCGACAGTCAGTCTTCCCCTGTTATATTTCCCCGGGCAACGCCGGGACACGGGTCCTGCTAGTCTTATATAAATAGAGATTTTGTTCGTCTGTTTGCCCGTCAGTCACAATTTTTCCGTCAGTCATTTTTAAACGTAATAAATAGATTGCGGAATCTATCTCATTTCGAAATATCAGAGATCTTAACTACTTTTAGAAATGAAAAATATTGCATTAAAAGTAAATAATAAATTCCCAACAAATAAAGCGGATGCTGCGACCGGAAATCGAAATCGAAATCGAAACCGAAACCGAAACCTTGAGATCTTCAGTCTGACGTTCTACCAACTGAGATATTTGGACGTTCTTATAAATACAGCTTAATAAAATTATAGCTTTGGTGTGAGGTCAGAGATTCATGATTTAACGTCATGTTTCAAAACATGAATTCAAGCATAAGCGATAATAAAAAATAAATAGATGAATGGGTAAACATTATCAATAGCATTGGAAATTATTTCAATAGTCCAAAACAATTTATTTTGCTCTAACTGCATATTGGCGTTAAAAACAATTTAATATATACTCAAATTTGGGCACGTAGGGCCCATAATTCTAGTGTTTTAAATAGAAATTTCGTATATATTTCACGCTTAAGTTTGAGGTAGCGTTTTCGTCCGTTTTTTCCCATGTTTTTGTTTGGAATAACATTTTTATTGGGCTATCATTCTTAATTTTGAAATAGCATTTAGTTTTGTTTATAGCAATCGCTCCAGACAAGAATGAAGCCACTTGATGTAAGGAGCTAACAAGAACGAAATATTATTATTTCAACGACAGGAGATGCCTATTAGCTTTAGTCTTGAAAAGACTAAAGCTATAGGTAGGAGGAAAACAGTCAACAGGAAGAGAGTTCCACAAGTATGCAGTTCTCGGAAAGAAGCTACTGGAATATGAAACTGTATTACAATGAGGTATTAAAACAGTGAATTGATGGAGACCACTAGACCAACTAGTAAACCGAGCTGGAAGAAAAGAAGCGGGGAATCGATCAGACAATTCTAAAGAACACATGCCATAATAGTATTTATAGAAAAGACTGCGACTAGAAATATCACATCTGTGAGAGAGAGGGTGTAGAGAAGAAGAAAGGGTGGGGCTTAGGGTACGGGTTAGAGAAGAAGAAAGGGTGGGGCTTAGAGTTAGGTTAGAGAAGAAGAAAGGGTGGGGCTTAGGCTTAGGGTTAGAGAAGAAGAAAGGATGGGGCTTAGGCTTAGGGTTAGAGAAGAAGAAAGGGTGGGGCTTAGGGTTAGAGAAGAAGAAAGGGTGGGGCTTAGGGTTAGAGAAGAAGAAAGGGTGGGGCTTAGGCTTAGAGAAGAAGAAAGGGTGGGGCTTAGGCTTAGGGTTAGAGAAGAAGAAAGGATGGGACTTAGGCTTAGGGTTAGAGAAGAAGAAAGGATGGGGCTTAGGCTTAGGGTTAGAGAAGAAGAAAGGGTGGGGCTTAGGGTTAGAGAAGAAGAAAGGGTGGGGCTTAGGGTTAGAGAAGAAGAAAGGGTGGGGCTTAGAGTTAGGGTTAGAGAAGAAGAAAGGGTGGGGCTTAGAGTTAGGGTTAGAGAAGAAGAAAGGGTGGGGCTTAAGGTACGGGTTAGAGAAGAAGAAAGGGTGGGGCTTAGAGTTAGGGTTAGAGAAGAAGAAAGGGTGGGGCTTAGGGTTAGAGAAGAAGAAAGGGTGGGGCTTAGGCTTAGAGAAGAAGAAAGGGTGAGGCTTAGGTTTAGGGGTAGAGAAGAATAAAGGGTGGGGTTTAGGGTTAGAGGAGAAGAAGAAAGGGTGGGGCTAATCAAATTACAAGTTATTCTGCTACACTTAAGTGTCAAATAGCATTTTCATTATTTTGTCACTGTGTAAGTTTGAAATAGAATTTTCGTCTGTCAAGCTTATGCTTGAAATATTATTTTCGTTATAGATCACCATCAACTTCGAAATATAATTTTCCTTATCAGCTTGATAGAAATAGCATTTTCTAAACTAAATACACAGACATAATGGTAACATTTTAAGGATATATATTTTTTTTTATTGCCTTCTATTTTTTGTTGTTGTATTTCATTCTCTTCTTTTCTTGCCACCATCTCATGACTTGTACTTTTCTTTCTTTCCTTTCTAGTTCATTTCTTCATTTTTTTCAGTTTTCTCCATGTCCTAACACTAACCCTAACCCATGCCCCTTATTCTCGTCTCTTCCGAGCTATTAACCCCGTTTAACCTTTGTGAACGCTTGATAAAGTTTTCGCAGATTTTTGCTCTCCTTCCATGTTTGTTTGGTTTGCTCAGCTCCCCTTGTTTTCTGAAATACACCCTTGGGAGACACCCTTAATCAATATGACACCAGAGCAAACATGTTGCATTGTCAAGGGAATCGGTGGAACGAGTTGGATGTAGGAATGGAATATGATGAATGATGAGAATGAAGTTCTTGAAACTAATGGTTATATTATTCTCTCCAATGTTCTTGTGTAACCTTTTAAATGTTTGGTGCATTAAAATAGAGAGAAGTAAAAAGAGACAAGTAGTAAAAAACGAGAATGAAAAGAGAGGATGATATAGAGAGAAATAAGAGAATGATTTAGAAAATAAAAGAGAGAAATAAGAGAGAGAGGGGAGGGGAAACAAAGAAGAAAAAAAGAGAAATAAAAAATGAATAAGAAGGAGAGAAAAAGAGTGAACGAATATAGAATGAAAGAAAAAGCGGATTTACACTTATATAAAGTATTCGATGCTTTCCCAGGTAGAGCGTTCTAATAATTGGATGAATTACATGAAACCGGAAGTCAACAAAGCACCAAAAAATAACGTGTTAGTCATCTGACGAATCGCCTATGGCATGAAACGAGTCGTAATAACGTAAGTTATATATAGCCACCCTGATAATTGTTTATGAACATGAAACATATGTCTGTGGATAATAGATATTCATTTATACAAAATAATTATTAAGGGTCCTTTGAAGTCAAGCACTTTGAGGAAAATATGAACAGTTTCCAATTAAGAAACATTGCGAATGTTCTCTACTTTTATGGCAGATCGAAAACTCTGACTTTCTATGTGCGTAAAATAAATATAGGGTTTATTTCTCTCACATTTAATATGGCTGTCATGGTGATCGAATGGATATGGGTGTTAGATTGGAGTTACTCGGATTCAAAGTTCAAATCGTTTGGTCATTGGTACAGTTATTTATAGCCAAACTGATGATTGTTGGTGAATATGAAACATGTCTGTGGATATTCAATATTTATTTATAAAAAAAATAATGATATTTATATATGCACTTATATACATATATAGGGTGTTCGAGACACATTTGGCACTTTTTGGAAAGGAAAAAAAATCGTCATATCTTGGGCAATAATTGATGTATTCTCAAAATTCAAAGTGCATCTCTAAGAAGATTTTTGTAGAATACAGCTCACTCGAAGAAGCTGCACCATCACGGCCTTGAGGCAGGACATGAACCTGGTAAAAGCTGTCTGCACAGTGTCCTGCGAGAGATACATGAATACCAGTTTGATCTTGGTAATCAGCTTGTCCTTGGTGTTGCAGACGGTACAGTTGGTGTCTTTCTCAACTACATCTCACACGTACTAGTCCATGGGGTAAAAATAAAGCAAGTAGTGGGACCCAGATATTGGGACTGTTGAAATAATGTAAGTTTGTAGAGAGCCTCTCCTGGGTTTTCTCGGTGATGTGACATAGAAATGAGTCCTGCTGCGACACGTATGACTTTCTCGCAGCCACCCTCTTCATTCAACGCTTGACAACAGTGGAGAGCAACTCAATATAGCCATATGAATAGTACAATCGTACAATTAATAGAAGTGATAGTATAGTTTCGGCTTCAGACAGATAACAAATCACCATTCGTAATAGATTATTATTATTATTATTATTATGTTGGGTAATCAGGCTTTATGCATTGGAAGAAATGGATGCTTCTGTATTTTAGGGCCGAAAAATTTTTTTTGTTAATCTTTATTTTTGAAGAGTCAAATAAGGGGGAGATAATTTAAAGTATTCCCCTACGATTTATCTAAAAATGGATTTTACTATTGTAATTAACTTAATATCAAGTTTAAAAAAATATATACGTAAAAGGATTATTTAGGAATAAAACAATCACAACGCTTTATGGTATTCGGCACCAATGAAAAATAAAATTTGTTCAAATAAATTATCACAGAAAGAAAAAATAGAAAAATACGTAAATGGAAGGAAAAAAAAAGATGAAACAAGGGAAATAAAGTTATTTAACTAAATGAAAGTTTTACACTGGATGCAGGCGTCCACACCTGAAATTAATCTCTGCGCTTGCAAGAAGTCTATTAGTTTAACATTATGCCTGGTTAAATATAAAATATCTTCCAAGTTCAGAGCGTTAAAATCGATTTTTAGATAAATTGAATTATCTCCCTTTTATTTGACTCTTCAAAATTAAAGATAACATTTTTATTTCGGCCCTACAAAACAGAAGCACCGAGAAATGATACACAATGGATATGTAATGTGAGTCTTAAAGACAGGCTTAGTTCTGATGACCTTAGAGGAAGATTAAATCTGGACAGTAGAGGGAAATGTATGAAGAACAGGAAACTTCGATGGTCTGGCCACATTGGAAGAATAGATGAGAGTTCTTAGGTTAGTAGATGTAGAACAGTTGAGGTAGCAGGGTCAGTTCACAGGGGAAGGCCAAGGAAAACATGGGAGGAAGTGATAAGAATGGACTTGAGAGAAAGAGGGATAAATAAAGACCTGGTCAGAGATAGGTTAGTTTGGAAGTCAATTTCTAAAAGCTGCTGAACGTATGCCAGCATGTAAAACAGACGTTAAACCGAATATGATGATGAGGATGACTTCTAAGCTGCAATGTGACCTTCTGATGGAGACTTGATACGATTACTTGCTTAAAGAAAGAAAGAAAGAAGACATACATTTTCTGTACTTTTAAGGAAGCTGATTGATATAAGAGAATGGAATCGTTGGAATATCACCCGGAGCATAAAAGACGGCCAGTGGAACCGTTTGAGGATTAAAAACAAGAAAATGTCACACACTAGAAATGGAAAGAGTTGTAAGTCTTCCTAAGCCACAACTGAGCGATGGGTTTCTTTTTTGTTGTGTTTTTCAGAGCTTTTTTTGTTATTTTGTTTTGGAGTTTTTTGTTCCGGAGTTTTCTTATTAGAATAAAGATAAGATAGCAGAGACGGGGGTAGTTCTTTGTCATGTGAGAGAAGATCTAAAAATCCGAAAATGAGGATTAGAAGAGTTCCGAGCTGTGCTGGGAGATTAGCAGAGCATAATCTGATCAAGTTGATTAGGACTGTGTGTTTTCATTTGAGGCTACAATTTAATATTCAAGTCTTGAATGCCGTGGAAATATCCGGTGATTCTTAAGCATTGAAACCAACTTGGAAAAATTATTTCGTTTTCTTTTTTCTTCTTACTGTACGATTCTTTGTCCGTCTGCTCGTCTCTTTGTCTCTCGCTACATTTTTCTTCCATTTCATTCTCTTATTGTAATTTTTCTCTCTTTATCTTCTTATCAATCTTTTTACTTTCCTACATTCAACTTTCTGTAATTTTTCTCTCATTATATTCTTCTGTCTGCGTTCTTTTTCTCCCCCCCCCTCGCACTCTCTCTCTCTTTTCATCCCCCTCTCTTTTTTCATTCTTTCTCTCTCTCACTCTTTTCATCCCTTCCTCCCTCTCTCTCTTTTCATTCTCCTGCTCTCTTTCTATTTTCGTTATCCCGCTCTCTCTCTCTTATTTCTCCTCCTCTTTCTCTTTTATTTCTCCTTCTCTCTCTCTCTCTCATTTCTCCTTCTCTCTTATTTCTCCTCTCGTTCTCTCTTTTATTTCTCCTTTTCTCTCTTTTATTTCTCCTTTTCTCATTCTCTCTCATTTCTCCTTCCCTCTCTTTTATTTCTCCTTCTCTCTTTCTCTCTTTTATTTCTCCTTCCCTTTCTCTCTCTCTTATTTCTCCTTCTCTCTTTCTATTTTATTTCTTCTTCGCTCTTTCTTTTCGTTCTCATTCTCTCTTCGTTCTCATTCTCTCTTCGCTCTTATTCTCTCGCTCTTCATTCTTATTCTCTTGCTTCATTATCATTCTCTCTCTCTTTTCATTCTGCTCCTCTCTGAACCATTTTTCATTATACATGTTCTTCACACAATCTCTCTCTTCTCACTCCCATTACCACATTTTCTTTCCTTATCTCCCCCTCTATCTTCTCATTGTCCCCCATTCTATCTCTTATTCCATTTCTTTTCCTCTCAGTATCTCCCTTTTTTCTACTCTCATGTAATATTTCTTCTTCATTCTTCGATTTCCCCTGCTTCAACACTTACATTCTCCATTCTTTCCTACCATCGTCTTTATCTTTCATAACATCGTCTTAATCTCTGCTATCTTTTCCCTTGTGCATCAAACATCGTTAATCGTGCACAAGCATTTCACAATCAAAGCACATGTTTCATTTACATAATTTAAAAATATTTCATTCTACGATGCATATATCAACCTCAAACCCGAGCGCTTCCTTGTTTAATCACCAAACCTAAGCAATGATCCCTCC
Organism: Sepiola atlantica; assembly: GCA_963556195.1. Taxonomy (NCBI): domain Eukaryota; kingdom Metazoa; phylum Mollusca; class Cephalopoda; order Sepiida; family Sepiolidae; genus Sepiola; species Sepiola atlantica. Next base: position 188,170,265 of record OY744520.1, on the reverse strand, counting down.
TAACCCTTAAACTGCGTGGGAGGCTACCAAGTAACATGAAATTAAATAGGGGCAGCGTGGTCAAGAGCCTAGTGTACCAGTTTCGGTTGTCCGTGGCGTTTATAAACAAGTATACACCTGTGTCGTCATCGTCAGGAAACCAGGCTTTTGATCATCTGTGGATAAAATTACTCGGACGCCGATGTTTAGTTTTTATAAAGGGTTTATTAATCAGAAAGGAAGTCACAGAAAGACGGGTTACTTGCGCGAAAGAGAGTGAGAGAGAGAGAGAGGGGGGGGGAAATGAATCTATTCACTGTACAACTCGTGACCAGCGTTTCTTTACACAAATCAGGACATTTAAAAACAGTCTCCAAATAACAGAGGAACGTCGTTATATCTCGACAATTAAGAAAAAAATGCCTATAATTCATTGAAAAAGGCTTGATATGACTGAAATATCTGATTCATAATATTGTTTTTATTTATTTAAAAAATATTTTCTCGCATTGTATTTTTCTAAATGATTTCTTATATATATCGGACGTTTGTGTCATACGCTCATTAGGTTATACCGTACGCCCGTCCATGCACTCAATGGAGCTAAAATAGGAAACGTCGACCTTCATGTCTTTGCTTGAAGGGTCGCCAGAAAGAGACAGAATTATCTGTGCCCGTGATTTCCTTAACTTCCGTTCTGGGGTCATCTTTTACGGTTTTCGTTATGCAAAACTAGGACTTTAGACTTGAGTCTTTTTGTCCTTAATCCGAATTCGCATTACAAAAGTTCATTTACATCAATTCCCCACTTTACATTGGTGTATAAGCGAGAGCTAACCGGCTAGTGTTTTGCCATGAGATCGTTACATTCCCTTAACAGATCACAGAAAGAGGGGATAAGCACTGACTTTTTGGTATGACCCAAAACTGCATCCGGTGGAGAGGCTCCTATTTGGGAGCTTCAGTGCACCGACAGTTCAGTTGTATCCTTTATCTGTTGTATATTGCTGCCGTGCTTAAAAACATTTCCATTTTATGAGCTTCCTGCGCGAACGCAGACCCCACGATATTATTGTACCACCTTTGTTCAAACTGAAACATACTTATCTGAGTACTCTGTTAAATGTAGTTTCAGAATATATCTGATTATGGGGGTCTATCTCCAAAACCCTTGTAGGAGGTTATGATATATTTCTATCCTATGGACGTCTAGCGCGGATGCAGACCCCATAATATTATTGCACCATCTTTGGACAGAACAGATACTAGACTTTCATCCTAGCCCTAAAGCCAAGAAAATGTATTTTACTTTTATGTTTGACACAACAGCGACATTATATGAAATCTAAAAAAAAAATTGTTTCATTGAATCTTCGATGATCGGGCGATTCCATCTTTAAAAAAGGGGTGAAGAGTGATAACGTAAGTAGGAACATGAAATTAGCGTATTATTATACAGATAGATGATATCGAATCCACACAATTCAAATTTCAGCAAAGAAAAGGTATGGACGTTATTAAGGTTGTAATACAAAGGTTGTAATAAGCTGAATAGCAGCATGAACTCTATTTTCACACAGTTCTCACTATAACAATCTGTTTTTGATTGCTTTAAAATATTTTGGTGTCCGGCTTCCTTACATTTATTAAAGTATTCAAGGGCGTCTCAGAATTATGAACCTGCCCTGGGTCGGGTACTCTTGCTAGTAAACATATGAGACAGCCAGCCGCCTAATTAGAGAGATCAATTACCTCCCTGGTTTTGAGCAGGGCATAAATTCTTATCGTTTCAAAATGATGACATGACCTGAAAAAACTTGGGAAATAAAAATGTCTAATTTTATTGCAGGTCAAAAATATTATTAATCTTTTGGATAACATTCAAATAATTTCACTTGATAAAATCGAAAAGAAAAAAAAATTCTCTAACTTTTTAGATGCGTCTTCGTATCGTTATGTACGTCTTTGTCGGTTGGCCTGTCTGCAATAGCATTTGAATCACGAACTTGGCAGATTGAATGGGAACAACTTATTTAGATTCGTTTAAGAAACTAAAATAAGAGGCTTCGTATCTTGGTTTGAAATCGCGTTTTCGATCTATCATACTTAAGTTTGGAATAACATTTTGTTAGTCTGTCACACCTAAGTTTGAAATGGCATTTTCCTTGGTCTGTCACAGCTAAGTTTGAAATAGCATTTTCCTTGGTCTGTCACACCTAAGTTTGGAAAACCATTTTCGTTGGTCTGTCAGACCTAAATTTGTGATAGCATTTTCGTTGGTCTGTCACACCTAAGTATGGAATAGCATTTTCATTGGTCTGTCAGACCTAAGTTTGGAATATCATTTCTGTTGGTTTGTCACACCCAGGTTTGAAATAGCACTGTCGGCCGATCTTAAGTTTGGAATAACGTTTTGTTTATTTGTCACACAAATTGTAAAAATCATTTTTCTGTCACTTTTGAAATAACATTTTCGTTAAAAATTACATTTTTGTTGGTGTGTCACACTTAAGTTTGAAATTGTATTTTCATCCTTAAACGTGTAGATTAAATGGACGTATCTTAAACGGGCCCATTCTTATTTTTCTCATTTATTATATGAATGATGCGGAGTCGACAAAAAAAAAGAATAATTCATCAATTATCCAGTGTCTATGATAACAAGTGTATCATACATTTATTTTCAAATTATCATGATTAATAATTTAAAATATTTTTTTGTTTTGAATTTAATTGAAGTTTTTTTCTGGGTTTTATTTTTGGAGGGGGGGGGGTCCACAACATAAAACACTCAATGTTAACATTTTCATTACCTCTAGATAATTTAATTCATTAAAAGGCATTTTACTTTTTAATTCATAAATTTTTTTTTTTTAACTTTTATTCACCTCAAACAAGACTTAAGGGGCTACTGTGATTAGGGGAATAATTTATAGCGAGCATCCTAATGGGGAGTTGTGGGGCAAGCTGTTTGTTCACATTGGATTAAAATTTCTGCATGGTGGTACAGTCGGGGAAACGGGGAGCAGGGATGGAATTCCAAAGGCAAGTGGTCTGAGGAAATATGCAATTATAGTAGAAAGTTTTCTGGCATCTGGAGACCTCTACAGTGAAGGGGTGGGATTTTGCTGCTAGTCGGGGTTATTTTCGTTGAGCAAGTGCAGTAAGTTCGTCAAAGCACATTCCTTGGAAGTACTTGTGAACAAAAAAATGACGTGTATTATTTATTTTTTGTACTTTTAGTTTTTGCTGCTTTTTTTAGTTTTTGCTTTTTTATTTTTTATTATTTTTTTGCTGCATTTTTATTTTTTATTATTTTTGCTGCATTTTTAGTTTTTATTATTTTTGCTGCTTTTTCTGAAGTACAGGTTCGAATCTTGTACAAATCTCATTTTTCACTTTGTGTTATTTTGTTTATTCCCAACCCTATGGACTAAACTAATAGTTTATTTAATGATATTAGACACGCAAACATGAGCGTCAACAAAAATAAAGAATCAGCATAAAAACATAATATACTGTCGCAAACAAATTCCAATGTTAAATATTATAATGGTACATGTAAAACTATCGTGACCTTTCTTGTCTAAGATCCTCAAGAACTCCGGTTTGCTGCAGCAATGACCGAACTGAAAAATAAACCGGCTATTAGACATTAATGATTAATTCTTTGCAGAGAATTGTCTTGGCTTCGGGTGTGAGGAATCATTGCAGCTAAAAAATAGAATGCTTGATTGAAAAAAATAAACATAACACCTTCTTGTTTGTTTTTATAAAAATAGAATTGTTTTTAATGCAGTTTCACAAATCGTCGACGTTTTCAAAGCGCATCTCTTTCTCCTGACTATTTTAAACAAGACCTCTCTCTCTATCTATCTATCAATGCATGAAAGAAAAAAAGGAAAAGAGACAGGGAACAAAAGTCACCCATGGCTGTTTAATAACCAACCCTACACCTCAACCAGTCGTCTGCATCCGCCATTACTGGTTGTCAGCTTGCAGGTGGCTTAGACTTTCCGTACTGAATGATCTGGATTATCTTACAAAACAAGACTGACGAGGGGTCCTTTAAATGGGGTAGAAGTTAAATTTTTTGGACGTTGAGAACACGGTGCTATATATCCTCGCTCCAAGATTAGTCCAAGGTCGTGTAAAAAAGAGCGCCCCTTTCTGCCATGTACCACATTTGTGGAAATTCATTACCGATAGAATTAATGTGGTTTGGTTTGGTAGTTTTGTTTTACGGCATATCAACCCTTTTTGGGTTATTTAATGCCGAATCTGGTCATTATAGTAAAAGATTTATGCTTCAAGTTCTAAAAATAAAATAAAAAAGGGGAGGGAGAAAGGGAGAGGGGCTGTTGTTTTTGGTTTTGTAGAACATAATTAAGTTTTACAAAAAAAAAAAAAAGAAGAAAAACAAAAAACGTCAATGTAGGTGAATTTCGTCTCAGGGAGCCACAGGGCAGCCTGATCTGGTATCACCAGAGAATTAATGTAATCGATAACAATCTGAGTGGTGGTATATTGCAAACTGTGTTTTCACCTCATACCAATATTACCTCGAACTAGACCAAGAATCGCTCCCGGACTCTGAATTATGAATTCAAGATGCTTTACTATGACAAAACCCTTGTTTCCTTTTAAGGAACTAGGGTCTATGTAAGATGTATGTAAATGTTTTTTTTGGGGGTGTAATTTTTCTTCGAGAGTTCTTCTAGGAGTGATTTTCCGTCTTCTGCATAAATTAAAGATCCTGGTAATTACATGTTTATTTTGGTTGTTTGTTTGTGCACGAAACGGTCGTCAAGTTACCGAAATTCAAAACAATTCAGTGTAAGAAAAATGAATAAATACTTGGACATTCTAACTGTGGAGGTCCCCAGATGCTGGAGAGCCTTCTACTCCAATAGCTTCTTTCCTCGTGCTGCCGGCCTCTTGAATTCTCTCCCTGCTTCCTGTTTCCCCGACAGTACTGACATGCAGAGGTTTAAAACTAATGTAAACAGACAGCTCGCTACATTGCTCCCAAACTAGGATGACACTCAAAACCTACATCCTAATTCTCAGTAACCCCTTATGTCTACAGTGGCGGCCTGCCTTGTTTGGGGTGAAATATGTTTTTAAAAAATTAATATACCATTGTTTACTTATATATGTTTTGGTCAATTTAAAAACATATACTCAAATATATTTTAAACATATATATATATATATATATATATATATATATATATATATATATATATTTATTGTATAAAAGAAGCCATTGACCACCAACTCTGAAAGTAATGTGTTATTTTTGTATTTTGATCTATTTCTTTTTTTATGGTATATTTTGTAATTCTCAAAAATACATATTACTATAGTCACGAAGAACAAATGTAATAAAATATCATGGAGTTAATATTATGCAAAGCTTTATAAATGTTTTCCAATAAAGATTAACAATTATGTGAAAAGGGCACCAATTAAGGCTGGCAATTCGTGCTAGAGTCATAATAATATTTATAATCATCTTTTCAATGATATAAGGAGAGATAATATCCCGGATATCAAAGAAAATCCAAATATGATAGGGGATGCTCAATATTGAAAATGGAGTATAAATAAAGTCAGGAAATATATAAATAATAATATATAAAAAGCAAACAAAATTATTATTCCAAATTTTACATAGGATGGTTTATTTAATATATGCATTGGATGGGTTTTAAGCCCTTATACCCGGGCATTTCAAAGTAATAAACTTATCGTCGGAGGTAAACATCTCATGAATTATTAACGACAGTATAGTAAAAAAAGGTTTGAAAAAGTTTGAAAAGAAAGTCCTTTTCCATTAGGCGAACATCAGCGTTTGCACTGATATTTTTTATGATGTAGTCTTCATATTCCATTTGCAAAATAAAGTAATTTTGGTATATTTACCATGAAAAGGATATATATATATATATATATATATATATATATATATATATATATATATATATATATATTAGGGTAGGTCGATTTTACACTTTTTTTTAAATATTAAAAAAAGGCACGTTCCGAAAGTTGTATATAGACTTATTAAATACTCATGCAAAAAATTAGATCAAAAACTTCAGCGGTTTTTTGAGCGTTTGGTATCAAAGATCGTAGACAAGAATATACTGAAAATTCCTCGTTTTTGCAAGATTTGCTTGAATATTGGTGTGAAAACCAAATAATTTTAGCATTTAAAAGCAGGGAATGTCCTTTTATTTTATAAAAATGATATGAATTAAAGAAATCTTCAAATTGAAAATTTGCCCCCCCCCCTCATTTTCAGTATCTGCTTTTGTAAACTACCTTTTAACGTTATGAATTAAACAGTAATATTTGAATACCTAAAAAAATGATTTTTTCTGTTATTAGTGAAAATATAACAAGCAAAGAAATAAGGAAAAACCTAACACTATTTTAATGAAGCTTAATATAGAGAGTCAAATTGCTCCATATAAGACCCCTTAGACAAAAATGCTGGTCTCAATTTCTGACTCAAAACTTTGGCTGTAATGTGTTGATGCCTTGCTTCAAAACCATATACAGTTTGTGAAGCTTCTGTTATTAACTTAACTGCCCGTTCCACACCCTGAGAATGTGAGGGCAAATCTGGCAAGTCAAGCTTGGTTCCATTCATCAACGATTCTCGAAGTTCAGATTCAGTAAAATCTTCCGTCATTGGTGGTTCAAAAATGCCGCATAATTTTAAATCTATTAATTGTGTCCAATGTGTGGCATTAAAATTAATAGGTAGTATTCTTTTTAATCTTTTTCTGGTTGACTCCTCACTCCTGAAAGAACAAATTAATTAATTGAATTATTAAAAAATTCCAATCTGTACTGCTTTAATAATTATGGTGAAATTAGATAAAATCTTTAAAAATCATTCTATAAATTGGAATAAATAATTGAGTCAGAGATATATGAATAAATATTACTTACCTAATGGCCAAAATTCTTTTTAAAGCTTCTTCTCTTACTTCAATCTCCTCAGATTTAACCATGGAATATAGAAAGTTTTCAGGCAGTAAACAAAATGTATTACCTTGTATATTTCTAAATGTGATATCTTGGATTTCCTGAGGCTTCTCCTTAATCCTCTGGGTCATATTAAAAATGTGCACTTACTGATTGTGGAATTTACTATTTCTTTTAATTTCAAACCAAAAAGTGGCATACACATTTACAATAAAATTTACTACATAGTGTAGTTTTGTTGTGTGCCTTTGTGGGTATGCACCACGAGTCCATAAACACATAAGCCTGATGGCCAAAGTTAACCATCTTGCTTGGTTTAAAGGACCAATTTTCCAGGAGGCATATCTAGAGTCAACCTTACCTCTAGAAATACCTACTGTGTATTCATAAAGGAGTCTTTGGTCACAACTAAGATCATGTATTTCATCAATTTTAAAAATTGACTCTAGAGGATTGCTAATAGTGGAAAATGATATTTGGGGTAAATCATATCAATCATTTGAGCATAATTTCCCCAGAGGGCTACTGAATGTTGTAGGGCCCTTTGCGCAACCATCTATGTTTTTAAAAAGGGCTCTGAAAGGTAGTTCATTATGATGCAAAGAGCAACCAATTGTGTGAAGAGTTTTAAAAAGTTTTTTTTCTAAAATTGCAACCATTCCACCATCGCAACTTGTGTTGGTATTAGTGTTGTCAACAAGTATAGCCTTGATACTGTTCTCACTGTGGAATTCATGCAAAACATCCACCACTTGATCTGCATGAACAGCACCTGTTGCACCACTATTCGGAAGAACTCTATGTGTCAGATATTTACTTTCACATGGTGTTTCTTTTGTAAAAGTTAAATGGTGTTCTGGTCCCTTAGTTTTTTTCATAATTCTCTGTCTATTTTCATCCACAATTTCCTTATACATCAATGTGTCCTTATCCATTCTCCCATCAACTCCAATACATATATTTTAGGTGGGGTAAAAACTCCTGGCTGAAATAGTTTTATTTATCTACCTCCAACAAGGTAAGATGTGACACAAGGTCAGGAAAGTGGGATTAGATAACCCTGCGCTATAGAGGTGAGCACTCTGGCCATTAAAAAATTGACTGGGCAGCCCCGTCGGCATTCCCCTGTAGGGGCGCCTCAGACAGTTAGCAATAAACTTACTCCTCCCCAAAGAGGAAAGGCAAAGCCTGGGAGGATGCACCTCCTAGAATTGCACAGGACGGACAAGCCCCAATAGACGGGCGTAAATCCAGACCCAAAGGCCCGGACGATACCGGTTTATTTGGTGGGGTAAAAACCCCTGGCTGAACTAGATTTTATTTATCTACCCCCAACAAGGTAAGATTGACAAAAGGTCAGGAAAGTGGGATGAGAAAGCCAGTGCTCGAGAGGTGAGCACTCTGGCCATTTAAAAATTGCCTGGGCAGCTTCGTCGGCATTCCCCGGTAGGGCCGCCTCAGACAGTAAGCAATAAACTTACTCCTCCCCAAAGAGGGAAGGCAAAACCTGGGAGATGCACCTCCTAGAACTGCACAGGACGGACAAGCCCCAATAGACGGGCGTAAATCCAGACCCAAAGGCCCGGCGATACCGGTTTATTTGGTGGGGTAAAACCCCCTGGCTGAACTAGTTTTTATTTATCTAACTCCCACAAGGTAAGGTGTGACAAAAGGTCGGGAAAGTGGGATTAGATAAGCCAGCGCTCGACAATTCAATATATATGTGTGATAATTAAACAGACAATCAACACGGGAAGTCAAATTCGCCCGATGAATTTTCAACCGGTGAATACCATAAAAAATATCCAATAAATAAAACGCCTATGTAAACAAATAATTATTTATATATAACATTAAATATCATAGTGTTTTATTCCTTTTTAATTTGAATATGTACATTTAATTTCTTAAGAAAAATAATAATAAACTTTAAAATATTTATTATTAAGTAATGTATTACTTTTTTTTGTTAAAACCCGGGTTTAATTTAAGGCGACACATCTGCCGGTGAAATCTCGGCAGTGAGAAAAAATCTCGATTTATTTGATCTTAAAGTTGCAATGCTCAAATAAATACAAAATTTTGAAGAAAAATATTTCTTGTGGTAACTTTTGACATTATTTGGCAACTTTCTTCGAGTGCGATAATTTACAGTTTCAAAATCGACCTCCCCTAAATAAAATGATTATTATTTTCTTCATTCAAAAACTTGATGTCCTAATAAGGGCAAATCGTCTTCGCTGCTTCGGCCATGTTGAAAGAAGCAAGGGGTGTATCAGCATTTGCAAAGACCTAAGACTGGACTGCAAAAAGAAAGC
>OY744520.1:188085966-188155966 GCA_963556195.1 Sepiola atlantica | reverse complement strand
AAATAATACATTCTGAAATCAATTAAAAAAAATATACTAGAAGCTATCTACATAAAAACAGAACAACCTAAAATTAATAAAATCACATATGAAACCACTGGTAACATTTTAAAATGCTTAACGTAATGCGATTTTGTTTTGTGATACTATCCAGTGTTGCTGAATTTAAATCGTCAACGACTTCCTGGAACAATGCGAAAAGGTTCTTTGGGCGTTTCTCCGCCGTCTTTTTAAAATTCTCTTCTTTCTTCAGCTTTTTTGTTCATTTGCTTTTGCCACCTGAGAATGATTCGACGAACAATCAAAAACGTGCGTGAAACCTATGGAACATTTACTAATTTGATTTTAATACAAAAAAGACCATCAGAAAAATTGAAAAAATATAAAAAGGTATAATTAAATTCTGTTATTTTTAACTATATATAATAAATATTTGTTATTGTTTATTATCTATGTACGTATACGTTTCGTCCTTAATAATCGGGACTCATCAGCATAGAGATATGACTTGACTACCAGTCATGCGATTCGAAACCCCGGATTACGAGTATTTTGCAACTCAAATTCCGATGCCTGAACCACTAGGCCAAGTTGAACAGCGAATAAACGGTGATAATTTTAACACTTTATGCGGCGACTTGACGTCATAGAGCGTTCGACTTTTAATAAAAGGAACGATGCATTTAAAGCTAGCGACGTCATGCTGTGTTAATACTACACTTACAGTGCTCTTCTAGACGGGTTTTTCTATGAGCTACAAATAATAAATATTTGTTATTGTTTATTATCTATGTACGTATACGTTTCGTCCTTAATAATCGGGACTCATCAGCATAGATATATGACTATATATATATATATATATATATATGAGACGTCCCCGTAACCTGTTAAGTCACAAGCACAACAACTTTTTATCCTACTTTGATTTCATTTGAAAATTCATAATTGACATCTCTGTTAAAACATTCTTCTGGCATTACTAAACATAATAAGTCTCTTTATTTCTATATTCTCCTTATGGGTAATATAAATAAAGAGACTTATTATTTTGCCATCTAATTTACATGCGTGTTTGTGGTGTGTATAGACACTATGTAAATTAGATAACCACGCTGAAAAAAACAATCTTCCTTAACTGCTCACAGTTATATCAAGAAATATTAGGGAGTGGTTGAATCAACATACAGTGAGAGAGGATGATAGAAATATATAGATTGCTAAGTGAGAAATGGGTGACTTGTTCAGTTAATTACAAATCACAGCTAATTAGAATAATTAAAATGGATTTTTTTCAAACATAACTCAATTCCAAAACTAAAATATATTTTAGCATGTATTTTGTGTAATTAAAGTATATAGACATGGGGAATTAAACTTTATTTACTCAGCATTAGTATAATAATAATACTAATACTACTACTAATAATAATATATATCCCCCTCTATAATAAAGACAAATGTGTATTTATGTGTGTGTATATAGATACATAAATGTCATGCGAGTAAAAAACGTGCTGGACGAAACCATTTTAAGTGTTTAGAGGAAAGGGAAAAACAAATAGCAAGTCATAAAAACCGCCGTATTCTGAAATCATTTACTGTATTTCCATAATGAGACAGTTTCTTCCTTTTTTTTTCTTTTCTTCTTTCCATACCGACTGATACTTCTTTTCGTTTTTTAAACTTTCCAGCTTGAGACGTTTTCTTTCTCATTTCTTTTCTTAAACTTCACCAGTTCAGACGATATTTTATATGAATATTAATGCGAACACAGGCAAAGCATAATGTTTCCGTCATTTTATGGAGGGTGTGCACTCACATATATAACAAAGATGGGGCTTTTTTAGCATCTTCACATACAATATGGATGTGAAGCATCTACAGGTATTTTCAAACAATACATATTTTTTGTCAAAAATGTCTTATAGTAAGTCGTTTTTTCTGCATTTCTGAAGATTCATTCTATAAAATTCAGGCTTTGTAATCACTAATGCTCTGATTGTGTAGTGATGAAGAAACAGCCGTTATTTTAAAATTAAAAACAATTTGCTTGATACAAGATTTTGGTTTTGTCGGAATCTGTTCAAATCTGCTTTGGAATTGCATAGAACCCTAATACCGTCTAATATCCATTGAGCTTAAACACTTGACAACCAATATATATATATATATATATATATATATATATATATATACAGGGCTTTACGCGCTCCACTACTTTTGGAGCTGCTCCCGCTTCTGCTCCAACGCCCAAAATTGGAGCTGGCTCCTCTCACGCTCCCCATTTTCAAAAAGGAGCCGCTCCTGCTCTAACTACTATAAAAAAGGAGCGGCTCTTTTTCAGCGCTCCATAATAAAAATGTACCTTCTTTCATAAACGTTATATTCTTCCAATGAGTGGTCGAAGGATAGGGGTGGGCGTCAAAGGATCTCGTCAATATGGGTTGAGATGTCACTTTAAGTGTAAGACCGTAAGATAATATTTGACAAAATCTCGCTAATATTTTGAGAGTTATAGGAGAACATGTCGGACGAAGTATATTTTCGTTTCCTGAGAACAAGAAAACAATTTTGCTTTTTTTAAATACATGGGAATTTTCTAAGAATTTAAAGCCAGTTTAAATGACTTTCTACTCGATAGTTTATAAATTCCTTTCAAGTTTTGCACACACACGAAGTAATTGATGTTTTGTCAATTAAAATGGCTGACTTGTTTATGAAGAAATCTAAATGAATTATGATGGATTTAATCTCTTAACTTGATTACGAACCGGCTTGAAATAATAACATTATTTAGACAACGATTTTTTACATGGGGAGAATGGGGGGGGGTGCTTTATTAACTATTCTGTACTTTCACCTAACAATTTAATAAACAGAAGATATCGTAAAAATTGAATTTAACTTGAAAATTTTATGTAAAAAATAACCCGGTCCAAACCTTTACTTTCGTAACGTAATTACGAACCGGATTGAAATAACATTATTTAGAAAGCCATTCTTAACATGGAGTGAGGGGGGCTTTGTTAACTATTCTGTACTTTCACCTAACAATTTAATAAACAAAAGATATCGTAAAAATTTAATTTAACTTGAAAATCTTATCTAAAAAATAGCTCGGTTCGTGAACTGCACAAGTACCAAAAAAATAATATAAAAAATATTCTTCACTGGGGAGGGGGTAGCCCCGTATTTACAAGTATATCTCCTGTAAAAACGGTTCTAAAATCTATTTTCAATCGATATTTATTCGATAATTGCCGAATACTTGGCCAAAATTGCCGAGTTTTCCGTTGCCGAATTTTCCGTTGATACTTCTATCCAGTCAAGCAGACTATCTAGTCTAAGAGAAGAAAAACAACATAACTTTCACTAATACATTTAGGAACGGTATGAATCCACATATATCCTCTCCAAAGTTATATGAATTAAATAGTAGGGTAGACTGTACTCTGAAACCTTGATTGAGCAACTTACCTCCCCTATCTAATTTTCGGAGTTTTTATTCAACAGAAAGATAGTGTACTTTTTAAAAGGGCCTTAGTAATTATCTCAGGTCAGCTAGTAAACATTTTTAATTCTCTCTCTCGCCCCCTCCCGACCTGCACTCAGATGGTGTCAAAATCGTTCGTACCCCTAGCTAAAATGTATTTCAACTTTCTTTAATCTTACCAAAGAAATAGAACGTTATTATTTCCGCTCAAGTCACTGACTGCAATAAAAACTTTAATGTCGCCTTTGATCTGTCTCATCGCTTGATAGCAAGTCGACGGGGTTGGGGGGGGGGGTAACGAATAAAACAATAAAAAAAAGATTGTTAAACATTGTTAATTGTTAACATTACAATTAAATCGTCTTCCGCCTGAGCCCCCCTCTCTCTACCAGAGATATAATTTTTAAAAATAATTCAGAGTAAACTCTGAGACTTTCTTTACTTTTCCTTTATATTGTTGAAGAAAAAACTAATGTTAAAAAAAATCAAATAATTTTGGAGCGAGGAGCGATAAAACCACCGCTTTTTAGTCCCAAATGGAGTTGCTCCCGTTCAACTCCCGCTGAATATAAAATGGAGCTCCTTCGCTTTTGGAGGGCTCCGTAAAGCCCTGTATATATATATATATATATATATATATTAAATAAACACTGGTACAGTTGACGCTAATTAAATCTTATCAAGACTGTGGAAACACCAAAAGTGATAATCCATTTTGAAACCGTCACAAAAAAATCGGGAGGTGAAGAAAAGAAATTGAAATCCAAGGTCATGAATCACAAGATAACTCGGCCAAACACGCTTGCATTTTGCTGTCTGGCATCTATTACATTATATTAAAGAACCCTACCGCCCTCTCACTACTCAGCCAACCTCCCCTCTCTATATACATCTATCTATGGAATAATTATGAAACCGCTAGACAGAAGAAGAAAACAAAAGGTCAGAAAACCTAAAACTTAACTCTGATTTAGATTTTTAAAATATGTTATTTATAAATAATTAAAAAAACTAATTTAGAATGCTATAATGTTTAAAGATCATCTCTACAAAATTTTGATCAGATGATTTGACTATATTTAATTTGAACTCAATATTACATTTTAGAATCATAAGAACTTTATCTTTTCTATCACAAGCACTCTCTCTCCCTCTCTCTCTCTCTCTCTCTCCTTCTCTCTCTCTCTCTCTATATATATATTATAATAATAATCCAGGCAAGGTAAACATCAACAGGATAGTAATCCAACGAATTTCAACAGGGTATATAAAAAGTGCTCAATATCAAAGAGAGCTTTTATATGATTATTTTTATTTACACAGACATGTACAAAATCTGCAACACTGACATGTCGATGTTATCGATCAACAGCTGTTATAAGCTGAGATCTCATCAGGCAGAGTTAAAATCCGATCTTAACCTTAGATCATATTTGGAAAGAATGAAATGGGGAGAAAAGAAAAGAAATTTAAAATTTGGCAAGTCACGTGGTTGGGACCGTTAAAAGTCAAAAATAATATGAAATATGAAATAAAATAAATGCCAGTTTCGCAGATTTTGTACATGTCTGTGTAAATAAAAATAATCATATATATATATATATATATATATATATATTTATTTATTTACTCCTCTGCAGGAGTTAGGCACAAGGCCAGTTTTATCTTACTCCCACAAGTAAGATGTGACCACAGCTTGGGTCGAGTAAGTGGGGTTAAAAGCCAGCGCTCGAGAGGTGAGCACTCTGGCCATTTAAAAATTGCCTGGGCAGCCCCGTCAGCATTCCCCGGTAGGGGCGCCTCAAGCAGTAAGCAATAAACTTACTCCTCCCCAAAGAGGGGAGGCAAAGCCTGGGAGGGTGGACCTCCTAGAACTGCACAGGACAGGCGTGCAGTATCCATCGGAACACATACTACACTTTGATCTTAGCCAAAAGGCCGAGTACAGTCAAACCTCTACATACGAATTCAATTCGTTCCGGGACTGAAGTGGAACTGTGAACTGAACTTTCCATCCCGTCATGAGTGCTACCGCATAGCGAGCTAACTACGAAACTTCGATGTTGGATTTTAACTCGTGTATAGAGTCGATAATTTGATCAAATTTCACGTCGTATGTTGGAAAAGTCCGTATGTAGAGGTTTTACTATTTATATATATGTATAATTATTTCTTTTTCTTTTAATTAAATGTGGAAATAAGATTATTGACTAACATAAGAGATGTCCAAAGATGTCGAACATAAAATAAGTCAGCCTTGTTTAAAAACGTAAAATAATGAAACATCGAATTAATAAATGATTTTAATTTTTACTTGCGACTCATTTTACTTTTTCAAAATGTCTGCCGAGTTCACGCGGTGTTCTGTCAAGCTTGAGGCGATGGTATTTTTTCGATTTTGTTTTGTTTCTAATATGGTAAGCATCTTCACAGACAATGCAAATGAATGAAATTCCCTCGGCTTTGCGAAATGGTTCAAGATAAATGTCGGTTATGTATTGCAACTATGGAACATATCTATATGTAAATTTTGAAAGTTTTACTTATTGATTCTAGGTTTTAGGTGAAAAATCTGGATTATCTTATTTTATATTCATGCATAGAAATATATATATATATATACCTGTGTGTGTGTGTGTGTGTGTGTGTGTGTGTGTGTTTGCATGTAAACAAGCAGACAAATTGAAAGATTATATATACGATATATATATTTTGGTGATGTAGTCCAACCCAAGTATTAAGCTCAATAGATGTTAGACGTTTCAACAATGCTAATATTTAATTCCAGAGCAGTTATCAATTGACATGTTTTCTGACAAAAACAAGGTTTAGTATGAAGCAAAATTGGTATTTATTTAAAAAATGACAGTTGTTTCTTCACAGTCAATACAATCGTAACATTCGTAATAAATTCCAAATCTTATAGACAAATTAATCTTCAGATTTCGGATATTGTTACAGAAAAAAAAAAATGCTGCAAATGCAATTCACAATGAGCTATTTTTCAACCTTAGAGGGTTCGTATTGAGACATTTTTAACAAAGTTATCTTTCCTTTAGACTCCCCCCTAAAAAAAAAAACCAACAAAAAACTACCGGTCTTTACAAGAGTATAAATCAGAATAAAACAAAGGGAGATAATCCACTTGTTTTTTTTTGTAAATTTGTAAACGTATTGGTAATATGCATCTCATCTAAATTATATATATATATATAAGTTTCAGAGCAAAAGATCTTACACGTGTTTCTGGAGAAAAATCACAGCACATTTGAACAAAATCATATCTATCATATGATGGCGAAGCTTGTCGAACTTAATACAACACAGGAGTAAATGTTGTTCTTTCTTTCTTTCTCGCCGTCTCTTTCTTTTTAGTGTGTATTAAGCAACCTTGAGCCTGGTTAGCACCAGATGAGTGACCATTTCGGAATGCCAGACATTGTATGTAGGAGGACGTTGACACCGCTCTGCAAGAACTGCAAAACATAACATCGTCCTTTCCCCATACCTGCGACGAGGGACCGCTTGTGGATTTAATATTACCTAGAAACTTCCTCTGTCTAGGGTGAATGCCGCTTCGTTTGTATTCTTGTCTTCTTTCTCTTGTGGAACTATACCCCCTCTTTCTTTCCACTGTTGATTGCGAGAGAGAGGAGCAGAATTCCTAATATGGGACCGACGCGTCTCCTAAAATAGCTCACTGACTGTTTTGAGAGTTTATTTTTATTTTTCAGAATGGACAAATAAATTATATATTTTTATATAAGATCCTTGTTCGCTTCATTATTCAAAAGGGTTCCATTTCCAGCATGATGCCCCTAATAAGAATAGATAATTAATTCTCTCCAGAGAATTAATTACGTTTCCAACTCGTCAAACCAAACCGTACAACAGCGAAATCACCCATTCGGATGACACAAGGCTATTGTGTTTAAAGATCTTTGAAAACGTGAGCTTGAACGTATAAGCAATAGTATTACCGCTAGCTATTCGAACCAGGGAATGTAATTATCGTACTCCTCGGGAGCTGTGGTCTGTGCAACGACGATAAGAGCCCTTCCAGAGACGTCCTCAAGGCGCACACACACCAAGTTGCACTCCCCGGCCAATGACAGTGTTACAAGGGTTTGAATATTGAGCTTTATTTTTCTTTGGAAATTGATTATCATCGATCTTTTATTTTTTATTTTTTGTTTTAGCATAGTTCACCCAAAATAAGGCAGGGCGCCACTGTAGCCGTAAGGGGCTACTGAGAATAAGGGAGTAAGTTTTTGGGCTCATCCTAAGTTGTGAGCTGTGCAACGAGATGTCTGTTTACATTAATTTTAAATTTCTGCATGTCAGTAGAGTCAGGGAAACAGGGAGCACGGGGAGTTCCAGATACCGGCAGCACGAGGAAAGAAGCTATTGGAGTAGAAGGCTCTCTGGCATCTGGGGACCTCTGCAGTGAATAGATGGGACTTAGCTGATTGTCGGGTTCGTCTAGTGTATTTACGTCGAGGGATAGATAGATATAGATATATATATATATATATCCACGGACACGTGTTTCGTCGTCTCTATTACTCATCAGTGTTGCTAGACCTCTCGAGATTCAAAACCGGTACTCCAGAGACTCGGTCCGATGCTTTACCACTCAGCCACAAACACCGCTAGCAGCAGTATGGAGAGATGTATCGCATTATAAATGTTGCCATTTATTTATTTATATTTTTATTATATGTACGATACTGATAATTGAAAGTATTTAATTATTTTTGTGCAAAAATATAGCATGATTATATATATATATATATATATATATAATAGAAGAATACTCGTCCCAGGACGGGTAAAATTAATTCCTCACACAGAAAAGTTTTGCACTATTTTATGTCTCCTTAAAATCAACATATAATGTTACTAAACCGTATGTCTAGAATTCTTATTCCAATTTTGATCAAAATCCATTACATGATTTCGAATCTAGAAAATGTCTATAATTTCAGGCTTAAGCTTAAGAGCTTTTAAAAATCGATTAAAATTCAGGGAATCTTTCTTACTTGGTGTCTTAACAACTATGAGTCAAATTTACTACATATCTGATCTATTTGAATTTTCAAACAGAAGGTTGTGCTCAAATTATTCTAAAAAAAACTTTAAAATACTAAGAAAAAACTTAAATTTGGGAAATATTTCCTAATTGATGTCTGATATCTCTCGTTAAAATTTCGCAAAAATCGAAGGTATCTGAAATTTTACAAAGGACTTCCACCCTCTCTTTGACCCTTTTGTATAAAACTAAATTAAACTCAACCCACTTTGAGGCCTCTTAGCCCTAGCAGCTGTGTTCCAAAATTCATAGTGATTGGATCGGTTAATTAGTTTAGGAGTGAATCCTGTACATAGAAATATATAAGCATATAAACATACCTAAATTTATATATAGAGAGAGAGATAATTTTTTTGGATCGCAATGCTCGTTTATAAAATACTTTGAAAAATTTAAACCGTGCAGTGCCAGTGCACACTTTGTGGATACTCAAAAAGCATACACACTCACGCACACACACGCTGCTCCACAAAAGCTTAAACTCATAGACACATACACTTCCACACTAAATAGAAACCTGCGACACATAAGTCCATACATACACTCTTTCACTAACAAAACAAAGGCACTCTAATATATACACACACATATTTTCATGCCCTTTTCCCATTTATACACAGGTGTGAGCCGCAATGCACATGTCTGCTCAATTTCTTCTTAACATACACGACGCCAGCCGAAACAACCACGTGTATTCAATTTCTCCTTACACAAAACAACTTTTTCCATCAGAACCGTTGGTTGGACACTTTGAACCTCCAATCTTTATCGACCCTGCATTTCCATTGTTTTAATATTGAAATTATAGCAATGTTATATTGATATACCCTAGTGTGTCACTCCATGAACTCTTTCCAACACTCTGCATTGTGGTGATGACAGAGAGAGTCGCTAGGACCAATTCAGAAGCAGTCTTTGTACAACATACTCTTAACTACCTCCTTTTGGCTAAGATCAAAGTGTAGTATCTGTTCCGATGGATACTGCACCCCATAGACTGGTATTGTCTTGGCCTTCGGGGCTTGATTTACGCCCGTCTATGAGTCTGTCCTGTGCAGTTCTAGGAGGTCCACCCTTACTGCCTGAGGCGCCCCTACCAGGGAATGCCGACGGGGCTGCCCAGGCAATTTTTAAACCCCACTTTCCGGATCCAACCCTGGGTCACATCTTACTTGTGGGAGTAAGATAAAAACTGGCTTTGTGCCTAACTCCTGGAGAGGAGTAAATCAATACTATTAACTACCTCCTTGTTGTCTTTTTTCTGGCAATGTAAGGCTACAACACTTTGTTTCTTTTTTTTCTATATCGGTTTTTTCTTTCGATTTCTTCTTTTCATTTTTCCATTCTAATTTGTTTTCATTCTTCAATTCTTTTCACTATGAATATGGAGTGCTATGTCCAATCCAGAAGCAGTCTCTGACGACCCATTACTTCTATACTTTTTGTAGAGACAAACTCTTGTTAACTATCTCCTTGTTTTTGTATTTCTTTTTGGCCCCATCAAGCCCTCAAAAATAAGCATCAATAATAAGGGGTTTGCATTGTTTATGATATTGTGACATTGTATCAAGAAAAATATAAATTTGTAAAACCATGACATTTTAGAAGTTAGCTATAGTGTCGAATAAAATTATTTTGTATGGATAGATTTTGTTATTCTTCCTTTTGATTTTACCTTTCATTCTACAAACGTTTCAAATCGCAATTCTGTGTCCATTTGAAAAATTCTGTAGAAACTTTAAAACCGGGGGGGGGGGGGCGTCTGTTTTTACTAAAAAAGCGTTATTCTTTTAACCATTTTGTTTTTAAAAAGAAATTTAGCGTTGGTGTCTTTATGCTGTGAAACTACTCTTGTCTTTATGCATTTCGTCTGTGATTGTGCATACACAGTCGAAACGAAAGTTGTGATATAATTTCATTTCCATATTTTGTGGACACTTATAACAAAAAGGAAATCAACCAAGAAAGAAACCTTTTTATTTGATGAAGCGTTACCATTAGTTGGCAAACCTTCCAAGTGTTCTGGTGGTCCTCACTTTCGGATCTTCTGTTTTAAGATGGCAGACAAAGAGCTCTCTGATATTCAGTTAGTTTGCCGGAGGGAAGGAGGAAGAAAGGAAGGAAATTATAACGAAATATAAGGTGGAGAAAGAAGATCAAGAAAGAAAGCATTAGAGAGAAATTTGAGAGATAGGGGAAGAAAGGGTGTGAGAGAGAGAGGGGAAGAAAAAGTGTGAGAGAGAAAGGGGAAGAAAGGGTGTGAGAGAGAGAGGGGAAGAAAGGGTGTGAGAGAGAGAAGAGAAGAAAGGGTGTGAGAGAGAGAAGAGAAGAAAGGGTGTGAGAGAGAGAGAAAGAGGGGAGAAAAGAGTGTGTGTGAGAGAGAGGGGGGGGGAGTGTGTGTGAGAGAGAGGGGGGAGAAAGTATGTGAGAGATATGGTGGGAGAAAAAGTGTTTTATAGAAAGAGGGGAATAAAGAGTAAGAAAGAGTAAGAGAGAGAGGGAAGAAAGAGTAAGAGAGAGGGGAAGAAAAAGTGAGATAGAGGGGAAGAAAGACAGAAAGACAAAGAGGAAGAAAGTGTGTGTGAGAGAGAGGGATGGGAAAGATAGTAAAGGCGGAAAACGAAAATGGGTCAGAGAGAAAGGGGGAAGATATGATAGGAGTGGGTTGAAAACAGAAAGAGAGGAAAAGGCGAGAGAAAAGTGAAAGAGAGAGAGAGGATAAGAGCGTTTGAGGAAAAAGATAGTGAAAGAGAGAAAATAGCAAGAAAGATAGAGAGGGGGAGAAAAGTGACTAAGAAGTAAGAAAACAGAGGAAGAGAGTGAAAGAGGAAGATGACAAAGAGACAAATGTAGAGAGGAATGGGAGTCAGAAAGAGAATATGAACAAAATAAAGGAAAGGATGAGACAGGGAAAAAAAAGAAAGAGATATTAGAAAGTGAAAATAAAGAAAACTGACGATAAGGAAAGAGAAAGAGAATAAAAAATGTGAACAAGAGAGAGAGAGAGAGAGGGGTGAGAGGAGGGGACAAAAAGAGGAGGACAAAAATAAAGTAAAAACGAGAGGGGTGGATATATAGGCGGCAAAGATCGAGAGAAAAATGCTGAGGAAGAAATGAAGACTTAAAAATGAAAGACAGTTCGTCAGAAAAATAGGTTTTTTTTTGTCTTTTTAAAAATATTTTTTATACTTTCTTTCCTCATTTGGACAATATTCGATTTTGTGTCTGATTATTCCCCTCCCGCGTGTGGAGAAACACAGACAGGAAAAAGAGAAGCACACTTCTTTTCTCACTACTACTACTACTACTATTACTATTATTATGATTACTATTTTTTTTTTTTTTTTTTCGTTCGGGATTTGTTACATATCATTTAGAAAAAGAACAAAAAGAAAGAGCAAAAATGGTCTGATTGGATTTCCTGCAATTGTTGACACAAACTCAAAGAATCATTCCCCGGGGGGTGAAGAAGACTAGCTTTGTTTGTAACTTTGTAAAAAAAAAGAAGAATAACAACATTCGTTAGAACATAGGGAAATCTACAGAAGTCTGTATACAATGCCTATCTCCATAAATAAGAATCTTCTCACTTGTTTTGTTTTTTTGTATTTCGTCACAACACAAAAAACATGTTTCAAAATGGATACCAATTTATGCATGCTAAAGATATCGGTTCACTATTAGCCCCTAGTGGATGGAAAGTTTACGCATGCATTTTTCATGTCTATACAATCAACTTCTAATTTATTCGGAGATGCGTTGTTGGCTTAATAGATGCCATTGCAGACTATGAGATCGGTTCAGTTAAAATCCTAGGAGATCTTCCATGTTCACTTGTGTTTTTATCTCAATGGGAATATTCTACTTATCGCAGATGAGGCACAATCTATATTGATTTACTCCTCTCCGGGAGTTAGGCACAAGGCCAGTTTTTATCTTACTCCCACAAGTAAGATGTGACCCAAGGTCGGGTCGGGAAAGTGGGGTTTAAAAAATTGCCTGGGCAGCCCCGTCGGCATTCCCCGGTAGGGGCGCCTCAGGCACTAAGCAAAAAACTTACTCCTCCCCAAAGAGGGGAGGCGAAGCCTGGGAGGGTGGACCTCCTAGAACTGCACAGGACAGACCCACAGACCGGCGTAAATCAAGCCCCGAAGGCCAAGACAATACCAGTCTATGGGGTGCAGTATCCATCGGAACAGATACTACACTTTGATCTTAGCCAAAAGGCACAATCTATAGCTGAGTGTCAGTTATCTAATCATCGGAGGGTTTTCGGGAACATTAGTACCACTTTTTAGCATGAATAATAGAAAAAATAACAAACAAACAAAAATAACCGAAATGATAAGGGCTCTTCCCAAACCAGTCGGAAATTAACAAAGACAACATAATATATATATATATATATATATATATACATATTAATTAATTTTTTATACGTATATAAAAGTAATCCATAGACACGTGTTTCTGGCACACAGCCGTCATCAGCATGGCTAACTTAGACAAGGATCAAACCTTCGATATTTATGTCTATAGTCAAGCGTTTTACCATTGGACTACGACGCTCTGCCTAGAAATTTTCTACAACTTAATCATTTAGGGAGTGAAAGAATCAAAACAGTAGTAAGCAAATAAATAACGAACGCTGCAATCACCAATAAAAACAATTACATATATATATATATATATATATATATATATATATATATCTGTTAATATACACATGTACATGCACCAAGTTAATATAAACATATATATATAAAGAAATATAGCTGTTAATATACATGTAAATTAATTATATATATATATATATATTAATTTACATGTATATTAACAGCTATATTTCTTTATATATATATATATGTTTATATATTAACTTGGTGCATGTACATGTCTATATTAACAGATATATATATATATATATATATATATATATATGTTAACATAGATATATGTACATATCTGTTAACATTTTTCTAAATGAATAAATGCGAAAGTTTTGTTCGCTTATCTAAAGTATATTCACATCAAAACGGCTTAGGCTTATTTAATTCAACGATACAACATTTTGAAATACTGCATATATAATAATTCGCTAACATCGAAACAGATAGGTGTATGCATAATTTGCATACTTATTTCTAAAACAGTTTCTAATTGTTATTCTGTGTTATTTATTCGTAATTTTTATTGTCCTATTTTCTTATATATATATGCAATAGTTTTGTCGATAGTATTATTATTAATATTAAGTAAAGCAATTTAATGAAAAAACAAACGAATATTTTTCATGGAAATCGCTTCAGACAAGGCATGAAGCCACTTGATGTAAGGAGCTAAATAAATTAACACTTCACGGTCAAAAACTCGCCAACGATAAATGCTAGATGGATAGATATTGACCATGAAACAGCAATTCTTACCCCTTTGTCAGAAATATCGCTCATGAAATGTGAGGAATAAAGGACAAAATAAGGGAAATATAGAAGTAAAGAGACTTATTATGATTTGTTATGTCTTAAAGGATATGTCATAGTATTTTAATTTTCGAATGAAATCAAACTTGAATAAATAGCGGTGGTGGTTGTGACCCAACGGGTTATGGGTATGTCTAGTATATATATACATATATATATATATATATATATATATATATATATATATATATATATATATTCCACTAATGAGTCACCGCTTATCAAGGCCCAAAGGCTACTCGAGGCTAAGTGTCAATGGTTGAAACTGGCAGAATTTGATTACTTAAGAGAATACGCCTCAACAAGAATTTATTAACATTGAACTTGAAAACAACCATGTTGTAGTCAGCTAGGAAGCAGTCCCGTGGTATTGTGTTCCACAGACGGGTAGTTCTTAGAAAGAAACTTTGCTCATGGAAGTTCTGTTTTGGGCAGAGAGAAAGAAAGAAAAATTATTTACAGTGGCTCTAGCTAGACGAGTTTTTGTTTTTTACTGTTTTACAGGGGAACGATAGGGTAGAGCTCAGTTGATCACCTACAACAAAAATAAACGATAGAGTAGAGAAAGACTAGCAACCTCTATTCTGTGAGAAAAAGACTGTATGGAACAGAAGACATCCTCCACAATATATATATATGATAATTTTTTTTATTTACACAGACAAAAAAAAAAAATTATCATAAAAAAAAAAAAAAATTATCATATATAAAGCTCTATTTTGATATTGAGCACTTTTTATAAACCAGGTTAAAATTCTCTGGATTACCAACCTGTGGATATTTTTTACCATTATTATATATATATATATATATATATATATATATATATATATATATATATATATATATATATAATTAACTTGTTACAAATATCCAGGGGGTATAAATCCGAAGGAAGTTGAAACCGGGTTTATGAGAGTGCTCAATGAAAATTATAGGCTAAGCCCCATCTTCGTCCCCCCTCCCTTTTATGCATCTTCAATTTCCGGTGATTCCGTTTAAAGCCTGAAGAGTTAGCTTTCATTATGAATTCTAACGAAACAACATATATATTGTCGCAATTAATGGAATAATAAAATCACCAACAATATATACATATATATATATATGTTCACACATTTAATTAGAAGTGGATGCTATTTGAAGTGGATGCTAATTATCATATCCCAAATCCCCCTTCATCCTTTCATCCTAGCCCTTCATCCTCTCGAATAACTAAGAGTGAACTGTATTCTAGTCTTGATGTCATGTTTTAACTTCGAGCTTCGTGTCTATACCCTGTGCTGATGAAGATACTTGATATCAATGAAAATCTATATCGTCTCAGAAACAATCGTACACAAAACTTGTTTATGTTGAATTCTTGAAACGTATGCAAATAAATATGTCATAAATGTGTTTACCTCGTATCTATGTTGTATTATTGATTTAAATAGCAGTAAGCCGTTTTGATGGTAATATAGGAGTGATAAATGAAAACAACTTTCGCCTTTATTCAGTTAAATTTATATATATATATATATATATATAGTAAGCTATGAAAATATATTCATGGCAATTAAGCTACACAGATGCTCCCGCGTTTCATCCCCGGGGGAATCTTCAGGCTAAAACGTTTTAGTAGTATGTGTATTCGAGTGTATTATGTTAATCCTATTGGTCTACCGATAATGCTATTGTTTTGTACAAGATATATCCTTTGTAATAAACCATCCTCTTTTAAACACACCTTGGTTATTTTTGTTATTATAACTTCTACCGAGTTATAATCACTAACACGCACATGCATATATATATATATGAATGTGAGATGATATATATAATTATTTCCACAATCAGACAACGCCGCAACCCACAACCTATGAAAGAAACAAACCGGAAGTCCTAGACTCAGTTTCGCCCTCCTTTGGGCTCATCAGTAGAACACATCCGAACTCAGGATTCGAAACCCGAGTCACTTGCATGGTAAGCGAGTACTCTGCCACTGAGCTACCTCGCCACATACAAGAATGTCTATTAATTTACACAGATTAAGCAAACCGCGGCGATGACCGACTGTGGAATGTACCTACTCTTTTCAACAAGGGGTGTAGTCATCCAACTACTATGAACCCAGGCCGATGTCTCACAAGTAGGATTTTATACTCGCTAGGACGATGTCATCCAACAAGCTAACACAGAAGCTAGGACTTCCGGTTTGTTTCTTTCATAGGTTGTGGGTTGCGGCGTTGTCTGATTGTGGAAATAATTATATATATATATATATATATATATATATATATATATATATATATATATATATGTGTGTGTGTTAGTATATATATATATGTATTATATATGTGCTTATGCGTTGAACTGTTGATATATGTACGTTATTGTTTTTGAAAATCTGTCCCATATTGAGAGGGGACCATGTAATTGATTATACCCCTGTTGAATTTAGCAAATGTGGAGTAAAGCACATCTGGATTGGCTAAAATTCAAGTTTTACACACACACACACACACATGTATATATAACTTGAATGGCAGACACTTACTTCAAGTGTCTAAAGTCTCTCTGTACAAGGGTTTGTCAGGACAACCTGACATGAGGATACTTCCTCCTGCAAGTAAATCCTGACTAAAGATTCAAAATAACAGTATTCGAATCCCAAATAAGATCCCCCTCAGTATGGTTAACGAACACTGGCTAATATGAGGAATGGTGCGCCTTCTCCAAGTTATGTTGCCCCTAGTAACAGCACTCAGTTGGATATTCCATCAGACTAGATGAATTCTTGTCCTGGAATCCGGTAAAACCAAAATACCACAAGAAAGATATACTATAACATAGTTAACTGGTCAATTGTTGAGAGGAAAATTAATATTCTGAACTTCTTTACAAACTCAACGTTTGAGAAGTAAAAGAGAACTTTAATGGGATATTCGAATATCTATGTATCTCATATAGAGATAACATATTAGCTCCACGAAGGTGCCCCTAGATTTCTGAGAACTTCGACTGAAGTAAAACGAACCGAAATATATATATATATATATATATATATATATATATATATATATATATATATATATGAGGAAAAATAGAAACAATGTCTCAGACAAAATGCAAAATGAAAATGGAATTGAGGATAAACGAATCAGCAAACTAACAGAAATGTGTTTGAGTTTATATTTTTGTTAGTTTGTTGATTCGCTTATCCTCAATTCCAGTCATATATATATATATATATATATATATATATATATATATATATATATATATATATATATATGCGTGTGTGTATATGTTTTTTTGAGAAAGTTTTGTTTGTATGCAATTATACCAAAAAGTATTAATTTTTTTTTATCACTACAATCAAAAGGGACACGTTTTTTAGATTCTGTATTTTGCATTTAAGTGTTCATAATACATTATGTCCACTATATTGGTTTTCTTTCCGTTAAAATGTTCATACTTGACTTACAAACATCGCATGGAAAAATATACACATAAGAGAATAATTAATTGACACCAACCGTTATTTTTTAAGTTTAAATATTTTTGCTTTTTCCTTTTCTTTTTATTCATTTTCAGTCTTTTTTTCTTTTTATCATTCTCTTAAAAAATACAAATCTGTCATATCGCCATAAAACAATCTCATCACGGTTCAAGGTTTGCTACCGTTGAGTAAGATAACATACATATATGATCTTACTCAACTGCAGCAAACCTTGAACAATGTATAATAGGTTCGAATTCTAAGAAGTTCAATAGATCCCAAAGAAGTAATAACCTAGCCACATCTAACTGTAACTGCATAGAAAAAGCAAATTGTGCAATAGTAAATAACTGCATGCACGACAATGTCTTATACAAATGCATAGGAGTATCAATAAAAATTAATTTTACACACACATACACACATATATATATATATCTCATTAAAAATGCTTTAAAAAATGAACTTTCCCAAATTTATAACTATCAGCGACCATGCGCGATTTAAGTTCAATTTAAAACAGACATTTGCACCGTTAGTCCACATAACATCAGACGTGACTTCTAGAAGACTAGGAAGGATTATTACGAAAAAAAAGGTTAATACCTTTTATCTGTCTAAAGCTCTGTCGAAATATTAGATAAAAAAGTCAAGATGAAGAAAAAAAAAGTGTTGATTTTGATAAAAAATATCTTCATCTAACAAATGGTTTTTATGAAGGCATTTTGCTTCTATCTTTATATATGTATATATATATATATATATGATATTCATAAATAAATATTAAATTATATTTTAATATTTTAATGTTATATATATATATATATATATATATATATGTAATTATTTTTATTGGTGATTGCAGCGTTCATTGTTTTTTTTTTGTTGCTTACTACTATTTCGTTTGTCTCACTTCCTAACTGATTAAGATGCAGAAAATTGCATTGTTAGTCGCCCTTAATTTTATAGGACGTATTTTTCGTTAATATATATATTTGTATTTACTTTATACGTACATAAATGTAATCCCTGGACACGTGTTTCTGGCTCACAACTCTCATCAGCATAGCTAACTTAGACAAGGATCGAACCTTCGATATTGATGTCTATAGTTCAGCGTTATACCATCGGACGAAGACGCCCTGCCTAGAAATATGTACGATTTTTATCACCTAAATATTTAATGTATTTTTATGTAATTATTTTTATTGGTGATTGCAGCGATCGTTGTTTTTTTTTTTGCTTACTACTATTTCGTTTGTGTCCTTCCTATGTGATTAAGATGCAATATATATATATATATATATATATATATGTGTGTGTGTATGTGATATTCATAAATAAATATTAAATTATATTTTTATATTATATATATATATGTTATTGTGATAAAGTTTTGTTTTTGTGTTTGTATACAATTATAGCAAAAAGTATTCGACCTAATAACGTTGTGATAGCATCTTTAAGTGTGGTCGTACAGACACAAATGATGCTGACACAAGTTCTTCCTGTACATGTCTGATAAGGAGGAAGCAAAGATGGGAGCTCATGGAAATAATGATAGAGCAGAGAGAGACTAGCAACGTCTTTTCTGTGACAAAAGGGTTGAAGAGAAGAGATCACCCTCCTCTAGATTTCGAAGTCCTTTTTTGTATTCTGTCCAGGCAGGAAAGAGTGCTCTGTGCGGCCCCTTCCCAGATGTGACAGCAGTATTCCATCTTAGGACGTATCCGACTCTTATATAGCTAAATAATTGCATCTGGAGTCGGGCACTTTCTGGAGTAATAGAATGATCCAAGCATTTTTCCGACAACCTTAGCAACAGATCTGATGTAAGTCTTCCAATTCAGGTAAGTCCTAAGAGCTTATCAAAACAAGTAAGAGAAAGACTATCAGTAATTCTTGATCGGGCGAGAAAATTCTATGATAACAACTAAACATGAATAATAAACAAACAAAAAAAACAATAAGAAAATATAAAGTGATACAGACTGATACAGAGTGGGTAGTGCATAATTTCTGGTCACAGAATGTACCAACAAAATTCGTCCTCAAAACCATGGAAACCGAATGAGTCTGAGATCCGACTGTCAAGTGGCATTTGCTGTCTGCATTTCTCGACAACATACTGTGACATATTTGCTGAGTCTGTGGCTGAAACGCCCGGATATAGCAGATTCACTGAGGCAGAAGTTTGCATCTAAAGATGCCACAGTTTCCTCTACGGCCAACGGGAAACCCGGATGTAATCTCCTACAAGTACATACACGGACAACACGAAGCTTCTTTTTGTACTGATAACCATTTTAACTAGTGATGGGACGATTCCAATATTTTTCCAAGTTCCGATACAATTACCGATTCTGTTTTAAATTTCCGATTCCGATACAATTACCAATTCCGATTATTTTTAAATCTCTAAATAGTTAGCTATAGAGTTCTTTTTTTTTCGGATTAGCGTAAAAACCGATGTAATATGTGCATATATTTTCGCAAATGTAAAAATACGGGGGGTTGATCTATAGATTTTAGTTTTACTGGTAGTTTAAAATCAATAAATATTCATCATTAGTACCAGCAATAAAAAATTGAATTTCAAACAAAAACAAACAAAAATCAATTAAAAGAATCATTTTTTCCATTGTAAAATAAGCACAAATTTGTCTGATTCTGATTAATTGTCTCAATTCTAATTTTGACACATTTTACTAAACATCATATTCGTCCTTATTATTGATAGTTGATGTACTCTTCCCACGATGGGTTTTGTAGAAATTGTTGCCAAATGTATAAATTAATATATATATATATATAAGCAAAAAACTACCCGTTATCCGGCTGCTATCAATCTAGTGCTAAGTATTATTTTTTAATGTATAATTTACATTACATATCTTTAATATAAATCTATTGTAATTTTAAAAACTGATAATTTTCATTTAAATTACCTCCCTTTAAAATTAATAAACATAATATTTCAAGAAAGGTTTTAGTAATTTATCCTTTTTTATTAAATCACTTTAATCAACTACTGGTAATATCGATAAAACTATTACATATATATATATATATATATATATAAAGAAAATAAGACAATAAAATTACAAATGAATAACACAACCTATTAATTTATTATAAAAAGTTTTTTAAAAAGTTTTGCAAAATAGGCATACAAATATCTGTGTTTGGGTATTTGTTCTCTACTATATATACAGTATTTTAAAATACTTGTATTATTGATTTAAATGACAGTGAGTCGTTTTGATGGTAATATAGGTGTGATAAAAAATAAACCTTTTGCTTTTATTTCTTAGATATTCGCTGCCACTTAGATTAAATGCATAGCTTTCACAAATTATAATCAAGCACTCTTGGTAGCTGATAATGCGAATATATAAGCATTATAGATTTGCAACAGTGACTTATAGCATACAAGGAATAGTTCTCAATTGCTACCAAACCAGCTGGGTTTCAAATCTCAAACTTAAGCACCTGTCCATTCTAGCCACACTGAAGAACTGTGATATGACAAAAGAGGCCGACTTTAGATTAACAAATAGAATGTGCTTTTAAACTTAACTCCTCAACACTAATGACTCATCATAGCACACATGCTGAGTTTGTTTTTGTTTTGTTTTGTTTAACGGCATATCAACCCTTTTGGGCTATTTAATGCTGACTCCATTTATATTGGTAAAAGGATTTCCATGCTTGAGGAATATAATATTTTAAAATGTATAACAGATTTGGATGAATTTCTTTAATATGTGTATATTTCTTTAGTAAATAGTCTGCAATTAATTATTTTTTCCTAGGGAAGTTCAATTTATTCAACTTACTGCAGCTATTTTTTTCTCTTTCCTTAAAGTTTTTTTTTAAGGATTTCTTCATGAAGTTATCTATTTATATACAGTTAGGTATGTGTACATGTTTATATATTTGTATACACATGATTCACTCCTAAACTAATTAATCGATCATTATGAATTTTAGAACATAGCTGTAAGTGGTGATAATGTGGGATATATTTAGTTTAGTTTTATGCTAAGTGGGGGAAAAAGGGGTTGGAAGTTCTTCATGAAAATTCAGATACCTCCAATTCTTGTGAAATTTCAATAGATATTAAACATCAATTAATAAATATTCCCCAAATTTCAGTTTTTTTAGAGGATTTTAAAGGGTTTTTATGGGCCATAATATGGACACAACCTCCAAACTGAAAATTCAAATATTTCAGATTTGCATTGAATTTGATCAATAGTTATCAGATATCAATTAAACAAGATTCCATGAATTTCAATTTCTTAAGAATCCTTAAGCTTAAGCCTTAAATTTTGCATATTTTCTAGAATCAAACTCACGTATCTGATCAAAATTAGAAGAAGGATTCTAGACATACGACTAAGTATCATTACATATTGATTTTAATCTTACTAAGGGGACATCAAAATAGTGCAAAAGTTTTCTGTTAAGGGAATTCATTTTACCCGTCATAAGACGGGTATTGTACTAGTTTTTCTATATTCATATCCGAGAAAACAAAGTATTCAAGAGAGAAAGAGAAGGGGGCGAAAAATTACTGAAAAATATTTAATGTGACATTCCAGGAGTTTAAATTAATTAGGTGAGTTTCAGTAACCAGGCAACAATTTTTTGAGATACTGTTGTTGTTGTTGTTGTCGTAGTCAGATGGGGCGGGATCTTCGTCATGATAATTTCCGGTGTCGAATGTGGAGGGAGCAGAATCAATAAGGTGCCAGCATCAGGCATCTCATCTGAGATTAGTGGTTAGCAGCTTGTCATGTTCAGTTATTAGCGCTGGAGTAAATCCAATCTTCAGCAGGTGCCACAATAAATTAAGCTTAATATCAGAAATCAGTAGCCAACTCCGACTCCTACCGCCTGCGTGCCACCCCTCAACTTCCAAGAGAAATTTATTTACGAGGATTAGATTTTAGGTCACCAGTGAGGAATCAACTCTGTGGATCAAACTTACAACGAAATAGTAAGAATTTGATAAGCTTGTTGGGTAAACGTTACTCATCATTTTTTGGAATAGTCCATTCTTAGAGATTGGATGAAAGTCTTTTTCCCCACTCCACAAATAATTGGAAAACATTGAGATTTAACCGTTTTTTTTCGACTGAAAACAACAACAACAAAAACTGCCACATCTGGGGAGCTGCTCCTCAGAGCATTCTTTCGTTCCCTGACAGAGTACAAAATCGACTTCGAAATATAGTTGGGGGGATGTCCACTTATGTTTCCAACAGAATCGATATTTACGGTAAATCAAAAATGCTTATATCTTATTTTAAATATTAAATTTTTAAACGCAAATAGGTCACAAATAATTGGGCAAACAAAAAATAAATTGTTTGGGCATAGAGCCTCCTGGATTTTCGCTGAGGGTGGCAGTGTTACCTTAGCAACGGAAACTGTGTTATCACTCCTGATTGGTGGCTGATGAGGAGAGGACATTGCATATCCTATCACATGTTATATGTTAAAAATACAAACAGATCTGATAAGATTTGAATTCAGCATGGCCGATTTCAGAGTCTGAAATTGTATCCATTACACAGTAAATGTTACTATTGGCAACATAAATTATTTTAAAGGGAATAGAGTTGGGAAATAAGTCCTAAAAAATTTATTTGGGTTTACCTACTCATTTGTAGCATATCTGCGTTAAAATCTTCCACTAAATATTAAAATTATTTAAGTTGCGATAATTATTGGTTGTGAGTCCGGTATCTTACTTCTTGAAAAAACAAGATGTTTCAACTCCTTGTTACTTTACTGACATCCAATAATTACGGTAACTTAAAATGCTTATATCTTCTATTAAATAGTAATTTTTCACGCAAATATGTCAGAAATAAGTAGGTGAACCAAAATAAATTGTTTGGGACTAATTTACCAACTAACATAAAATAATTTATGTCGTTAATAGTAACGTTTATCGCTTGTTATTATGATGTCATGTTTCTACACCAAACGTTCTGGGTATCATCCAAATCTATATCCGGTATTGAGGCCCCAATTTGGAAGCTTTGAAAAGTGTTGAATTACTCTTTAATTGCCATTAGTCCATTCTCACCTGGATTGGTAGGACCTGACAAGGTCCTATCGATGATATAAACAGAAACTATAATTTACAGATTAATCTATAAACAATTAATATTCTTGCTTTTCCATTCGCACATTTTGTCCAATCTCACCTTCTGACCTCGTCAGACAACTCTTTACCCCGTCTGTTCTTGAATATTTCCGCGCATATGCAAACAGAAAATCACATTTTAAACTGAACGTTCAATATACAACAATATGACCAAATATTCACGTTGAAAAATAACATATTTGATTATTCAAAACTTTGTGCGTTTTTATAAAAAGGAAATTGGAAAGCAAAAATTTTAAAATTAAAAAAAATATATATATTTTACAATCTAAATAAATGAAAAATTGATAATCGAAATTATTGGCAGAAATGAAGTTAAAACAATCTGAAACAGAAGCCTCAAAATATCCATTGCAATGACATCTATATTGAATCATGATATAATTATATTTTTAAAAAAAAGATGAATACGAAAATAGTTTTTTTTGCTTGAAAAGGGAATAAAGCATAAAATTGAATTCATTTTGGCTTTTAACGATTTTTAAGCTTAATATAAAAATATTCTATGCATAAAAGTACAAGCAGAGGAGGTCTTTTAAAAAACAAACCAAGTGTCAGGGTTCATAATCTGGAAATGGCTCTAAACAGAGTATACGAAGGAAGATAGAAAAAAGAAAGCCAAATACTGGCCCTTGAATCGTATTTTAATAATCTAAACTAGCAAAGATAGGCGACCATTAAGCTCTGTTTTACCATATGATAAAATACCAAACTTCAAATTGTTCTTTGCAAGTTGATAATAAAATTTATTTCTGTAGCTCCACAAAGGATAGTTTCTAATTGATTTTAAATAATATATATATATATATATATATATATATATAGCTTCTTTGTAATATAGCAGGAAAAATCCCAGCAGAGTGCTCGATTAATTGAGAATTAAAGTTAAAAATTAAGAGCGTAATATGTATTTATTTTGGTACAGAAAAATTAGTACAACATTCGTACCGTCGGTTTCAAGCACAAAAGGACTTAGCCATCCGGCTCTCTTCAGCTTCTGTTGTCATATGTTTCGGAAATGTGAAGTCACATATATATATATATATATATATATATATATATATATATATATATATATATATACTGAATCAAGAATGACTGATGAGTGCAGGTTTGGCATGAAACACATGTGTATATGGGTCAATTTTAAAATAATATTTATAAATAAAAAAATCTACAAAGAACTAACCAACATAAAACAAACCCTAGTGAATAAAAAATTCCCTAATTGAGCAACAAATACAACTATACCTAACCCCCCTACATCAAAATGATCAGACAAAAAGACAATAAAAACGACACCTTTTTTTCCTATACTACAAAAACCGAATGCACTCTAACTACAAATTCGATGAAAAAGCTATAACTAACATAAACAGATACACTAAACCTACTGAACAACAATAAAAAGTCAAATTAACAATTTACTACACAAAATTTAAAACCTGACTTAATAATCAAAAAGAATAAAACAACTCCTCCTAAACCAAACAAACGTACTGTATTCGTTCCAATGTACATTCGCGGAATGTTTTCCTAATACTCAAACGGAAAAATACAGCACCTATATTGGCCACATTACTACAACCCTCTCCCAACGTCTTACATACCACCTAAACGATTCAAGCGCTATTCAACGACATATCATCTCACATAAAAAAACGATCCAATCAATTTAAATGAGGAAAATACTAATAACTAACACCAAACATCCATAAAAATAATTGCACACAGACTTAAAATCCTCAAAGCCCTATAGATTAAAAAACTGCAATACAACATTAATAAAATAGCCCCAATAAATAATTCAATAATTTAAAAAAAAACCTATGAAAAGGCCGACAGCACCAAGACAAACGATAAGAAACAGCCTCCTGATGACGATCAAGAGATCGAAAGCGCTCAAGAGATGGCCGATGAAACACCACTCGGAGCCACAATATTTAAATTAACACCCGAAAACAAAAAACTTGCTTGCTGCGTTGAGAAATAAACAAGTAAAATTACAAAAAGAGAAAGAGACCTGCATTAATAATGATTTTCTGCCGAAATATACATATATCAAATAATTATATATATATATATATATATATATATATAGTCTCGGAAGTTTCTCAACCATTAAAACTATATAAAAAAAAAATATATATATAAAAAAAAAAAAAAAAATAAAAAAAAAACTTATAGTCTCAAGTCTTCCAGTGGAAAATCACCCATGTAAGTCAATTTATTTTTTACAGTTATTATATTAGTTAGTTTCTAACACTATTTTATTATATATATATATATATATATATATATATATATATATATATATATATATATAT
The DNA here is from genome assembly GCA_963556195.1 of Sepiola atlantica. NCBI lineage: Eukaryota > Metazoa > Mollusca > Cephalopoda > Sepiida > Sepiolidae > Sepiola > Sepiola atlantica. The sequence continues at coordinate 188,129,903 of OY744520.1, read as the reverse complement.
ATATATATATATATATATATATATAGTATTGTTACATAAGGAATACCTTTATTTAAATGGAAAAGTTTGAGTGACCCCTACTGGCCAGAGATGCCCCCAGAACGGAGGTGAGAGCATAACATTTTTTTATTTATAATATTATGCAATTATATAGATTAGCTACTTGTGCTAATGGTTTTGGAGGGCATAGGGAAATATAAACTGTGGTATTCAACCCCATTCGTTTGATTTCCCAATTACTTCCAAAACTATTGTTGTAGATGACTATGCAATAGATAATTGTATAGTGTTATCAAACCATATCTTTCTTATTGATTTTAAATAATTATTTTATATATATATATATATATATATATATATATATATAGTATTATTACATAAGGAAAGCCATTATTTTAAGTGACACCTAGGGTTCAGAGATGACCCTAGAAAAGAAGTTAACAAAATCATGTAACTTCTAGACAGAGATAATTCTGTCTCTTCTTGGCGACAGTTCAAGTGGAAAAGACGTGAAAGTAGGCGTTCCCTATTTTAGCCTTCTTGGTGGAAGGGGTGGGAGCGCACGACATAACCTAATGCATGTATGGCACAAACGCCCGATATATATCTATCTATCTCTCTCTCGTGTGTGCATGCATGCAAGTAACCTGCCTCTCTTTTTTTTTTCTGTGACTGCTCCTTTCTGATTAATAAACCTTCTAAACATCGGCGTCAGAGTGATGGTATCGACAGACGATCACGAACCTGTGCTCTGGACAACGCATGTACAATGGTTTATACACACCTCGGCAAGTGAAAATGTGACAGTATGATATAATGTACATGAAGAAATAAAGACAGAGTGCTCAATTACGTTAGCAATTGCATAACAGTTTTTATTTATAATACTGTACAATTATACATTGATTAGCCATCTATACCAGCGATTTTGGAAATCAAAACCGTGGTATTAAACCCCATGGGGTTGATGTATCCATTATCTCCGAAACCATTGGTATAGATGGCTCATCCATATATAATTGTATAGTATTATAATTCTATATCTTTATAAAGTTAGGTATGTTTATATATTTGCATGTACAGGATTCACTCCTAAACTAATAAAACTATCATTATGAATTTTGAAACACAGCTGCAAGGTGTAAGGGTTTCAAAAGTGGGCTATATTTAGTTTAATTTAGGTTTATGCAAAGAGAGTAAAAAAGAAGTGGAAGCCCTCTGTAAAAATTCAGATACCTTTGATTTTTTGTGATATTTTAACAAGAGGTATTAGATATCAGTTAATAAATATTCTTCATATTTCAGTTTCTTTTGAAGTATTTTAAAGGGTTTTAGGGAGGCATAATATGGGCACGACCTCCTCTCTAAAAATTCAAATATTTCAGATTTGCATTAAATTTGATCCATCGTAAGTAGAGACAAATTAAGCAAGATTCTCTGAATTTAAATTCATTCCTTAAACTCCTTAGAGTTCACCTTTAAATTTTAGATATTTTCTAAAATTAAAATCATGTAATGGATTCGGATCAAAATTAGAATAAGGATTCTAGACATAAGATTTAATATCGCTATATCTTGATTTTAATCTTTGTAAAGAAACAGAAAACTGGTGTAAAACTGTTTTGTTTAGGAAATTTTACTCGTCTTGGGACAAGTATTCTTCTTGTTTATATAATATATATATATATATATAGATATATATATATCGTTTGTTTTATAACAGCTATATCTTCATGGCATTGAGGACTTTTTGGTAACCACCTTTCATCAAATTGATTTGGCTGAATCGTTTCATTAATTTTGATTGGTTCAATAAATTAATCTGACCTTCTTCATTTTGTTATATATATGAGAAGGAGAGATACATACATATGTTTTAGAATGAATCTGAGATTGTATGGTAACATTTTTTTTTTTTAATTAAGATTAGATAAAAAAAAAAAAGACTACACACAAAAATATCACATAAAACAAATCCTAAAAATAAATGCAAAGTACTGACTGCTTTGTCATTATTTCTTTTATGGGACTCTATGGTCTGCCCTATTTTCAACCGGATTGGCCTAAAAACAGTAACTATCATGATGTATTTATACGCACTGGATTGTCATCTTGCACTTTTTCTTTATAGTATTATCGGCTTTGAAACTGAGTGCAAAGCAATTTATTTCACTGTCAAATACGTTTTAAGATATTAAACAATAACATGAAATTATAAATAAGTAAAAGGCTAAGTAAATAAACCAAATTTAATTATTTAATATAATACGAAAAATAATTCAACAAATATTATATGGCTAGCTGAAATACCTATACATGAGGGCGAAGTTTGACTCAACTCAATTTTTTGTTGTATTGAAGGCATCGCGTACACAAGAAGTGTAGTGGAATTACTGGTTGAACGAGGATAACCAGTTTGTGTGCAAGTAGTGTAAAATAATGGCGATGGGTGTGAACTCAGATGTAGAAAAAATATATCTGGTTGGTGAAGCAGCTATTGTGGTTGTTCAGTAGTTTTCTTATCTTTATGATACCATTAGAGCACTGGGTGGAGCAGGAGCTAGTGCAAATGGATGAAATAAGTTCAGGGAACTCCTGCCATTACTAACCAGCAGAGCGTTACCACCGTCGACCAATGGAAGAGTCTATCTGGCATGTGTATGCAGTGTGATGATATATGGAAGTGAAACCTGGCCAGTGAGGGTTAAGGACATGCGTTGCATGGAGAGAAATGATATCAGAATGATACGATGGCTGCGTAAGTTGAGTCTGAAAGATAGGCTTGGATCTGACGACCTCAGAGGAAGATTAACTCTGGACATAATATGAAGATGTGGGCAGAACAGAAGATTTTGATGGATGGTCATATTAGAAGAATGGATAAGAGTTCTTTGGTTATTAAATGTCGAAGAATCGAGTTAGCAGGTTCAGTTTACAGGGGAAGGCGAAGGAAAATATGGGGAGGGAGTGAGAAAAATGGACTTGAGAGAAAGAGGGATAAAAATGAAAACATTTTGGGTCTCACCACCAGATGTAATTTTATGCCATACCTAGGACAGGAAATATGGTCTTCTGTGAGCTGTGAAGTTAGGAACCAGTTTTGAGAACTGTGATTTTCAAAACCAACTTGATCGGAACAAAAACGTTTCCAGAAAACAGCAAGATACCTTTTCGTACTCTACATAGAAATATTATGAATATAAATAATATTCCATGTTTTCTATACATATTTTTTTATTTTGAGGTCATTTAAATTATTCGTCACTAATTGAATTTAAATGTTAAAAAACAAAAACAAACAAGGGACGCAATTCGTAAAAGATCTGTATGTCTGACTAATCGAGAAATGTAAAGTTTAACAAAAGATTTACAAAGGCGTTGTGGATTAGGATTTATAGGCTCGAGGGATCCCGGGGATATTTTAGAATATTGAATTTGGTTATTGAAATGTACAATTACCACTGTTCTGCATATATCATGTATTGGCAGATAGCTTAGGAAATAGTCTCATATGATGACTAAAGAGGAAATTAATATGGCTAACGTAGGTTAGCGTAAATCTTAACTTGCGGATGTGTAGGTAGCAAACAAAATCTCTAGATTTTACAGAAAAAAAACGCTAGCCGCTAGATCCAAATTTTACTGGCTAGATCCAAATTTTACTGGCTAGATCCAAATTTTACTGGCTAGATCCACATTTTACTAGCTAGATCCAAATTTTACTAGCTAGATCCAAATTTTACTAGCTAGATCCACATTTTACTGGCTAGATCCACATTTTACTGGCTAGATCCAAATTTTACTAGCTAGATCCAAATTTTACTAGCTAGATCCAAATTTTACTAGCTAGATCCAAATTTTACTGGCTAGATCCAAATTTTACTGGCTAGATCCAAATTTTACTAGCTAGATTCAAATTTTACTGGCTAGATTCAAATTTTACTGGCTAGATCCAAATTTTAATAGCTAGATCCAAATTTTACTAACTAGCTTCCAAACAAAATCTCCAGATCTAGCAGGAAAACCGCTAAATTGGCAACACTGTTAAGAACATGTATTAGCTGAAGGGCACGTTTTTGTTAAGTAAGTGTTTGCTTGGCAAAAGTTTGCATTGTATTTCCGCAGGCAACTTTGCCCGAGGATATGTATGGAGCAAGAAGAGGAGGAAATAAATATTGTGCAAACCATTTTTGGGAACAATGTGTCTCAATGGAGCCATTAAGCCAACTTGTTTTACTTATCTTCCTGTTGACAAGTTTGATAGATTTCCAAGTATAATTGCTGTCGACTAGCAAACGTACTCAACCGGATGCAAACCCCTATTTACTTGCCTCCCCATGAGTGTAGACATAGACATAAGTTCGGTTTTCAATGTGGGGAACATCCAGCTCCGACAAAAGAGACACTAAGGATTGGGACAAAAATAAAAATTCTTTAGAAGGATCTCCCTTTCACTGACCAAGGACAGAAAAGATGAAGTGTAGTATCAGAACAGATACTACATTTTTTCCCCTATCCAAAAGGCCAAGTGTCTATAATGATATGTTTTCTTGTCTGGCTGTGTTTTCCTCTAATGTTTGCCGTGATGACGACAACATGTAATAATTAAAAAAAAACTAATATCTAGATTTAAAATGATTGTTTGTGTGTACAGTTTGCAGATAAATGTTAATGTTAGTCTTTATGAGCAATGTCAAGTTTGCAAAAGAGAATTAAATCAAAACTTTGACATTGTCAATCTAACTCAAACCATACTTTTCTACCTTTCGTAATATTGAGTCTTTTTGGATTAAATAAAAAAAATATATACACATATACACAGCAAATATTACAAAGCAACAAATATAAAAAATAATTTGAAAATATAGTTTTGATAAATGATATGCATTAAATTATGATACAAAAAATGTCTTTGTAAAACTAAGTGTGTTTGCAGCTTAATTAAAATACCAACATATTGTGAAAATGGATCCCTTTAAACGTCTGAACTAATAATAATAATAATAATAATAGGATTTCTTAAACTAATCTGTATGAATATGTTTAATAAAAAAAAATCAAGTATTAACAAAATAATAACATCTGACAAGCAACCAATACCAATTTATCTGCATAGTAATCTTAATTATCTCGTTATCTAGCTAACACTTTGAAAAACCAAAAGAATGGCCGAAATAATATGTTAAACGACCTAAAAGAAACAAAAAGCATACGAAAATCTAAAAATCAAAAGAAATCACTCACACATTATGAACAGTAAAATCCCACACTGTAAAAACTTCTTCACAAAAAAGAAACATTGTAAAACTCTGAATCTGAAAAAAATACCAACTCTTTCACTTATAATTACCTTACTGAAAGGTCGTCAAACACCAACAAACAAACAGAACAGCAGTAGATAACGTGAGATGGCATTCTCAGCATATAGAAAAATTACATTGTTATCTAGCCTGTGGGCTAAGATCAAAATGTAGTTTCCGATCTCTTTTCAGGACGTATGCTCCCAAGCATTACCTCCCTGAAAGGAGGAGAATGGGTTTATCATCTGTTGCCTGTGATGCCCTCAACGGGAATGCCGATGAGTCTGACCAAGTAATTTTTATAGGCAATCTGTTACTGGCCATGAGCGTCCTTGTGGTATTTAGAAATGAGCAAACCCCACATTAAGCTTGACCTTATGTCACATCAAGGCCACCTGGATGTGACATTAAAAAACGTTTACTTCTTTTTGTCTTCTAAAATAGATCATCACCCTTTCTCTATTGTGACAATGAATTAGCCCCTTCGTATTCTAAAATAGACCCATTCGATTGAGCAAGACGATTTCTCTTAATCAATCACCAGGCAGGTAAATAACAAATTATATTTTTATCGGGTCCTCGAGCAAGGATGAAAGTGTATTATCTGTTCTGTTCGGTTCTGAAGAGCCATCCGCCCAAGTATTATCTCCTCCAAAAGGAGGAAAGAAGGTTTGTTGCCCAGGGCGCCCGCACCGGAAAATGCTAGGAAACATTATAAAATTACATTTTTATAGATATAAAAGATTTGTTGCAAAAGAGGTAATACCCTGAAATCACTAAGTCTGACAGGGTTAAAAGGTGTAAAATTTTAAATCACATACATTCTTCAAAGGGACAGCGTGTGTTTGCATTTTTGTACTTATTGAGAGCTATTTTATTTTTTAAAAGTTTACTTCTTTTTATCTCCAAAAATACATCATCTACCTTTGTTTATTGTGACAATGAATTAGCTCCCCTGTATTCTGAAATAGCCCCATTTGATTGGGCAAGACGAGTCTCCTTGATCAATCACCAGGCACATACTTTTGGTGGGATGAAGGTGAAAATCCTTCTTTCGTCGTCTTTTGAATTTGGCCTCCATCCAGTCAAGATGCTAAAAGAACTGCTCCTCTTTTTGGATTGTTGTGTACATGAATCGGACACATTCACAGAGCAGTCGTTTAGATGTTTAAAGGGATCCATGTTCACATTATGTTGGTCTTTTAATTAAGCCACAAACACACTTAGTTTTGCAAAGACATTTTTGTATCATAATGTAATGCATATCATTTATCACTGTCTTAAGTGTTTTATTCTGCACATTTAATTTCTGCATCTTTCCCATGTTCGGCAAATAGCCATAGAATCACTTCAATTTTCTTTCCTTTTTAAAAAATGAGCTTAATAATTTATGCATTAAGAAATACACTTTCTTTTCAAAAGACTATATCAGCCATAATGCAAAAATTAAAGTTGACCAACTGCACGTGGTGATTCCCTCTTGCACCCTGAACCTCAGTATGGCATGTTAATCCACAATTAAACCAATTTAAAGCCAAAGAATAATCCGATTGATCCTGTTACGAGCAGAAAGAAACAAAAATAATAAAAGAAGAATATTCTTTTTCTCTTTATTTAATTTTTTATTTTACGTCACTCCAAACATGGCATTTTGCCACTGAGACGTAAAGTGAATTAAGGGTCAGATTTAATGAGGAAGGGGCCATCCTAAGTTGTGCAGCAAGACATTTGTTCACATTACATTTAAAGTTTTGCATGTTGGTATAGTCGGGAAAATAGAGAGCAGGGAGGGAATTCCAAAGGCAAGCGGTTTGAGGAACGAAGCTATTAGAGTAGAAAGTTTTCCGACATCTGGGGACCTTTACAGTGAAGACTGCGACTTTGCTGCTTGTCGGGTTTATTTACATTTTAGGGTACAAGTGCAGTAAGATCGTTGGAGCACATTCCGTAGAAGTACTTGTAAAACAAGCGCAGGGATGCTACATTGCGGCGATGGGACAGAGGCTGAAGTTTGGTAGACAGTGTGGGAACTATTAGGTTAGAGATTCTTGTATGCACCCTGTCCAAGAGGAAGAGACTAGTGGATGGTGCACCTTTGCCTTAACAAATCTTCGATATACAGGATAGACCGTTAGAAATTTTGGGTTATCTGACTAATCTACATCTTTTATTTATTTATTTATTTTTGTTCCGGATGAACCCTAAGCCAGCAACGTAAAAAGAGCAAAACTAATTTAATGGACGAATAACAAATTCTTGTCGAGCCGTCCACTTAATCAGATTCTGACCATTTACCTTATCGTTTCCAATCCTTTTAAGGTGTTCATCACCAATCGACACTAATTAATCTTAATCCATGAGTGGCCCTTGGGCCTTGATAAACGGTGACACATTACTAAAAGAAATGAGAAATTATTTTCGAATGGTGTGTTAGATAATTTAGACAAATTATCCCTTGGATATTTTAATGGAAGAATTTCTCTCATAACCAAAAGACCTCTTTAGTGCATCGTTGGTTCTTTAAAATAAAATGCAAAGAATAATTTTGGGAAAGAAAATTGAGAAAAGATATTAAAAAATCTTATATTATTTAAAGAGATTCTATATTTTGGGTATCTAAACACAAACAATTAATTGCTTTTGAAGACAATCTTTACGTTGTTAATTGTTGGGTTTTTCTACCATGTCATGGTGAAATCTATTGAATTTAGTAGTCAGTGTTTCACTGTCTGACCAGTTGAGCAACAACCAAATAAACTGAAGAATACATGATAAAACTGGTTTATAAGAAAGATGAAATGTTTCATTCAATGTAAACAAATTGTTGTTGAGTCGTCCCCTTAAATAATTAATTCATGATTAGTTACAACCATCGTTAATAATCTCCTCGGTATTTCACCGTCTTCCTGTCAAACTTAATAACCCTTATCCTCGAGTGGCCTGTGGGCCTTGATAAGCTGTGACTCGTTTGTCAAAATAAATGACTTAGTCTATTCTCCGAGTTCTGATTGGCTGCTAGTCCATGAGTGGATAATCTACATGAAATTATTGCTTGGTTTACTTATCAACTATTTTGACTAATTCCTAGTCTAAAAGACCGGTTTATATAAAGGCTGAAATGTTCAATTATGCTCAGATAGGCAAGTCGATTCTTTGTGTTCTGATTGGCTGCTAGTCCATGAGTGGATAATCTCATACGAAAATTCTTGCTTGAATTAAGCAATATTTACATATCAACTATTGGAGCCCTTTATGCTGGTAAGAGTCAATTTTATTCTACAATGTCCAGGTATAAAATTTCCTTTTTATGAACACGACCAAAAAGGGAAAATAAAATGGATAGGGAATTCGCCATTTCTATTGCGAATATACAGGGAATTTATTGATTGATTCTGAATTAAATATCTAATGAGAAATATGTGTTTGTCTTCCAGTCATCAGACCGAAAAATTTGGTAGAGATAACTTTTGATTTATGCAAATTGCTCTGATGGTGAGTGTCAATCTGATTCTACAAAACTGTAATGCATATGTTTTGTATACAATTGGTTCCTAGATTAATTTGTTTTGTCGGCATATACTTTGTAAGTGAATAGTCTGGATAGAAGCAATTAATTTCTTTTAAATATTATCTCGAAGTGGTTGGTTGTTGGGTCTTCTAGCATATCAACAATCGTTGGGTCATTTTATGTCGAAACCGTACATGTTTTGTATACAATTGGCATGTAGATTAATTTGCAAAAGTGTAGTATAGTTAACAGCGTATAAAAAGGGTGTATATACAACAAATAACTTCTACTAGATGTAAGAAAATTTACTTTTCTACCTACCTGTATAATTTTTAAGTTTGACAACTGATTGAAAGATTTATTATCTATGAATTTGTTATCGTCACTTTTACTTAGCCAAATACAAGTATTTTCCATCATGGCGGTCAATTGCTGCGATGGGACAGAGGCTGGAGATTGTGAGATAGTGTGGGACTTATCAGGTGAGAGACTCTTTTTTGGGGACCCTGAATAGTGATGAATAAGGGCTGACTACATACTCCCCGAAACTGGGGCCTCACTACTGTATGCAGTTTTGTGTCATACCCAGGACGGTTGTAGGGGGGGGGGGGGGTAGCTTGAGTAGTTTATCATCATCACCATCAGGGTTTTTTTTTTTATTACTCCTGAAGAAGGATCCCCTTCCTGATTTCCGTCTATCTTATTGGTGACTGTCATTCAGGGATTTTTGCCATAGTTGCCATGCTAGATCTTGCAGATTAGGTGTCCATATACAGTGCCTGGTATTCCCAAATGGTCACCCACTTAGTACCGGCCAGGCTCAATGTCGCTTAACTTCAATAATCTTGCGGGAACTGGTGTATCAACGTGATTCTGTAATATATAGTAGTAGTTTATAGGGTTGAGAAATAGGGTATTGATTTACTCCTCTCCAGGAGTTAGGCACAAGGCCAGTTTTTATCTTACTCCCACAAGTAAGATGTGACCCAAGGTCGGGTCGGGAAAGTGGGGTTTAAAAATTGCCTGGGCAGCCCCGTCGGCATTCCCGGTAGGGGCGCCTCAGGCAGTAAGCAATAAACTTACTCCTCCCCAAAGAGGGGAGGCGACCCATAGACCTGCGTAAATTAAGCCCCGAAGGCCAAGACAATACCAGTCTATGGTGTGCAGTATCCATCGGAACAGATACTACACTTTGATCTTAGCCAAAAGGCCAAGAATAGAAAAGGAAAGGTGAGAAGCGCTGGAGAATGTGGTTTTCGGGATGGTGCTGTAGTTTAGTGTCGTGCCCGGAACAAATTCTATTTAACACAAAGATGGGACCCTGACAGGCATTACTATTCCGAGTAAGAGTCTAATCCAATATCTACAAATGCTTGTCATAAACATAAGTATTAAAATTTCGTCCATTCCATTCATCATTTTGAAGCTTCTCATAATATTCTTCATCATTTAACTGATAAACTATCCATCTTATTAAGCCTTATCTTCATGTGGCTTTTGGCCTTGATAGACAGTGACTTAGTGTATATAATAAACATTACAATAAAAAAATGTTTAAATGCAGAAAATAAATAGCAATAGTGAAGAGAACGCTCCGAAGAAAAACCACTTCCCGAAAATCCAAACAAAAGCACATCTGAGGCTTTCGATTAGTGGCAACGAGGCAATCGTTTATTTTTTTTTTTTACAAGTGAATATTGAGCGTATTTTTCTGCATCAGCTGCTTCCTCTCGACAATGCAGGAAGCGTTCATTTGAGAACGGCCTCATCGAGTTCGGCTCTCTTTGTTGATTCATGATGCCGAAATCCCTGTCCGTTCAAACGTGCCTTATTAATTTACCATTTGTGCGCGGTTTCTATATTGCACTGAAGAGGTTCGCTGTGATTTTATTGTTCACTAAACCACGATAATCGCTAAATCTCGTATATTCTTCGAGCACGTTGGTTGCCTGATTGTGATTCGATTTCGGCTTCTTTTGTGCCTTGTTCTTTGTCCCATCACCAAAGCTTAAACACAGAGAATATTAAGACATCATGACACCTGAGTCTTCACTGCAGAAATCTATTTAAAAGACAATTTTATGGATCAAAGGTTTATATTTATACGAGAAGAATACCTGTCCCAGGGCGAGTAAGATGAATTCCCTGAACACAACAGTTTTGCACCACTTTTATGTCCCCTTACAAAGATTAAAATCAACATATGATCATACTAAAGCTTTATGTCTAGAATCCTTATTCTAATGTTGATGAAAATGTATTATATGATTTTGATTCTAGAAAATATCTAAAATTTTAGAGTTAAGGGGTCTTATGAAGAAATTAAAATTCAGGGAATCTAGTTTAATTGGTATTACTATTGATCAAATTCAATGCAAATTTGATATTTGAATTTTCAAATGTGAGGTTCTGCCCTTATGCCCCCCTTCCCTAAAAACCCTTGAAAATGCCCCAAAGAAACTCAAATTCGGGCAATATTTATTAATTGATGTCTAATAGCTATTGTTAAAATTTCACAAAAATCAAGGGTATCTGAATTTTCATGAAGGGCTTTCACTCCCTTTTTAACTCTTTTGCATAAAACCAAATCAAACTAAATATAGCCCACATTTCGAATCCTTACACCTAGCAGCCTAGTTTCAGATTTTCAAATGATCGATTAATTTGTTTATAAGTAAATTCCTTACATACAATACCAAACTTATATATATATATATATATATATATGATGAGTTAATGAAAATAATTAGACCTGCAAAGGGAAGCAAATCTTAATCTTCGGTTGCTCTATCCAGTATATTGAGCTTTCCTTACCTCACAATAGGTTCAACTCTCTAAAAGTTTACCTTTTAGTTATAAATTTTCATATATATATATATATATATATATATATATGGGGTAAGGTGCACGATAAGTCATAAAAATGAAATGCTGTGGTAGACAAAATGTGTGAAAAAAGACAAACGGAAAACAGGTTAAAATGCAGGAGAAAAACAAAAACCTTATTATGTGTACAACCTTAATGTGTGTATAGTTTTTCTTTTTATAATTATATATATATATATATATATATATATATATATATATATATATATATATATATAAGAGAGAGAGAGAGAGAGAGAGATATCCTTAACTCTACGTACATTAATTGGCAAGTAATGTTTCTTTTTACTTGCTTTATTCGGGTGTTCTATTCGTTTCTTATAGAATCTTGTACTCACAGTAGTGACCACGTGAAGGTTACCAACATCTCATAGCGAAAGGAAAGAAGCCGGAGCTCCTACTAAACTAAAACATGCCATGACGTCACTGCTATTTCCCATACGAATGATGATGATGCTTATGATGAAATATTCTAAAATGTTGATTTCGCAATATCTCGCCGAATTCTTGACAGCTGCTAAACATCTATGTACATCTGAAGAACTGCTTAAATTCTTCGAATTTTTTTGGTTTTTTTTGACATCTTGTAAAACAATTTGAACATGTTTTTGTTTCTTCCCTTTTTTTATTTATTATTTTTTTTTTACTTTCATGTATTCTTATTTATGTTTACACTTATGAAACGAAATACTTTAACACATTTTAAATATTTTCTCAACTTTCTTTTTCTCTCCGGATACGGAGAAGCTGACAGTGATAACTTGGTAACTTCCCTTAACGCAAGCAAATTAGTGTAAACTAAGACTTTATTCATTATAATTTTATTGATGTATACATTAATACGCTAAGGCAAATTCATGTTCGTACGTACGTTATCACCCATATTCCTTTTTTGAATCTTTTTAAGAAGCTCCCCGCCAAAAAATAAAGCCCCGCTATTCAAGGGAGATAACTTTCCAGCCACTTTTGCTTAAACAAATTAACAAAATAAGAATATATAATTTATTATATACGATTTTAGCATGGACGGCGGCACCGGGTGGCTCAAGCCGCCCCTCCCACCACTTTTTGAGTTGGCCCCCCACTTTACGGTCATCAATAATGAAGTTATATATGCATGTGTTTAACCGGCCCCCCACTTACGGTAAGAAAAAAGAGAATATGTATTTAAAAAAAAAAAATTGTTTCAATGTTAAATAAATAAATCAGAGACATTTTCGTTTTATTCATTTAAAGAATATTTAACTGACAATGGCGATTATTTTTACGGGAGATTAAAGAGACAATTTTTGCTTGCTATTATTAAACCTTTGTAAGAAAAAAAATGAAAGTGATACATACCGTTGCTGGAGCCAGCCTTCAAGTGGGGTGGGGAAAACTCCAACAAGAGCAGAGATAAATAGGTAATATTTATATGCTCGGCCTTTTGGCTAAGATCAAAGTGTAGTATCTGTTCCGATGGATACTGCACCCCATAGACTGGTATTGGCTTTGGCCTTCGGGGCTTGATTTACGCCGGTCTATGGGTCTGTCCTGTGCAGTTCTAGGAGGTCCACCCTCCCAGGCTTTGCCTCCCCTCTTTGGGGAGGAGTAAGTTTATAGCTTACTGCCTGAGGCGCCTCTACCGGGGAATGCCGACGGGGCTGCTCAGGCAATTTTTATGGCCAGAGCGCTCACCTTCTCGGGCGCTGGCTTTTCAAATCCCACTTTCCGACCTTGTGTCACATACTCCTATTGTGGGTAGGCGTTAAATTTTTATATGTGTTAAGATGGGGGTGGCAGGTTGCTACAAAACTATAAATAGAGGTTCTGTTGTGTTGTGTTGTGTTCAGATCAGTTGATGAGAACTGTTATTGTGTTCCAGAGCTTGGTGGTGAACAGATTTAGTACAGAATTCGACTCACTATAGACCAGACACTGGATAGTTACTCCTGCAGAGAAAACCTTTCTCTGCCCCATTACTTATTGTTACCGGACCTATTGGTTGGGTCGCTAAGGGAGCAATTCCTTTTGCAACCCACCCCCAACTGCTGCCTCGGCCCCTTTCAGGGTATTGACTTTGAAGTGGATCTTTTCTTACATAAAGATTTATTCCCACACCTTACATAAACGTATTATTTCGAAAGAAATATTATAATTAAAAGTAAATTATGCAGGTAGATTACGAGTAAAATTCTAATAAGTGTAAATTGCACTCTATTATTATTTACATATCGTTTGTATTTCAGTTGTCTTCTTTTGTTTATGGTTAATTTATTTGCGTTTCGGAATTTTTTTAGATGTCGGTTGATAATTTGTATTATTCGGATTATTCAAACTACAATTCCTATCTTGGATGTTATTCGCACAACGTTTCAGCCGATGTAACATCCAACCTTCTTCAGGTGCTTGTTGTCGATCACGGGAACCTATGTAGAATTTCAAACTGAACACTTTATTTAAACCACAACAGTAGATTGTTCTCGTTCCGACAGCTATAACTAGGTAGAAGTCTTAAGACATTTTAATTTTTATTTTTAATGATAGTCCTCGGTAGGTTTAAGGTTCAATCCTCACTACAGGCGGTAGAAGAATAAAATATAATTACATTATATTTAACACATCACTCAATAAGTCGCTGACCAACCTAATAAAACAATTTTTAGGCAGAATTCGACTTTATTCATCAACATAGTCTCCTTCTAAGGTGATACATTGATTCCAATGCTTCTCTCACAATTTAATGTTTGTTTGTAGAACGATTAGTCTTTTGCCTCAAAATACACCTCAGTTTATAATATCACTTCTTTATTGAAGACAGATCTTTTTCCCTGGAGCATTCTTTTAAGGTCTGCAAACAGGCAGTAGTCGTTGGGGGCCAGATCTAGAAAAATAGCGTGAATGCAGAAGAAATTTGAAGTGCAATTCATGTATTTTTGCCATCGTTGCTATCGACTTCTGGCTCGGTGCATTGTCTTGGTGAAAAAGCACTTTTCTTTATTTGTGGCCGTTTTATGGCTATTTCTTCCTTCAAACGCACAAATAATACTATATAATATTCGTTATTGATTGTTCTTCCTTTCTTAAAATAATGAATGAACAAAATACCTTGCACATCCCAAAATACAGAATCCCAAACCTTGCACATCTCAAAATACAGAATCCCAAACCTTGCCTACTACATCTTTGTTTGCTTTAGACGGCTTTCACCATTTGAACAAAAATGGCGCACCTAAACCGGGAAGAAGCTATATAAGATCAATGTCAAAAAAAGAGAAATGTTGGAAGGTGAAAGGTCATTGGACAAAAAAGTACATGCCAGGTGCAATTGAGTCATACCAAGAAGAGATAGACAGATCTGTTGGATTGTCAAATGATTGAAACACCATCACCGAATAAAATGCCCTGGGAAGGTGTGGCTACAGTGACAACGTCGTACCATGGAGGCATTTGAGGTGACCACAAAATTGTTATATAATAACAACCCAAAATTAATATCTGCACTTTTTGACGATCAGGCCTCGGAGAAAAATCAACCTTCAGATTCCCATGTGTGCATCTCACTACTACCAGACCTGCCATTCTCATTGTCACCAACAATAAAGATACATCTTATATTTTCATAAGATCCAGCATTGTCATTCTTTTTAAGTCAGCCGTAATACAACATACATACTCTTCCTGACCTACATCTCACTACTATCTAGATTAACATTCCCATTCACTGTTCTGCTTCTCCAATCACCCGAGTGATCTCATTAACCATATAGATATGTCTTTTCCTCTTCGTTGTGAATTTTCGAATTTATGGGAGATTTCCTCTTGAGAGACGCGGATAGCAGCCATTATAAAACCATTTAAGGTCTGTCTGGTCTCTAAGCAGTCGATTTTCCTTCGTGTTAATTTCCTCAAAATCTACTTTCAATTGACAGTATTTCCTCCGACTCGAAATGGAAATCTCGAATTTGGCAAGTATGAAACATTTTCGGGGTTTACAATTTATTCTGGCGCTACACCAAAAAGGAAAATGTCCGCATTTTTCTTTCTTTTTTAAAAAAGAAAAAGTTTTCTTTAACACTTTTTTTCTGATATATATATATATATATATATATATATATATATAACTATTTCTAAATAAAAAGTTGTATATCTTTCATTTCACGGCATTCACAAAAACTATCTCTATCTTTATACAGTTAGGTATGTTTATACGATTGTGTGTACAGGATTCGCTCCTAAACTAATTAACCGATCATCGTGAATTTTGGAGCACAGCTGTGACGTGTAAAGTGGGTAATGTAATCTATATTTAGTTTAATTTGATTTCATGCAAAGGGAATAAAAAGAGGTTGGAAGCCTTTCGTGATACCTTTGATTTCTGTGAAATGTTATCAATATGTGTTAGACATCAATTAATATGGGCACTACTTTTCATCTGAAAATTAAAATATTTCAGATTTGCATTATCATTAGAAAACAATTCAGCAAAATTCACTAAATTTCAATTTCTTCTTGAGAGCCCGTAAGCTTAAGCCTTAAATTTTAAACATTTTTTAGGATAAAATTGTCTTGAGTTATAAGTATGAATTCTTGGAAAATCAATTTTTTTTATGGCAAAATACGTTGAAGAACCACTTTCTAAATCTTTGGCAAAGTTTGGCTCAGGATCAATTTTATAGAGACCTCAGTGAGTGATTTCTTTTCTCGAACATTTACCCTTGGTGGTGTATCCTGTACTTTATAATAAAGACCAATATGTATTTATTTGTATATATATTAATACATATATATCTGCCCGGTTACACAATTTAGCGAGTAAAAAAACGTGCCGGACGAAACCATTTCAAGTGTTTAGGAAAAGGGAGAAAGCAAATAGCAAGTCACCCCCACCCAGTCATCAAAAATGAATTCGCAAAGAGATCCTTAACTATTTTATCAATGAAATTTTTTTTTTTTCCTTTTTATACAGATTGATACTTTTTTCTCTCTTTAAACTTTTCAGTTTGGGACGTTATCTTTTTTTAAAACTTCACTGACTGAGAAGTTATTTTCTATGAATAATAGTGTGAACACTAGCAAAGCATAGATTTGTTGGTTAATTTTTATTATCCATATCACACACATCGTATTTTAGCAAAAAAATAAAAATGAGATTCTACTTTTTTAGGCAATTACATGAAAACAGCCTGAAAAAATATCCGCAAAAAAGGGAGAAAAAAAATTAGACTTTAGGGTGGGGGTGATTTTCTTATATATAAATTTAACATAAAATGCGCATCCACGTCCAGACGTAAAAAAAAGGTACAGACAACCAATTTTTTTAATTTTTTATTTTTTGGAGGGAAGGACGATTTTGTTTGGGTTAACTAAGCTTATTTTTTGTTAGGGGATGGATTTAAATGTAATCGCCTAAAAAAGTAGAATATCATATTTTTTTTTTTTTTACTAAAATGCGATGTGTATGATAGTAAAAATTTACCTTTTTCATCATTTTTGTACGGAGGGTGTCCACTCGTTTTATAATAATGACTTTTTCATTAATGTTTTTTTTTCTTTTGTTTCAGAGAGAAGCAATACTTCTCGCCAACAGTACCTTTTTAGATCGATGCATCTGGCAAGGAAAAGAAAAGGTGAGTACATTTTGAAATACTATTCTTTATGACTGGTATTAGCAATAGCGGGTCATACGGCTCCCCAAAGAGAAATTTCAAACGACATCATGTCGTTTAAAAAAAAAAAATATTGTCTATTATCCTGATGAAGATTCCTGTGTAAATCGAAAATTTGAATTTAAATAAATAATATGTTTATTTAAAAAGAAAAAAAATTCTCTGCATTTTACTGGTTTCAAATTACAAAATTCAAATGCATTCTATACAGTGGAATATTTTACTAATATTTATATATATATATATATATATATATATATATATATATATATATATATACATAAGCGAACATTGTTTAACATAACAGAATATCTGCTTGATTATACCTATTTTATTTTTTCAATTTTCCTAATAATCTTTTTTTTGTGTAAAAATCAAAAAAATTAATCAATATTCTATAAGTATCATGAGCATTTTCGATTCTTCATCAAATCATATTCAGGTGACAAAAAGTCATGAACAAAAATTTCTCCATCACTTTAAAGTGTTAGGTCCTCTCTTTGACTATTCCTTTCTGATTAATACACCTTCTTATAAACTAACAGCAGCGTCCAAGTGATTTTGTCTACAATCAAAAACTAAGTTTACGAAGGCAATAATGGGTGTGTATAATAGTTTATACACGCCCCACACAATCGAAACTGGTACAGGTATGGAGAAAAAGAAAAGAAAAAGTCGAAATATCCTCAAAATATTGAAGACAGATTCGAAATAAAAGATATTCTTTGACTAATATTTCGTTTCTTTTTTAACAAAAACTTTTTCAAAGTGATTAGAATTTAGATTTTCGATCGCTTTTGTATAGGAGATCATATTTACGGCGGAAGAAAAGAATGAGGAAGAAGAAACGGTGATAGTCAAAAGGGGGGTGAGGAGAGGAGAGGGTCAAGTGGACATGTGGAGAAACAATCAGGTTGAAGTTTGATCTTTTGCTGTTCGTTCTAGATATGGGGAAATGAAAGGTCAGTGAAAGAACAGAGTATGCGAGATTGAGGAGAATCGGGATGTAGGAGAAATATGACGTAAATAAAGTTTATTTAAATTATGGAAGTAAGGAAAAAGAATAAATCTATAAAATTCTTATACTATCTGGTTTAAAAGTAATTATGCAATAGATCTGACTGGATGTGAACTCGGCTTAGCTGATTTTGTAGTATGTCTTAATATCCATTAAACTATGTGTATCCCTCTAACAGGTTCTGTGTTTTGGCATTAAATAATATATGGGTTGATTCGCTAAAAAGAAAAAAAATCAAAATAATGACAAAATAAATCAGCCTCTAATATTTTATAATATATTTCAGAATCAGAAACTTCAAAAACAAATAGTTTTACCCTGTAGTATATTTTAACACAAATATATGTCTAATATTGAATATATTGTGCCTAGCTCTGAACGTGTGATGTCAGATCATCAGCCTTTTTTCTACAAACACTCATAGATCTGACCCAATTTAGAGCATTTCTCTTTATCCTATATTTCAAGATATGATTTGTATTATTTAATTTTGTTTTGCTAGTTTCAACTTGTAACACAGATGCTCCACCGAGTCCACACAAAGTCCTATGAACATGATTAGAGGCCTGTACTCGCTGGAGTATAACATCATATGTGGAAATTACAATGTACCTTTTGCGACCTCTTTTTCACACTAGCTTTGCAGAGAGGGTTTCGTGGAAACTCAGATTTCGGCTGAATCGTTGGAATACTTTTTGTTTTGGTTCTGATCGCTGCATTGTGGAACACGCTGCCAGAAGCTGTGGTCAGCTGGCAGATGTACAAACAGATGACCGCTTATCTTTGTATGATTATCTCTCACTTGAGCGGTGCCTGATTCTGGGGTACAACCTCCTAAACGGAAATTTACTTTTCAAGGAGTTTCTCACCCAAGCGCCAAGTCATGGTTGCCAAGGGACCCAGCAAAAGGTGAAGCATAGATACTTTTGTCTCAATAGAAGAAAAACAGCATTCTCTGTCCATGTTTCTGCTCTGTGGCACATACTACCAGAGGAGGTAGTGACGATGCCTACCATATCCAGGTTTAAATCTGCCTTAGATAAACATTAATATGGTATATAGATGTACATATAGTCTATCTTTTTACATGGTGTGTTGCACTTTGCTATTTTTTGTGATCCTACGAAAGGAGGTAGTGACGATGCCTACCATATCCAGGTTTAAATCTGCCTTAGATAAACATTCATATGGTATATAGATGTACACAGTTTATCATTTTACATGGTGTGTTGCACTTTGCTATTTTTTGTGATCCAACGAAAGGAGGTAGTGACGATGCCTACCATATCCAGGTTTAAAGCGGCCTTGGACACACGTTCAGACTGTACATGGATGTACACATCTTCTGTCTTTGTATGTAGTTTGTTTCACTTTGCTATTTTTTGCCGATAAATTTGATTTGATTTGAAATTTTGTGACATATTACGAACAGAGTTATTTCCCTTTGCATAATGTTCGATTTGTTTATATCAGTCATATTAAAATTCTAACATGATTTCTTTAATTCAATGAATTGTGATTCTTCATCACTGAGATCACTTCACATGTTCTTGACTTGAGTTATGAGTTTGCCCATTATATTGGTGACCAGACATGTAATCCATATCGGTTGTTGAATATTCAGCACGTTTATACTTAGGATGTAACGTGTTATTTCCTTGGCGTCTTATTATGTTGTACATTTCATACCGTCTGAATATACATGATGTCTATTTCTTACAAAACTTGTTTGCGATATTCCAAGCAGTTACGCCTTATATCGTAAATTGTTAAGTTTCTCAACTTTGTTGTTGCTGACTGTCAATAGATGAATCTCAAATCTTGTAGGATGCATAAAACCACTTAGGATGCCAATGTATATTGCGTGTATTTCTCTTAACATTCTGGTCAGCAAGAAATCGGTATGCACTTTCTGTCTACTAGCTGAATACCAGTCTTATTGACGATGTTAGCCTTCTTTTATTAATCAATAACCTATCATTGCGTATACATTTACTGTATACGTAAAAATAACGTTACATATACAGCAGTTGTTATTTTCCAACGTTGTTAGAAAATTC
Organism: Sepiola atlantica; assembly: GCA_963556195.1. NCBI lineage: Eukaryota > Metazoa > Mollusca > Cephalopoda > Sepiida > Sepiolidae > Sepiola > Sepiola atlantica. The sequence continues at coordinate 188,109,483 of OY744520.1, read as the reverse complement.
TTTGCAAACATTTAACAACAATTCTAACTTAAACCTAAACAAACATAATTCATCGGCCCTACACTGTATTCATAGTTTTTTTTTAACATAGTTCACCCCAAACAAGGCAGACCGCCACTGTAGACGTAAGGGGCTACTGAGAAAAAGGGTGAGAGGTTTTTTTTGGTGGGGGAGGGTCAACCTAAATTGGGAGCTGTGCAGCGAGATGTCTGTTTACATTAGTTTTAAATGTCTGCATGTCATTACCGTCAGGAAAACAGGGAGCAGGGAAGGAGTTCCAGAGTCCAGCAGCACGAGGAAAGAAGCTTTTGGAGTAGAAAGCTCTTCGGCATCTGGGGACCTCCACAGTGAATGGATGGGATCTGGCAGATTGTCGGGTTAGTCTAGTGAATTTGCGTTTATTTAATTATAAATAGTCGAATGCAGGCTTATATTCTCTTGTTGAGTAATTATAAAAATGATGTCTTGCATCGTTCCTTTTCTTTTCAAGTAAATCCAGAACTACAGCGATGTAGTACCTTTATTCTTCACTGTTAATAGTGTTAATACAAACATGAAGAATCTCAATATTAGCCATGTCACTTACTCGTGGCTTGCTGTCGAGAGTGTAACAATTAGAAACGAGTCTAGTTTTGATCCTGGCTTATCTGTTTAGCCATACTGAAGAGCTGTGATACAGCGAGACAGTCCATTTGTCAATGACTATATATAGCTGTGTGTGTATGTAGACATGGGGCTCAAGTGCGCATGATAACTAGTAGTTTTGTCGCTCCTCGTTTCTCAGACCATAAGCTCTATCATATATCAAGCACTTTCCCCAATAATAACTATTAAATATAAATATATATATAATACAGAAAATTAACATCAGTACCGTCGGTTTCGAGTTTGGAAGGAGTCCTACTTTCCAAACTTTTATCAGCTTTTTTGATACTGTTGCAAAAAAAACAAAAAACCCAAGACCTTACAAAGAAAAAAAAAAAATATATATATATATATATATATATATATATATATATAGATATATAATCCAACAACATCCGCAATGATATATTTTTGTCTCAATTTGACATGATCACAGCTTTGGTCCGGTTCAAGGTCGATTTTACAAGACCATTTTGCAGGGCGTCTGCCCATCTTATCATCGGCCTTTCTGTTGGTCGCTTCTTGTCGACTTCTAATGTAAAAGATATTTTCACATTTTCACAATAGTGTCATGGTCAGCCCTCAGCAGACATCCAAACCATCTGAGACGCCATTCCCTCATCTTGCCTTCGATCGGCGCGATGCTGTAGCGCCTTCGAATGTCGTCATTGCAGATATAGTCATGCAGTGTAATTCCAGAGATACAGGGGAGCATTTTGGTTTCAATAATGGCGAATCTTCGCTTCGCCTTCCTTCTTCCCATTTAAAAATCGAAAATTCTTAACTAAAAAAAAATACTTGTTTTCAATCAAAATTGGAATAATAATTATTTATGACTTTTTAAGTCTGCACAGCATAAAATTATGATCAGTCGTAGTCGGAAATAGTAGATCCTGTATATGCAATACAGGACCGGCGGGACAGTTATAGAAGGCTCTCCTAAAAAATGGGGGGGGAGGCCAGTTAAACATATGCATATATAACTTCATTATTGATGACCGTAAAGTGGGGGGAGGGCTAAGTAAAAAAGTGGGGGGGGGGTTGAGCCCCCCTCTCCCCCCCCCCCCCCCCCCCCCGGTGCCACCGTCCATGCAATATAATCCTTGTGTATCCCGTAACTTTGAAAAAAAAAAATGAATAATTTAATAATTAATGTTTAATAAATTTCTAAATCTTATTTATTCAACAGATAGTTCATATTTATTCAATATGTTTTTTAATAATCAGCTGTACTTACATGGCGTTGCCCGGGATAGAGTGAAAGTCATTTTAGTTTTTAATGTTATTTGTTTGCACGGTCTTTTTAAAACTAATACAGAAAAAGAAATAAAATTTTAGTTGTAAGAGAGACAACTCTTATATTCTTCAATAAAAAAAAAAATATGAACAAATTATTTTGATTTTTCGGTGATAATTGACAAATGTTTCCATTTTACCAGTTGGCCGAGTGGGACTACATAATTTTTAAAATAAACTGTACAGAAATACATTATTGTAATGCCAATAAAATGGTACAGCAATATTTTTTTAAAAAATGAAAAGAAAGAAAAAAATTATTTTTAAAATAAAAACTAGCTTGTCAGAATTCAAGTTTGATATATGAGCCTAAATGCTATTTAAGCCAAACTCACTTCGCCATTCAAATATACTTTCTCCACATCTGAGTTCTCATCCGTCGGCATTGTCTTACACTTCTTGCACACAAACTGGTTATCATAGAAGTTGGTAAACTTCTGAGTGTATTTCTTAAACACTGTGATTCATTTTCTTCCCTTCCCCTATTATCAGAGTACAAATGTCCGATGCATCTACATGAATAATTCTGACCGACTTTTGGTACTTGAGTTTGGAATTGTCTGTCTCTGGCTGGCTAAATTTGTTAGCTTGATTTTTGTCTTCTTTTTTTGGGGGGTGAGGGGTACGTGTGTGCGATTTTTCTTTCCCTATTTTCTTTGACCTTTCTTTTCCTTTTCATTATTTTGCTCAGTTGCCGAACCACAAGAAATGCAAAAAATAGAAGTTTTTGATACGCCAATCAGGCAATTAGCAAAGTAAACAATAATTAAACTTGGAACTTTTATTCCTTTTTTTTCTTTACGTCTTTCCTTCTTCTTCCTTTATTAGCTCAGCCCAAAATAGAAACGTTCAAAGCATACGATTACATCAGTGGATTTTGTACATTCATTTGTCGCTGTCTGGAGTATGTACAAAACAAACCTCTTGCTGCCTCCTGGCACGATGGGAACAACTTGGCCAAGTAAAAGACAAAATCCTATGTACCTTACACACTCAATCCGGTATACATCTACACACAAAACTATTCTAACCAAAATCTACTCACCGATTTTAAGATCCAGAATGACAGCAAACATAAATAAAAGTAAAGCCTATCCAGATCGTCAACTTTCAGATCTGTTATACAAGCCAACATTCACTTGATTGTAATTTTGTATTTACAGTATTTTCCTACTGTAAATACAAAATTACAATCGAGTGAATGTTGTCTTGTATAACAGATCTGAAAGTCGACGATCTGGATAGGCTTTACTTTTATTTATGTTTGGAAAAACAAGACATTTGATTCTGGCTTCGATAGTATGTAGACGATGGTCATGCCTTTGAAATGTGTCAAGATCTACACTGGCAGAAAAAAATATTATAAATGTTGGAAATGGATAAAAAGGTGAAGGCTGAATGAAAGAAAAAAATATTGTTAACAAACTGTGGTGACGGTGCGGAGAGACCAAGGTATAAGCGGCCACGACTAACATGCGCCCGCTGCAAGAGAACAGTGGCTGCATGCGGGAGTGAACTTGGAACCGTCTGATTTTGAGACAAGGGTCGTGATTATGCAAAATAGGCGCTTTTGGCAGTCCAAAATAGCTGAATAAAAGGAATTAAATTTTTTGCTCGAGGAGAACATGTTTTTAGACGCCACGTCGTTCGCGTATGTATTTGACTGTGCTCGGTTTATCTTTTGTTGGTGAGGAGAAGAAAGAAGTGCTGCTGCCGCTGCTGACACTAAGAGCAAACGTCTTAGTCGTTGGTGAAGAGAAGAAAATAATCTAAAAAATTTACGTGATTGAAAGAAGAATTAATTACTCTAATATTTATATATAATAAGCCGCGCGTGCGTGGTCCCCCTCTGTATTTGACTCGATGTGGCGAGTGTAAAATGTAATAAATTGGGGCAATTTGGGCATTTTTGACCCCCTCCTTTGACCCCCTGGGGGCGCGAACCAGAATGTTTCTGAGGTCAAGGATGCTCATTTTATATCCAGAACAATTGCCTCTACATTTTGGCCAAGTTTCAGAAAAATTGAATGGATGGATCAAACGTTATGGAGAAAAGGGTCATTTTTTGACATTTTGGGGGCTTTTGACCCCTTGGGGGCGCGAACCAGATTTTTTCCAAGGTCAGTGATACTTATTTTCTATTAGGAACGATTGCCTCCACAATTTGGCAAAGTTTCAGAGAAATTGAATGGATTGATGAAAAGTTATGAGGCAAAAAATGTCGTTTTTTGCCATTTCAGGGCCTTTTGACCCCCTGGGGGGCTAACCAGATTGTTTTTCAAAAATCGGAGAATATCACTTTCTAACCTGACCAAAGTTACACCTTCATGCAAAATTTCAGAGAAATTCAATAGATGGTTGCAGAGAAAAATCCGGATGGACATGCCTAAAACATAAGTCCCCCGATTTTATAAATCGGGGGATCAATAAGAAGATGTAGTTTGCTTGAAGCATTGTGTGTAATATGTATATAGAGAAGTATTAAAAGCTATTACAATGCGACATATTCAATTTCTTGCATTATAATAACCTTCTAATACTCCTCAATATATATATTTATATATGTATGAAGGACAGAAAAGAAAAATAATTAAACACAGGAAAAAATCTAAATCAAACGTGTGTTTAATTGTTTTTCTTTTCTGTCTTTCATACATTCTACCTCCACAAAATTTAATTTTATGATATATCGTGTATTTAATCCTCATATTTATATAAATTTGAAGATGATTGAAAGTTATTTTGTGTGAATAAATTGTTGGTTAAAGAAGTTGAGTTCTCGTGTTTTAGAATATTTGAATGTCTATATGTTTGTTATCAATCAGTATGTATATGTGTGTGACTGAGTGTGTGAGTCCAGGAGGCAGTGTAAACATTGAGTGTAAGCTGCCATTATCAGTGTGTGACTATGTGTGGACTTCTATGTAAGTGAGTGTCTTGTTTCTGGCTCAACTGTCTTGTCCCTCTGTGTCGGGAATGTTGAAATTCAGATCTTTTTATGTTTGGCGACCGGATCAAGGAATGCATTTACTGGTGTTGTAGAATGTTTGAAGAAGTGGAACTAGCATAATATCGTGCGTTGGCTTGTTTTGTATCTGGCTGTAGTGTGTTCGGGATGTTGAAATTCTGATTTGTTTTAAGCTGTGCGATCAGATCAAACAGTGAATTTGCTTTTAGGCACGGAAATTGATTTCAAGCACCCCACGTGACCGCTATTTTTGCCCTTCTTGTCAATATTTCGCTTGGAATCTTTGTTTGCACAAAAATGACTTTTTTCTAGAGTGTTTTTAGGCATAGCTTGTGTGTTTTTGCATGTGCCATTGGTCAATTAATGGATTGGGATAAATGTCAATCATGGAAAAAGGTATGAACGTTATTACCTGTTATACCGTATTTCCATGTAATAATTAAGAATAAGATGAAAATACTTCTAGCCGATTAAATATTTAAAAAGAAAATATCTGATCTCCTGACAAGGAAAAATGACGTTAGATGAGCAGAGAGAAACATATTTCATAAAGTTGATTCCATTCAAATGCAAGAATGCAACAGATGCCTCACAAAAAGGCCGGTTTGCAAGATTTGTAAGGCCGGTTTGCAAGATTTCATTCATACTTTATGCAAGAAAGATGTATTCACATGTCTTACTAAGAGTTTATGTTGGGGACTAAGTCATGTTGCCTAGCTTGGGGACTAAGTAATATTTATTCAGCACTCTTCCTTTCATGTTAACCATCTCACTGCTCCGAGAAAATCCTTTATTTCAGTTGGTCAGTAGACACATCAGCACAACCAATGGAAATTCGTTCTCAGCTATCAGCAACTGATGCTGAGCCAAGATTTGACATGACTCACCAGAACACAACTGTTCATTTTCCTCAAATCCAAACCCCACTACATATACATCACTACGCACAAACAAACAGACACACATATTTCTACATACCGGATACATTACTCCTTGTAAATAGTCTAAAATTCTGCATCCTAATAATATAGTTTATTTTCTCAATTTATTTTCAGATGCCTGATTGTCAGAATCATGTTCGTTTAATAGCCTTCAATGGGAGCAAACTATACGTGTGTGGAACAGGAGCCTATAACCCAACAACATATCAACTTGATGTGAGTTTCATGTTTACCCCTTTTTTTTAATAAATACAATGCACTTTGCTGTTAATTTCTTTTAAGATTACAGGATCCACAGTAGACATAAAAAAACAACATTGGACATCTTTTCTGGCATTACATAAACAAGGAACTCTATAGTATTTTTAAATAGCTCTCTATGTGCTCTGACAAGCAGTGGCATGCAGAAACAGGGAAGGTCTGCAGGAATCCGTTGGAGGGGGGGGGGCATTCACAGAGAGAAATAAGTTGCTAATTTAAAAATGTCAACATTGATTAACCAAGTTTTGGAGGTTAACCATATTGTTAGAAACTACTGTTAGCCTTTTACTTCTATTTATATAAAGTTAGATATGTGTAATGTTTATATATTTGTATGTATAGGATTCACTCCTAAACTAATTAACCGATCATTATAAATTTTGGAACACTGCGGCTAGGCATAAGCGTAAGTGTGAGTTATGTAAGCTATATTTAGTTTCTTTAGAGTATTATAAAAGTTTTTTAGGGGCATAATATGGGTACAACCTCTTATTTAAAAATTTAAATATTTCAGATTTACATTAAATTTAATCCATAGTCATTAGACACCACTTAAGCTAGATTTCCTGAATTTCAATATCTTTTTAAGATCCTTTAACTTAAATTTTAGACATTTTTAAAAATAAAAATCATGTAATGAATTTTGATCAAACTCGGAATAATGATTCTATGCATGGTTTAGTAGTAGCATTATATCTTGATTTTAATTTTTGTAAGAAGACATAAAAGTGTTGCAAAACTGTTTTGTTCGGGAAGATAATTTTACCTATCCTGTGGAGTGTTCTTCTCATATATATATATGTATGGGTGTATATATATATGTATATATAGAGAGAGAGGTATGAAAAAGACAAAAGGAAAAACAAATTAAACACAGGAAGAAAGCATAAAAAATAAAACGGATAAATCTCTCGTTTTGATGATTTCTTTCTGTATTTGTTTTTCCTTCTATGTTTTTCATACATCTTGTCACCACATCAGTTCATTTTATGATTTATAGTGTATTTTATCCCCATATATACATATATATATATTTATTATAGTTGTATTCCAATGACCATAGGAACAATCAATGCATACACATAACTTTCACCTGTCCCTTCAAATTCTTTATCTTCATATATCGTTGAACAACCACAACTGTAACTTCGAAAGTTATGTTTGTGGTTGTTTAACGATGTATGAAGATAAAGCATTTGAAGGGACAGGTGAATACTATGGTTATGTATCGCATCATTCGAATACAACTATAAAATATATATGCTCTGAAGCTTGTAATACAACTTTATTGAGCTTGCAATTTGGAACATTCTTGGAAACTATAAAAAATATATACTTACATATATATATTTTTTTTAAAAACCATATATATATATATATATATAATTGTTTTTCCACAATCAAACATAACAGCACAGCTAACACATATGACAGCCACAAGTAGGATATACTAGATTCAAGTTTCGCTCTTCTTTGAGCTCTTCAGTAGGATACGTTCAAACGCTTGGGTTTCAATGACAGCTTGAAGCACTTGTCTGTCTAGCTTCAGTGAAGAGTTGTGATACAGCGAAACATCCTGCAGATGACTATATATATATATTTTTATAAGATTTAAATGATTTTAAAATCATATTCTGAATAATGAGTAGACAATAGTAGACGGCTGTTATTAGACGATGTTTATTTTTTAGTTATACAAAATAACACAAAATTTGTTTGCAATAGCACCTTTCTTCAGAACGGGATATTGAGAACAGTCTTATTTGTACTCAGGATAAAACAATATCAATGTCCGAGAAAAAAAGCATCTTTAAACAAAAACAAAAAACAAAAACTACAAGAGTAGATCCAATATTAAATACCTCAAGACGATGATAGACATTTGTAGCTAAAGAATTTTATAATTGATTTAAATTTTAATATATGTATATGTTAGCGTTGGGACGATTAAGTGGAATCGGAAAATCGGAACATTTTGGGGTATCGGAAAGATTTGTGCCTAATTTTCGATTCCAAAAACGATTCCTTTTTTTGTTTTAAGCTTAATTTTCCATTGCTGGTACTAATGATAAAATGATAAATATTGTAAATACATATGTAATTTTAATAATAGCAGTTAAAAGTGTATATTTGTAAATATAGATTTAATTGAAGTTTAAAAGGAATGAATTATGTAAATGACAGAACCCGTCTAGTGTCTGAGCGACTTTTTGTAACAGTATATAAGGAAGTTGAAAAAGTATTAGTTTAAGTAAAATTTTTGACACGTTTTCCGTTCTGATCGCAGCCTCGTCTTGAGATTTCGTTCTTCTTTGTTTATGTTATCTCATGTTATTTAATGTTATCTAATGTAAATTAATTGATTAATAGTTTCCTAATTCTAAAGGTATACACATGTTATGAACGCTGACTTGAAAAAATTAATTAATTAAATGATAATTACTCGAGCCCGCCTCCCCTCTCTCTCTTACGTTTACAAAAATTCTCCAGGACGGACAGACAGACAGAAGACAGACAGAGATGGTGCTCGTTATATTACTTTATGTAAATGTGGAACCGGAAGAAATAGCGCAGTAAAAAAAAACACATGTAAAAATGGTAAAAGCATGAGTGGATAAATAGGAAAAATGGCACGTGAAAAATACAGGTGAAAATTTACAATGAGTTTATAAAATCACTATTTTCAATCAACTGCAAGGAAAACATTTGAGAAAAAATAGTTATAAAGATCTATTCGTGTAATGTATGCCCCCCTCCCCCAGTGTATTTTTACTTTTGTGAAAATATATGCACACATCACACATGATTTTACGGTAATCCGAAAATTAAAAAAAACAACAACTCTATAACTAACTACTTAGAAATTTAAAAAGAATCGGAATCGCTAATTGTTTCGGCATCAAGAATTTAGAACAGAATCGGTAATTGTATCAGAATCAGGAAAACTATTGTAATCGTCCCATCACTAGTAAATATGCATAAGCATTTGAAATTCTCTTATATATATATTTCACTTTTTTTGTTTCATTTTACTTCAGTTGAAGTTCTCAGAAATCAAGGGACCCCTTTCCTGGGGCTAACACTTGATCTCTATATGAGATGCATAGATATTTGAGTGTTCCATTAAAGTTCTCCTCTCCCCCTCAAATGCCGAGCCAGTAAAGAAGTTAAGAACATCAATTTTCCTCTCACCAAATGACCCCTTAACTATGTTACAGTATATCTTTCTGTTAGTCTCTTAGTCGTACCGGATTCCAGGACAAGAATTCATCTAGTCTGGTGGAATATCTAGCTAAGTGTAGTTACTAGAGGCAACATGATTTGGAGACGGTACACCATTCCTTGTATGAGCCAGTGTAGCCATACCGAGGGGATCTTATTTGGGCTTCAGATACTATGTTATTTTTAATATTTGGCCAGGGTTTAGTTGTAGGGTGAAGTATCCTCATGCAAGGTTGTCCTGACAAACCCTTGTACAGAGAGACTGTAGACACTCAAGGACAGTGTCTTGGAGGCATTCAAGTTCTCCCCTTGTGTGTGTGTGTAAAAAGGAAGGAAGAGATTTATACATATTAGATAATTAACTTAAGTGTACAAGTCTAAAATACAATTTAGACATACTCAATGGACTTTTAAAACTTAGTACCTCTTTTCCATTTGTCCAGACTTATGAGAACCCAATCATCATGGACTTCTAAGATAAAGAATTGCACCAAAATTTAGCATGAAGAACTCCTGGAAAGCAGTATTGTACTCATCGCTATTTATTTCTCATACGTAAAACTTTCAATAGCTGTAATTACTATCAGTAGAAAATACGGTTATATCTCGATGTTTGCTAATTATTTGTAGAGTGGGGAAATAACTCCACCTTTTTTCTAGGAATGGACTAGTCCCAAAAATGACAAATACTAAAACGGAACCAAAAAGTTCAATGTATGCAAAGAAACATGAAAGGTATAGATGAAGAATTCATTTACTTTCAAAATATTTGTCCAAAGAGATGCTCCAAATTATTTATCCATCTGTGATTATCCAAAGCATGTGAGCATTTATCATATCAGCAAGTGTAAGGTTTTAATGCTTCACTTAATTACAGAGCAACATATTTTCTGCTTCATAAATACACGCTATTTCATAAAAAGAAATGTATGTCAAAAAATAAAAAAGCAAAAATTCTATGTCAGCCATTGCAACGTCTTGGATAATTGCAGGAATCAGAAACAGATTCCTGAAAATAAGGCTTGATCTTTCTTTTTATACAACACAAAATATTACACCATCCTCGAGTGTCTTAGGTCTCTCTGTACAAGGGTTTGCCAGGACGACCTGACATTATGATACTTCCCCTGATCAAATATTCAAAATAACATAGTATTCGAAGCCCAAATAAGATTCCTTCAACACGGCTATACACTGGCTCATACAAGGAATGGTGCACCATCTCATAATGTTGCCTTAAGTAACAGACAAAATGAATTCTGGTCCTGGAAATCGGTAAGATCAAGAAACCAAAAGAAAGATATATTGTAACACAGTAAACTGGTCAATTAGGGAGAGGAACATTGATATTCTTCACTTCTTTAATAACTCTTTGAGAGATAGAGGAGAATCGTGATTGAGCACTCAGACATCTATGTATCTCACATAAAAATCAAGTGTTAGCCCTAGAAAGAGGCCCCTTGATTTCTGAGAACTTTCTGAAGTAAAATGAAAACAAAAGAGGGAACAAGATTTTTGGCTTTTCATGGAAGATATCACCCTACTACCTGCAAAAAATCCGGTAGTTATGCAGATTAGGACCCAAACTAAAAATGGACTTGGCGTCGATTAGGGTTAGCTTGGGTCCTAATCTGCCTTAATAGATACATTTTGTTTGTTTTTTACTTTCTTTTTTACACTACTAAACTCTCTAATTAGTGTAATATGTAAACGCTACTATTGACGACACAAATTATTTTAAAGGGAATACAGTTGGGAAATTAGTCCAAAACAATTTATTTTTGTTTTCCTTCGCATTTGTGACTGAGTTGCGTTTTAAAAAAAATAATATTTAAAATAAGATAAGCATTTTTTAATTTACCATAAATATCGGTTCTGAGCAAAGTAGCCATCTTCTTTAGTCATTTGTTCATTTTCCGTGACTAAAGAATATGGCTACTTTGCTAAGAACTGATATTTACAGTAAATTAAAAATGCTTGCCTTATATTAAAAATTAAATATTTTTAACGCAAATAGGTCACAAATTAAATTGTTTTTGGACTCACTGTATTTCTTTTAAAATAATCTGTCGTAAACAGTAACGTTTACTATGTAATGGATACAATTTCAGACTATGAAATCGGCTATGTTGCATTCAAGTCTTATCACATATGGTTGTTTTTTTAATATATAACATGTGACAACATATGCCATACTATATCCTCATCAACCACCAATCAGTATTGATGACACAGTTTCCGTAGCTAAGATAGCACTGCTACCCCTGGCACCACCAGCAATGAAAATCCAGGAGGCTCTAGTTCCAAGCAACATAGTTTTGTTTGTCTACTTATTTGTGACCTATTTGTGTTAAAAAATTTCAAACATTTTATATTTAAAATAAGATATAAGCATTTTTGATTTACTGTAAATATCGGTTCTGTTGGGAAGATGAGAAAATAAATTATTAAGAGGTAGATTGATTTTCTTGTTCGTGACGTTGTAGGTTAGGATCAGGTCGATCTGCAGTCTTTTTTGGTCAAGTGTGAGTACGTCTAGCTATATAAACCCTTACTCATAAATGAGCAATGAAAGCCCCCCCCCCCTTCACCAGGCATCATCATATACAGTGAACCTCTGCTCTTCGCGAGCTCAACCTTTGTGGTTTCACAAATTCGCAGATTTTCATCATTAAGCATTGACTTAACATTTTCTTCATAAATTCGGTAGAACTTACAAATATGATAATCATTTAAGTACAACTAAGGCCAATATGACAAAAAAGGCGCAATTAAAAACGCTAATTTTATTTTTTTTTATCTACCTCCCACAAGGTAAGATGTGACACAAGGTCGGGAAAGTGGGATTAGATGAGCCAGCGCTCGAGAGTTGAGCACTCTGGCCATTTAAAAATTGGCTGGGCAGCCCCGTCGGCATTCCCCGGTAGGGGCGCCTCAGACAGTAAGCAATAAACTTACTCCTCCCCAAAGAGGGGAGGCAAAGCCTGAGAGGGTGGACCTCCTAGAACTGCACAGGACAGCGTGCAGTATGCATCGGAACAGATACTACACTTTGATCATGGCCAAAAGGCCATCCGTAGGATTCATATTAAATGCGACTACTACAAAAGCATTGGTAATCCAAATTTTTGCAAACTTTTAAAGTCATATTCTTTGTATTTGTTGGAACAACTTTATTCTAACATGTCTTGCAATAATGTTGACATTGAATCATTTCTAAAACAAATAGAAAGACTGACACAAGTAACGAACATAACATTGACACAATAACAATAATGGTACTGTTCCAGATGACGCACCTGATTTCAGTGACTTCGCGTCGACAACGATCGAGCAGGCGTTAATGGAAGGCTTGCAGGCGATAATATAAGACGAATACATTCAAAGAAAAAATACATAGATAAAAAGATAAAAACCGAACAAACTGTAGGGTAGGTGTGGGGGGTCAAATGAACCATTTTCAATCAAATGTGTAGAAAGAATTTCTTTTTTGCGAAGGGGAGGGGGGTGTCAATGTTTTCTTTTTCATTTGTTTCGCTGTTTTTCTTTTTTTTCTTCTTCTTGCTTACATAAAACAAAGAAAGAAAGAAAATGGGTTAGGGTTAGGGCTCCCGTTCTTAGCGATAGCCAAGCCCTGCATTCAAACTGCCAAGCTCTAACTGGAAGACTGCCAGACACTAATATAAGACGAATAAATTCAAAGAAAAATACATAGATTAAACATTTTTTGTGAAAATAATTTTTTTTTTAGGGTGGGGGGGGGGAGTAAAATTTTGTCAATGTTTTTATAAAATAAAAGAAAGAAAAAATGATATTATTCCGTCAGTGCTCGGGCGCTTCCGCGACATGCCCGATCGTTGCCGACGCGAAGTCATGGAAAGTAGGTGCGTCATCTGGAACAGTACCACAATAATAGACATTTAAGTTTTACATGATTAATGATAGACATTAAGGCTTTATATTTCAATGTGTCTTTACAGAGTTACATCTTAAAAGTATAAATTAATAATCCACTTGTAATCTATTAGATAAAGTATTTTGGACAATGTAACTTAAACTTAAGGGTATCTTTTACAATAATCCGCACACTGAAAACGCTCAAAAAACAAATATACAACAAATAAAAGTAACTGTAGTCGATAAAAGTTAATTTCCAACTTATCTGCGACATTTGTTTGTATTTTTAAACCGTTCCAACTGCTATTTATTAGAAATCAATAGTTTTGTCACACGAACATTGCACAAAAAAAATGGCGATTGGGGGGATTTTGGTAAGGAAGTAAGGTCAAGACGCCATTTTGTTTTTAGTAGAAACCGGTGAAAAAAAACAAGAAATTTTTTTTTACTTCTAATAAAAACCCATTTATACTATGTAAAAATACAAACAAATTTCATAGGTAAGTAGGAAAATATATATTCTCAGCTTCACTTGTATATTTATTTTTTTTTACCCCATTCTTGTTCGTTTTTTTGGACCCCGTTAGCGACTCTGCGGATTATTGTAAAAGATACCCAAACTTAATATTCTACAGATTCCATAGTCAGAGATGGTATCCTTTAGGCTAATCACTAACTTTAGTAGTTAAAAAAAAAGATTTTCCAAAGATTCTGAAGGCAAAGATTTAAATCAAGGTGTCTGCTTAATATTTATTTTGGATCACCTATGAAGAGTTCTAAGTCTGATTTCCTCTCCCACAGCTTTAATATTTTACTTGTGTTTTCTATAAAAAGATAAGGACTTAATTTTAGGAATCTGTTTCTGATTCCTGCAATTATCCAAGACTTAGCAATAGCTGACATAGCAATTTCATTTTTTTTTCTTTTATTACATTCGCTTGTTTCTATGTAAGTAGGGGAGTTATGAGGCAGAAAATATGTCGCTCTCTAATTAACTCGACTATTAAAACCTTGCACTTGCTGAGATGATGAATACTCACATACTTAGATTGTCGTAGATGAACAAATAATTGGAAACATCTCTTTGAGAAAATATTTTTTGTGTACACTAAACTCTTTGGTTTTGTCTGAATAGTTGTCATTTCTTGGACTAGTCCATTCCTAGGGATCGGGTGGAGTCTTTCCCCCACTCCACGAATAATTAGCAAGCATTTAGATTTAACGTTTTTTTTCTACTGAAAAATAAAACTGCCACATCCGGGGAGGTGCGTCTCAGAGCACTCTTTCCTGCTTTGCCAGAGCACAAGATTGATTTCTGAATCTAGTGGGGGGGGGGATGTTCTCTTCTCTTCGCAGCAGCCTCTTTCTCACAGAAAAGATGTTGCTAGTCTTTCTCTACTCTATCGTTATTTTCATAGTAGGTGCTCAAATGAGCTCCCGTCTCTGGTTCTCTCTGTAAAACATTCACAACAAAAACTCGTCTATCTACCACCACTGCACATAAATTTCCTTTCTTCCTCTGCATACCTAAAACTAAACGGAACTTCCATGAGAAAAGTTTCTTTCCTAAAACTACCCGTCTGTTGAACACAATACAATGAGGTTGCTTCCCAGCTGACTATAACATGATCGTTTTCAAGTCCAATGTAAACAAATTTAAAAAATTTTTTTTAACATAGTTCATCCCAAACAAGGCAGGCCACCACTGTAGACGTAAGGGTCTACAGAGAAGAAAGAAAAGGGGAGAAGGTTGGAGGGGTCATCCTAAATTGGGATCTGCGCAGCGAGATGTCTGTTTACATTAGTTTTAAATTCCTGCATGTCAGTACTGTCGGGAAACAGGGGGCACAAGGAAAGAAGCTATTTGAGTAGAAGACTCTCTGGCATCTGGGGACCTCCACAGTGAATGAATGGGATTTAGTTGATTGTCTAGTTGGTCTAGTGAATTTAAGTCGAGGGGTTGTTGTTGAGCTGTCCTCTTAAATAATCAAATCCTGCCCAGTTTCAACCCTCGTCTTCAATTCTCAACGTTACACCATCCACTTGATGAACTCATTAACCTGTATCCTTGAGTGGCCTTTGGGGCTCGATAAGCGGTGACTCATTAGCACAAAAAAAACAGGCGAAAAGTTGCTCATCCTCTCTGCATCGTTGCTCCATGGAACAGACTTCCGTAGGATGTAGTCTATGGCGGGGGGGGGGGTCCCGAACAAAGGATTAACCAAATGTTGTGAAAGATGATTATGAGAGAGATGCCTTTATGGCGGCATGTCATTCCAACGTTCGGGTGGCCCGACCGCGTGTGGATAAAATTAACAGAATGAACAAACAAAAGAGAAGAAAGTAAAACATTATCATTATATCGGAAATTATATTGGAAAGAAAGCGAAGGAATAATAAAGCTACACACAAGAATAGTATTTAGTAAAATCAACAATTAGAGTAAAACATTTATATTAAACAAAACAATTTATTTGGATAAGACATTTTGTAGAGCTATCAGTTACAGAGAATGCTTGAGTTCATTTTTAAGGAATGAAAAGTTTCGTTTGTTACACGAGTGAAATGTTCCGTTTGTTTAAGTTCGTGTTTGTATGAATGCATATATGCAAGCGTGTTTGATGTAAAGTGATTATTTTTGTGGCAATTATAATGCGTGCACGCTTGAAATAATAGTTCGCTATTCATGGTAGGAAAATATTACCTACTTTTTGACTTTTGCCTCCCCCACATTCTCCGTCGAGCTGGAGGGAGTGAAGGAGGACGATCTCCTGCATGTGCGGTCGGCCAAAAACGGAAGAGAGAAAGAGGAAAAAGAGGCTGTGTGACTTGCTGCGTCTCCTTTTATAGGGTTCAAGTAAGGCGTGATCAAGCTGGACTGTTGGTCCCTGATTGGCCGGAATCTTCAGCCAACGTGTTTTCACAACCTCTTCTTCTCTATCTCAGAGACGAATAAGGGTTGATCACACAGAGAAAGAAAAGAAGTTGCAATAAATATCCACTTGGGCGGTAGTAGCGTCTGCTACAAGTCCATTTTCCACCACAAACATATTCAAAAGAGCCTTGTACATATTAGTACATAACTTTTTTTCCACCTATATCTCGTTTTTTTTTACATGGCCGTTTTCCGCTTTTGTTGCTCGTAAGTTTTAATTTGATTTAAGTTGATTTGATTTTTCTATTCAACTAATGAGTCACTAGTTATCAAGGCCAAAAGCCATTCGAGGATAAAGGGTAATAAGATGGAGGGATCTTCAGTTGACTAATGAAGAATATTATGAGAGGATTTAAAATGATGAACAGAATGAACAAAATTTGATTACTTCCGAGGACGGTTTATGGCAAGTATTTGCTGACATTGGATTTGAAGACGATCATGTTGTAATCTGCAGGGAAATAAATCGGAGTGCATGATTGGCCTAATGGATACCATTGTGGACTATCAAATCGTCTATGTTTAAATCTTAGATCGATAAATCAATTTCTTAAAGCCGTCCAACGCATGCCATCATGTAAAATGAACGTTAAACCTATGATGATCATCATCATAATCAATTGGGCACTAATACCAAAAGGTGTGAAGCACTACCTGACTAGTATATTGGCACATGTTGTGATCAAACTACTAAACTGCACGAGTGGACAAACATTTCGGTGTTGTGTTTATTTACTAATATTTGTCTGTGCTGTGTGCCAAGTTGGCTTCAGACAAGTAGTGCAGGGCAGGAACGCAAAACTTGTCATTTATTGCTTATAAATAAAATAGAAACATTCTATAAAAGTTGAATTTATAAGCAACTTCAAAAAAATAACTTTAATAAAAGTTTCAATGTTTAGATAGGTTCTGGATTAAATGCGATTAGTTCAATTGAAGCCACTTGCAATGGAAGAATAATATTACTGTTAGCATTTATTTCATTTCAGGTTTTATTTAAAAGTGGTCCTAAATTCTTTAAATTCAATCAAAAAAAATATAAAATATAAAAAGTGAATGGATATTTGATCTGCTGAAAGTTTCCACTTAAAACAAAATATTCTTGCCTTATGCCGCAGAAATTCTAAAAGCCGCAGTCATCTCGCCGTTACGAATCTCATGAACGAGATTAGCATTAATCATGGAGCATTCAAAAATGTCATCATATTAAAAATCACTTGAGAAATCGTAGTTCTATATTTGATCGGTTACTAAACTTTCAACATGACATACCCAATATAATCTGCAGATAGATTCTTCCTTTTATTAAAGTTTATATTAAAACACGCAACTCTGTACCTTTTCTAACGCTAGGATTGTATAATTGAACTCAGCACACGTGACGACACGATTTTGGACTGAACTGCCAACCATGTGATTTTGGACTGAACTGCCAACCATGTGATTTTGGACTCGGCACACCCGACCTCGCGATCTGGGACTCGGCACACCTGACCTCGCGATCTGAGACTCGGCACACCCGACCTCGCGATCTGGGACTCGGCCCACCCGACTTCGCGATCTGGGACTCGGCACACCCCATGATTTTGAGCTCTTCATAACCAATTCCATATTTTGCAATTTTATCCATTATACCAATCATGCAATTTTTCAAAAGATTCAAGAAATAAAGATTTAAATGATAGTTTCTGCTAAGTAGTTTTTAGGAAGTGGGAGGATAACCTACCAAGGCCCGAAAGTTTAGTGTTACTTATGTTGCTTATAAAAAAAATGAAGAATTCACGTGACTATTAATGCTAATTCCATTCATGAGATCTGTAACGGTGAGATGACGGCGACTTTTAGAGTTTTCGCAGTGTTAGGCAAGAACATTCTGTTTGAATCAGAAACTTTTAGATGCTGTCCAAAATACTGAAAATTCAATAAAAAAATTAAATATAAAACTGAATTGATATTTGATCTGCTAAAAGTTTCCGATTCAAAAAGAATATCCATGCCTTATGCTGCAGAAACTTTAAAAGTCGTT
The DNA here is from genome assembly GCA_963556195.1 of Sepiola atlantica. NCBI lineage: Eukaryota > Metazoa > Mollusca > Cephalopoda > Sepiida > Sepiolidae > Sepiola > Sepiola atlantica. The sequence continues at coordinate 188,091,292 of OY744520.1, read as the reverse complement.
GTCATCTCGCCGTTACGAAGCTTATGCACACAATTAATATTAATCATAGAGTATTCAAAGATTTAATCAGATTAAAAATACTTGCAAAATGGTGGATCTATATTTGATCTGTTTGGGTTCTTTTACGGCATATCAACCATCTTTATTCGGCATTAAATAATGCCGAATAAAGTTGTCACATGGAATCCTAAGGTAGAATAATTATTTGATATTGTTTTGAGAATAAAGTTTTTCTTTATTCTCAAAACAATATCAAAAAAATTTGAAATTAATTTTTTTTGAACGGTTCAACTTCTTTGATGAAGTCTAATATTTTGATCAGATTTATGTCTTTAAACAGGTCCTTTCGATTTTTTGAGTTGTGGTATTTCCTTCGGCTTTGTTGCATATCCTGACAGTGTATTAATATATGTTTAGCTGTATAAGATTCTTGACATGATATACACATTGGAGACTCTTCACCACATTTGAGCTGTAAATAAACTTTCAACATTGCGTACTCAATAAAATCTGCGGATAGATTATTCTTTTTATTAAAGTCTACATTAAAACGAGCAGCGTATTATGTTTCCAATAATACGAGTACATAATTGAACTGCTGGTGGTTGTTAAGCGAGCCGGACTTCTGCATAGAGCTCACAAAGATTGTGCCTCAGGATTGTATGGTCTGCATGAAGTTCTCCTGAACAAAAACAGCTAGACTCAGCAGTTGCATGCAAAGTCAGGGAAGGTTTGGCCTAGAACATGCAAAGGAATAGTGCAGAAACAACATTGCTACTTTAACTCCATTGAATTGCTTGCAACACGCAGAGGCAGAGACGACCAGAGGATGACGGATGCTGATGCGGACTCCTCCTGGATTTTGACTGCTGGTGGCTCCACTCACTACCGCCTTACCTAATGAAACTATGTTATTACCGCTAGAGTGTGGCTGATGAGCACAGGGTATTGCATATCCTATCAGATGTTATATGTAAAAAAAAAATAAAAAATAGATCTACTAAGATTTGAACTCAGCATAGCCGATTTCATAATCTGAAATTATATTTATTAAACAAATCAGAGAGTTTAGTTGTTTAAAAAAGTAAAACAAAAAGATGTTTTTAAATGATTCTGGGGATAAAGTTTTAAATCAAGTGTTTGCTAAGAAATCTTTGCAGGAGTTATTCAACTCCTACTCACAATAGGAATATGTGACACAAGGTCGGAAAATGGGATTTGAAAATTCAACGCCTGAGAAGGTGAGCACTCTGACCATTAAAAATTGCCTGGGCAGCCCCGTCGGCATTCCCGGTAGGGGCGCCTCAGACAGTAAGCAATAAACTTACTCCTCCCCAAAGAGGGGAGGCAAAGCCTGGGAGGGTGGACCGCCTAGAACTGCACAGGACAGACCCATAGACCGGCGTAAATCAAGCCCCGAAGGCCAAGACAATACCAGTCTATGGGGTGCAGTATCCATTGGAACAGATTGTATTTAGGGCAATACATCCCGGGAAACATTAATTCAGGGAATTAAAATTATATTCCCAGAATGCATCCACCCTTAGGCATGAAAGCCCACTGTGGAAGGGGGAAAGTTGGGGTCGGGGGTCTTTGTGACATTTAGAGCCAACGCCTGTCAGTATTTCCCGGTAGGGGCGCCTCAGGCGATAGCAATAAACAGACCATTCTCAAAATGTAAGAAGGTAAAGCCTTGGAGGGTGGACCTCCCAGAACTGTGCAGGACAAACCCACAGATCGGCGGAATCAAGACCTGAAGGCCAAGACGATACCCGTCTATAGGGTGTAGTATCCATCGGAACAGATACTACACTTTGATCTTAGCCAAAAGGCCAAGAAAGATCGGAACAGATACTACACTTTGATCTTGGCCAAAAGGCCGAGACGGGACGTGTTTTATTTACTCCTCCCCAGGAGTTAGGCACAAGGCCAGTTTTATCTTACTCCCACAAGTAAGATGTGACCCAAGATCGGGTCGAGAAAGTGGGGTTTGAAAAGCCAGCGCTCGAGAGGTGAGCACTCTGGCCATTTAAAAATTGCCTGGGCAGCCCCGTCGGCATTCCCCGGTAGGGGCGCCTCAGACAGTAAGCAATAAACTTACTCCTCCCCAAAGAGGGGAGGCAAAGCCTGGGAGGGTGGACCTCCTAGAACTGCACAGGACAGGCGTGCAGTATCCATCGGAACAGATACTACACTTTGACCTTAGCCAAAAGGGCCGTGTCTGAAGAAGGGGGGTAAATCTTTTATCAAGAACTGCAAGTCTAGTTCAGCCTCGTAATATGTTGTGTTGCCTATAAAAAGCTGAAGCTTTATTTTCAGGATTCTGTTTCTGATCCCTGCAATTATCCAAGACTTAGCAATGGCTGACATGGAATTTTCTTCCTTTTTTTACATTCATTTCTATTTCGTTTTTTTGAAATGGAGGATATTTATGAAGCAGAAAATATGGCCCTCTAATTAAGTGAAACATTAAAACCTATATGATAAATGCTCACATACTTTAGATAGTCTAAGATGGACAAATAATTGGGAACATCTCTTTGGAAAAACATTCTGACAGTAAGTTAATTCTTCTTTTATGCCTTTCATGTCGCTTTGTGTGCAATCGAGTGTGCAAGGAAGATAGAGAGATCAGCTTTACGTAACCCGTCTGTTATTCCAGTTGGCTTACGCGCACTCAACCGTCCCTAATGGTTGCGTTATGATATTTTTATGTCATCTGGAGAGGAAAAAAAAGGAAAACATGCCAATAATTAATAGCGACGAAGAACAGGGAATTCTGGAAGAAGAAAAGAATGATGAGAATAATAAGAAGATCTGGATTCAGTGCAAGAATGGTAAAAACAAATTCTATGAGAATGTTTTTGCACCAAATAGAATCAGGGTCTATTAAGAGCTGATAATAGATCAACATCAATCAGGGATTTCATGAATGAAAAATATGGCCACTGTTTATGATCAGAATTAAGCTATGTCGGTAAGACGAGATATGGAAGTGTACAAGAGCATATGTGTGTGTGTATATAAGTATTTATATATATATATATAGTAGTATAAAAAAGGAAAACCAGAAGAATCCCCGACTCAAAGTCCGCAGCAAACGGTGTCCTGATATTAAACTTCATCTGTAATATAACTTCTGGCGAGGGTTTCAGTTTCCTAAATTTATTAATGTATTCATCTCAAATTGTTAGGTGAAAGTACAGAATAGTTAACAAAGCACTCGCTCTCCATGTTAAGAAGGGATTTCTAAATAATAACGTTATTATTTCAGCACAACCAGTAAGCTGCAGCAGATTATTTAGAAAGCTATTCTTAACATGGGGAGGTGTGGGCATTGTTAACTATTCTGTACTTGCATCTAACAATTTAATAAATGAATTAATAAGTAAACATTAGTACAAAATTTGACAAACCACAAGAGTAAGCGACCCAAAACAGGAACTCTTTAATATCAGGAACTGAATCTGACCGGACACCGACTGTGAGTCGGGGATTCTTCTGGTTTGCCTAAAAAATATATTATAGCAAATAAGCTACATAGAAACGTTCATGTTTCATTCCCGAAGGAATTCATCAGGCTAAATGCATGGATGTACTGTTTACGATTGCTTTTATATTCAAGTAGTGTTTACTCGAGCTAACTAACCAATCGGAGTCGTTGGTATTATTATCCTCTCTAGATATTATTTTCATCGGCTAATGACCTAACTCCTCTCAAATAAAAGCGTGACATTTTTCGGGAATGAAATATGAACGTTTCTGTGTAGCTTACTTGCCATAAATATATTTTTATACTACTACTAAGCTCTACTCCCGTATTGACCACTGTTGAAGTAAATACTGAATATATATATATATATATATATATATATATATATACACACACACGCACACACAATATCAATATATTATCTTATTATATGTGTATATATATGAAATAGTAATTATATATATATATATACACGATGCAATAATTGCGATCAGATATATGTTGGCGCAACTCAACGTGAACTTAATAAAAGTATTGATGAACATAAGAGATATGAAAAATAACAATTCTCTGAATTAATTATTCTCTCATGCATTACAACATGATCATTCTGTTAACTTCAAACATGCTAGACTCATTGAATTTATTTGAAATAAATATCGCTGAAGACTTTTTGAATCAGCACTCATTATAAACTCTGACACAATTAAACAATGTAACGGCTTTTACAATCTATTTTCCTTTAATCGGCAAATTAATATGAACCGAACAGAACTGGAATTTAGATCAAGGCTAGCTATTTTATACTACATTCATAACAAAAGTTTCTACATAACATCGACATTAAAAAAAAGAAACAAACAAACATTCATTCCACTTCATAAACGTACTATATTTTTTTTAATTCTAACGTCTATGTTTCGTTCGAAAAAAAAAAAGAACCACAACATTTCAAATTTCCCCAGTAGGAGCGCCTCATATCATTAACAATAGACTAACCCTTTCTTAAAATGTGAGAAGGTAAAGCCTGGGATGGTGGAGCCCTTAGAACAGTACAGAATCATACCTCAGCCTGAAGAAAGAAAAGCCACCTAGCTTGAAAATGACATGATCTTGACAATATCCCCTTTCTAAATGGGTTCTCAAACCAGTTTCTAGCCAAGAGAGATAACTTCAATCTTGACAATATCCTCTTCCTAAACGGGTTCTCAAATCAGAAACAAATCCTTAAATTAAGCACAGCAAAAAAGGGATAAAAACAAAGAACTAGATGTAAAAATTTGTGCACTCAAAAATTGGAAACAAAAAAGAATCATATACCTATGAACAATGACTTTGTTGTTTCGGAATTTTTTAGATAAGGATTAATAATTTGGATTATTCGAACTACTGGTCTCATCTATCCAAGATGGATGTTATTCGCACAACATTTTGGTCAATGTAACCTGCGACCCTTCTTAAGGTGCGTCTTGTCGAACAGAACCCTGCTTTATTTAATCTACGGTGGTAGCTGGCTCTCATTCCGTCAACCATGACCAGGTAGAAGTCAAAAAATAGAAATTATCTATCATCATCACAAAAATTCTGAAACAAGGCTCAGACTCTCTTGGACTGATTGACGAGGACGTATCATCGACTGGTATGAGCAGCCTAGCCTACAAAGCCTGGATGCTGCGAGGTCACATTTTATTCCCGTTGTATTACTGAAAATGCAACCAAATAAAAAGTCACCTCCCATAAATTAGGTGGATATTGTTCTTGTTCTTTCTTTGGTCAGTCTTTCGACAATCATTAACCGTTTGTGAAAAGAGAAACCCAACACGAAGATTACTA
>OY744520.1:187960966-188080966 GCA_963556195.1 Sepiola atlantica | reverse complement strand
ATACTAATTATCTTGTTCCTAACCTATACATGTTTGAATAAAATATGATACGATTTGACTTGTATATTTATTTAAAAATATTAATAAATGTCTTCCCGGTCGTCCTCTCCCTACCACCTCCCCCCCCCCCCCTTCGATGTAGAAAAACAAATCATAGAGGTTGGTTGGGATCGAACTATAAACCAGTCGGGCCGACATAAAAAAACCGATGTCAAAATCCTACATCGTTAAACGTTGTGCCAAAGGGAAATACTTTAAAATATTACGAACATTAGGTGACTTGAATAGTTTTCCAAATCTAAGTGCGGCACGTGACACACGCTATCGTATTAATATATAGATTATTAAACTTTAAATCAGCAGAGCATACAAACGCTGTTTTTTAATTAATAACTATGTCACCAGTTAATATTTGAATTGTGGAATTTGATTAAATTAAAAATTTTAAACTAAATATATAACTACTATTTATTCTGCCCATTCCACCCACCGTTTCGAATCTTCTCATGCTGTTGTTCATCGCCGACCTGCCAATTTCTTTAAGACTTAACCTCAAATGTCTCTCGGACCTTGATAAGCAAAAGCCCATTAAAAAACCAAAAAAACTAATAATAAAATTAAAATTATATATAGAAGTAATTTTTTTTAATACTTGAAAATTGGTTTGATTATAAAGAGTATTGGGGCCCTATATCTTATGTTTGGGGGTTGGTGTCATGGATTGACAAGATGAACCCCTAGGGCCGACACTGTAAACAAGTGTAAAAAAATTACTAAAATTTAAAACTGAATATTATTGTTAATTATATTATTACCGATTTTTACGAAAATCTGAAAAATACAAAGATTTTGTTACTGAATAGGATATTATTAACTCCTTCTAATTATAATACTTGAAGGGGAAAATATTGTAAAATATATTATTACCTCCCCCTGAATAAACTCGTTACCGCTAGGCAGGAGAACTATTTTATTTCTTATCCTCTCCACTATCACTGGTGTTGCATTCGTTTGTGACTAAAACCTTCCCCAACGGTACACTAGTATCTTGTTGCTTTCCATGTCACTACAAATATATAAGCATAATTTATTAATAATTTTTTTTTTAATGTGATTCATTTGAAAATACTAACTTAATTTCAAAATTTGGGCAAAATAAGTTAATCACTTAATTGAGTATCATTTGTAAGCTCTAAAAAAAAAAAAAAAAAATCTCGGTTAATTGTTTTTACACAATATCGAGAAATCCTGATTCCTTATATACAATTGTATCACAGTCCATAGTTTTCTTCGAATGTCCAGCTGGCTTGGCAGGCCGAGAGCAGACTCAAAGCGTTTCCACGAATAATGGCGATAGAGAGGCGCTCGTAAAGCCAAGACAATTCGCGATTGTCTCCGGTGTTGCGCATTATTAATAGACCAAGGCTGCCGAGGAAGTCGCGTGTGGCAGAGCCAATCACTCGACTCGTCTTCACAGCGATCGGTTGAAATACAAATCTGTCGAGAAGATCGGCATATTTTGACCGCTTGCATGAAAATTATGTATAGAAATATTTTTTCCTAATATTTCAAACTTGGTTTGTTCATAAAGAGTAAGCTCCTAGTTGGGTCATTATCTCATATTTGGGGTGACGTAGTAGAAATTTAAAGATGAGACACTTGGACCGACATTAAATAAATACAAATAAACGAGTAAAATGACCGAAATATTGTAAACATAGCATCAACCAAGATGAAAATGATTGTTTATTTGTTTGAAAAATGTAATATTTCTCTCATTTTTTACAGGATGGGTAGCCTAATATAAATAGTAGGATGTCCTTTCATAACTAGCATCAAATATAAAATGTTAGAAAAGAAATAAAACGGGCAAGATTTTGTTTCATTTGGAGAGTTTAATGGTCCACCGTTTATATTATTTTCTAAATTAGGGAGCTTGATGCTCCATTTTCCGTGTTTTTTTTTTCATATTATATTGATGTTTCTTACAGATTCACAGTCTACGACAAATTGGGAGAAGTGAGCGAGGAATGGGGGTGTGTGCCTTTGACCCCTTCGATAATTCCACAGCAGTTCTTGTCAGTAAGTATTAACTGTTTATACCTACTTATTTTCAGCATCTCTAAAAAGAAGGTGCTAGCACTAGTTTGTCGGTAACAAAGAAACGAGCAATAAAAGAAGAACTGTTGGACATTCATGACTGGAACTTGTTGGACAAGTCAAACAGAATGAAGATTATTTGCATCAAATATCGTTGGATTGCAGAATGGATTGTGAATTTTTTTAACGATTCCATGGAGGGTATTTAATGTGAGTCAATTTGCATTAGTTCATATGTTAACATGATAGCTTAGTTCTTAGGTTAATAGATGCAGAACAGTTGAGGAAGCAAGGTCAGTTAGTAGCGAAAGGCTCAAGAAAACAGGGGAGACAATGATAAAGCTGGAGTTGAGAGAAAAAGAGATAAATAAAGACCTGGCCGGAGATAGCTTAGTTTGAAAGTCCATTTCTTAAACCGTCCAACACATGCCAGCATGTAAAACAGACGTTAAACCGAATATGATGATGATGACCCAAAAGTTATTCTATAAAAGACAAAATGAAATACCTTCTTTTTTTTTTTAGTAATGAGTGACCACTTATCAAGGCCAAACGCGACTAAAGGATAAGGATTAATGATATGAAGGGTTAATAAGATGTCAGTTTAATGTTGAAAAATGATTAATGAACAAAGATAATGTATTGAACGGCAATAAACAAAAACTGTTGAAAATTCATGACTGAAACATGCCTGAAGTTTATTTGTACCAAATATGGTTGGATTGCAGCAAGAATTGTGAATTTGATTACCGATTCCATAGATGGCATCATGAAACTCTTTCAGTCGCTTTTTAAATCACCTTTCCTTGTATTCAAATAAAGATCAGCCCAGAGATAGGTTAGTTAGGAAGTCAATTTCTAAAAGCCGTCTAACACATGCCAGCATGTAAAACGGGCGTTAAACTGATGATGATGCTGATGATCCAAAAAATGACTCTAAATGAAAAAATGAACTACCTTCTTTCTTTTAGTAATAAGTCACTACTTATCAAGGCCAAACGCCACTCAAGGATAAGGGTTAATGAGATGTCAGTTTAATGATGAAAAATGATTAATGGAATGAACCAAGTTAATTTATTGAACGGCGGTAAACAAAGACTGTTGGAAATTCATGACTGAAACTTGGTGGACAACTCAGGCATAGACTAAAATTTATTTGTATCAAATATGGTTGGATTGCAGAAAGGATTGTGAATTTTATTACCGATTCGATGGGTGGCATTTTCTTGGGGTCACTCTGAAAGCCTTTCAGTCGTTTGTTTCTAAATCACCTTGTATTCAAATTGTTCCGAAGTTTAAGTATAAGATTCAAACTACATTTCCCAATGGTCAAGCAGTAACTACAACCACTCTTAGTCGCTCATATCTTTATTTATATCAAATGGAGACAATTCATACGATTATCGAGAGATAAGTGTTCAATCTCGCATATCAGCAGTAACACAATATTTCACTAGTCAAAATTTGCAATTTTTGTCAATATGAATAAACTTTTGCTCAAATTACATCAACATTTGGTAATCTTTGTATATATTATTCAATTAGTAGTGATCGAAGGGGAAGACAACTCATGATTTAATTGAGTTTTTTTTATTGTGGATAATTAGCTGTTGAAATTCAAAATGGTTTATATCATTATTTAAAATTATTATTACAATAATAAAATTATTATTACAATAATTAAAAAAAGAAAAGGCAAGTGAATAAGATACATTCGTATATTCTTATCAAAACTATTTCATTTATTTACTTATCTAATTAAAATCCATTTTTTTTTCTTCAGCAGTGAACAAATATTGTGTAAAATTGATTTTGGTTCAGATTTACATCCAATCAAAGAAATTTGTGTCTTTTGCATCATACTAGATTCGAAAAACAGAATTTATATTCATTTTTTTTTCAATATCCAAACATGGTTTAATTAGTTTTTGTACCAACATTCTGATATTCGTTTATCTTATTCAAGTAGGGGAAGACAACTCATGATTTACTTGTTTCACTTCGTAGCTCTAAGATTTAAAAAAAAAAACAGAGTTTTGTTAAATCCTTTATACGTGTATTCTAACTTTTATAACCTCATCATTTAGGTTAATTATAAATAATAACTTGTAAATAAATGGATGAACTATCAAGAGAAACTTTTAACAGATTTATTAAAACTGAACACAGAATGAATTAATCAGTTAATTGGCCGATGGACGCGATTTGTATATTCACAGTCCTACGTCATACTTTGTTTATCTTTCTCTCTGGGCACACGACCCTTTTTCCAAGGGCGATAAGTCTTAACTCCCGAAATGGTTCAAGGGAGGTAATTCCGTTTTCGTTAGGTGTCCGAACACTAACATAAATGAACATGACTAATCAAAACCGGGATTCATTTTAATAAATTATTTCCAATGAAACTCATTTGTCAGCAAACATTCATCAGAGGAATGCTGTTAGAATTGAACCGGAAATAAATATAACATCAAAATTGTTTGTAAAAGAATATTGCTGATGATTAGTTGGGAGAAGACATTCTTAAACAAACTATTTACTCGGATTAACCTGCTTTTATTAAATTACTAGTAGACGACCCGTGCTCCAAGATAAAACGTTATAAAAGATATATCTCTCCCCCTCTCTCTCTGGTTTGATAAGTGATATCATAATTTTGTGACGTCATCCAGTGTTTTTTTTTTATCATGCATATCTGTTTGAATGGATGACGTCATCGTTTTATAATTTAATGGTTTAAATATCTATTTAAAATCAATGTATTTTCCTTCTGAATGGGGAAAATATTGTTTAAAATTGATCTTGGTTCAGATTTACATCCAATATAAGAAATCGGTGCCTCTTCCATTATACTAGATTCGGAAAAATTATTTATATTCATTTTTTTTCAAAATCTAATTATTTTTCTTGGAAATGGAAATTCTTCCAGAATCCACAAGAAATCTAGGCTGTTTCCATTGCTCTTTCATACTCTACTATCTGGTTTAACCTTTTTTAAAAATCCAATTGGGTAAAATTTTAGTGTCCAGGTTCAGAGCTAGATAATTAGATCCAAGAATTAATGAAGCAAGTAAGGAGGCTGGCTTAGGCTTAGGGTTACAATGTTATATTTGTGTGAATTATCACCATAATGTCGACCAAATAAATTAAAAAAAAAACACGAGAAATTTAATAAGTCTATATTTTTTCAAAACCACAGAGTTCAGTAGATTCCCTGTGGAGAAATGTATATGGAAAAACATCTCTGCAGGAATGATGTCGAGCAATTAGGGATTCTTAGAAAAAAACACTTTTTGTTTTAAATATATATATATATATATATATATATATATATATCAGTATTTTTTTAAAATGATACTTGAGTTTATAATTGGCAAAATTACATGAGTTGTAAAGGTCCACTTGAATATACATCGAGCACATCTATATTGTATTTCATATGTGTAAACTTCATTTTTTTTCTTCTTTTCTCTCTCTGGCATATACATACATCTTTCTCATATACTTATATCTCCCTCCATGCAGAAGGAGGATTAGGAAGGGGGAAAAAAGAAATACAGGGTTTTCAAAAAATCATCATCTATTTCAAAATTTTAATAACATCAAAATAATATTTCTGATAATAAAACTTGCATAAATAATAAATAACATGGTGCTGTTGCTGAATAGGCCCCTAGAGATTTACATGCATGACGTAGTCGTGCCCGACTACGAACGAAGAAAGCCGAATCCAAATATACAAGCGTTAAACGGGCTTACTTTTTTCCTACCAGACCCCTCCCCCCCTCCCACCACATGGTAAGAATGGCTTTCTAAATTTGCAGAGGATGTAACCATTATACATACAAACTAAACACAACAGTTTCTTTCATTACATTTCTTATTGCAAAAAACAAAAAACAAACAGAAAATCAATAATCAATTTAAGTACATTCAGTTCGTTCGGCAAAGTTCGTTAACGTTCGTCTGCCAGTCTCGGCAGTGCGCCGTGAAACTCTTTGTTGATGACGTAAGCACTGATATTTTCTTGGATGCTCATTCAGCAACTGTACCCATAAAAATTAGTTTTATTCCATTATTTTCTACGCCATGTTGATGCATACAGCACAAAAGCATGTTAGAATAGTTATTATTAGTTTTATTGCCTAATTTTTTACGCCATCTTGATGCATACAGCACAAAAGTTAGAATAGTTATTATTATAGCAAAATGGGGCATCCGGATTTTTCAGTTGGAATTTCTTAAGAATTGAAGTTTTCAAAAGAAAACGAGAAACATATTTTTATGTACTAACATATCATCGCTTAACAATGACCAAAGGCCACTCGAGGATAAGGGTTACTGAGTTTGTCAGATGGACGGTGAGAAAGACTAGCAAGGTCTCTTCAGTGAAAAAGAAGGGGCAGCAAAGAACAGAAGAGATCATCTCCAACTAGACTGATAGTATTCATGCCAGCTTCAATATACTTAACATCTTCTAGCTTATGACATTTTCTCGGTCCTTAAATTCTAATCGCTTAATGATCAAACAGATTGCACTTAATTCAATGATAAGCCAGAGTTCTTTTAATCCTATAAATATCTTAAGGATTAACGAATGGCTTAGATAAGGATTACTTCTGATTTAAAAGATGGATGACCTTTAAAATGAAAATCTGATAATTTATGAATTAATAGCATTTCAAAGAAAAAAAGACATAAAAAAAGTGGAGAGTAAGACATCTCAAAGAAGTAACACATATTTTCGGAAACAATGACCTCTTAAATAGACATAGTATAGAATTTAGTACAATATGAGAACCAGTAATTATAAATAGTAGATTAGAACACTTATATATATATATATATATTCTGAAGATAGTCAAGTGTCTTTTAAAATGTTATGGTTCATTGTATGATTTACAATAAACACCGCCTTGAAACGGCTGTAAATAACTAATATTTTTGTGTATGCTCTTTATTTGGATACACACACAGATAAATATTTTGAATTACTTACTAGACATCATCCTCGAGTATCTTCGATCTCTCTGTACAAGGATTTTTCAGGACAACCTGACATGCAGATACTTCACCTTACAAGTAAACTCTGAACAAATATTCAACATAACAGATTCGAAGCCCAAATAAGATCCCCTCGACACGGCTATACACTGGCTCATACGAGGAATGGTGCACCTTCTCCAAGTAATGTTACCTTACGTTAACAGCACTTAACTGCATATTCCACCAGACTAGATGAATTCTTGTCCTGGAATCCGGTAAGACCAGGAGACCACAAGAAAGATATACTATAACATAGTTAACTGGTCAATTGCGGAGAGGAAAATTAATATTCTTAACTTCTTTACTAACTCAACGTTTGACAGGTCAAGAAATTTAATGGAATATTCGAATATCTATGTATCTCATATAGAAATCAAGTGTTAGCCCTAGGAAAAGGGCCCCTTGAGTTCTGAGAACTTTGACAGAAATAAAATGAAACAATATATATATATATATATATATATATAGTAATATGTAGTAACACGACACATCTAAAACAAAGCATACTAGAATTGGCCATGTGGATCCATAACGCAACAGATAAAGTTTTAAGTAATTATCAGTTCTAAGTGATAGTCTTTTGAGGGTTGAAGGTTCAATCCTCAGTACAGGCGATACTAAGAATATAATTGAGACTTCGATCCGATCGTGGCTGACAGAACGAGAGCAAGCAATCCCCATTGATTAAATAAAGGGTTCTGTATAGATTCCCGAGTTCAACAAACTACATCAGAGGTTACATCAGCCGAAACGTTGTGAAAATAAAATACAATATGAGAACAGTAGTCCGAATGATCCAAATGATGCACTAAATTTATGTTAGTGACAGACTTCCATTTCAGTTTTTTTCCTATCCAAAAATAAATTAAGTTGCAGTTTATAAAGAAAATATCTTTTACTCTAATATATTTCATATCTTATTCTGCAGCTGACAGATTCCTTAGAAAATTTTTATTAAATCTATAAACGGAAAAATCCTGACCTAAAGGGTATCATTGTAATATGTAATGAGTGAACACAATTCGGAAAAATGACTTCCAGTGATAATGGGACGTGTCGTTTCTCCGAGAAAAAAAATGATATCTCGAAAGTAATTATAGATCTATTCAGAAGTGATTTCGGAGAACTGGTGGACAGATAAGCTAACAACTAGAGGAAGTGTACTATTTGTAGTATCCAGACTACTGTTCATCCTCGGCAGATGTTATTCTCACAACGTTTCGGCAGATGTAAACTCCGACCTTTTTCGGGTGTATCTTGTCGAAATTGAGAATCTATACGGAATTCCGAATGGAACTCGTTATTTAATCCATGGGGGTTGAAGGTAGAGTCGTCCTTACATGTAGGTGGAATTGAGTGTTGAGCTGTGTCTACATCTAGAGGAAATTCAGGATAGAATCGTCCCTACATCTAGAAAGAATAGCAAGAAGAGCCGTCCCTACATTGAGAAGGAATTGAAGGTAGAGCCGTCCCTATATTGAGAGGGATCTGAAGGTAGAGCTGTCTCTACATTGAGAGGGAATTGAAGGCAGAGCCGTCCCAAATTTGGGTGGAATTGAGTGCGGGGACGTCTTTACATCTAGAGGGAATTCAGGATAGAACGGTTTCTACATCTGGAAGGAATAAAAAGTATTGAGAGGGATCTGAAGGTGAAGCCGTTCCTATATTGAGAGGGATCTGAAGGTAGAGCCGTACCTATATTGAGAGGGATCTGAAGGTAGAGCCGTCCCTATATTGAGAGGGATCTGAAGGTAGAGCCGTCCCTATATTGAGAGGGATCTGAAGGTAGAGCCGTCCCTATATTGAGAGGGATCTGAAGGTAGAGCCGTCCCTATATTGAGAGGGATCTGAAGGTAGAGCCGTCCCTATATTGAGAGGGATCTGAAGGTAGAGCCGTCCCTATATTGAGAGGGATCTGACGGTAGAGCCGTCCCTATATTGAGAGGGATCTGAAGGTAGAGCTGTCTCTACATTGAGAGGGAATTGAAGGCAGAGCCGTCCCAAATTTGGGTGGAATTGAGTGCGGGGACGTCTTTACATCTAGAGGGAATTCAGGATAGAACGGTTTCTACATCTGGAAGGAATAAAGAGTATTGAGAGGGATCTGAAGGTGAAGCCGTTCCTATATTGAGAGGGATCTGAAGGTAGAGCCGTACCTATATTGAGAGGGATCTGAAGGTAGAGCCGTCCCTATATTGAGAGGGATCTGAAGGTAGAGCCGTCCCTATATTGAGAGGGATCTGAAGGTAGAGCCGTCCCTATATTGAGAGGGATCTGAAGGTAGAGCCGTCCCTATATTGAGAGGGATCTGAAGGTAGAGCCGTTCCTATATTGAGAGGGATCTGAAGGTAGAGCCGTCCCTATATTGAGAGGGATCTGAAGGTAGAGCCGTCCCTATATTGAGAGGGATCTGAAGGTAGAGCCGTCCCTATATTGAGAGGGATCTGAAGGTAGAGCCGTCCCTATATTGAGAGGGATCTGAAGGTAGAGCCGTCCCTATATTGAGAGGGATCTGAAGGTAGAGCCGTCCCTATATTGAGAGGGATCTGAAGGTAGAGCCGTCCCTATATTGAGAGGGATCTGAAGGTAGAGCCGTCCCTATATTGAGAGGGATCTGAAGGTAGAGCCGTCCCTATATTGAGAGGGATCTGAAGGTAGAGCCGTCCCTATATTGAGAGGGATCTGAAGGTAGAGCCGTCCCTATATTGAGAGGGATCTGAAGGTAGAGCCGTCCCTATATTGAGAGGGATCTGAAGGTAGAGCCGTCCCTATATTGAGAGGGATCTGAAGGTAGAGCCGTCCCTATATTGAGAGGGATCTGAAGGTAGAGCCGTCCCTATATTGAGAGGGATCTGAAGGTAGAGCCGTCCCTATATTGAGAGGGATCTGAAGGTAGAGCCGTCCCTATATTGAGAGGGATCTGAAGGTAGAGCCGTACCTATATTGAGAGGGATCTGAAGGTAGAGCCGTCCCTATATTGAGAGGGATCTGAAGGTAGAGCCGTCCCTATATTGAGAGGGATCTGAAGGTAGAGCCGTCCCTATATTGAGAGGGATCTGAAGGTAGAGCCGTCCCTATATTGAGAGGGATCTGAAGGTAGAGCCGTCCCTATATTGAGAGGGATCTGAAGGTAGAGCCGTCCCTATATTGAGAGGGATCTGAAGGTAGAGCCGTCCCTATATTGAGAGGGATCTGAAGGTAGAGCCGTCCCTATATTGAGAGGGATCTGAAGGTAGAGCCGTCCCTATATTGAGAGGGATCTGAAGGTAGAGCCGTCCCTATATTGAGAGGGATCTGAAGGTAGAGCCGTCCCTATATTGAGAGGGATCTGAAGGTAGAGCTGTCTCTACATTGAGAGGGAATTGAAGGCAGAGCCGTCCCAACATTTGGGTGGAATTGAGTGCGGGAACGTCTTTACATCTAGAGGGAATTCAGGATAGAACGGTTTCTACATCTGGAAGGAATAAAGAGTAGAGCCGTTCCTACATCGAGAGGGAATTGAAGGTAGAACCGTCCCTTCATATGGATAGCAAGCGTTGCTCTGTTTAGTCAACACACTAGTCACTTCAGGGAGAATCGTACCTACATCTGAAGGTGGCTTAGTTTAAGATTTTACTCCAGTTTCAACCTTTCTTCCATGAAGCTTCCATAAAAGCATGTCTTGAAAATATTTAGAACCGAAGAGTCTATTTTTTTCAAGAATTTACAAAATAATTGTTTCCAATGGCATAAAATGAAGTACATACATTTCTGAAGAAGCGTTTATTTTTTTCTGAGTTTTTTTTTTAAGTTACAATTTTTCTTTTGTTCATTTTAGTGAATTCTAAGTTCACGGAGTGTGAAAAAAAAAAGATATTGCATCTAAAATTTCGTAGCTGTATTATTGAATTTTCAGCTGCAGTGTTGCACCTGCTGTTACACAGCAGTTTCTATTCTATTTTTTGAAGAATCGGTTGTGGTATTTTTTTCAAGTTTGAGTCATCAAAGTCCAAATAAATTCAGTTTTGTTTTTGTTTACTTTCTGAAAAAGAACTTCCAATCAGTGAAGTTGACTGAGTAAACAGTCTTTGAATTTCTTAAAATACAATGTGAAATATCTATTTAAAAAAAAACAAAAAAAAACGAACGAACACAACGCAGCTTTAGAAAAAAATAAAAGTCTTTCTTTATTTGTTGTATTTGTACTGAGACGAAGTGGGTTTTTTTTCACAGATCATTAACGATTTTGGTTGCCAGAAATATCCATGTTAAGATCAGCTAAGGAAAGTGAAAAGAACGTTAGCGTAACAGATCGGTTTGCGTGATTATGCTGATATCATGCGCTTACATCAGTAATCTATCGTTTCTTTCTTGAGTGTCTTTGTACCTTACCTGATTTTATGGACAGAAAATACCTATGCCTAGTGTGATCAGGGATATTCTCCCCTGATGTGTTGCTCATCAAGAAATCATGTTTGTTCCATAATCTCTTTGTTAAATTACCTCCACTCCGAGGGTTAAGGGTCTAAATATCTTACAAGTCACGGACCAATGAAATAAATGGGTGGTTAACAACGCAATCACAAATCATAACAGCATAATTAACTCCTACCTCGTGACTGTTTGCTCCTCCCGTGACTGAGGTCCTTTGTTCTCAAGCGTCTCCATGGGAGGGGGTGAGATTCTTGATGAAATTAAAGTTTGGCACACAACATGCCGACAATTGTTGGTTAGTTTATAAACAATGATTTATTCAAAGGCAGCAAATAACTTACGTGAGAGAGAGAAAAAGAGGGAGAGAGACATGAGATGGGAGTAATAGTTTTCACGCAACGTCACATGCTGCCCCAAATCGGGGACAGCACACCAAAATACACGTCTTCTCTCGTTCAAGTCTCGCCGGCTAAGAGAATGAGAGGAGTCCTACTTGAAGTCATATGATTTGTGTAACTTCCGTCCGGTGCAACCCCAACCTTTCCATTAACTCGTCTGCTACTATGTAACATAGTCTCTTATCTCATTGTTTCTCAGAAAAGACATCTCTCTTCTCTATCGTTTTGTTCATGGTAAGTGCTCCACTGAGTTCCAATCTCTGGTCTCCCCCCCCCTCCCACTGTAAAACCATATCAAAGAACTTCCCTCTCTCTGTGTGTACCTTAAACCAAAAGAATCTTCCATGATGAAGTTTCTTTCCTAGAATATCCCATCTATTGAACAAATATATTAATTAAACCTTACGGATTTTGATCAAACTTAGAATAAGAATACAAATCCATTACATGATTTTGATTCTCGAAAATGTCTAAAATTTAAAGCTTGAGCTTAAGGGTCTTAAGAAGAAATTGAACTTCAGAGAATCCTTCTGCATTGGTGTTTACTGACTATGGATCCAATTCAATGCAAATTTTCAGATGGGGTGTGGGGGGGTGTACCCATATAATGCCCCCTAAAAACCCTTTAAAATACTCCAAAAAAACTGAAATTTGGGGAATATTTTTTAATCGATGTCTAATAACTATTATTAGATTTTCACAAAATTAGCTGAATTTTTGCAAAGGGTTTTCACCCCCATTTTTACCCCTTTTGTATAAAATTAAATTAAAATGAGTATAGCCAATATTTTGACCTGTTAAGCATAGCAGCCGTGCTCCAAAATCCATAATGATCTGTTAATTAGTTTAGGAATGAATCCTGTACAAAAAATATATAAAAATGTAAACATGGCTAATGTGATAAAGACATATTAAGAGTTTGAATGCAAAACGCAATAAATGCTTTCTGACTTTCAATTAAAATAAGCTTTCACAATCGAATTCCTCATTTTTTAAGAATAATTATTTCTCTTTGAATAAATTGGATGTTTTGCATTTCAACTCTTCGAATATAATTTTAATCATTTGAACATCATTTATAATTTTATTTCTTATCACGCCTAAATGACATGCCATTAGAAATTCTGTGAGATATGTGCTTTCAACTTGATTGGCACTCAGTCACATTTTGCGAATGATGTATGCAGATATTTGGATAACACATTACCAGGGCAATTGAGTGGACACTGAAAGCCGGTTGAATGGCCACCAACAGATCTGGTTTAAACTGGACAGAATGTGATTATTTAAGAGGACGGCTCAACAAGAATTTGTTAACATTGGATTTGAAAATGGCCATGTTGTAGTCATCTGGGAAGCAGATCCGTTGTATTGTGTTCCACAGACGGGTAGTTCTTAGAAATAAACTTTGCTCATGGAAGTTCTGTTTAGTTTTTGGTACACAGAGGGGTAAAGAAAGGTAAATTATTTACAGTGGTTGTAGCTAAATGAGTTTTTGTTGTGAATGTTTTACAGGGGGAAACATAAATTGAAGCTCAGTTGACCATCTACCATGAAAATAACGATAGAAAAAGACTAGCAACCTCTATTCTGTGAGAAAGAAGCTGGAGGGAAAAGAAAAGGACATTTCCCACTAGATTGTGAAGTCGGTTTTGTACTCTGTCAAGGCAGGAAAGGGTGTTCTGAATGGCACCTCCCCAGATGTGACAACAGTATTCCATCTTAAGACGTATTTGTTGAATAACACAAGGAAATGAAGTGAACGTCGAAGACCAGTTAAATGGCCATAAACATATCTGGATTTTAGGCCTTTAAATTTTTCCTTATAAGGGCATTTTGAAATCAATGGTTGGTGCTATGAATCCAAGAACTTTAGAGACACTAGAAGATGGTATCACACGAGAAATTAAAACCATAAAAGGGAATAACTATGCTAAAAATATGCTAATATCATTTGTCTCCAGAGTAAAATAGTGTTTGGAAGAAAGTTAGGGTTAGGTGGATCTCAATTCAAACACTCATTGTAAATTGTATCTAAATAAATAAATGACAAAATTAGGGCAATTTATTGAGGTTTGGATCTGTCAGGTCAAACCACCTTATTTCAAATTAACCTTTAAATGCTTTTTGTTTCAAATATGACACATTCCAACAGAATGCCTATTCAATATAATATTTAACGAAAATGTGTCAAACTAACTTTTTTCACATCTGCAACGAGTCTGTTGGCAAGTGTGAGTAGGTATTAGTATGATGTTGCATCGGCACACTCGCTAAATAGGTAATCAGTGTCTTTGATGTCACGGGTGAGTGTCATCGGTGTGTCATCTAACTAATTCAAGAGCCTAAACTTTTAAATCTGGTCATTAAATTGGTAAGCAACCATTATTTTATGATTCTCTAGTGTATTATAATTATTTAGATACATATATTGTAGTGTTTTGTCATACATGTCAAATTTTTATGCCATTTGTTGCACATTTGCAACATCATTTATTTTTTGTTCAATAATTTTTTTTTTCCAAAAATCATTTATACTTTATATTAACCCTATGAAATATGTCATTTTTTTCAAACCAATATAAAAAAAATAAAGCATTTAAGAGTTAATTCAACCTCGCACAAAAAAGCGCACTATCTTTTCATATGCTGCTTATCACACAAAAAATGTCCTTTTTCTTTTGGGATGGGTACATCTTGCGGGTGCATCTTGCCCTGCATAGTCTCAGTGGGGGAAAGCAGGGAAGCATATCTTCTCTATTCTATTGAATCTTTTGAATGAAGCTCAACCAAGCCAGAGGGCACAACCCATTTGAGCCAAACAAAAACCATATTAAATCTTTTTTCTTTTCTACCTTTTTATCTCTGCAGAAAGCAAGAACCAACGCAATGACCTGGTAGCCGTTTATTCAGGGGCTTTTGCTGACTTCTCGAAGGCTCAACCACAGATCTACAGACCGGATGTGTTTGCAAAGAATGGCACACTATTGAACAAATACTTGAGAAGTGCTCTCTCAAGCTCCAAATGGCTTAACGGTAAGTGAACTTTTGATTGATTAACAGCGAAAACACTAATATATTCTACCAGGGCTATGAAGTCGGAAGATATTCATTGGAATCGGAGGATCGTCATTGAAGTTAGAATCAGAGTCGAGAGTTTCAAATTAGTAAACATGTAGTGTTCACAATCTTATTAATATAGAGATTGTTATTTTTATTAGTAGTTGTTGTAATACCCAGGGCTTTTTACCCCGCCTAATAAACTGATATCGTCCGGGCCTTTGGGTCTGGATTTACGCCGGCCTATTGGGGGGTGGCGGTCCTGTGCAGTTCTAAGAGGTGCACCCTCCCAGGCTTTGCCTCCCCTCTTTGGGGAGGAGTAAGTTTATTGCTTACTGTCTGAGGTGCCCCTACTGAGGAATGCCGACGGGGCTGCCCAGGCAATATGTAAACAGCTAGTATACTCAAATTCTCGAGCGCTGGTTCTTTCCCACTTTCCCGACCTTGTGTCACATCTTACTTTGTGGGAGGAAGATAAATAGAACTGTGATTCTTCTATGATGTGCCTGTGATATCAAGCTTAGTGCCAAATTTAGTGGAATTTCACCAATTGTTTTGAACCAATGTTTATTATTATTAATCCACTTATAATATAACGAGCAGGTTCTCTGTCACGATGTCAGGATGTCAGGATATCTGTCTGTCCGTCGTCGAGAATTTTTGTAAACATAATAAATAAATGAACAATAAATAATTTAAGCGCTGAGACTACGATTCGAACTCGCAACCTTCACGCTAACTGCCGAACGCGCTATCATCTGCCCCACAAATACAAGTGATATAATCGTATTAATTTTAAATGATAAAGAATCCGTTTTTTTTCAACTTCTTCCAGTTACAAATGAATGATCGTATAACTGTTCATTGGAAATACATTGGGGTCTGCGTTCGCTCTCGATTGTTTTAGGGGGGGGGGAGAAAGTCCCCCCCCCCAATTTTTTTTTTCTTTTTTGTTTTAGCGCGAAAAAAAAAAATTTTGGCGCCAAAAAAAAAAATTTCCCGCCAAAAAAAAAAAAAATTTTTTCCGCCTAATAAAAAAAAAAAAAAAAAATTTTTTTTCCTTTTTAAACAAAAAAAAGTATTCGGAGACAAATTTTTTTCATTTCTTTTGTCTAACCACCCAAGAACGCGGCAGCCTAGCAAAAATAGACGACCGTTAGGGAGTCTATTTTGGCTAGTCCACTTATAATATAACGAGCACTTCTCTGTCAGGATGTCTGTCTGTCTGTCCGTCCTGGGGAATTTTTGTAAACAGAGGGGGGGGGGCGGCCGAAATAATAACTATTTAATTAATTTCAAAGTCGGAAACATAAACAAACACATTGGGCCACATATTAAAGACTAAATAAACAATAAATAATTTTCGGCGTCAAAGTCGCGATTCGAACTCGCAACCTTGACGCTACTAGCCAAACGAGCTACCGCCTGAGCTAAAGGAACAGAGTTGGAAAAAGTTTCTTAATCCTAATACTTGAACAAATCGCTTTTTTTTCACATCTCTCATTTAGCAATAGATGCTTTGGGGTCTGCGTCCGCGCTCGATCGGTTCTTCCAGAATACGATTGGGTCTGCGTTCGCGCTCGATCTGTTCTTCCCGAATACGATTGGGTCTGCGTTCGCTCTCGATTTTTTCACGGGGGGGGGGGTAAATTAACCCCCCCCCCCCATTTTTTTTTTTCATTTTTTTTTTTTGGCGCGAAAAAAAAAAAAAATTTTGGCGCGAAAAAAAAAAAAAATTTCCCGCCAAATAAAAAAAAAAAAAATTCCGCCTAATAAAAAAAAAAAAAAAAATTTTTTTTTTTCCTTTTTAAACAAAAACATTATTCGGAGACAAATTTTTGTCATTCTTTTGTCTGACCACCCAAGAACGCGGCAGCCTAGCAAAAATAGACGACCGTTAGGGAGTCTATTTTCGCTAGTCCACTTATAATATAACGAGCACTTTCTCTGTCTGTCTGTCTGTCCGGGGGAATTTTTGTAAACGAAATTTCAGAAATAAACAATAAATAATTTAAGCGCCGAGACTACGATTCGAACTCGCAACCTTGACGCTAACTGCCGAACGCGCTATCATCTGCTCCACAACGACGAGTGATATAAACGTCTTAATTTTAAATGATAAAGAATCCGTTTTTGTTTCAACTTCTTCCAGTTACAAATGGATGATCGTATAACTGTTCATTGGAAATACATTGGGTCTGCGTTCGCACTCGATTATTTTAGGGGGGGGGGGAATGAAAATCCCCCCCCCAATTTTTTTTTTTCATTTTTTTTTTGGCGCGAAAAAAAAAAAATTTTGGCGCGAAAAAAAAAAATTTTTTTCCCGCCAAAAAAAAAAAAAAAATTTCCGCCTAATACAAAAAAAAAAAAAAAAAAAATTTTTTTTTTCTTTTTAAACAAAAACATTATTCGGAGACTATTTTTTGTCATTCTTTTGTCTGACCACCCAAGAACGCGGCAGCCTAGCAAAAATAGACGACCGTTAGGGAGTCTATTTTCGCTAGTCCACTTATAATATAACGAGCACCTTCTCTGTCAGGATGTCTGTCTGTCTGTCCGTCCTGGGGAATTTTTGTAAACAGAAGAGAGGGGGGGGGGGTCTCGGGTAATTAAGATTTAATTAATTAAGCTTTTCAAGTAGGCGTTCATAATATTTGTATACCTGTAGAATTAGGAAACCTTTATTAATTAATTAAATTTACATTAGATAACTTTAAATAACCTTATTAGATTGGAGTAGAAAGAAATTTCAAGTCGAGGCGGCGATTAGAAGTGAAAACGTGGCAAGAATCACATTAAAATTAATAGATTTCAACGGCCTTTTATACCCTTAGTAAACGTCGTTTAGACATTAGACGGGCTTCCTCATTTACATAATACATTCCTTTTAACCTTCCATTAAATTCAGATTCACAAATATACACTTATAACTGCTATTATCAAGTTTCCATATGTATTCAAAATACGTTCCGATAAGGTGATATTCAGAAAAATTATTAATACAATTAATTAAACTCATTTTCTTCATCAACCAGCGTGTTTTCTCAACCATACTTCCAATGGCGATTATTGTTAAAATTTCAAGTCTTTCTCGGCCTTTTGGCTAAGATCAAAGTGTAGTATCTGTTCCGATGAATACTGAACCACATAGACTGGTATTGTCTTGGCTTTCGGGTCTTCACTGCTATTGTCTTGGCCTTCGGGTCTTCATTTACGCCGGTCTACGGGACTGTCCTGTGCAGTTCTAGGAGGTCCACCCTCCCAGGCTTCGCCTCCCCTCTTTAGTGACGTCATTGTGAGAGGATTTTTTTCACAGTTTTCATTCATTATTTACATTACAATGTGAAGAGAATGTTTTCTACTAAATGTTAAAAGTAAACAAGGCATATCCGAGCTATTAGTAAATCGGTGAACATTCAGGAAAACTAAATTGCTGACTCATACTTCCGGTTTATCCGGTAGTGACGTCATCGTGAGAGGATTTTTTCACAGTTTTCATTCATTATTTACATTACGTTGTACCGAGAATGTTTTTTACTATAAGTTAAAAGTAAACATTCATTCATAAATCGGTGACCATTTAGGAAACCTAAATTGCTGAATAATCTTTCCGGTTGGACCGGAAGTGACGTCATTTTGAGAGGATCTTTTCACATTATCAGTCTTTACATTCATTACGTTTATAAGCGAAGGTGTTTTATTGTAAATAGGAAGTTAAGCAACAAATATCTCGGCCATTACTAAATGGGTAACCGTTTTGGAAAAATAACAAAACTGGTTCTTTGATATGACGTAGGCGCCTTCAATAGCATATTTAAACATTAGTTCTTTGATATGACCGAGGCGCCTACTAATTTGGTTACATTATTTTAACTATGCATGGGGTAAAAAAATGTTTTTTTCTTTGTCTTTTTCTCACTTACAATATTACTATTCATGGGGAAGGGTAACAAAAAAAAAATTTTTTTTGGGGGGGGGGGGGGGGGTAAAATTTTTTTTTTTTTTTTTTCAACTGAAAACATTCCAATTCATGGGGAAGGGTAACAAAATTTATTTTTTTTTGGGTGGGGGGGGGGGGAAATTTTTTTTTTTTTTCTTTTTCTTACTGAAAATATTACTACTCATGGGGAAGGGTAACAAAAAAATTTTTTTCTTTGGGTGGGGGGGGGTAAAATTTTTTTTTTTTTTTTCTTTTTGTAACTGAAAATATTACTATTCATGGGGAAGGGTAACAAAAAAATTTTTTTTGGGGGGGGGGGTTAAATTTTTTTTTTTTTTTTTTGAACTTAAAACATCCCAATTCATGGGGAAGGGTAGCAAAAAAAATTTTTTTTTTGGGTGGGGGGGGTTAAAAATTTTTTTTTTTTTTTCTTTTTCTTACTGAAAATATTACTGCTCATGGGGAAGGGTAACAAAAAATAAATTTTTTTTGAGGGGGGGGGTAAAAATTTTTTTTTTTTTTCTCTTTTACTAACTGAAAATATTACTATTCATGGGGAAGGGTAACAAAAAAAATTTGGGGGGGGGAATGTTTTTTTCCTTTTACTAACTGAAAATATTACTATTCATGGGGAAAAGTAACTAAAAAAAATTTGGGTGGGGGGGTAAAAATTATCTTTATTTATTTTTTTTTTTAACTTAAATGCAATTCCTATTCATGGGGAAGGGTAAAATAAAAAAATTTGGTGGGAGGGGGGTAAAAACTTTTTTTCTTTTTCTAACTGAAAATATTACTATTCATGGGGAAGGGTGACAAATATCTTTTCTTTTTTTGGGGTGGGGGGGTTAAAATTTTTTTCTTTTTTTTCTGTTTCTAACTGAAAATATAACTATTCATGGGGAAGAGTACAAAAAGAAATTTAGGGGAGGGGTAGATATTATTTCTTTTTTTTTCTCTTTTTCTAACTGAAAATATTACTATTACGGATACGGGCAAAAAATAAATTTGGGTGGGGGGCGACCTTTTTTTTAAACTGAAAATATTAGTATTCTTGGGGGAGGGTGAAAAAAACTTTTGGAGAGAGTGGGTAAAAAAATGTTTTAAACATGTTTTATTTGTTTTTAAACTAAAAATATTCTTGGTTAGAAACATAGAAAATCGATGTCTACCCACCCACGAAATATGACTGAGTCTCCATCGGTTTACTGGTGAGCGTTCATTTCCGACGCGGCAGCCTAGCAAAAATAGACGACCGTAGGGAGGCTATTTTGGCTAGTCCACTTATAATATAACGAGCACTTCTCTGTCTGTCTGTCAGTCTGTCTGTCTGTCTGTCTGTCTGTCTGTCTGTCCGTCCTGGGGAATTTTTGTAAACGGAAGAGAGGGGGGGGGTCTCGGGTAATTAAGATTTAATTAATTAAGCTTTTCAAGTAGGCGTTCATATTATTTGTATACCTGTAGGATTAGGAAACTATTATTAATTAATTAAATTTACATTAGATAACTTTAAATAACCTAGAACGAAATTTCAAGACGAGGCTGCGATTAGAAGTGTAAACGTGGCAAGAATCATACTAAAACCAATAGATTTCAACGGCTATTTATACCCTTAATAAACGTCGTTTAGACATTAGACGGGCTTCCTCATTTACATAATACATTCCTTTTAACCTTCCATTAAATTCAGATTTACAAATATACACTTATAACTGCTATTATCAAGTTTACATATGTATTCACAATACGTTCCGATAAGGTGATATTAATAAAAATTAATATACAATTAATTAAACCCATTTTCTTCATCAACCAGCGTGTTTTCTCAACCATACTTCCAATGGCGATTATTGTTAAAATTTCAAGTCTTTCTCGGCCTTTTGGCTAAGATCAAAGTGTAGTATCTGTTCCGATGAATACTGAACCACATAGACTGGTATTGTCTTGGCTTTCGGGTCTTCACTGCTATTGTCTTGGCCTTCGGGTCTTCATTTACGCCGGTCTACGAGTCTGTCCTTTGCAGTTCTAGGAGGTCCACCCTCCCAGGCTTCTCCTCCCCTTAGTGACGTCATTGTGAGAATCCTTCTGGTTAATCCGGAAGTGACGTCATCGTGAGAGGATTTTTTCACAGTTTTCATTCATTATTTACATTACGTTGTTAAGAGAATGTTTTTTACTATAAATTACAAGTAAACAAGGCATATCCGGGTCTGTCCTTTGCATTTCTAGGAGGTCCACCCTCCCAGGCTTCTCCTCCCCTTTTTAGTGACGTCATTGTGAGAGGATTTTTTTCACAGTTTTCATTCATTATTTACATTACATTGTTAAGCGAATGTTTTCTACTAAATGTTAAAAGTAAACAAGGCATATCCGAGCTATTAGTAAATCGGTGACCATTCAGGAAAACTAAATTGCTGACTCATACTTCCGGTTTATCCGGTAGTGACGTCATCGTGAGAGGATTTTTTCACAGTTTTCATTCATTATTTACATTACGTTGTACCGAGAATGTTTTTTACTATAAGTTAAAAGTAAACAAGGCATATCCGAGCCATTCATAAATCGGTGACCATTTAGGAAACCTAAATTGCTGAATCATCTTTCCGGTTGGACCGGAAGTGACGTCATTTTGAGAGGATCTTTTCACATTATCAGTCTTTACATTCATTACGTTTATAAGCAAAGGTGTTTTATTGTAAATAGGAAGTTAAGCAACAAATATCTCGGCCATTACTAAATGGGTAACCGTTTTGGAAAAATAACAAAACTGGTTCTTTGATATGACGTAGGCGCCTTCAATAGCATATTTAAACATTAGTTCTTTGATATGACCGAGGCGCCTACTAAATTTTTTTTTTTGGGGGGGGGGGGGTAAAATTTTTTTTTTTTTCTTTTTCTAACTGAAAATATTACTACTCATGGGGAAGGGTAACAAATTTTTTTTTTTTTCGGGTGAGGGGGGGGGGGTAAAAAATTTTTTTTTTTTTTGCCTTTTCTAACTGAAAATATTACTACTCATGGGGAAGGGTAACAAAAAAAAAATTTTTTTGGGTGGGGGGGGGAAATTTTTTTTTTTTTTTTGTTTTTTCTTACTGAAAATATTACTACTCATGGGGAAGGGTAACAAAAAAAATTATTTTTTTTGGGTGGGGGGGGTAAAATTTTTTTTTTTTTTTTTCTAACTGAAAATATTACTATTCATGGGGAAATTTTTTTTGGGGGGGATGGGTAAAATTTTTTTTTTTTTCTGAACTGAAAACATCCCAATTCATGGGGAAGGGTAACAAAAAAAAATTTTTTTTGGGGTGGGGGGGGTTAAAAAAATTTTTTTTTGTTCTTTTTCTTACTGAAAATATTACTACTCATGGGGAAGGGTAACAAAAAAAAATTTTGGGGGGGGGGGGTAAAATTTTTTTATTTTTTTCTCTTTTTCTAACTGAAAATATTACTATTCATGGGGAAGGGTAACAAAAAAAAAAATTTGGGGGGGGGGAATGTTTTTATTCCTTTTTCTAACTGAAAATATTACTATTCATGGGGAAAGGTAACTAAAAAAAATTTTTTTTGGGGGGGGGGGTAAAAAATGTTTTTATTTATTTATTTTTTTTTAAACTGAAAATGTTAGTATTCTTGGGGGAGGGTGAAAAAAACTTTTGGAGAGAGTGGGTAAAAAAATGTTTTAAAAATGTTTTATTTGTTTTTAAACTAAAAATATTCTTGGTTAGAAACAAAGAAAATTGATGTCTACCCACCCAAGAAATATGACTGAGTCTCCATCGGTTTACTGGTGAGCGTTCATTTCCGACGCGGCAGCCTAGCAAAAATAGACGACCGTAGGGAGGCTATTTTGGCTAGTCCACTTATAATATAACGAGCACTTCTCTGTCTGTCTGTCAGTCTGTCTGTCTGTCTGTCTGTCTGTCTGTCCGTCCTGGGGAATTTTTGTAAACAGAAGAGAGGGGGGGGTCTCGGGTAATTAAGATTTCATTAATTAAGCTTTTCGAGTCAGCGTTCATAATATTCGTATACATGTAGAATTAGGAAACTATTATTAATTAATTAAATTTACATTAGATAACATTAAATAACCTTATTAGATGGGAGGAGAAAGAAATTTCAAGTCGAGGCAGCGATTAGAAGTGAAAACGTGGCAAGAATACAACTAAAATTAATAGATTTCAACAGCCTTTTATACCCTTAATAAACGTCGTTTAGACATTAGACGGGCTTCCTCATTTACATAATACATTCTTTTTAACCTTCCATTAAATTCAGATTTACAAATATACACTTATAACTGCTATTATCAAGTTTACATATGTATTCACAATACGTTCCGATAAGGTGATATTAATAAAAATTATTAATACAATTAATTAAACCCATTTTCTTCATCAACCAGCGTGTTTTCTGAACCATACTTCCAATGGCGATTATTGTTAAAATTTCAAGTCTTTCTCGGCCTTTTGGCTAAGATCAAAGTGT
Source organism: Sepiola atlantica (assembly GCA_963556195.1). Classification (NCBI taxonomy): domain Eukaryota; kingdom Metazoa; phylum Mollusca; class Cephalopoda; order Sepiida; family Sepiolidae; genus Sepiola; species Sepiola atlantica. The sequence continues at coordinate 188,057,527 of OY744520.1, read as the reverse complement.
AGTATCTGTTCCGATGAATACTGAACCACATAGACTGGTATTGTCTTGGCTTTCGGGTCTTCACTGGTATTGTCTTGGCCTTCGGGTCTTCATTTATGCGGGTCTACGAGTCTGTCCTTTGCATTTCTAGGAGGTCCACCCTCCCAGGCTTCTCCTCCCCTCTTTAGTGACGTCATTGTGAGAGGATTTTTTTCACAGTTTTCATTCATTATTTACATTACATTGTTAAGAGAATGTTTTCTACTAAATGTTAAAAGTAAACAAGGCATATCCGAGCTATTAGTAAATCGGTGACCATTCAGGAAAACTAAATTGCTGACTCATACTTCCGGTTTATCCGGTAGTGACGTCATTGTGAGAGGATTTTTTTCACAGTTTTCATTCATTATTTACATTACGTTTTAAAGAGAATGGTTTCTACTATAAGTTAAAAGTAAACAAGGCATATCCGAGCCATTCATAAATCGGTGACCATTTAGGAAACCTAAATTGCTGAATCATCTTTCCGGTTGGACCGGAAGTGACGTCATTTTGAGAGGATCTTTTCACATTATCAGTCTTTACATTCATTACGTTTATAAGCAAAGGGGTTTTATTGTAAATAGGAAGTTAAGCAACAAATATCTCGGCCATTACTAAATGGGTAACCGTTTTGGAAAAATAACAAAACTGGTTCTTTGATATGACGTAGGCGCCTTCAATAGCATATTTAAACATTAGTTCTTTGATATGACCGAGGCGCCTACTAAATTTTTTTTTGGGGGGGGGGGGGGGTAAAATTTTTTTTTTTTTCTTTTTCTAACTGAAAATATTACTACTCATGGGGAAGGGTAACAAAATTTTTTTTTTTTTCGGGTGGGGGGGGGTAAAAATTTTTTTTTTTCTTTTTCTTTTTCTAACTGAAAATATTACTACTCATGGGGAAGGGTAACAAAAAAATTTTTTTTTTGGGGTGGGGGGGGGGTAAAAATTTTTTTTTTTTTTTTCTTTTTCTAACTGAAAATATTACTACTCATGGGGAAGGGTAACAAAAAAATTTTTTTTTTTTGGGTGAGGGGGGTAAAAATTTTTTTTTTTTTTTTTCTTTTTCTAACTGAAAATATTACTACTCATGGGGAAGGGTAACAAAAAAAAATTTTTTTTTGGGTGGGGGGGGGAAATTTTTTTTTTTTTTTTTCTTTTTCTTACTGAAAATATTACTACTCATGGGGAAGGGTAACAAAAAAAAAATTTTGGGGGGGTGGGGGGGGGGTAAAATTTTTTTTTTTTTTTTTCTTTTTCTAGCTGAAAATATTACTATTCATGGGGAAGGGTAACAAAAAAATTTTTTTTTGGGTGGGGGGGGGGTAAAATTTTTTTTTTTTTTTTTTTCTAACTGAAAATATTACTATTCATGGGGAAGGGTAACAAAAAAAAAAATTTGCGGGGGGGAAATGTTTTTTTCCTTTTTCTAACTGAAAATATAACTATTCATGGGGAAGAGTACAAAAAGAAATTTAGGGGGGGGGTAGATATTATTTCTTTTTTTTTCTCTTTTTCTAACTGAAAATATTACTATTACGGATAAGGGCAAAAAATAAATTTGGGGGGGGCGACCTTTTTTTTAAACTGAAAATATTAGTATTCTTGGGGGAGGGGGAAAAACACTTTTGGAGGGAGTGGGTAAAAAAATGTTTTTAAAATGTTTTATTTGTTTTTAAACTCAAAATATTCTTGGTTAGAAACAAAGAAAATCGATGTCTACCCACCCAAGAAATATGACTGAGTCTCCATCGGTTTACTGGTGAGCGTTCATTTCCGACGCGGCAGCCTAGCAAAAATAGACGACCGTAGGGAGGCTATTTTAGCTAGTCCACTTATAATATAACGAGCACTTCTCTGTCAGGATGTCTGTCTGTCTGTCCGTCCTGGGGAATTTTTGTAAACAGAAGAGTGGGGGGGGGGGTCTCGGGTAATTAAGATTTAATTAATTAAGCTTTTCAAGTAGGCGTTCATAATATTTTTATACATGTAGAATTAGGAAACTATTATTAATTAATTAAATTTACATTAGATAACATTAAATAACCTTATTAGATTGGAGAAGAACGAAATTTCAAGTCGAGGCTGCGATTAGAAGTGAAAACGTGGCAAGAATAACACTAAAATTAATAGATTTCAACAGCCTTTTATACCCTTAATAAACGTCGTTTAGACATTAGACGGGCTTCCTCATTTACATAATACATTTCTTTTAACCTTCCATTAAATTCAGATTTACAAATATACACTTATAACTGCTATTATCAAGTTTCCATATGTATTCACAAGACGTTCCGATAAGGTGATATTAAGAAAAATTATTAATACAATTAATTAAACCCATTTTCTTCATCAACCAGCGTGTTTTCTCAACCATACTTCCAATGGGGATTATTGTTAAAATTTCAAGTCTTTCTCGGCCTTTTGGCTAAGATCAAAGTGTAGTATCTGTTCCGATGAATACTGAACCACATAGACTGGTATTGTATTGGCCTTCGGGTCTCGACTGGTATTGTCTTGGCCTTCGGGTCTTCATTTACGCCGGTCTACGGGTCTGTCCTTTGCATTTCTAGGAGGTCCACCTCCCAGGCTTCTCCTCCCCTCTTTAGTGACGTCATTGTGAGAGGATTTTTTTCACAGTTTTCATTCATTATTTACATTACGTTGTTAAGAGAATGTTTTCTACTAAATGTTAAAAGTAAACAAGGCATATCCGAGCTATTAGTAAATCGGTGACCATTCAGGAAAACTAAATTGCTGACTCATACTTCCGGTTTATCCGGTAGTGACGTCATCGTGAGAGGATTTGTTCACAGTTTTCATTCATTATTTACATTACGTTGTACCGAGAATGTTTTTTACTATAAGTTAAAAGTAAACAAGGCATATACGAGCCATTCATAAATCGGTGACCATTTAGGAAACCTAAATTGATGAATCATCTTTCCGGTTGGACCGGAAGTGACGTCATTTTGAGAGGATCTTTTCACATTATCAGTCTTTACATTCATTACGTTTATAAGCAAAGGGGTTTTATTGTAAATAGGAAGTTAAGCAACAAATATCTCGGCCATTACTAAATGGGTAACCGTTTTGGAAAAATAACAAAACTGGTTCTTTGATATGACGTAGGCGCCTTCAATAGCATATTTAAACATTAGTTCTTTGATATGACCGAGGCGCCTACTAAATTTTTTTTTTTTGGGGGGGGGGTAAAATTTTTTTTTTTTTCTTTTTCTAACTGAAAATATTACTACTCATGGGGAAGGGTAACAAAAATTTTTTTTTTTTCGGGTGTGGGGGTAAAAATTTTTTTTTTTTTTTTCTTTTTCTAACTGAAAATATTACTACTCATGGGGAAGGGTAACAAAAAATTTTTTTTTTTCGGGTGGGGGGGGTAAAAATTTTTTTTTTTTTTTTCTTTTTCTAACTGAAAATATTACTACTCATGGGGAAGGGTAACAAAAAAAAAATTTTTTTTTGGGTGGGGGGGGGTAAAAATTTTTTTTTTTTTTTTCTTTTTCTAACTGAAAATATTACTATTCATGGGGAAGGGTAACAAAAATTTTTTTTTTGGGTGGGGGGGGGGTAAAAATTTTTTTTTTTTTTTCTTTTTCTTACTGAAAATATTACTACTCATGGGGAAGGGTAACAAAAAAAAAATTTTTGGGGGGGTGGGGGGGGGGTAAACATTTTTTATTTTTTTCTCTTTTTCTAACTGAAAATATTACTATTCATGGGTAAGGGTAACAAAAAAAAATTTGGGGGGGGGAATGTTTTTTTTCCTTTTTCTAACTGAAAATATTACTATTCATGAGGAAAGGTAACTAAAAAAAATTTTTTTTGGGGGGGGGTAAAAAATTTTTTTATTTATTTTTTTTTTTTAACTTAAATACAATTCCTATTCATGGGGAAGGGTAAAATAAAATTTTTTTTCCTTTTTCTAACTGAAAATATTACTATTCATGGGGAAGCGTGACAGATATCTTTTCTTTTTTTTTGGGTTAAAATTTTTTTCTTTTTTTTCTGTTTCTAACTGAAAATATAACTATTCATGGGGAAGAGTACAAAAAGAAATTTAGGGGGGGGTAGATATTATTTCTTTTTCTTTCTCTTTTTCTAACTGAAAATATTACTATTACGGATAAGGGCAAAAAATAAATTTGGGGGGGCGACCTTTTTTTTAAACTGAAAATATTAGTATTCATGGGGGAGGGTGAAAAATACTTTTAGATGGAGTGGGTAAACAAATGTTTTAAACATGTTTTATTTGTTTTTAAACTAAAAATATTCTTGGTTAGAAATATAGAAAATCGATGTCTACCCACCCACGAAATATGACTGAGTCTCAATCGGTTTACTGGTGAGCGTTCATTTCCGACGCGGCAGCCTAGCAAAAATAGACGACCGTAGGGAGGCTATTTTGGCTAGTCCACTTATAATATAACGAGCACCTTCTCTGTCAGGATGTCTGTCTGTCTGTCTGTCTGTCTGTCTGTCTGTCCGTCCTGGGGAATTTTTGTAAACAGAAGAGATAGGGGAGGGGGGGGTGCTCGAGTAATTAAGATTTAATTAATTAAGCTTTACAAGTAGGCGTTCATAATATTTGTATACCTGTAGAATTAGGAAACTATTATTAATTAATTAAATTTACATTAGATAACATTAAATAACATTATTAAGTTGGAGAAGAACGAAATTTCAAGACGAGGAAGCGATTAGAAGTGAAAACGTGGCAAGAATCATACTAAAATTAATAGATTTCAACGGCCTTTTATACCCTTAATAAATGTCGTTTAGACATTAGACGGGCTTCCTCATTTACATAATACATTCCTTTTAACCTTCCATTAAATTCAGATTTACAAATATACACTTATAACTGCTATTATCAAGTTTCCATATGTATTCACAATACGTTCCGATAAGGGGATATTAATAAAAATTATTAATACTATTAATTACAGCCATTTTCTTCATCAACCAGCGTGTTTTCCCAACCATACTTCCAATGGCGATTATTGTTAAAATTTCAAGTCTTTCTCGGCCTTTTGGCTAAGATCAAAGTGTAGTATCTGTTCCGATGAATACTGAACCACATAGACTGGTATTGTCTTGGCTTTCGGGTCTTCACTGGTATTGTCTTGGCCTTCGGGTCTTCATTTACGCCGGTCTACGGGTCTGTCCTTTGCATTTCTAGGAGGTCCACACTCCCAGGCTTCTCCTCCCCTCTTTAGTGACGTCATTGTGAGAGGATTTTTTTCACAGTTTTCATTCATTATTTACATTACGTTGTTAAGAGAATGTTTTCTACTAAAAGTTAAAAGTAAACAAGGCATATCCGAGCTATTAGTAAATCGGTGACCATTCAGGAAAACTAAATTGCTGACTCATACTTCCGGTTTATCCGGTAGTGACGTCATCGTGAGAGGATTTTTTCACAGTTTTCATTCATTATTTACATTACGTTGTACCGAGAATGTTTTTTACTATAAGTTAAAAGTAAACAAGGCATATCCGAGCCATTCATAAATCGGTGACCATTTAGGAAACCTAAATTGCTGAATCATCTTTCCGGTTGGACCGGAAGTGACGTCATTTTGAGAGGATCTTTTCACATTATCAGTCTTTACATTCATTACGTTTATAAGCGAAGGTGTTTTATTGTAAATAGGAAGTTAAGCAACAAATATCTCGGCCATTACTAAATGGGTAACCGTTTTGGAAAAATAACAAAACTGGTTCTTTGATATGACGTAGGCGCCTTCAATAGCATATTTAAACATTAGTTCTTTGATATGACCGAGGCGCCTACTCTTTTTCTTTTTCTCACTTACAATATTACTATTCATGGGGAAGGGTAACAAAAAAAAAAATTGGGGGGGGGGGAGTAAAATTTTTTTTTTTTTTTTTTTCAACTGAAAACATTCCAATTCATGGGGAAGGGTAACAAAAATTTTTTTTTTCGGGTGGGGGGGGGGGGTAAAAATTTTTTTTTTTTTTTTCTTTTTCTAACTGAAAATATTACTACTCATGGGGAAAGGTAACAAAATTTTTTTTTTTTTCGGGTGGGGGGGGGTAAAAAATTTTTTTTTTTTTTTCTTTTTCTAACTGAAAATATTACTACTCATGGGGAAGGGTAACAAAAAAAATTTTTTTTTTGGGTGGGGGGGGAAAATTTTTTTTTTTTTCTTTCTTTTTCTTACTGAAAATATTACTACTCATGGGGAAGGGTAACAAAAAAATTTTTTTTTTTGGGTGGGGGGGGGTAAAATTTTTTTTTTTTTTTTTCTTTTTCTAACTGAAAATATTATTATTCATGGGGAAGGGTAACAAAAAAATTTTTTTAGGGGGGGTAAAATTTTTTTTTTTTTTTTTGAACTGAATACATCCCAATTCATGGGGAAGGGTAACAAAAAAAAATTTTTTTTTGGGTGGGGGGGGGTAAAAATTTTTTTATTTATTTATTTTTTTAACTTAAATACAATTCCTATTCATGTTGAAGGGTAAAATAAAAAATTTTGGTGGGAGGGGGGTAAAAACTTTTTTTCTTTTTCTAACTGAAAATATTACAATTCATGGGGAAGGGTGACAAATATCTTTTCTTTTTTTGGGGTGGGGGGGTTAAAATTTTTTTCTTTTTTCTCTGTTTCTAACTGAAAATATAACTATTCATGGGGAAGAGTATAAAAAGAAATTTAGGGGGAGGGGTAGATATTATTTCTTTTTTTTTCTCTTTTTCTAACTGAAAATATTACTATTACGGATAAGGGCAAAAAATAAATTTGGGGGGGGCGACCTTTTTTTTAAACTGAAAATATTAGTATTCTTGGGGGAGGGTGAAAAAAACTTTTGGAGAGAGTGGGTAAAAAAATGTTTTATTTGTTTTTAAACTAAAAATATTCTTGGTTAGAAACATAGTAAATCGATGTCTACCCACCCACGAAATATGACTGAGTCTCCATCGGTTTACTGATGAGCGTTCATTTCCGACGCGGCAGCCTAGCAAAAATAGACGACCGTAGGGAGGCTATTTTGGCTAGTCCACTTATAATATAACGAGCACTTTCTCTGTCAGGATGTCTGTCTGTCTGTCCGTCCTTGGGAATTTTTGTAAACAGAAGAGAGGGGGGGTCTCGGGTAATTAAGATTTTAATTAAATCTTAAGCTTTTCAAGTAGGCGTTCATAATATTTGTATACCTGTAGGATTAGGAAACTATTATTAATTAATTAAATTTACATTAGATAACATTAAATAACCTTATTAGATTAGAGAAGAACGAAATTTCAAGACGAGGCTGCGATTAGAAGTGTAAACGTGGCAAGAATCATACTAAAACCAATAGATTTCAACGGCTATTTATACCCTTAATAAACGTCGTTTAGACATTAGACGGGCTTCCTCATTTACATAATACATTCCTTTTAACCTTCCATTAAATTCAGATTTACAAATATACACTTATAACTGCCATTATCAAGTTTACATATGTATTCACAATACGTTCCGATAAGGTGATATTAATAAAAATGATTAATACAATTAATTAAACCCATTTTCTTCATCAACCAGCGTGTTTTCTCAACCATACTTCCAATGGCGATTATTGTTAAAATTTCAAGTCTTTCTCGGCCTTTTGGCTAAGATCAAAGTGTAGTATCTGTTCCGATGAATACTGAACCACATAGACTGGTATTGTCTTGGCTTTCGGGTCTTCACTGCTATTGTCTTGGCCTTCGGGTCTTCATTTACGCCGGTCTACGGGTCTGTCCTTTGCAGTTCTAGGAGGTCCACCCTCCCAGGCTTCTCCTCCCCTTAGTGACGTCATTGTGAGAATCCTTCTGGTTAATCCGGAAGTGACGTCATCGTGAGAGGATTTTTTCACAGTTTTCATTCATTATTTACATTACGTTGTACCGAGAATGTTTTTTACTATAAATTACAAGTAAACAAGGCATATCCGGGTCTGTCCTTTGCATTTCTAGGAGGTCCACCCTCCCAGGCTTCTCCTCCCCTCTTTAGTGACGTCATTGTGAGAGGATTTTTTTCACAGTTTTCATTCATTATTTACATTACATTGTTAAGCGAATGTTTTCTACTAAATGTTAAAAGTAAACAAGGCATATCCGAGCTATTAGTAAATCGGTGACCATTCAGGAAAACTAAATTGCTGACTCATACTTCCGGTTTATCCGGTAGTGACGTCATCGTGAGAGGATTTTTTCACAGTTTTCATTCATTATTTACATTACGTTGTTAAGAGAATGTTTTTTACTATAAATTACAAGTAAACAAGGCATATACGAGCCATTAGTAAATCGATGACCATTTTGGAAAACTAAATTGCTGACTCATCTTTCCGGTTAGACAGGAAGTGACGTCATTTTGAGAGGATCTTTTCACATTATCAGTCTTTACATTCATTACGTTTATAAGCAAAGGGGTTTTATTGTAAATAGGAAGTTAAGCAACAAATATCTCGGCCATTACTAAATGGGTAACCGTTTTGGAAAAATAACAAAACTGGTTCTTTGATATGACGTAGGCGCCTTCAATAGCATATTTAAACATTAGTTCTTTGATATGACCGAGGCGCCTACTAATTTGGTTACATTATTACTATTCATGGGGAAGGGTAACAAAAAAAAAATTTTTTTGGGGGGGGGGGGGGTAAAATTTTTTTTTTTTTTTTTTCAACTGAAAACATTCCAATTCATGGGGAAGGCTAACAAAAAATTTTTTTTTTTCCGGGTGGGGGGGGTGGGTAAAAATTTTTTTTTTTTTTCTTTTTCTAACTGAAAATATTATTACTCATGAGGAAGGGTAACAAAATTTTTTTTTTTTCCGGGTGGGGTGGGGGGGGTAAAAATTTTTTTTTTTTTTTTCTTTTTCTAACTGAAAATATTACTACTCATGGGGAAGGGTAACAAAATTTTTTTTTTTTTCGGGTGGGGGGGGTAAAAATTTTTTTTTTTTTTTCTTTTTCTAACTGAAAATATTATTACTCATGGGGAAGGGTAACAAAATTTTTTTTTTTTTTTTCTTTTTCTAACTGAAAATATTACTACTCATGGGGAAGGGTAACAAAATTATTTTTTTTTTTTTCGGGTGGGGGGGGGGTAAAAATTTTTTTTTTTTTTCTTTTTCTAACTGAAAATATTATTACTCATGGGGAAGGGTAACAAAATTTTTTTTTTTTTTGGGTGGGGGGGGGGGAATTTTTTTTTTTTTTTTTCTTTTTCTTACTGAAAACATTACTACTCATGGGGAAGGGTAACAAAAAAAATTTTTTTTTTGGGTAGGGGGGGGTAAAAATTCTTTTTTTTTTTCTTTTCCTAACTGAAAATGTTACTATTCATGGGGAAGGGTAACAATAAAAAAAAATTTTTGGGGGGGGGGGGGGTAAAATTTTTTTTTTTTTTTTTTGAACTGAAAACATCCCAATTCATGGGGAAGGGTAACAAAAATTTTTTGGGGGGGGGGTGAGGAGGGGGTAAATTTTTTTTTTTTTTTTTTTTTTTTCTTACTGAAAATATGACTACTCATGGGGAAGGGTAACAAAAAAAAAAATTTTGGGGGGGGGTACAAAAATATTTTTTTTTTCTCTTTTTCTAACTGAAAATATTACTATTCATGGGAAAGGGTAACAAAAAAAAATTTGGGGGGGGAGGGGGGGAAATGTTTTTTTCCTTTTTCTAACTGAAAATATTACTATTCATGGGGAAAGGTAACTAAAAAAAATTTTTTAGTGGGGGGCTAAAAATTTATTTATTTATTTTTTTTTTTAACTTAAATACAATTCCTATTCATGGGGAAGGGTAAAAAAAAAAATTTTGGTGGGAGGGGGTAAAAACTTTTTTTCTTTTTCTAACTGAAAATATTACTATTCATGGGGAAGGGTGACAAATATCTTTTCTTTTTTTTGGGTGGGGGGGTAAAAATTTTTTTCTTTTTTTTCTGTTTCTAACTGAAAATATAACTATTCATGGGGAAGAGTACAAAAAGAAATTTAGGGGGGGGGGGGTAGATATTATTTCTTTTTTTTTCTCTTTTTCTATCTGAAAATATTACTATTACGGATAAGGGCAAATAAAATTGGGGGGGGCGACCTTTTTTTTAAACTGAAAATATTAGTATTCTTGGGGGAGGGTGAAAAAAACTTTTGGAGAGAGTGGGTAAAAAAATGTTTTAAACATGTTTTATTTGTTTTTAAACTAAAAATATTCTTGGTTAGAAACATAGAAAATCGATGTCTACCCACCCACGAAATATGACTGAGTCTCCATCGGTTTACTGGTGAGCGTTCATTTCCGACGCGCAGCCTAGCAAAAATAGACGACCGTAGGGAGGCTATTTTGGCTAGTCCACTTATAATATAACGAGCACTTTCTCTGTCACGATGTCAGGATGTCTGTCTGTCCGTCGTCGAGAATTTTTGTAAACATAATTTCAGAAATAAACAATAAATAATTTAAGCGCCGAGACTACGATTCGAACTCGCAACCTTGACGCTAACTGCCGAACGCGCTATCATCTGCCCCACAACAACAAGTGATATAAACGTCTTAATTTTAAATGATAAAGAATCCGTTTTTTTTTCAACTTCTTCCAGTTACAAATGGATGATCGTATAACTGTTCATTGGAAATACATTGGGTCTGCGTTCGCACTCGATTGTTTTAGGGGGGGGGAGGGGGGGAAAGTCCCCCCCCAATTTTTTTTTTTCATTTTTTTTTTGGCGCGAAAAAAAAAATTTTGGCGCGAAATAAAAAATTTTCCCGCCAAAAAAAAAAAAATTTTTTTTTCCGCCTAATAAAAAAAAAAAAAAAAAAAAAATTTTTTTTTCCTTTTTAAACGAAAAAAAGTATTCGGAGACAAATTTTTTTCATTTCTTTTGTCTAACCACCCAAGAACGCGGCAGCCTAGCAAAAATAGACGACCGTTAGGGAGTCTATTTTCGCTAGTCCACTTATAATATAACGAGCACTTCTCTGTCAGGATGTCTGTCTGTCTGTCCGTCCTGGGGAATTTTTGTAAACAGAAGAGAGGGGGGGGTCTCGGATAATTAAGATTTAATTAATTAAGCTTTTCAAGTAGGCGTTCATAATATTTGTATACATGTAGAATTAGGAAACTATTATATAATTAAATTTACATTAGATAACATTAAATAACCTTATTAGATTGGAGTGGAACGAAATTTCAAGTCGAGGCGGCGATTAGAAGTGAAAACGTGGCAAGAATCACATTAAAATTAATAGATTTCAACGGCCTTTTATACCTTTAGTAAACGTCGTTTAGACATTAGACGGGCTTCCTCATTTACATAATACATTCCTTTTAACCTTCCATTAAATTCAGATTTACAAATATACACTTATAACTGCTATTATCAAGTTTCCATATGTATTCACAAGACGTTCCGATAAGGTGATATTAAGAAAAATTATTAATACAATTAATTAAACCCATTTTCTTCATCAACCAGCGTGTTTTCTCAACCATACTTCCAATGGGGATTATTGTTAAAATTTCAAGTCTTTCTCGGCCTTTTGGCTAAGATCAAAGTGTAGTATCTGTTCCGATGAATACTGAACCACATAGACTGGTATTGTATTGGCCTTCGGGTCTCGACTGGTATTGTCTTGGCCTTCGGGTCTTCATTTACGCCGGTCTACGGGTCTGTCCTTTGCATTTCTAGGAGGTCCACCTCCCAGGCTTCTCCTCCCCTCTTTAGTGACGTCATTGTGAGAGGATTTTTTTCACAGTTTTCATTCATTATTTACATTACGTTGTTAAGAGAATGTTTTCTACTAAATGTTAAAAGTAAACAAGGCATATCCGAGCTATTAGTAAATCGGTGACCATTCAGGAAAACTAAATTGCTGACTCATACTTCCGGTTGGACCGGAAGTGACGTCATTTTGAGAGGATCTTTTCACATTATCAGTCTTTACATTCATTACGTTTATAAGCGAAGGTGTTTTATTGTAAATAGGAAGTTAAGCAACAAATATCTCGGCCATTACTAAATGGGTAACCGTTTTGGAAAAATAACAAAACTGGTTCTTTGATATGACGTAGGCGCCTTCAATAGCATATTTTAACATTAGTTCTTTGATATGACCGAGGCGCCTACTAATTTGGTTACATTATTTTAACTATGCATGGGGTAAAAAAATGTTTTTTTCTTTTTCTTTTTCTCACTTACACTATTACTATTCATTGGGAAGGGTAACAAAAAAAAAATTTTTTTTGGGGGGGGGGGTAAAATTTTTTTTTTTTTTTTTTTAACTGAAAACATTCCAATTCATGGGGAAGGGTAACAAAATTTTTTTTTTTTTTCCGGTGGGGGGGGGTAAAATTTTTTTTTTTTTTTTTGTTTTTCTAACTGAAAATATTACTACTCATGGGGAAGGGTAACAAAATTTTTTTTTTTTTCGGGTGGGGGGGGGTAAAAAAATTTTTTTTTTTTTTCTTTTTCTAACTGAAAATATTACTACTCATGGGGAAGGGTAACAAAAAAATTTTTTTTTTTGGGTGGGGGGGGAAAATTTTTTTTTTTTTTTCTTTTTCTTACTGAAAATATTACTACTCATGGGGAAGGGTAACAAAAAAAAATTTTTTTTAAGGGTGGGGGGGGGAAATTTTTTTTTTTTTTTTTCTTTTTCTTACTGAAAATATTACTACTCATGGGGAAGGGTAACAAAAAAATTTTTTTTTTTGAGTGGGGGGGGTAAAAATTTTTTATTTTTTTTTTTCTTTTTCTAACTGAAAATATTACTATTCATGGGGAAGGGTAACAAAAAATTTTTTTTTGGGGTGGGGGGGGGGTAAAAAATTTTTTTTTTTTTTCCTTTTTCTAACTGAAAATATTACTATTCATGGGGAAGGGTAACAAAAAAAAATTTTTGGGGAGGGGGGAAATGTTTTTTTCCTTTTTCTAACTGAAAATATTACTATTCATGGGGAAGGGTGACAAATATCTTTTCTTTTTTTTGGGGTGGGGGGGTTAAAAAATTTTTTCTTTTTTTTCTGTTTCTAACTGAAAATATAAGTATTCATGGTGAAGAGTACAAAAAGAAATTTAGGGGGGGGGTTAGATATTATTTCTTTTTTTTTCTCTTTTTCTAACTGAAAATATTACTATTACGGATAAGGGCACAAAATAAATTTGGGGGGGGCGACCTTTTTTTTAAACTGAAAATATTAGTATTCTTGGGGGAGGGTGAAAAAAACTTTTGGAGAGAGTGGGTAAAAAAATGTTTTAAACATGTTTTATTTGTTTTTAAACTAAAAATATTCTTGGTTAGAAACATAGAAAATCGATGTCTACCCACCCACGAAATATGACTGAGTCTCCATCGGTTTACTGGTGAGCGTTCATTTCCGACGCGGCAGCCTAGCAAAAATAGACGACCGTAGGGAGGCTATTTTGGCTAGTCCACTTATAATATAACGAACACTTTCTCTGTCACGATGTCAGGATGTCTGTCTGTCCGTCGTCGAGAATTTTTGTAAACGTAATTTCAGAAATAAACAATAAATAATTTAAGCGATGAGACTACGATTCGAACTCGCAACCATGACGCTAACTGCCGAACGCGCTATCATCTGCTCCACAACGATGAGTGATATAAACGTCTTAATTTTAAATGATAAAGAATCCGTTTTTTTTTCAACTTCTTCCAGTTACAAATGGATGATCGTATAACTGTTCATTGGAAATACATTGGGTCTGCGTTCGCACTCGATTGTTTTAGGGGGGGGGGAATGAAAATCCCCCCCCCCCAATTTTTTTTTTTCATTTTTTAAATTTTCCCGCCAAAAAAAAAAAAAAAATTTTCCGCCTAATAAAAAAAAAAAAAAAATTTTTTTTTTTCCTTTTTAAACAAAAACATTATTCGGAGACAAATTTTTGTCATTCCTTTGTCTGACCACCCAAGAACGCGGCAGCCTAGCAAAAATAGACGACCGTTAGGGAGTCTATTTTCGCTAGTCCACTTATAATATAACGAGCAGGTTCTCTGTCTGTCTTTCTGTCTGTCTGTCTGTCTGTCCGTCCTGGAGAACTTTTGTAAATGAGAGGGAGGAGAGGGGGGAGATTATTACTATTTAATTAATTTCAATGTCGGAAACATAAACAAATACATTGGGCCACATATTAACGACTAAATAAACAATAAATAATTTTGACGCTAACAGCCAAACGCTTTACCGAATGAGCTAAAGGGACACAGTTGAAAATGGTCTCTTAATTCTCATACTTCCACTTATAATATAACGAACACTTTCTCTGTCACGATGTCAGGATGTCTGTCTGTCCGTCGTCGAGAATTTTTGTAAACGTAATTTCAGAAATAAACAATAAATAATTTAAGCGCCGAGACTACGATTCGAACTCGCAACCATGACGCTAACTGCCGAACGCGCTATCATCTGCTCCACAACGATGAGTGATATAAACGTCTTAATTTTAAATGATAAAGAATCCGTTTTTTTTTCAACTTCTTCCAGTTACAAATGGATGATCGTATAACTGTTCATTGGAAATACATTGGGTCTGCGTTCGCACTCGATTGTTTTAGGGGGGGGGGAATGAAAATCCCCCCCCCCCAATTTTTTTTTTTCATTTTTTTTTGGCGCGAAAAAAAAAAAATTTTGGCGCGAAAAAAAAAAAAATTTTCCCGCCAAAAAAAAAAAAAAAAAAATTTTTTTTTTTCCTTTTTAAACAAAAACATTATTCGGAGACAAATTTTTGTCATTCCTTTGTCTGACCACCCAAGAACGCGGCAGCCTAGCAAAAATAGACGACCGTTAGGGAGTCTATTTTCGCTAGTCCACTTATAATATAACGAGCAGGTTCTCTGTCTGTCTTTCTGTCTGTCTGTCTGTCTGTCCGTCCTGGAGAACTTTTGTAAATGAGAGGGAGGAGAGGGGGGAGATAATTACTATTTAATTAATTTCAATGTCGGAAACATAAACAAATACATTGGGCCACATATTAACGACTAAATAAACAATAAATAATTTTGACGCTAACAGCCAAACGCTTTACCGAATGAGCTAAAGGGACACAGTTGAAAATGGTCTCTTAATTCTCATACTTGAACAAATCGCTTTTTTTTCACATCTCTCATTTAGCAATAAATGATCGTATAATAATTGGTTCTTTTTATACTTTGGGGTCTGTGTCCACACTCGATCTGTTCTCGAAAATACATTGGGGTCTGCGTTCGCTCTCGATTTTTTCAGGGAGGAAGGGGGTCCAGGGGGGGGGGGTCGATAAATTATCCCCCCCCCAATTTTTTTTTTCGCGAAAAAAAAAAAAAATTTTGGCGGGAAATTTTTTTTTTTTCCCTTTTTAAACAAAATGGTATTCGGAGACAAATTTTATTTCTTTTCTTTTGTCTAACCACCCAAGAACGCGGCAGCCTAGCAAAAATAGCCGACCGTTAGGGAGTCTATTTTCGATAGTCTATATATATAAAATAGAGTTGATTTTTCCCCTCCAAAATCAGTTAGAGTAGACTATAAATCTAATGCATCAACACACATCACTTCAGTCGCCTAATATCTTCGATTGTGGTTCCAGAAACTTTAAATTATTTTTATAAGCTAAACCAAAAACATTATTTTTATTCCACACTGTAAGCCTCTCCCAACTAATTGAATCAAAGAGAAAGTAGCACGCTAGTTTCTCTCTATGAATTAATAACTCTTACCCTCCTCAAACACTGTTTGGCAATTATTTCACAAGGAACTGTAATCAAGTTGAACTGTTCCAGAATTTGTCAAACATCCAATCGCAGCAAGGTTTACATAGACATTACACATCAAATCGTTTGCCATGAAACTATGTCACATTTTAAACAAAAATAAACCTTCGAAAAGAAACCAGATAAGTATTATTTTTCTTTCCAATAATTAATCACCTAACTTTGTTCTGTTTTATTTCTTTTCCGGGGATTTCTAACTTAAATTGAACTGAATAATTTATTCTCCTATTTATCACTCATACAAAAAAAAGCGAAATACGCGATATATTTCTACGATCCCTATACTAAAATTGAATCTAACTTATTTTTCGTTTACATAAAAACAAAAACAATTCCAATGATGTAAAAATGGTAATTTTATGAAATCGACTCCAGTCTACAATCATGTGGTTTTTAGGTGGTATTATTGGTTTTTCGAGCAAGACCTCACCCCCAAATGAGATTCTATTAGTTTAGGCGATTACATATACACAGTAAACACCCTGTTTAAATTACCAGATTAGATATAAATGATATTAAAAAAATAGTGGAAATCAGCTTCACGCATAAATTTTACGTAAAATGTTCCCCCATTCCAGCGTTTTAGGTCAGTTAATCAAATTTATTGCTTTTATTTTTTCTTCTTTTCGATTATGTATGCTTTTACAACACTGTCATTTACGGTGAATGGTAACAACATTTAGTTCACTGCCCTAAAATGTTAGAATATTCCGGAAATAGGGGGATCATTTTACGTTAAATTTATATACTAAATTGACGGCACACTATAATTAGGCAACTTATTGTTTTTTGTTTTTGCTTTTCAACCACATTTTTGGGGTGTTTACATGTAATCGCCACAAAAGAAGTAGAATCTTATTTTTTATTTGGAGTGGGAGTTGTTTAACTGAGGGTGTTAATCTACAAATTTACCGTTTTTCGAATGCTCCGATAACGATTTTGGCATTGCAAAACACACTATTATACCTACCACCACTTTTAACCCTAAGTCCGGGTGCCCCCGCCACCTCAATAAAAATAATCTAGCTTCATTGAATCTAACTAACTATTATTATGGTTCTTTTGGGCTCTTAAACCAAAGAAAACTATTAAAAGCTTACCTTTTGTGTAAACATTAAAAATATCCTATGTGACCTATTTGCGTTAGGTCGGCTGTTTAATTCATTCTTTTATTTTCATCCCGAGCAGCGCCGGGCAACGGGTCCTGCTAGCAGTATTATAATGTTGACTCTCCTATGACACATATTTTATGCCGAGGTTCTTCATGCAAAATTTTGTGGAATTTTGTAAATAAGTGTTTATTAATATTACTACCACACGAGAAAATTTCTCACCCCTGCCAGTATCATATATCTCTATAAAGTCACCATTCGCCCATACATCGAATATTGTTGCCACATTTGGGCTGGTGCACCAACCACTAGTCTCTCCGTCTTGGACAGAGTGCAAAAACAAAAAGTCACTAACCTGATAGCTCCAGTCCGTGTCCCATCGCCCCAATGTTGTATTAGTTTGTGACGAATTAACTGCACTTGTACCCCCAACCCGCAACGTAAATACTCCCCAACTCACCCGACTAGCAGACAAAATCCTCTCCTCCTTCACTGTAGTGTTCCGGAAAACTTTCTACTCTAATAGCTTTTTTCCTTGGACCACTTGCCTTTGGAATTCTATCCCTGCTCCCTGTTTCCCCGACTGTACCAACATGCAGAAATGTCAATGTAATATGAACAGACATCTCGCAGCACAGTCCACAGTTAAGTTCCGCCCTATAAATCGGGCCCCTAATTCACAGTAGCCCCTTACATCTCAGTGGCAATATATCTCATAAAAATTATGGGTTGTATTAACTCCATCCGGTGACATATTTTTTTTTGCTAGTATATAAATATATAAATGTTGAGTTTGCTAATGAACAGTCGATTTAACGATTTCTTGTTGATGTATTCTACCTCCACCCCCACCAAAAAGGAAAAGGTAATGCCCTGGAGAATGGCTTCATGACAACAGAGCTGATGCTGCTCTACCTTCGTCCATCAAAAAAGAAGGAGGTAATGCCTGCAAGGATGATATCATAACAAACAAACACATACTACACTATCTCCCTAAAGGATAAGGTAATGCCTGGGAGAATGGTCTCATAACACCAGAACATATACTACACTGCCCCCCCTCCTGAGTTAAGCATTGAAAGATAGTACATTAATTGAAGTAATAGTATAGTTTCTGATTCAGACAGATACCAAATTTCATTAGTAATTGATTATCAATAATAGTATAATAATGTTGCCCCACCCCCACCTCTATGACACATCTGGTATATCAAGGGTGGTCATGTCAAATTTTATGTTATTTTACCCAGTAGTTCAAGAGTCTATAAGTGTTTATCATTTTTAGGAGTAGAATAATATTAGAGATTTGAACTTCTTCTAAAACACCTGCCATCTCAGAAATGCTTCATGCAAAGTTTAGTAAAATTCTGTTGAATAATTTTGGAGCCTAGAAATGACAGACAGATAAATAATACTCCTCTATATTAAGAAAATTATGAGAACACTTTTTGTGTGTGTGTGTTTTCCCGCATTAATGTGAACATTGATAATTACACCTTAAATTATTTTATTTATTGAATTCAAAAAGGTATAAAGAAAACGAAATTAAAAATAGCCTAGTTCGAACTACAAGGCTGCCACTGTATAGTTAATTTTCCTCTCCCTGCATTCGTTACGTCATCAGGACTCCATCTCTCTCTCTCTCTTTCTCTATCTATCTATCTATCGGCCTGCTTGCTTATTTGGCTTATTATTAATAAATTTATTAGTTGAAAAAAAAATACTAAAATGTATTTATGAGATTTAAAAAGGAAAAAAAAAACACAAAATGAATATAAAAAGACTCCAGGGCAACGGCGGGTAGGTAAAGGTAGGTTTTTAATACAGATTTTGATTGATTTTCGATTGATTATAAGTAATACTTTTGCGCAAAACTTCTCTTCATGTGAAAGCAAGTACATATCAGCATGTGCCTAACATTACATGGATTTTCCATAAACAGATTTCTATTTCTAAGAACTTCCCACTTGTGTAACAGTGTACCACGGCACTGCTTCCCTACAGACTACAACATGGTCGTCTTCAAATTCAATATCAACAAATACTTGTCATAAACCGTCGTCATAAGTAATCAGATTTCTTTTATTCATTTCATTCATCATTTTAAATCCTCTCATAATATTATTCATCATTCAACTGACAATCTATCCATCTTAATAACTCTTTTCCTCGAATGGCTGTTAGCCTTGGTTAATGGTGCTTCATTAGGAAGAAAAAAATTAGATTGAACTCAATTTCTGAAAAGTTAGAAAAGAGAAACAAATCAATGCTATAGCACAGTGAATTGCTTTCTCTGCCACCATGAAAATTGGAATGTAATATTGAAACTGTTATACATACAAAGCAGAGTGACAAAAGCTGCTAAAGGACCACAGTTACATAAGGAGATTAGAAAAATTAGCATTAACTACTTTATTAAAGGAGAGAATCTAACATACATTTATTAGCTATGTACAATAACTTCTCCGGAATGAGGACAGAAGGCAGGTGTAGTTTCTTCATCTTTTATTCACCATCCCTAAAGATGATGGAAGCAGGCTTCCCAAGGAAACAATACAAATAGGACACACATTACTCATTCATTCATGCATGCACGTATATGGACATATTACAATAGATTACAATGGTTGTCCCTAACATACATCAATTGACATAGTAATACCTATCTAGTTATTTTGTAGTATTTCTAAAGTCAGATCCAACTAGTATTTGAGTTGACAAATCAAATTTGTTTCTGTCTAGCCAATTTTCATTTGTTATTGTTGTACCATGTTATTGGCAATATAATAACGTACTTTGCTACAATTTATAAAAAAAAACAAGTTAGTGAAGCCCAGAGGACTGCTAAACATTTAAATTATCACCTAAAGATAAAAATAAGCAAAGGGTGATAACTCATATTTAATATTGAAGAAAATAATAGGAGTTGTCTACCTGCCGCGCAAACAAATAAAAATTAAAAACTAAAATGACTTTACAGTATCCCGTCCATAGGTACGACTAGTGAGAGATAATTTAATTGAATTTAAAAAAATAATTAATGACATTTCTAACTATGGCGGATATTTGTTTAATATTTTTAGAAGGTTACGGTCAAAGCAGATTAAAAAAAAAGATCTATTAACTAATTGGTTTTTTTTTGCTAATAGAGTAATATATTTTTGAAAACAAATTTCCAGATTCGATTGACAGCAACAATAGGGTAAAAACTCTTCAGGTGGAATTGCATACATTTTGAAATAATGGTAAAAAAAGGAATTTAGATGGAACTTTTGGGAACTATTAGATGAAATATTTAACAGGATTTTGTCTGTATATTTATATCAGTTAGTAATGGAGATTTAGTATCTGTCTATCTGAAGCCTATACTATTACTTCTATTAATTGTACTAATGCTCAATTTATTTTACTATCTTCACTAATGTTCTGACCAATTGAGGGGGGGGGGTTAGTAGTGTAGTATCTGTTCTGCTGACCATCCTCCCAGACATTACCTTTTCCTTTGGGGAGTGCAGTGTATCTGTTCTAGCTCATAATATCATCCTCTGAGACATTAACTCTTTCTTTGTGAGGGGGGAGTGTAGTATCTGTTATCATGAGACTATCCTCCCAGGCATTACCCCCTCTTTTGATGGAACAGTGTAGTCTATGTTCGTTCGTCATGATACCATCCTCGCAGGCATTACCCCCTCTTTTGATGGGACAGTGTAGTCTATGTTCGTTCGTCATGATACCATCCTCCCCCGCATTACTCCCTCTTTTGATGGGGTAGTGTAGTCTACGTTCGTTCGTCATGATACCATCCTCCCGGGCTAGCGAAAATATGCGATCGGTGGAAGCATATATTTGCTAATTACATTAATAGTGGAAATGTTCTGTACATTTTTTTTAAGTGTTGCATTGAGAAGATATTTTTAAGAAGCGATCCCCAAAGAGGTTTAACAAGCATATAAATTCATACACGCTTTCCTTGATTTAAGAAAGTCTTTCTTGGATTGCCATGGTTTCCAAAACCAGGATTTTCCTGGGAACCACTAGTAGTTCCAGCGGTATCTCGGGGATTAACCCAGAGCCTTTCCTCTGCAGGATATTTGAGAATTAATCATCTTGAACTGTATGCCTTCGGAATACCCTGGAAATGTTCACCTTTCTGAATTCCAAACATCGGTCTGAACAAAAAAAACGATCTCGTCCTTCAAATGTTGGTGTATTTGAAGATGCATTCTTTTTTATTTATTTTTTTTTTTTTTGGTTCAATATTTTTTTTCATTCAGATGTGATGTCCTGTGGGTCAAACTTTGATGGGTTTTTTTCTAGTCTTCTTATTTTAATGTCATTATTGAGCCAAGAAATCACTTTACCAAATTCCTATTGCGTCAATTTTGACTTTGACCAAATAAAATCGTAATTCAATCTGCTTTGCTTCTAAGGTTTTATGTATTCTTTGCACCAGAAATAGATCCTGTATCAGTTAAATGCTTCGAATTCAAACAGTTTCTCCCAAAGAAATCTTAGTTGGTTATATATATATAGAAATATATATATATATATATATATATAGTAAGCTATGAAAATATATTTATGGAAATTAAGCTACACAGAGGCTCCCATGTTTCATCCCCGGGGGAAATCTTCAGGCTAAAATGGGGATGAAACGCAGGATCCTCTGTGTAGCTTAATTACCATAAATATATTTTCATAGCTTACTACCTAGCTATACTTACGTATCGAGCACTGTTGAAGTAAATACTGAAAATTGATACATACAAAATTATATCTAAAATTTTATGTGGATAGATGAAATAGTAATTATATATATATATATATATATATATATATATATATATATATATATATATATATATATATATATATATATATATATATATATATATAGAGAGAGAGAGAGAGAGAGAGAGAGAGAGAGAGAGAGAGAGAGAGAGATTTAGATGACCCGTGTAGATTATGCCTGAATGAAAAATTTGAAATCCTAAATTTTAAAGATCCCCGAAATCTATTCAACTGTAGAAGTGAGATAGCAAACAGCTGCTTACACAGAAATAGATTTACCTTAGGCTAACGATTTATAAATAAATAAATAAACAAATAAGTAAAAAAAAACAACAGAAAAACAAAGAAAACTTAACAATTTTAAAAATTAAAACCTAAAATAGAAATACAATGAACCACGTGTTAAAATAAATTCACCCATTATACTGACACAACAAAGGAAACGAGATATAGGCCAAATCTATAGAAAACAGAACAATAAAATAGGATATAAGAGGTAACACCAACCAGACCTTTGTTCGCGGGAAGCCCAACGATTGGCTGAGAGAACAACAAAGAATCTGATTGGTTAACTAGCTAGCCTTGTATCTAAAAACACCCGGCAAAAATAACTCCATGCATTTTAGCCTGAAGATTCCCCCTCGGGGATGAAACGCGGGAGCCTCTGTGTAGCTTAATTGCCATGAATATATTTTCATAGCTTACTACACACATATATATATATATATATATATATATATATATATAAGTTAGTTTATATATACGAAGCCTGTTTAAAAAGTATCCGACCTTAGTCCAGAAAAAATATTTCAAATACGTGACAGGGTTGGGACCCTAATCCCCTTCAAAGTAGGTCCCTTATGCTTGCACACACTAAGCCCACCGATCCATCCACTGCCAGAAACACCTTTGGAAGTCTTCTTTTGGAATAGTGTTCATCTCCGCCGTCGTGTTAGATTCAGCGAGTGTTTGGAGAAGATGCTATGGGTGTAACAGAAATTAAAGAGTGGTTCAACTGATTCAAAAATGGCCGCACATCAGTGGAGAGTGACCAGCGTTCTGGCAGGCCCCAAACTGCTCGGAGGTCAGCTGTTGTTGAGAGGGTGCGAGAAAAGAGATAATGCATAGATGAACACCATTCCGAAAATAAAACGACCGTGTGTCATAGCTCTCCCCTCACGGAAAGGCAAATAAATAGGGGTTGTTTTTACTGGCTGGATTCTGTTGTTGGCATTTGTTTCCCCTGATTCTTTCTAGAATCAGCTAGAATCACATGAGAAAGATCACGTGAAGGTTGCCAACATCCATAACCGAAAGTGATGCTATGGAACTGATTGGACTAGTTATCAGGCTATGTCTTTATACACTTCACTACCGCCATCTTCCAACTTGAAGTGTGACAGATGGATGGACGGACAGAGCCTCTTAGAAGGTGGTTTGGACATATCAGAAAATGAAGAGAGAGTTTGTAATAAAAGCAATGTTCTAGCAATTATTGGTCAGATTTAATTTCTTTCCATTGTGTCGTCAGGTTCCAATTCCCTAAAGTGGTTATGCTCCGCTAGGCGAGTTTTATAAAACCATAGACACGCATAAAATATATTGATTAATCCGATATTAATAATTCAGACGATTTTGATGAAATAAAAACTACTGAAGTTGTCAATTTTCATAACAACTCACCAAAAAATGGAGACTTTGAGTCGAGCTCTTGTATAGAGCTGCTGATATATTATTAAAGGATCATAATTAGTATTCGTCATTACGTTCTCTTATTTATTTACGATCGTATCACCACTTATCAAGTCCAAGAGCCACTCGAAGATAAAGGTTGAATCTGAATATGCAAGTTATGTATGTGTATCCTGTGGAGTTTCAGAGTTTAATCAAGGAACATACACATCCATACACACGCAAAAGACAACTAAACCTGTTAAATAAGTATTTTCCGAATTAAGTACTGTTTATGTACCATTATTAGCATTTACTATTTGTCGTTACATTTTCTGCTGATAAAGATGGTGTCCATCTGAAAAATATTCCTCATCGGATTAGTATTTTCTGATAAGAATTTAGCCGAATTACATTTTATTGTTTTTAAGAACATGGTTGCCTGATCCACAAGAACAACTTGCTATTCAGAATGAGATATTGATTTTATAGGAAGTAACATATCGATGGCAAAACTCGAGAATCAGACTTTACTTTATTATAGAGATATATCGCATTTTGGATTTTCACTCTTATCACCGTACCAATGTATACGTAAATAATGATTCTGATTAAGCCCATTGTGAGCAAAGTATTGAATCAAATCATGACTGTTAGATATATATATATATATATATACGACATAATCTATATAAACTTAGTTATGTTAATGTTTTTATGTACAGGATAATCTCCTAAACTAATGAATTGATCATTTTCAATTTTGGAATATATATTAATATGGACACAGTATTTTTTTCTTTTGTGAATGTTAACATTTAAGGTGTACATGTATATGAATTTATGTATGTGTATATGTTTATATATACAAGATTCATTCCTAAATTAAGAACCGATCATTATGAATTTTCAAACACAGCTGCTATGCGTAAGAGTGGGTAACGTGGGCTATATTTAGTTTAATTTAGTTTTAATCAGAAGGAGCAAAGTGGAAGTGGAATCCCTTTTGTGAAAATTCGGATACCTTCACTTTTTGTGAAATTTTGATGTGCATTAGACATCAATTAATAAATTGATATAACTTGGTAAATAGTTATAAATGACAAAATACCACAGAGTGTCAAATTCTTGAAATAGTACGGTTTATTCCAACGTATATATCTTGTACAAACAATAGTAACTACAGGTAATCCAATAGGATTTAACAGAATACAATCGAATACCCTATACTACTGTTCGTAGTCGTATTTATTGTCCAGACTAGTTCACTTATTTAGTGACTGAGAGGTGTCTGGTACCCCATCACAACATAAATATTCTCCAAATTTCAGTTTATAAAAGGGTTTAGGGGACATAATGTGGGCACATTTTAAAATTCAAATATTTCATTGAATTTGATCTCTCGTCATTAGACACAAATTAAGCAAGATTACTTGAATTTCAATTTCTTCTTAAGACCCCTTAAGCCTTAATTTTTTTAAATTTTACACATTTTCTAGAATCAAAATCATGTAACAGAATTTAATCAAAATTAGAATAAAGATTCTTGACGTGAGGTTTAGTATCATTATATCTTGATCTTAATCTTCATAAAAAACGAAACGGTAATACCTCGTGTGGTATTTAGTCCTGGTCGCTTTTTTCGGAGGAGGAAGTTTACAGGGAACATCAAATTCACAAGCGGCCCACAGCCGCATGTATATCCCGGTCATGGGAAGGTGACATACAACGCCTAGCATTCCGAAAGGGTCACCCAGGCTTTATGTTGCTTAATATGGCTGTGTCAATAAGATTATGTCGTAAGGGGACATAAAAGTGGTGCAGGGAATTAATTTTACTTGTCCTGAAATAGGTATTATTCTACTGTGTATATATGTGTTTGTGTTCGCCATTCTGTAAATGTATATCTACTCTCATGAGCAGATTAAATCAGTTCAAACCACTTTGATTTAATAGAAGTGAAAAAAAAAGTGTGCATATATCTTTTTCTTTTTTATACTTAATTATGTGCATATTCAGTTTAATGCAATTCACTGCACTGCACTTTTATGTTCTTTGATAGGAAAACTGCATAAAGGATTACGCAAATACATACCAACCATTTATACGATATCCGAAATACGAGATACATACAAAGAAGGCATAAAATATGTGGATGTAAACTTACTTGGATTAATATATATATATATATATATATATATATATATATATATAGTATACATTTTTATTTATACAAACATTATTGGTTACATATGTGCATACATGTTTCGGTTGTACTCTTCACAGAGTGTCAACTACTTCAGACCAAAGAAGACAGAGAAGTGAGATGGATTTGGAAAACTTTCCCTTTAAATAAATCTTTTTGGGGGATGAGCTATTTTTTATAAATTAGTATCGGATTACATCCTTTACTTGTTAACTCTTTCAATTAGTTTCTATCTTTTTTATCATTTTTATTACCTGCCTTCTTATTCTTTCCTTTTTCTATTGTTTTATTACCTACTTAGCCTGGATACCTTTCTTCTTTATTTAACACGTCAAAGTTTTAATCTATTTACAAACATATTCAAGCATAAATATCTGATCTTTATATAAAATACACACGTGTGCACAAATTAATAGATGCACAAGTACATATATAAAACATAAAAAATAACAGACACAAATATATACACAAATATTCATACACTGATATACACATATATACACATATATTCATTTTCAAGCATAAATATCTGGTCAATATATAAAATACACATATATGTATATATATATATATATAGTGAAAAGATAAGATAAAAATGATATCCTATATTGAATAGTCAATGCTTGATATACGAGATAGAGCAGTAAATGATGAAGTGATGAGAATAAAACTTGAAGAAAATGCAATATTTATTAAATCATCAATTTGTTCAAAACAAAGAGTATATAAAAAAACACTTTTTCTTTCCTTAATCCATATTCCTCTGATAAGAGCACATCTTTGAAAATCCATGGATTAAGGAAATATAAGCTTTTTTTTCATATAACCCCTGTTTGAACAAATTGATGATTTAATAAATATTGCATTTTCTCCAATTTTTATTCTCATCACTTACTTTCTCATATATAAATATATAATTTATATATTTAGGTTTTGTAGTAAAACTTGCGTGTTTAACCTCAATGTATATTAGACGACTCTAGGGTTCCAAAATACAATTCCAGAGCAATTATAAATTGAAACAGTTTCCGAAAAAAAAAAAAAAAATCTTGTATCAAACAAAATGGTTTAAATTCACAAATAACAGCCGTTTTTTCATAGCTACACAATCAGAGCATTGGTAATTACAGAGTCTGAATCGTAAACATAATGAATCTTTAATATGCAGAGAACCCACCACCTTAATATATACATGTGCATATTATTTGGATCATTTAGACTACTGCTCACATCTTGGATGTTATTCTCACAAGGTTTTGATCGGAGGTTACATCAGCTGAAACGTTGTGAGAATAACATCCAAGATGAAAACAGTAGTCTGAATAATCCAAATGATAAAAAGTATTAATCCTCATCTCAAAAATTCCGAAACATATATTTGTGTTCGCCATCATGTAAATGTATATTTGTCATTAGCAGATTAAATCAGTTAAAACCACTTCGAATATGCAGATGATTAAGTATAAAATATATATATATATGCACACTGTTTTTTTTTCACTTATATAAAATCAGTTAAATGCAATTTACGGCACTCTACTGCGCTTTCACGTTCTTTGACAGGAAAACTGCATAAAAGATTGCGCAAATAAATATCAACCATTTATACGATATGCGAAAATGCGAGATGCATACACAAAGAAAAGGCATAAAAAATACTGCATACGATTTCTTGTTGATGCATTTCGGGTCCCATGAAAATCTATTCAGTGACGGATGGTTGCGATGCAGTAATCCTCTATTATTGCTGTTGCTGTCTTGCGAGAATGCCGTAATAGACTTGCATTTTCAGAGGTGTGCATGTGCAGGGAATTGATGCTTTTTTAATGCGCATCCTGCTGTACAAAGTGCTATTATTTATGATTGAAGAAAAGACAGATTTAGTATCATTTCTGTTTTTTCGTTATGATAAACTGACATATAAGGTTTTTTTTTTTTTATCTATCCTCATATTCCTTTCAGTGGATTACTTAATAGCAAACACTTAATAAAGATACAACATCTGTTTTTAATAGTGAATCAGAAAAAAAAAAGTGATATTGTTTATCGTATACTATCTATGATACTAGTACTATTTCAGCTACTACTACTAACACTACTACTAATCTATTACTAATGGACCAGATTTTCTAGAGGGTTAAAAATGAAATGATCAACACTGTTCTTTTGTTAATGCCAAAACAAGGATATGGCTCAGACGTACAATGCAACTATAAAGGGTAATTGTAAAGATCGACGGTGTAACCATAATTAGATAAAAAAAAATTGTGTATAGGCGATAAAAATGGTTTTATGCTGTTGTTTTTAAAATATCATTAAATAAGGAACCATTTTGAGTTAAAATCTATTTAGTATTACGTATGTAATCGGAAGAAAAACATGTTTAAAATGTGTAAATATGCTACAAGAATCGTGATTTTTCACAAAATGGAGTCTTACGGGATGCTGCCATGTTCTTTTTTGTATCGCTCAAGATGACAAAAGTATTAAAACGTCTTTTTTTTCCATATTACCATGCAATAATACATTGATTTTAACTCCAAGACGTTCTTAGTGTTATAATATATATATATATATATTGTGTGTGTATTTAGGCAGCATTTTCTCATTTATACATACATTGTTAAAAATAACAGAATTCGTCTGTTTAATTATACCTTTTTTTATTTTTTCAATTTTTTGATGGTCTTTTTTGTATTTAAATCAAAAAAAAAAAAATGTTTCACAGGTTTCACAAACGTTTAAGGTTCTTCGTCAAATCATCCTCAGGTGTCAAAAGCAAATGAACAAAAAAGCTGGAGAGAGAAGATAATTTTTAAAAAGACAGTGGAGAAGCGCGCAGAGAACGTTTTCGCATTGTATATTATTGCTTATACACTAATTTTAATCGAATTTTTGAAGAAACTGTTTACACCGTTAATCTTTATGATTACCCTATGAAGGTGTGATGGAGGATAGAGCGAGAGGGTGTGAGAGAGTCAGAAGGATCTGTGACACTACCACAACTAGATGATGATGACTAATGGAGATTTGGTATCTGTCTTAAGCCGAACTATACTATTACTTCTGTTAATTGTACTTTCTTTTTATACTAAATTCAGTTCACTATACTATTTTAGACTAATGTACTATCTTACAAGGCTCAATTCAGGGAGTGGCTGGTGTAGTATCTGTTTATCATGAGTATATCTATACTAATAAAAACTTGGTATTTGTCTGTCTGAAGCCGAAACTATACGATTACATCTATTAATTGTACTATCTTTTAATGCTCCATTCAGTTTACTATACTATTTCAGACTTGAATTTTACCCCCCCCCCCAGCCTTTAAAAAAATTTTTTTTACTAATTATGACCCCCTCTCCCCCCTACAGCCTTTAAAAAATTTTTTTTGACTAATTATGACCCCCCCCCCCCCCTACAGCCTTTTAAAAAATTTTTTTTACTAATTATGACCCCCTCTCCCTCCTAGAATTGTCACTGCTAGTTTATCATATTGGTATCTATTTGGTTCCGAGTGAATGTCTTATAAAACTAAATTTAGTTTTTCGAATAATGTTTTCTTTAATTGGTTGCAACAAATTGATTACATCTGTTGAGGAAATTAATACTTTCTCTGAAATTTGTGTTTTTTTATATTAATTTTTATTTTTTGATTAATCAGAAAATAATGAGGTTTAACGGAACATATGTAAAGAGTTTCGAATTAATTTGCCACAACAACTTTACAAGAGATGTACATCAGTTTTTTAAGTATGCCCGTCAGTTACAGTAAGATATTAAACAAAGTCGACTTCGAAATCTAGTCGGAAGACGAAAGAGACGATTGCTAGTCTTTCTCTGCTTTACCATGGAAGGTGCACGACTGAGTTCCAATCTTTCGTTCCTCCTTGTAAGACATTCACAGCGAGAACTCGTTTTCTACCACAGCAAAAAAAAAAACTTTCCTTCTTCCATGTACCTTGCATCAAGCAGAATTTTGGATCAATTAGGTTTCAAGGCCCCAAAGAAATAAGCCAATTTAAAGGAACGAATTCGGATCTACACCGGTTGACGTTAGCAAGCGTCATCTGTAAACAAACGGATTGAGTTGTTCGTTTTTTTTTCGTTTAAAAGTCGATTTTTAATATAGGGAAAAATGTATTTCAAGAAAAAGGGGGGAATATATATATATATATATATATATATATTTGTTTAATGTATGGTGCGTTTTTAAATTTTTTTATTTACAAAAACTTTAATAAACAAACGAAACCTCGCAGAGATCGTATCCCTAGGGTCTGAAATTCTCGTTTTAAAATGACTTCATTCTCTACGATTATTCGATTTATATTTAAATTATTATAATTCTAATACATACATACATTTTTTTTACTTTTAATGAGGAATAATTATTTTACATTTTAATTTTTATATTATTTTTTGGTAGGCATTTTAACTTCCAGCTTCCCGAATTCACTTTTTGTGATTCAATTTTTAGTTTTAAAATTACATTGCAATTTAAGATGTAGAAACAAAATAAGGAAAAATGCATTGAAAACGAGTAATCTTGTTTTTCAATCCCCACGAGGACAGAGTTAGACTAAAGAAATAAGTTTTCAAACTTATTTCTGTAAGCAAAAAGTATAAACAAACGACACGTCGTTTTGTCAATATATTTCCTGTCATCGATCAATGAAAAAGAAATCCTTCCAGACTGAGCCAATTTAAATTTTTGTCCTAATCCAGAGCGCCCCATTTTTCGGCGATGGTACAGGGGCTTGAGCTTCATGGATAGTGAGGGACCTATTAGATACTCTTTTTTGGACCCTGTCTAAGAGGGAGAGACTAGTGAATGGTGCGCCAGCCCAGATGTAACAACAATACTCCAGAAGTTTTCTAGCACGGTAGAGGGACCTCACCTTCTTTGCAGCAGCCTTAGCAATGTCTTCTATGTATTTGTCCCAAGTCATTTATTAGTAACTAGCAAAAATATGCTCCATCTGATCGCATATTTTTGCTAGGCTGAGAAGATGACGTCATGGTGAACGAACATATACTACACTGAGAGGATGATGTAATGATTCCCCCCCCCCCAAAAAAAAAGAAGGAGGTAGTCCCTGGGATGATAGTCTCATGACAACAGAACAGATACTACATTACCCCCTCCCCAAAGAAGGAGTATTAGCCCTGTCCTTTACAAAAGAAGAGGTAATTCTTGGGAGGACGGTAGTATGACAATAAAACTGATCCTACACTACTCATCTCCATTAAAAGATAATACAATAATAGATTAAACTTCTTTCTGACCGTCAGTATGGATTCAGGCAAGCACAATCTACTGCGGATATCCTAACGACCATCTCTGAACTCTGAACGCATATATCATACACTGGACAAGGCAGGTGAAGCTAGGACAGTAGCGCTTGATATATTCAAAGCCTTTGACAAGGTCTGACATAAAGGCTTCTCTTAAAAATTCACTCATGTAGTATTACTGGACGAATATTTAATATAATTAGATCTTTCCTAATCAAAAGAAAGATCCATGTTGTCCTCGATGGCCGTTCATCCAAGCAACATGGCATAAATGCAGGTATACCTCAGGGATCCATCCTTGGGCCTCTACTATTCCTAATTTTCATAAACGACCTCCCTGATGACATTGAATCTGAGATGGGTATATTTGCTGACGACACCATGCTCTACTCTCGTTATGTGAGCAAAAGGACGCACACATATCCGAGGCAATAGTTGAATCCTTAGAAAGTGACCTCCAGTCTGTAGTGGAATGGGGTAAAAAATGGATGGTAACTTTTAATGCCGCAAAGACAAAGCTCCTTTTTTTCAATAACTACAAGAAACCTCTTCAACCACCGATTGCCATGGCAAATAACACCCTACCTGAGAGTTCATCATTCAAACTCCTCAGCCTAACTTTCATAGATAACATGAATTGGAACAAATACATTGAAGACATTGCCAGGACTGCTGCAAAGAAGGCGGGCTCCCTCTACCGTGATAGTAAACTCCTCACACCTGACATTATCCTATATCTCTTCAAAGCCACCATCCACCTATGCATGGAGTATTGTTACCACATATGGGCTGGTGCATCATCCACTAGTCTCTCCCTCTTAGACAAGGTCCAAAAAAGAGTTGCCAACTTAATAGGCCCCTCATTATCCATCAAGCTCCAGTCCCTATCCCACCGCCGCAATGTTGCATCCTTGTGCCTGTTTTACAAGTACTTCAATTGATTGTGCTCCGATAAACATGCTGCCCTGGTGCCCCTCAACGTAAATACACTAAACCTACCCAACAATCAGCTAAATCCCATGCATTCACTGTGGAGGTCCCCAGATGCCAGAGAGCCTTCTATTCCAATAGCTTTTTTCCTCGTGCCGCTGGCCTCTGGAACTCCCTCCCTGCTTCCCCGACTCTACTGATATGCAGAAATTTGAAACTAATGTAAACAGACATCTTGCTGCATGGCTCACAACTTAGGATAACTCCCAAAACTTACACCCTAATTCTCAGTAGCCCCTTACATCTACAATGCCTTGTTTGGGGTGAACTATGATAAAAAAAACAGGTCTTTTTCATTCAATGCCTAGTCATAAAAACATTATTTTTATATTCTTTAGCGTTTTGGCTAAGATCAAAGTGTAGTATCTGTTCTCAGCATCATAGTAACATCAATTGCGTATAAGAAAATATGACAATGCAAATTACACATGTATTTTATATAATATTAGTTTATTAGAAACCGTTTAAAAAATAAATATGCAAATTAGGAGTACGTAAAGCTGTTTGTGTGTTTGCAGCTTACTATATATATTGTATTTCAAAATGTTGTATCATAGAATTAAATAAGCATAACCCGTTTTGATGTTAGGATAGGTGGAAAAAATCTTTCACATTTATTCATTTAGATATTTGATTTTAAAATATATATATATAAATATATGGGATTGACATGTAATAAAATAGCTCTCAAGGGGTCCAGAATCGATATTTATGGAACATTCATTTCGTTTTTAAAAATTTTGACACAAAAATGCTTATGAGGAAACCGAAAAAATAAAAAAGGAAGAATCAAGCTTAGAATTCTGTTATTTTTTAAAATGTTTGCTTAAATGAAAGAATGCTGCCTAAATACACACACATACATATATATATATATATATATATAGAAAGAGAGAGAGAGAGAAAGATAATACTTTAAAGATATAAATAATCTTTAACCAGTAGACTATCAGAATAAAAACAAGGCTCAATATAATGTGTAGAGCAATAATATTAATTGAATGACATAAAAAATGAGAAATTAATCAGATTTTATTAAAGTTCAAAAACAAGGAGTGATATTGTGTCCTTAACTCATGAGTTTTCAAAGAAAATCTTCTCCTCAGAGGACCATTACCGCAATGACATTACTGCAGGTAATAAAATTAAGCTTTGAAAATACATAAAAATAGATAAAAAATACATAAAAGTATATAAAACATCAAATATATTGGCCAAAAACACACTTTTTTGCTAAACTTATAGAGTTCATTCAAGTCATAAAGTTTAAAACAATTTCAAGAAAGATGTCAAAGAAGTCGATTAAAAAAAACAATTCAAGTAGTGAATAGTATTCCAAAATCGAAAAAAGTTATCTAGACAGGAAATTTGCTATCGATACAGTAGATGACAGTGAAAAGTGTATTCAGGGTGTATGCAAATTAATAAAACCATAGAAAAAACAAAATCATATAAAAGTTCAGAAGACTCACTCGGAGTTGAATATTATAATGTACAATTAAGGGTTCTTATGAGCTGATAAGGACGCAATATCACTCCTTGTTTTTTAACTTTAATAAAATCTGATTAATTTCTCATTTTATTATGTCATTCAATTAATATATATATATATATATATATATATATATATATACACATACATATAATTCACATGCTAAAAACGTTTAATTTGTGGCATGATGATTCTACATATATACTGATTTTTCATAGACTTCTGACTTGTTCCTCCTGGTGATACCAGATCAGGCTGCCCTGTGGCTCCCTGAGACGAAATTCACCTACATTGACGTTTTTTTTTTTTTTTTTTTTTTTTTTTTTGTAAAACTTAATTATGTTCTACAAAACCAAAAACAAAAACAACAGCCCCTCTCCCTTTCTCCCTCCCCTTTTTTATTTTATTTTTAGAACTTGAAGCATAAATCTTTTACTATAATGACCAGATTCGGCATTAAATAACCCAAAAAGGGTTGATATGCCGTAAAACAAAACTACCAAACCTGACTTGTTCCTGAATTTTATTGGATTCCATTACTCTTCACTCTTTAATACAATGTTCTAATTGGATTTTTTCAACAACTGTACTGACACATTCACTACTACAATGACTTTCTGCCCATTATTGTAACTTAAAAAAAATTTTTTAAAACTATTTTTGCTTAAAGAATAACTTAAAATTTTGTTGTAAATTTTTCAAATTAATACTTACCAATCATTAGCAAATTATTTTTTTCCATCTGAGGATAAGAGTAAGTTTTTTGAAAATCCATGAATTAAAGGATATTCTCATATTGTATTATATTCCATGATGATTATAATAAACTTGTAAAGTACGTAACTTTACTTTTGTTTCATTATTTCAATATTTCCTATAAAAATGTTCTATCCCCAAGATCGAGCATATCCCTATCACGATAGGATCTAATATAAAATAATTATATTTATATTTATTAAATCACTATATATATAAAAATATGTATATATATATATATATATATATATATATATATATAGTCTAAAGAAGCTTTGAGTTATTTTAAACAAAAAGACAAAAAAAGGAAAATGCAGTTTAAATTCCCAGAGAAACTAAATCCAAAATATTGCAGACTTAACATTCGTTGGTAAATTCATAATTAAATAAAAATATATAATAGTAAGTAAATAAAATAAAAAGGGGGATTAAGTATCTAACAGTGAAACAAAAACAGGAGACCTTAACGTAAACATCTAATATTAACACGGGGATCATCAGCTGTTTACCATGTAACCGTTTCGGAGATTTAAAAACAGGACAGTTATGATATTCATGGCTCTCCAATGGTACTGATCAAACTACCATTTCCCCAATAATCAAGTGTCGAAATAATTCAGCTTAATATTTCACTTATATATACATATATATATATATATTATTTACAATTTGCTGATGAGAAATTATCAACAATATCATTGAACTAAAACGGAACTATTCAACCAGAGAGATGAACTTGCGCCAACGTGTCGACATCAAAATAAGCAGAAATTAAATCTGTTGGAAATCATTGATCAACTACAGGTAATAAAATAGCTCACGATAAGGTTGGGAACCCCTGGTTTAGATTTTTTACAGATCTGATGACAATTTCCTTTGTATTGCAATATTTCTCATTAACAAAGTCAATTGTCTTCTGTAATTATTTTTTCTGCCAATATTCCTCTGATCAATGTCAGAGAAACGAGATCTTAGAAGAGAATTTTTCCCCATGTGAAGAGTCAGATTCTTCTCTTGGCTAATTCTAAAAAGTTAATTGCGTTTTATAAAAGATTTCGAATGTTTATCGCATGTTTATTATTTCCTTTCGGTATTTGAAGCACGGAATGAAAAAAAAAAGGAAAGTCTCATCTCCTCATTATAATCAGCAAAACTTTTATTATTTTGCTTTTATTATTTTGCTTAAAAAAACCGATTCCTTTCGTCTTGTTTTAAAATTTTGTTTTCGTCTCAAATTACAAAATTAAAGTTATCAAAGAATCTTTGAACTTTCAGCTTGTGGCAAATCTGCTGAGAATAGAAAATGATTCTGAAAACAACAAAGAGAGCAATTTATTTTTGAAATGCTTCTAAAAGACTCGGCACCAATTTTCTTGCTGGTTTTCATAATCAACTCTCAGATTTTTTTTCTATTTCATTGATAATTTTAAAATTATTGACTCTGGTATCAATGTGACATTCGAAAACACCTGTAGGTAAAAATGTTTGGCCTTCTTTGAAGAACTTGCATGAAATATTCAAAATGTGGCACTGTTTGAGTGCAAGTCCTGACCTGGCTTCCTAGTCATGTGGGCATAGAAGAAATCAAAGACCTGATTCTATAATTATTTTTTTTAAATTTACTATTGGGTCACCAATTATCAAGGCCAAGAGCCACTCGAGTATAAGGTTTAATGAGACGGAATTATTATCAGCCAAAACACGAGGAACACTATGGAAGTACTAACATTAATCAATGGTATGAACTGCATTTTGTTACTTATAGGGTGGTTTATGACAAAAACGTGTAAATATTGAATTTGAAGACGACAAAGTTGTAATCAGCAGAGATTGGAGCTCAGTCGAGCACCTTCCATGAAAACAACGATAGAGTAGAGAGAGACTAACAACGTCTCTTCTGTGAGAAAGGGGCTGTAGGGAAGAGAAGAGATCATGCTCCACTAGATTTCGAAGTCGATTTTGTACTCTGTCAAGTCAGGAGAGAGTTTTCGAAGCAGCGCATTCTCTTGCTTTTCACGTTCTTCTACTGCCTGCTCACATAGCTTTTTTATTTTTATTTTGATAAAGACACACCTGTATTATATTGAGACAGTTGCATTTTTACACATGTGAACTGCATGCCGTTAGTGATGCAAAAGAGGATAGATCCTCGTTTCTATTTCTGGAGTGACGTCAGTGAAGAGATCTAATACATAGAGATAACTAATAACTGACTATTACATCTGCTCCTAATGTGATTCGGGATGTCTTCTGATGTTAGTCATTCTATAATTGTTAGCTCTTTACATCAAGTGGCTTCATGCCTTGTCTGTAACGATTTTCATAAAATTAAAAATAACAGATTGGGTTAGGATGTAGTCTCGTGATGTATTACAAATATTTAGGATCAGCTGTTTATTCCTCAACACACTTGACACTATCTAAATAGTCCAAGAGAATCCAGGGAAGAGAAGGGATCATGAGTAACTAGATAGCGAAGTTGATTCTGTACTCTGTCAAGACAGGAAACATTTGCTTCAAAAAGACCCCCCCCTCCCTCTTTATATTTGTTCTGTTCCCAAATTACAAAATTGAGGTTTTCAAAGAATCTTTGAACCCCGCAGCTTGTGGCAAAACCGATGAGAATAGAAAATGATTTGGAAAACAACAAAGACGGCAATTTATTTTTTTTAAAAAATGCTTCTAGAAGACTCGGCACCGATTGTCTCGCTTCTTTTGCAAATCATTTCAAAAGGTTTAATGTCTCCGCAAGTTTTGATTTCATAGATAATCGCCAAATTCCCGACTCCAGCATCAACGCAACATTCGCAAACAGCTGTAGGTAAAAGTGTTTGGCCGTCTGTGAAGATCAGATTCTCTTCTTTCAATTCATGACAATCCCAGATTGCAGCTTTGCGTTACAATTTAATTGGATTCTTGTCAGAAAATCGAAAAGAGTTTGGCATCATCATGAAGAAAAAAGATGGTTTTCAGTTTAAAAATGCACACACATAAGCACATAAACTGAATCCGTTACAAAAAAAAAAGCACACGCACACAGATATAACAGACAAACACTATATCACCACCGAGGTATAGTAAGAAGAAATCAAATAGTTTTGTCTTTTTAAAAATTATTTTTTAATATTTAACTGGCTTTGCAAATTCACTTTTTTCATGATTCTATCAATCTAACCCGAACTCATTGGATGACCCAACGGACCCCATTTTTTCTAGTAAATATATATACATATATTTATGGGTTCTTACAAAATATATATGTTTAAGTATATACCCTTTATGATATCCAAAAATGTTCCAAATTGCAAGCTCAATGAAGTTGTATTACACACTTCAGGGGTTTATAGTGGCATTCCAATGACCAGAGGAACAATGAATCCATAAACTTCTATCTGTTCTTTCAATTTCTTTATCTTCAGCAAATAATTGTAATTCCTCTTTGTCCCCCCCCCCCCCCAATTTAAAAAAATATATTCATGTTTATTTTTTTCCAAATTCAATACTTTGGTTTTTGGTTGTAAGAGACGTTTCGAAGAGTCGTTTCAAGTTTTGGGAATAAGATTTTCTTCGGGATTTTTGTCATGTGAGTTTTTTTTCATGAATTTGGACTTGCCGTTACCTTTGTCAAGAATTAAAAAAACAAACTTTTCCCATCTTCCTTTTTAATGTCTTTGAAATGGTGTGCTTTTCCTATTACTATTGCATGAACAATTTATCTGTTGATCAACGAGGTTAAGATGAAGACTATGTATTTCTCTTGATTTGCTGCGAAACGTGCGTAAGATGTAGAAAAAGTATTGACTTTGGAAAAAATAAACATAAAAAATAAAATATAAATATATAAACAAAAATTTTTTTGTTTGTGAGACAAAAATAGAATTACAGGTATTCGCCGATATATGAAAATAAAGAAATTGAAAAGAACAGATGAAAGTTATGGTTATGGATTGAGTGTTCCTATGGTAATTGGAATGCAACTATAATTATATATATTATATATATATATATACATATATATATATATATATATGTATACTTAGGTAGCAAGTCATTATCCAAGCAAGCGTTGTTGAACTTCACGGAACTTTCTCGTTTGTAAATCTTCTTAGTGAAGTTCTCAAACCGTCGGGCTATCCTTCTGGTTTCAGGTGGCAGTCCGTAGAGTATTTCCCTGATTGTTCTTAATTCGGCCATTTTTTTCGAGCGCTTTCGACTTTCTCAGTTGTCTTCAGGATTAGGTTTTTTTAAATAAGAAGACTTGAGTTAATGTTTTATAGGTATCGGAGATATATATATATATATATAATGCAATGTTCCCAGCTTGTGAGTTGAACACTACATGACATGCTTTCTGTGACAATACAGATCTTAATTATTTTTCATTTCTTGTGGTAATTGTTGGTGGCCGTGGGGAAAGATGCAAGGCTGCAGATCCTAGGGTGCCTTTGTGACCGGTATCGAATCTTTCGACCAGCAGTAATCATCATCTCTCCTAAACTGATGACTGGGGAAGCAAGAAACATTAGTGTCTGTAGGTAAAAAATAATTAATATTTATTTTTTATTAAAATATTGTTATATACATAATATTATGGTTAGGTGTGTTTATATATTTATATGTACAGGATTCACTTCTACACTAATTAACCAATCATTAGGAATTTTGGTACACAGCTGCAAGGCGCAAGGGTGGATAATGTAGGCTATATTTGTATGGAAATCAAATTTTGGCATCATCATGAAACAGAAGATGGTGTTTAGCTTAAAAATGCACACATATAAGCACATAAACTCTGTTACATTAAAAAGCACACACAGATATGAGGGAATTATATAGACACTATATCACCACCGAAATATAGTGAATAGAAAGCAACTGATTATTAT
Source organism: Sepiola atlantica (assembly GCA_963556195.1). Lineage (NCBI taxonomy): Eukaryota > Metazoa > Mollusca > Cephalopoda > Sepiida > Sepiolidae > Sepiola > Sepiola atlantica. Next base: position 188,018,523 of record OY744520.1, on the reverse strand, counting down.
TGTTTTTTTATATTTAACTAACATTGCATATTCACTTTTATCCAGATTAAAACAATTTAATGCGAGCTCAATAGATGACCCAATTAATCAAATTTGTATAATATATATATATATATATATATATATATATAAAAATAATGTATTTTTTATTGGTGATTGCAGCGTTCGTTGTTTTTTTTCTTTCTTACTATTATTTCGATTGTCTCACTTCTTAAGTGATTAAGATGCCGAAAATTGCATTATTAGTCGCCTTTAACTTTATAGGACGTATTTTTCGTTTATATATATTTTTTTATTAATTTTATACGTACATAAAGGTAATCCACGGACACGTGTTTCTGGCTCACAGCCGTCATCAGAATGGCTAACTTAGACAACAATCGAACCTTCGATATTGATGTCTATAGTCCAGCGTCTTTTACCATTGGACCAAGACGCCATGTCTAGAAATATGTACGATTTTTATCACCTAAATATTTCATGTATTTTTATGTCTAATCCCTCAGGAAGTGAGACAATCGAAATAATAGTAAGCAAAAAAAAAAAAAATAAACGCTGCAATCACCAATAAAAATAATTACGTAAATATACATTAAATACTTAAGTGTTTAGGCGTAAGGGTGGATAATGTCGGCTATATTTAGTTTTAGTTTTATGACAAAATGGTGTAATAATCAGATATCATAAATTGATAAATATTCCCTAAATTTCAGTTTCTTTGGAGTACTTTAAAAGGTTTTTAGGGAGCATCATATGGATAACTTACCATATGAAAATTCAAATATTTCAGATTTGCATTGAATTTGATCAATACTCATTGGACACCAATTCTTCTTCTTAAGTCTTCTTAAGCTCAAGTTTTACATTTTAAACATTTTCTAGAATTAAAATCATGTAATGGACTTGATCAAAATCGGAATAAGGATTCTAAACATAAGGTTCAATATCATTATATCTTGATGTTAATATTTCGAAAGGTAAACAAAAGTGGTGCAAACATTTTCTGTTTGGGGAATTAACTTTACCTATCCTAAGACGGGTATTCTTCTAGTATGTATATATAAAATTCTAGGTTTAATTCAGTAGAAAAACATTCAACAGAGTGCTCGATGTTTAATAATAGGAGCATAATATTTATTTATAAAATTACAGAAGTTGAGATCAACTTGGTACCTTAGGTTTCAAGTTGGGAGAGAAGATCCAGGTGAAAAGGTACTGGGCTTTTATTTTTATATAGATCAAAAGATCAAATATGGCTGAAGAATGCCAACGAGTGGTTTATAATTAGAACTCAAGAATACCCAGTATTTTTTTCTACTGGGTCTGCTTTTCTAGCTTGAAACCTAAGGTACCATGTTGATCTGAACCTCTTTAATATATATATATACACACACACATATTTCTATGTACAGGATAATCTCCCATAATTATGAATTTTGGAATATATATTCTAGGCAACATGACGAGCAACATGGCACACTATTTTTTGTATATTTTATCATTTTTGGAGTGCGCCAACCAAAACTCTCATCCATCAAAAAAACACTTAGAATAAGTTAGATACAAACAAATTAATATAAAAAAAGAATTGCTCTACATCAACTTTTGCGTAATACATTTTTTCAAAGATTGGTGTGTAAGCGTTAATATCTATGTGCTTGGTAAAATTCTTAACTACTGAACTTATGGAATAACAGAGTGAGTAATGTGGGCACATTTATATTTTTTGTAAACTTTAACATTTAGGGGAAGTGGGTCACCGAAACCTTACTATAACCGTTAACTGACTTTGCATATTCACTTTTATCCCGATTCAAACAATTTAGCTCGAGCTCAATGGATGACTCAATGGATAACATTTTTATAATATACATATATATATATTATATATATATATATATACAGATATATGTATATATATATATATCTGTATATATATATACATATACATATATATATATATATTTATATATATATATATATATATATATATATACATACATAGAGTATTGTTGTCACATCTGGGCTGGTGCACCATCCACTAGTCTCTCCCTCTTAGACAAGGTACAAAAATAGAGTCTCTAATCTAATAGGTCCATCACTATACACCAAGCTCCAACCCCTGTCCTACCGCCACAAGGTTGCATCTTTGTGCTTGTTTTACAAGTACTTCAATAGAATGTGCTCCGATGAACTTGCTGCTCTGGTGCCTCCTCGACGTAAATACACTCGACCGACCCGACAATCAGCTAAATCCCATCCATTCACTGTGGAGGTCCCACGATGCCGGAGACTCTTCTACTCCAAAACCTTCTTTTCTTTGAGCTGCCAGCCTTTGAAACTCCCTCCCTGCTCTCTGTTTCCCCGACTGTACCGACATGCGGAAATTTAAAACTAATGTAAACAAGCATCTCGCTGCACAGCTCCCAATTTAGGATGACCCGTAAACTTTCACTATAATTCTCAGTAGCACCTTAAGTCTACAGTGGCAACTTGGCTTGTTTGTGGTGAACTAAGTTTTAAAAAAAAAACTCAAAGAAAGAAACAAACAGTTAAATTACAAACTAATGCTATACTTATTGCTTACCCGCCCTGGGACGGGTATTCATATAATATATATATATATATATATATATAGGGTGAGTCAAAAGTAGGTGACAGTAAAAAACATTTATTTAGAGATCACTTATATGTACAAGCATATTAATTAAAATTAAATGTTATTTATCATCGCAAGTGTTCAAACTGTTTTCCTTCTTGATTTACACAGCTTTGAAGTCTGCCTCTTTCTATACTCTAAATAAATGTTTTTTACTGTCCACCTACTTTTGGCTCACCCTGTATATATATATATATATATATATATATATATATATATATATATATGTATGTAAATTGTAGGTTAATATCAGCATGTATCAAATATATATTCAATGATACATTCATTTCATTACAGGAAAGATTGTTGCAAATATAATATGATCTTTTTATGAAAGAAAATTCTCATTTTTACCATATCAGTTTATTTAAATAATTTATAGACATTTATGATGTATTATATTGAATATAAATAATATAATTGTTTTAGGAATACCACTCTTTTCTAAATAGATGGCTGGTAATATGTCTTTTTCTTTATAAGGTGACGCTTTTTTGTTCGGCTCTCTCTTAGAAAGTCGTTAAATTCTGTTTTTTATTTCGCTGGTTTTCAATGCAAGCTGTCATCTGAAATTCTTTTCGAACGTCTTAACATATTTGAGGTTTTTCATTTTCCATTATGTTTTTGTTATGCAAACGGATTTATGTTATTTACACAAGATTTTAAATAATTTATTTATTCATGAGAGATAAATGGGGTTTAAAAAAAAATATTTTTATTTTAATAAGTCTTTGGATTCTGCTGTTAATAGCATCAAATACTCGTCTGTCTCTTTTACCGCTTTTCCTGTTCTTTTGCTTGGACTTTTCTTTCATTGTTTCTGAAATCCCATTCCTTAATCTTTTAATAAATGTCATTTTCCAATGTCAGTCTTTTTGTTTTGATTCCCTATCTTCCCGATCTTCGCGTTTCGGAAATTCTTTTCTCAAATTATATTCTCGTTTATCATTTTTCAATCTGATATAATATCTGATAATAATTTTTATTTATTTATTTATTTATTTATTTTTTTTATCAGAATTTTTTTTTTCATTCGGATACTTTTTTATTTTACGTGTTTATCCATCTACGGAATATTAGTTTTTCTTACCCATCAAACCTTACTTCTGTATTTCTTTAACAATACTTTAATGATATTTGTTAAAGATTTATCTACTTTTTAAATGTACTTAGACATAAACAAAAGAGATGAACAAAGAAGAACTATAAACGATACTTTTAAAATATAACAGGATTTATTTGCGCTTATAAGTAATACATCGAAATATGTCCACATGTTTAGAAATTTTTTTTTTTAATTATATTCTCGTTTATCATTTCTTAATCTTATATATCTGATCATAATTATTCCTTTTTTTAGTTATTTCATCCAATTTTTTCGTTTCGATACTTTTTTTTTCACTTTTTATCCATCCACGGAATGTTAGTTTTTTTGCCTACCAAACTCTTACTTTCTGTATTTCTCTAACAATAATTTAATATTTGTTTAAGATCTATCTGTTTCATAAATTTAAACACCTAAACAAAAAAGTATAAGCAAAAAGAACTAAACACCTGACTTATAAAAAATATAACAAGATTTATTTGCGCGTATAAGTAATACATCAAAATATGCACATATGTCAAGCTTCCTAATACGAGAATATTATGTAAAGAAGGACTTAATATTTTGCATAGAAATCTTGTCTTTTATGTGAATTCTCTTAGTTCTTACACAAACGAAAATAGGTAAACAGAAAGAACTAAAAATCTTACTGATAAAAATATAACAGGATTTATTTGCGCTTACACATAATACACTGAAATATTGTCACATACCAAAGCTTCTTAATACGTGGATATAATAAAAGACGAACTTGCCAAACATTTTTAGGTGAATGATGAGATCATATGCCTAAGCAGAATGCGATAAAAAATTGTGTATAGGCGATAAAAATGTTTTTATGTTGTTGTTTTTTTTTATATTATTATATGAGAAACAACTTCGAGTAAAATTCTATTTAGTATTATACATGTAATCTGAAGAAAAAACACGTCTGAAATGTGTAAATATGCTAGAATAATCGAGAGTTTTTATAAAATGACGTCTATATTTACACATTTCAAACGTGTTTTTCTTCAGATTACATGTGTACTACTAATGGTTCCTCATGTAATAATCTTAAAAAAAACAATTTTTATCGCATTTTGTTTAAGTATACAATCTCATCATTTAACCATTTTTAGATATCTGGTCTTCAAAACAAAGTAAACAAAACTGGTCTATGAAGGTGATTGACCGTATGTTGTCTAAAGAACACACCAAACATAACTGGTGTGGATGTAGCAACGACTGACTGCATATTATCACATAGAGAGAGAGAGAGAGAGAGAGAGAGAGAATAAAAAAAATAATTAATAAAAATAGAAAGGAACCATCATTTGGTTCAAGCCACCCTATAACAAGATGCTAAAATCTAAACTTAGCAAGGGATAGTTCAGAGAATGAGCTATTATCTTTAATATCCCTTTTCATGCATGTAATGCTGATCCTAAGGCCCCTATCTGCAAAATTGAGTTATTGAAAGTATAATAATAAAATAAGGTAATATAGGGTTCAGAGCAGGTAGCAGGAAGACAAGGTGTCGTTATTCATTCTTAGGCAACAACAGGTATGCTTACTAGTGTATACTGAATATTATAAAAACATTAGGAAAAATCTATAGTACGATGCATAGGAATTACAAAAATGAAAAAAAATTTTTTAAATGATACCAAAAAATGATCAGATAGCGGAATGATAGATGAGAAAATAATTCCGAAAAAGAATTGCAGTAACTCCAACGAATCCTCGGAGTAGGAAAAACTAACATTGGAAAATGACAATTGTTTAAAGATTATTATTATTAAATATGCATTGTGAGTCCATCTCAGAACATTTATTCTGAGTCAAGGAGGGGGGGAGGGCGGTTATTTCTACAGATTTTTAGATTTTCCAACGATAGAGGTTCAGTGTTCACAGTGATAACACGTTCTTTAATCATAAGTCTCCTTAACACACCATAATGAATAAAAAAAACAACTTTCCTTTCTTCCTCAGTGTGCCTTTTAGTTATCTCCTTCTCACAACGGGAAGATATGACACAAGGTTGGGAATGTGGGATTTGAAAAGATAGCACCCAAGAGGAAGAGCACTCTGGCTGACCAAAAAATGCCTGGGAAGCCCGTTGGTAATCCATGGCATGGGCGCCTCAGGCGATTAGCAATACACTAACCCCTTCTGAAAGGATTGTAGTTTATTGGAGTGTTACCTATTGTCCCTTATTAGCAATCCCATGTTTCTGTTTTGTTATTCAGGTTTACAAATGGACTAATCAGACATTGTAATTGACAAAGAGTAATTCATGCCTGCTCATTTAGGTAAAGCCTGGGAGGGAGGACCCCTAGAACTGCAGAGGACCATACCTCAGACCGACAGAGAACAAGCCACCTCAACAATGGCCTAGACTCCTCTGGTCTTATTTTATGTATGAAATAAACCCCAGGGGGAGGGGGGGTATTCCTCAGTGTACTCAGCGTCAGTCGAAATTTCCACAAACAGAGGTTCTTCACAAAGAGCTCTCATCTGTGGAACACATTGCCACGAGACTGATTCCCTGCAGATTACAACAGGGTTGTGTTTAAATCCAATGTCAACCAATTCCTGTTATGAACCTTCCCCACAAATATTCGAACTTGATCAATCCCAGCAATCATTCTCAATCCTCTCATAAGGTTCTTCATCTCTCAGCTGACAATCATTGCCTCTCATTAACCCTTACCATCGAGTAGCTTTTGGCCTTGATAATCAGTAAAAAAAGACTTGATAGGTATGATCAATTTCTATTATTTAGATTAGCTGGACTATTCTCATCTTGGATGTCATCCTCACACAGTAATTTTCAAGGACCAGTGGCACAACGGATATAAGTGCTAAGTAATAATCAGTTCTAAGCGACAGTCTTTAGGAGGTTGATGGTTCGATCCTCAGTCAGTCAGCAAGATCCCACCCCTTCACTGTTGACCTTCCAAGATGCTGGAGAGCTTTCTACTCTAATAGCTTCGTTCCTCATATTGCTAGCCTTTGGAATTCCCTTCTTGCTTCCTGTTTCCCTGACTGTACTAACATGCAGACATTTAAATGTAATGTGAACAAGTATCTCGCTTCAAAACTCCCCATATAGGATATATATATAAGCGATACTAAGAATACAATTACGAATTACTTAATACTTCTACCTGGTAACGGATTAAATAAAAGGTTCCCTTCGAAATTTTGTACAGATTCACAGATTTTACAATGATTTACGAGTTTGACAAGACACGCCCAAAATATTGTGAGAATAACATCCAAGATGAGAACAGTAATCCAAAGAATCCAAATTATCAATCCTCATCTAAAAACTTCCGAAACAAAGGTATGAGCAAGTTCCTAAGTCCAAGATTTGAAGTCGTTAAAAGGATGAGCTACCCTCTGTGCACACCCCTCTCATCAGAACAGTGCTGGGCAAATATTCTTAATACCCCCTCCCATAAAATTGAAAACTATGGAAATTAAAGAATAATAAATGAAAAAGATGGAGTTTAGGGAAGAAAGGAAGACATTTTTCTCATTTATCATTTCTCTGATCTCTTTTGGGATCATTTTTTTTTTTTTTTAAATTCTTTTTATTTTATTTTCATTCGAGAATTTAAAAATTATTTCATTCATCAACTTAATCTTAGTTTTTCTGACCACCGATTTTCTCTAATTCTTTTATCATTATTTAATCATAACTAGCATGGCTACCCGAAGTTACCCGGTAACATGGATAACAAAATAGAGTTAAAGTGTGTGTAACAACTTTCTTTAAAACCCAACCTACCCTTACCTCTCTCTCTCCCTCCTCATTCAAAGTACAGGATACCCGAAACGGATTCTAAATCCTTTGGGTGCCCATTCCTTACAAGTAACTACTTTTCTCTGAGTCCTTCACCCGGCAATATCAAATTTATAGGCAAAAAATAGCAAAGTGCAACAAGCCATGTAAAAGGACAGTTATAAGATGTGTACGTCTATATAACGTATAAATGTTCATCTAAGGCGACTTTAAACCTGGATATGGTAGGCATCGTCATTGCCTCCTCTGATAGGCTGTTCCATGGAGCAGAAACGCAGACAGAGAAATTGCCTTTCTTCTGATGAGACGAAAGCACATATAGTACATCTTTTGCTAGGTCCCATGGAGACCACGACTTGGCATGGGGTGAAAAACTCATTAAGAGATAGATTTAAATTCAAGTTAATAATGTTTTACGCCAAAATATGTCTGCACTTGGGCAATGCCTGGTAAATAAGCTAGCATCTTCACTATTACATTAAGGGACGTTGTATGTGTTTATGTCCTGCTAAAACTCCAGGACTACAGTACAAACACCCACAAAGTTGGTATACTCTGGATCGGCGTTGCCCGTAATAAATAATATCTAAAATTTAGAAAAAAAAAATGTTTTCTTTGACTGGTACAAATTTTGTCAGGGGGGAGGGTCGTTTTTCAGGCATTCTCATGTACTAACACAAAGTAACTGATTTTTTTTAAGCAATAGGTTACTACTCTTATGAGTATTGCTGCCACATCTGGGCTGGTGCATCATCTACTAGTCTCTCCCTCCTTGACAAGGTTCAAAAAAGAGTCGCCAACCTAATAGGTCCCTCACTGTCAACCAAGCTCCAGTCCCTGTCCCATCGCCGCAATGTAACATCCTTGTGCTTGTTTTACAAATACTTCAATGGATTATGCTCCGATGAATTGGCTACTCTGGTGCTCATTCGACGTAAATTCACTAGACCAACTCAACAATCAACTAAATCCCATCCATTCACTGTGGAGGTCCCCAGATGTCGGAGAGCTTTCTACTCAAATAGCTTCTTTCCTCGTGCTGCTGGCCTCTGGAACTCCCTCCCTGCCCCCTATTTCCTCGACAGTACTGACATGCAGAAATTTAAAATTAATTTAAACAGACATCTCGCTGCACTGATCCCAATTTAGGTTGACACCCCCCCCCCCCCAACCATCTCCCTTTTTCTTTCTTCTCAGTAGCCCCTTACGTCTACAGTGGCGGCCTGCCTTGTTTGGGGTGAACTACGTTAAAAAAAAATTTTTTAAATAAAATTATTCAAGGAATCGAAATAAAAGAGAGTTGTCCGTGTGTACATGTGTTTGTATGTCCACAGAGAGAAATGGGCTGGGCATAGGAGAAAGAGAGGGAAAAGACGAGAAAAAGATAGAGAGGGGTAAAGAGATAGAAGTTTTAATAGAAATGTTACACTTTTGCCCCGGGCAACGCCGAGTAAACCCTGCTAGTGTAACATTAAAGGAAGCTTTACCAAGCTAAGTTGATAGCTAAAACCAAAACCGTCTCTTCAATGTATTATTAAAGCTTTGCGAGTCAACTAACTCTAAATTAAGCCTTCGCATGCTCAGTGTCGTCTACCGTTTTACATTTTTTTTTCGCAGCTTTCAAATCGTAAACTGCTTTTACCATTTCCAGGATTGACTCGGAATTCTCCATGAATACTCGGAACTGATTGCGTAAGAACTGAAATCATCCGAGTGCCTATTTTTCTCCACCCTGCAATATTTCTGCACCCGGATAACACCGGGTAAATTAGCTTGTATGTAATATAAAATGAAGCCGTAGATAAAAACAACACCATCTCTTCAATTTATTTTAAAGCTTTCTTGAGATGATGGCATAATCAGATCAAAAAGATACGAATCTTCCACTGCATTTTTCTGACTGAATTTTTTTCCCCCCACAATTTATCATAATCTTCAGCCATTTCTTTATTCAATTTGTTACCTAGAATTTTCTATCCCCCCGCCCTTCGATGTTTTCTTCTTTTGTTGGTGTGCATAATATTTTTATCTTATTCCATTTCTATTTTTTTCTCGTCCGTCTTCTGTTTGGAAAACGCAAAATGCTTCTGTTCTCACGCTCTTACATATTTTTTCGCATCAGCGTACAAATAATATTTCAGATTAAGCTTCATTTTACACATGAGGCCACCCCTTTCATACACCAAGTTGGTTATTATGTAGACAAGCAACTGAGCAGAATGGCTGACCCGAAAAAAATGCCACTCATAGAATCGTCCATAAAATTCACAATCCTTTCTCCAATCCGACCATATTTAGTGCAAATAAATTTCAACCTATGCCTGACTAATCCACCAAGTTTCACTCATGAATGTCCAACAGTCTTTGTTTTATCTCCAATTATAAGCACAACTGGGTACGACGTGCAAAGCTGTCAATAACTGATGTGCTCCTCTCTTCGCACTGTTCTGATTTTAGCTGTGATGACCCTCTTCAGTTCAGAAATAGTCTGGGGATTGTTTCGATAGACATTATCTTTGGGATAACCCTACAGATAAAATTCAGGGGTGTTATAGTCCGGTGAGTGTGAACCCAATTCAGTATCATACCTCTTACTTATGTGTCCCGCATATGATTAAAACTATGAAAAAAGACTGTTGGAGATTAATGATTGAAACATGGTGGACAAGTCAGGCATAGACTGAAGTTTATTTGTACCAAATATGATTTGATTGCAGAAAGGATTGCGAATTTTATTAACGATTCCATGGGTGGAATCACCATTTTATGTCTACAGTGGAATGGAGATTTGGTGAATGTCTGCAAGCAAAACTACTTTCTAAAAGATCTTTTATTCCTTGAAATCTTGAGAATTATTTTGCTTACTTTAATATTACTACTGCACAATATATTAACTGAAATGAATTTCATTAAAAAAAAAAATTGTCATGATGCAATGTTTTTGTTTTTATACTAAACAACTCGTGACCCGTTGGGTCAATATTTGTTATATATATTATTACTAATGGATATTTGGTATCTGTCTCTCTGAAGCCGAAACTATACTATTACTTATATTAATGTACTATTGTACTATCTTTTTAAATGTTCAATTCAGGGGAGAGTAATGTAGCATTTGTTCTAGTGTCATGAGTTCATCTTTCCAAGCATTACCTCCTCCTTTGGAGAGGTAGTGTAGTATATGTCCGTTCATCATATACACTACCAATAATCTATATATTAATACGATAGTGTGTGTGTTCGTGTGTCACACTTACATCAAAAGCTCTGCGCATGCGTGCTGCAACTAGATTTGGAAAAACATTCAAGTCACCTAATTTTCGTAATAGTTTCAAGTATTTCCCTTTGGTGCAACGGTTAGCGACATAGGATTTTGTTGTCGGTTTTTGACTGGTTTATAGTTCGATCCCAACCAACCTCTAACATTTTTTTTTCTACATCGAAGCGGAAGACATGTTAATACAATAGCGTGTGTGTTATTTTGTGTGTCAAGCTTACATCAAAAGCAACGACCTTCCGAATCTTTATATGCTACTCATGAATGACCATTAATAAAGCTCAAGGACAGACTTTCGATAAGGTTGGGATCTACCTACCACAACCTTATTTTACTCATGGACAACTTTATGTAGTCTTTTCAAGAGCAAGGTCTATGAACAGTGTAAGAGTGAAAATTTGTCCTCATAATAATTTTACTCATGGTCAGAGAAGAGGAACTACCTTCACTAGAAATATTGTTTATAAAGAAGTTTTGTAAATTGTTTTAGGTGTTGTTCATTTTTTTAAATAAATATACAAGTCAAATCTTATATTTTATTCAAACATGTATAGGTTAGGAACAAGATAATTAGTATTAAAAACATAATTTCGTGTAATTTACACGAGTCCCGCTAGTCTATATCAATATGCATTAAGATTTTGTAAGATTATGTAAAAGATGTATTCAATACAGCAACAGATAAGTAATCTGCTAAACTTAATTTTCACGTGAATTTTTCAACATTGCGTTTATATCAGGAAATATATCATTAAAAAATACAATTTTGATGTAAGATCAAAAATGAAACTGTTTAGTTAAAGGGTTTATTTTCTTTTCAAAGTGATCAAACAGATCAGGAATAAATATTAAAAAACAAATATCCGTCTCTTTTCCATCTTGTGATCACAGATCAAACACATCCGAAATCAAACAATTTTCTCCCGTGTTAAAAGAAGAAACAAAGTTTTAATTATATTTTCATTAGAAAAAAAAAATCAGTTTCTGGGCCACGTGATCTGTTGACAAGGAACTTTTCATGACGCAATTGAAAAGGGTGCAATTCTTTGAAATCTTAAATGGTTTCCTTTGACAGTTGTTTTTTTTTTTTTTTTCGATATCTGATTTTTTTTTTCTTTCTGGTTTTCTCTTCGAGTGGATCCAAACCTAATAAAGCAGTTCTTCCAAGCCTTCAGGTTAGGATCAAAGTGTAGTATCTGTGCACGCATTTAGCGTTTGTTGTGTTTCTCGTCTATTTTCAACAGCTAGTTTCGTCTCATCAGTATGAGCTGAATAGGCTATCACTCCCACATTTTTATATGTGGGGTTATCTTAAAGATAATGTCCATCAAAACAATTTCTAGACTTTTCTCGACTTGTTCATCAAGTTTCAACCATGAATATCCAACAGTATTTTCCTATCGCCATTCAATGATATGCAGGGAGACTTTGGTGATCATTTTATCAATAAGAGGTGTGCTCTCCGTGACTTCAATTGCTCAGAGACTCTTGACTGGAAGATATCAGTCGAGAAACCGTTCTCGACAATGAGTTGGGCAGAAACTGGGCCATTTCGGTGGCCTTTTATTTTTCAGGCTAAGGTATTGTTCTTGGGTAGTCCTAGAAGGTCCTCCCTCCCAGGTATTGCCTCCCCTAATTGGAGAGGTTAGTTTATTGCTAACTGCCTGAGCCGCCCTGACCGGGGAATACCGACGGAGCTGCGCAACCAATTTTTAATATGCAAGTACCCCTTTGGCTTGATTCTCCCCACCTTCCGGCCTTGCGCCACATCTTCCTACAATGAGAAGGAAGTAAATACCCAGAATGGGCTTCATATTCACTGGACCTTAATCCGACCAAATTTTATCCCCATGGTTATCTTAAAGATAATGTATATCGAAACCATCCATGAACTAAAATCAATCATATCCAGGTGTACTTTCAACACAAAGATGCACATTTGGAGCATATCATTGAACAGCAATCTACAAAGACTGTTGGATATTCCTAACTGAAACTTGGTGGACAAGTCAGACCGACTGAAATTTATTTGTACCAAATGTGGTTATATTACAGAAAGGATTGTGAATTTAATAAACGCTTTCATTGGTGACAGTTTCTTTTTTTTTAGGGGGGAGTCATCTTATATAGGGGCCTCACTAGGAGACTGCTCATAAAGGAACCAATATGCTCGATTTCTGTTTTTTTTGTTTTTTTATCACAAAAAATTCAGAACCTTATCTGATGTTAAAGCCATTTTCAGTCTTTATGACATAAATTTAATAAGGAATAAAAGTTGCCAAATTTAACATTAAATGAGTGAAAATTTGACGGTATTTTAGTTTGGGTTAGGTTAACACATGCACAGTATCTTCTCTATTTTTAACGTCACTCTTATAAGCGACTCTATATAATTTATTACAAGAATATTTCAAGTAAGAGGATAATACATTAAACATTCCAAAACTGCTGAAATCATCTCTGCCGGGACCTAGTAAGAGGCTTGGGCGTCTCCCCTGGTCGAAGATTTCCGAGCTAGGTAGTGTTGGTTCAGCTCTAGAGGAAACACGGATACTAGTTTCAGGAAAGCAGAAACAAACATATTACGATTTATATATTTTTTAAAAATGTTTCGTAAAATTCTTTTATTATATAAGTTAGTGACATTTTTTATATATATATAACTCATTGTCCTATTATTTATATATATATATATATATAGTAATAGTCCTATTATTTATATATATATATAGTAATAGTCCTATTATTTATATATATAACTCACAGTTCTATTATTTATATATTATATATAACTCATAGTCCTATTATTTATATATATATATATAACTCATTGTCCTATTATTTATATATATAACTCAGTTCTATTATTTATATATTATATATAACTCATAGTCCTATTATTTATATATATATAGTAATAGTCCTATTATTTATATATATATATATATATATATATATATATATAGTAATAGTCCTATTATTTTTTATATATAACTAATTGTCCTATTATTTATATATATATATATAGTAATAGTCCTATTATTTTTATATATAACTAATTGTCCTATTATTTATATATATATATATATAGTAATAGTCCTATTATTTTTATATATAACTAATTGTCCTATTATTTATATATATATATATAGTAATAGTCCTATTATTTTTATATATAACTAATTGTCCTATTATTTATATATATATATATAGTAATAGTCCTATTATTTTATATATAACTCATTGTCCTATTATTTATATATATATATAAGTCATATTCCTTTTTATATATAACTCATTGTCCTATTTTTTTGTATATATAACTTATTGTCTTATATAACAATTAAATCTTATTGTCCTATTTTTCTTTTCATTCCAGAACCTCAGTTTGTAGCTTCTTTTGATGCCGGGGAACAAGTCCTCTTCTTCCTCAGGGAATTAGCTGTTGAGTATAGCAATTGCGGCAAGAAAATATATTCACGGGTTGCCCGCGTTTGCAAGGTAAGTTTCTAATGATAACTTTTAATAATTTACATAATAAAAGTGAACGTACGTGTGGCTGGTTCAGTTTGTGGTATGAAGAAGATGAGGTGGGAGGAGAGAAACGAACGAGAAGGTGAAAAAAAAGGCTTGATATCGGTGGACAATTCAGAATTTATTTTTTTTAAGGCGTCGGCTGCTTCTGTTTCGAATACTCAATATCATTTAATAAATATGTATTCAATGCTTGATTGATTTGTTCGTAAAATGAAAAATGTATCTGTTATTTTTTATGGAATGTGTCGTGCACTTATGTTTAATGAATCCATATTGTTTATCTCATTCAAAATTATGTATGAGAGAGGGAGGGGGGGGGAGAGAGAGAGGGGGCGCTTAGGTTTGAAATAGCAATAGTTTTTTTTAAACGAATTAATATTTTATTTATTTTTTAGAATAATTTTTCCAATGCTAAAAAAATCGGACATTTCTTTAGTAGTGTGTACGTGTGTGAGCAAATGAGTGAGAGAGAGAGAGAGAGAGCGAAAAGAGAGAGAGAGAGAGTGAAAGAAAGAGAGAGTGAAAGAGAGAGTGAGAGTGAGAGAGTGAAAGAGAGTGAGAGAGTGAAAGAGAGTGAAAGAGAGAGAGAGAGAGAGTGAAAGAGAGAGAGAGAGAGTGAAAGAGAGAGAGAGAGAGAGTGAAAGAGAGAGAGAGAGAGAGAGAGTGAAAGAGAGAGAGAGAGTGAAAGAGAGAGAGAGAGAGTGAAAGAGAGAGAGAGAGAGAGTGAAAGAGAGAGAGAGAGAGTGAAAGAGAGAGAGAGAGAGTGAAAGAGAGAAAGAAAGTGAAAGAGTGAGAGAGAGAGTGAAAGAGAGAGAGTGAAAGAGAGAGAGTGAAAGAGAGAGAGTGAAAGAGAGAGAGAGAGAAAGTGAAAGAGAGAGAGAGAGTGAAAGAGAGAGAGAGAGAGTGAAAGAGAGAGAGAGTGAAAGAGAGAGAGAGAGTGAAAGAGAGAGAGAGAAAGTGAAAGAGAGAGAGAGAGAGTGAAAGAGAGAGAGGGGTGAAAGAGAGAGAGAGAGAGTGTGAAAGAGAGAGAGAGTTAAAGAGAGAGAGAGAAAGTGAAAGAGAGAGAGAGAAAGTGAAAGAGAGAGAGAGTGAGTGAAAGAGAGAGAGAGAGTGAAAGAGAGAGAGAGAGTGAAAGAGAGAGAGAGAGAGAGAGAGTGAAAGAGAGAGAGAGAGAGAGTGAAAGAGAGAGTGAAAGAGAGAGAGAGAGTGAAAGAGAGAGTGAAAGAGAGAGAGTGAAAGAGAGAGAGGGAGTGAAAGAGAGAGTGAGAAAGAAAGAGAAATTAAGTTTGAGGGAGCAATAGCAATAGTTTTGTCTTCTTTTTCTTATAGATTAATCTCATTGTATTGATTTCAAATAGTGAATAGAAATTAAATTGCGAAGCGATAGCGACCGAGTGAAGTCAGCTAGTAATAATACGAAACGCCTATCATTGAATTCTTTAAAGAATTCAAAACTGATGCGTTCGGTGATAAAAGACAACGCGTCTCGTTTTTTGGTTCTTTACATTTAATCCAGATAACAGATTAAAAGGAAATCTCGCGTAACAAATCGAAGTCAGACGATTAGACTGAACAAATCAGTTTATTTAGTTGAAAATAAAACAGTCGAACTGTATGAAATAACATTGCAACATAAATGAATGAAAATATAATTTAATATAGATTCGTTTTTAAAGAAGACGTATTGTTTTTTTTTGTTTGAACAATGGGACTTGATTAGATTATGGTTGTAATGTGTTTGGGTAAAGAAGCACATAAGTGTATCAGTTAGTATTCTGTAATTCTGGTAAATCCGATAACCAAACGCATAAGTTCCTTTTTAATATTTATTATTGTTATATATATATATATATATATATATATATATATATATATATATATATAATTTGTGTTATAATGAAATAATTCCAGGATGAAATCCGGGTATGAGAGCTCAATGTAATACACAGAGCAAGAATAAAATAAAATGTAGTAACACGAAATTACATAATCATCGATGCAATAATTTATTTCAACCTTGTGGTATTGTCAAGCATCCAATTCAGATGATTACATTTTTGAAACTTAAAAAAAGGGGAAATTCACACTCGACAATTCAAATATAATCAGAGAGAGAAAGAGAGAGAGAGGGAGGGAGTAACAACCTATTTAATAATATTTAGAGAGAGGGGGAAATTTGAAGCATATTTAACTTATAATTATATAGGGAGGGGGGAATTACATAATTTATGACAGAGAGGGAAGAGGAGGCCATATATATAAATAGAAATTGGGAAATTGTAAAAGTAGGCAGGGAGAGTATTCAATGTCTCTCAAGAAATCAGGTCGTGTCAAAAATCACCAGTTTTAACCCTGACTCTGCCAGTTGGAAAGTGACATCTACTGTCTGGCGACTAAAGAAATATATTGGGGTGGGTATGGACCTAAGAAAAGATTTGAAAATAGACACTAGACATCCAAGGTCAGAGACCATATCGCGTATATACACATACACAGGCATGCATATACACGTACACACCATATGTACATACATACATATACACACACCATATGTACATACATACATATACACACACATATGTACATACATACATACATATACACACACATATGTACATACATACATACATATACACACACATTGTACATATACACACATATGTACATACACACATACGTATGTAAATACACACATACGTATGTAAATACACACACATACGTATGTACACACACATATGTACATATATACACACACATATATATACACACACATACATATATAGACACATATATATACACACACATACATATATAGACACATATATATATACACACACATACATATATAGACACATATATATATACACACATACATATATAGACACATATATATATATACACACACATACATATATAGACACATATATATATATACACACACATACATATATAGACACATATATATATACACACACACATACATATGTAGACACATATATATATAAACACACATACATATATAGACACATATATATATATACACATACATACATATATAGACACATATATATATATATACACACATACATATATAGACACACATATATATATATACACACACATACATATATAGACACATATATATATACACACACATACATATAGAGACACACACATACATATATAGACACATATATATATACACACACATACATATAGAGACACACACATACATATATAGACACATATATATATAGACACATATATATATACACACACATACATATATAGACACATATATATATACACACACACACATATATACACACACACATATATACACACACATATATACACACACACATATAATATATATATATATATACAAACATTGTTAAAAATGCAACAACCCAAAATTAATAACATCACGTATGAAACCAGTGGTAACATATTAAAATGCTTAACGTTATGCGATTTTGTTCTGTGATGCCATCAAGCTTTGCTGAATTTAAATTGTCAACGACTTCCTGGAACAATGCGAAAACGTTCTATGCGCGTTTCACCACCGTCTTTTAAAAATTCCCTTCTTTCTCCAGCTTTTATTCTTCATTTGCTTTGGACAAAGAATCGAAAGCGTTCGTGAAACCTATGGAACATTTATTCATTTTTTTTATTTTAATACAAAAAAGACCATCAGAAAAATTGAAAAAAAAAGTATAATTAAACAACGAATTCTGTTATTTTTATCAATGTTTGTATCAATGAGAAAATTCTGCCTAATATATATATATATATATATATATATATATATATATATATATATATATATATATATATATATTCTAGCAGAACTACCCGGTGTTGCCCAGGTTAGAGTGTAGGATAGCATCATATGCAACATCATGGTAGGGAGAGTTTACTTTAACAGCAACCTTGATTCTGTCAGCTAGATATCTTACTCACTGAACTATTCAGATATATGTTAATACTCTTAAACTAACGCTAATAAATAGATTAATTTCATTGTGTAACATGTTTGAAAATTGTCATTAACTTCTGTAAAGGGCAGCCAGAGATGTAAAAATACTTCTATTATGTTCACATGCAAATTGTGTATGTGAATACAATTGTATTGAAAGTACACTTCCTAGTATGTATTCGTTTTTAGGGACATACATGCACAGACAGAGAAGTGTTCTCCTTGATTATATATATATATATATATATATATATATATATATATATATATATATATATATATATATAATTTCATTTTAATTAAAGGGAAAACAGTTTTCAGTGGAGGGGTTGTGCCCCGGGGACCATCTTAATATTATCAAAATTTGCTGAAAGTTTGGGAATAGACATCATCTTTGGTCATTTACCTATGGTTTAAATTTCATTTGGATCTAAGGGAAAACAGTTTTCAGTCGGGGGGGGGGGCAGCGTTGAAGTAATATATTTCTTATATAGCCTATGAACTTCACTGAGAGGGCAGTAGTCCACATGCCAATTTTCAAGCAATTCTGTCCAGCGGTTTGGGTGAACATAAGACACAAAGATCAAGCGGGCACAAACACAGTTACTATTTTATTTATATATATATATATATATATATATATATATATATATATATATATTTGTTGGTTTTTACAAAAATATATATATTTAAGTATATGCTCTTTATAATATCCGAAAATGTTCCAAATTGCAAGCTCAGTGAAGTTGTATTACAAGCTTCAGAGCATATATATGTTATAGTTACATTCCCATGATCATAGGAACAATCAATCCATAACCGTAACTTTCATCTGTTCTTTCAATTTCATTATTTTATATATATTAGCGAATACCTGTAATTCCTCTTTATCTCACAAACAATTTAAAAAATATATATTTATATTTTATTTTTATGTTTATTTTTTCAAAATTCAATACTTTTTCTAAATCTTACGTGCGTTTCACAGCAAAATCAAGAGAAATACAGTCTTAATCTTAAGCCTCGTTGATCATCAGAGAAATCGTTCATTCAATAGTAATAAGATACAACACATAATTCCAAAGGCATTATATATATATATATATATATATATATATATATATGCGAGTATATTATAAGATGTTATTGTAGGGAATAAATAACAATTACAGATAGTTTCAACTCGTTCTATTTGTTTATTAATTCCCTCCGGTTTGATTGGCATTTTTTTTTAAGTATAAGAGATATATCTAGTCAAATATATAGTTTTATTTTTTTTTTTCCTCTTGCGGGATTGGAAATTTTCAGCAACTCCTTTTGGCTTTTTCAACCAAATATGAAATCATGAAAATCAGTACAGATGCCGTTATTTTAAAAACACGTGCAAGAATGACGTTACTTTGTTTAAAAATTGATTTCAACCGTTTTATGTTTCGTTCTTTTTTCTTCTTCTGTGGATTTTTTCGTCTATGTAGATTTGAAAATACATTTTACTAATGCTTGTCCACGATTACTTCTGTTGTAAGATATTATTGTAGGGAATAAATAACAAAAACATGTCACTTAGAGATAACTGCAACTCATCGTTTTGTTTATTAAATCCCTCTAGTTTGAGTACTTTTATTTAGACGTATGTTAGATATATAGTTAAAGACATCATTTTATTTATTTTTTATTTTTCCAGCGAGTATATCATAAGGTATACTAAAAAATAAATATTCATGGTATCACGATAAAAACACTGGTTTTTGGCCAGACTTTTTTGGTAGAATATTCAATCAAATTTAAATGATTCAGAATGCTCAAACAGTTCACACAAAGATGCCGAACAATGTCCTATGTTATTCACAAACCTTGAGTGCTCCAAGAAATAGTATTTTAAGGTCACAGATAATCCCAAACATTTAGGCCCAAATGAAAGTTGAAAATTACTCTAGAGAGCAGTAACATTATGTATAAATCCATGCCTCAAAAAAATACTCGGCTTCCTGCATGTGACTTCAAATGGTTCAGAGGAAATAGACGCTGGAAGTCGAAACTATTAATGGATGTGTACATTGATTGGAGCACTGAAGATTTGTGAATAACACGTAACATTGTTCGGCCTCTTTGTTTGAACTGTTTAATCATTCTGGATCATTTAAATTTGATATAACATTCTGCCGATAGTTCGAATCGTGTTTGATCTTTTTCAGGACTTGAATCGAGACATTTTTTCCCTTTAATATTTTTCAAAATACTTCACTTTTGCATTTTCAAGATATTCACCTCCAATAATTAATTAATATTCAATTATTATTGGTCAAACCTTATGACGATAAGAGAGTTATCTTTGAAAAGCCATGGCTTAAAGCTCATTTTGTATTTGTATGCTTTGTTTGAACACTTGATTAGTTAATAAACTTGTAAACTATACAAATTTTATCCATTTCATCATCATATATATATATATATATATATATATATATATATATATATAGAGAGAGAGAGAGAGAGAGAGAGAGAGAGAGAGAGAGTGGGAGAGAGAGATATATAGTGAGAGAGAGATATAGTGATATATATATATATATATATATATGTATATTATATATATATATATATATATAGAGAGAGAGAGAGAGAGAGAGATAGTGAGAGAGAGATAGTGAGAGAGAGAGAGAGAGATAGTGAGAGAGAGAGAGAGAGATAGTGAGAGAGAGAGAGAGAGATAGTGAGAGAGAGAGAGATAGTGAGAGAGAGAGAGAGAGAGAGATAGTGAGAGAGAGAGAGAGAGATAGTGAGAGAGAGAGAGAGATAGTGAGAGAGAGAGATAGTGAGAGAGAGAGATAGTGAGAGAGAGAGAGAGATAGTGAGAGACAGACAGACAGACAGACAGACAGACAGAGAGAGAGAGATTATGTACTTCCATCTTGTCAAAGTTAATAAGTAAAACACGTGCCGTTGTCTAGCCTTTGGACGAAACCATTTCAAATGGTGAGGGGAAGCAAGAAAGCAATTATCAACTAACTTAGACTTACCTCGCTGCCTGAAATGAATTCGGAAATAAATCCCCCATTGTATAATAAAAAGTCAATTGTGGGTGTCTTTTTTGTTTAGGTCATCAGAAATATTTTATATTCTCTACTCGTTATATTATATTTGATGTGAGTTACAATAATAATAATAATAATGCACTATTAAAGTATGTTTGCGACTGTTGCTTGACTATGTGTGTGGATGTCTGCAACTGAAGAGTTCAAATGCAAAACGAGATAAACGCCATTTTGAAAATTACGAAGATTTCACTATATGAAGTGTTGCATTTCAACACTCTATGGCCCCCCAAAATCATGTTTTACATAATATGATACCGGCATAATTTCTTTTTGCTTTTAATTAAAATAAACTTCTAGTAAAAGTCTAGATGTAATATATTCGTCCTTTTTTTTTAAATATTTCAGTTTAAACAAATTGGATATATCGCGTTTGAATTCTTCAACTGTATATGTATATGTGTGTGTGTGCTTATAGTAATAATATTCAGACGATTGAAAAAGAGGATGAAGAAAGTCTTATTCATTCTGGACGAAAAGGGATTATGTAGACATAAGAAATGTGAGAAGTCAGCAGTCCAAATCAAAGACTCGTGAATTCATGTTTGCTTCGTAGAATTTTCCCAGGGGTTCCAAAGGGCACCCTATGATTATTAAATTAAAGCAAAAAAACAAAAAAAAAACTATATTTAAAAGAAGGAATTTGATTCGTTGCAAATTGCAAAAATAGATTCTAATCTTAGCTACTATGGGCCGATTGTAAATCGTTTTTGCACAGAATTGGTCCCAATATAACGAAGTTTATTATTTTAAATACTAGCAAGACCCGTGGAAATTCCACAGTTGTATCCTTTAACTGTTGTAGATTGCTGCCATGCTTTCTATGGACGTCCAGTGCGAATGCAAACTCCATGATATTATTGTACGACATACTAATCTAAGTACTCTGGTTAATGTAGTTTCAGAATATATCTGGTTATGGGGGTCTATCTCCAAAACCCTTGTATTGCTAGATTGTGAAAGGGGTCCCAACTGGAGGGGTTTGAGTGGCTCTCTAAAACGGGTGGGGGAAGTCTAGTAAACCACGTAACTTTCAGTAGAGGGGTTCCTGGCTTCTTTCTAGCTTACAACTGAAGCGAACGTGAAAAGTTGCAGCAACTGTGGGACCACTCGCATGTAGTTAAATGCAACGAGGCAGGCGATTTATTTGTCTATCAGCTGTTTGTCTCTCTCTCACATACCTTTCTGACCTAAAATGCACCAAATATTGATGTTGTTTTTTTTCCTTCCCCTTTTCAAAACTCAATCATGTTCTGCAAAACCAAAAACAATTTTCCTCTACAAAACAACCAAACCAAACGCCATAAATAAATATTTGAAGATATAAAGAACTTGAAACAAAAACTTTTACCAAAATGACTAGATTTGGCATTAAATAACCCGAAAAGCGTTGATATGCCGTAAAACAAGACAACCAAACAAACCACACTAAGTTTTCTGTTCTTTTTCTTTTTTTTAAATAAATCCTGTTAATAAACCTAACAAAGTGTCAGCTTGGTTCGTATAAACGGATGAAGGGGCAGCCTGGGTTACAACAAGGACACGAGTGCATAACGATTTATATACCCAACAGTAAGGCGTAACGTAACGGTAGGAGGTTGTGACATATTTCCATTCTATGAACGTCCAGCGAGAAAGCGAACCCCACGATATTATTGTACCATGTTTGGACAGAACAAATACTACACTTTGATCCTAGTTTCAACAGCGACATGAGATTAAATTTAAAAAATACTTTTTCTACATTGCTTTGTCGACAATCAAGCGATCCCATTTTTTAAAAAAAATGTGATGGGTGATAACGTACATGTGAACATTACATAATAATAATATGCTAAGGCAGACTGAATATGGATTAAATATCAATCACTTTTTTGAAGTATACTATTCCCTATGAACACTGCATATTTAAAATAAGCGAGTTTTTGTAAATAACGATATCTCTCGCCAAATTGTCTGGTTTTAAGGCAAAATTGAAATTGTTGATAGGCACTCGTCTGTGATTTCCATGATCCACCACCACCAAATTTAGAGATTTTCGATTTTCCAGGCACATCAGCAATATATATTATAAGTACTGCCTCACAGCCGCCATTATTTTGCATCAGGATATGCCGGGATACTTTATTAATCGTCTCATCAGAAGGAGCTCTGACACTGAATAGACTTCACACGCACCGGATCTTAACCACCCCCAGGGTGGGTTTATCTCGAAGCTAATGTCTATCAAAACAATTCCCAGGTTATCCCTAAACCCCATTGGGTTATCATACCCAAAATGAGGGCAGGGTCAAGTTATTTACCACCAGAAGGTTAGACCCAAGGTCAAAATATTTTTATTTACTTCCTCTCCAGGAGGTTAGACACAAGGCAGGTGTAGTTAGCCAGCGGACTAGGATTAGCACGCTCTAGCCTATAAAAATGCCTGAGCAACCCCGTCGGTATTCTCTGGCAGGTGCGCCTCAGGTGATTAGCAATAAACTAACCCCTTCTCAAAGAGAAGGTAAAACCTGGGAGGGTGGACCTCCTAGAACTGTACAGGACAATACCTCAGACCGGCAAAATTAAAGCCTGAAGGCCAAGATGGTAACTGTCTACAGAATGTAGCCTCCATTGGAACAGATGCTACACTCTGATATTAGTCAAAAGGCAGGCCCAATAAAGGAGTGTGTCAGTTATTGAAAATGTTGCATATTGTATACAGGTGTGCTTATCAGTGAATGCCGATACAACAAAGACTGTTGGATATTTATGACTGAAACATTGTGGACAAGTCAGATATAGATTAAAGTTTATTTGTGCCAAATGATGAGTTTGAAGGGGTAAACATAATGCGATAAAAAAGGTTTTATGTTGTCTGTTTTTTTAAATAATATGTAATTAGGAACCATTTCGACTTAAAATTTATTTAATACAACGCATGTAATCTGAAGAAAAACATATTTGAAATGTGTAAATATGCTACAAGAAGTGTGATCTTCACAAAATGGAGTCTTACAGGATCACACCATTTTTTTTTGTATCACTAAAGACGAAAAAAGTATTAAAACGTCTTTTTTCCATATTACTATGTAATACTAAATTGGTTTTAGCTAGCAAACGTTATGTCATAATCTTAATATATACATACACATATATATATATATATATATATGAGATGGAATTAAATAGGTAGCCTCTGTGTAGCTTAATTGCCATAAATATTTTCATAACTTACTACCTAGCTCTACTTACGTATCGAGCACTGTTGAAGTAAATACTGAAAATTGATACATAAAAAATTATATTCCCTTATAAAATTTTATGCGGATACAGAAAATAGTAAAAAAAAATTTGTTTAAATTATATATATATATATATATATATATATATATATATATATTATCGCCCATGAAGAAACTGTTTAATCCTTCAAACTCATCATTTACCAGTTGGATTGCAGAAAGCATTGTGAATTTTATTAACGATTCTATAGGTAGCATGTTGGGGGATCGTCATGTATTTAAAAAAAAAATTCTTTCTTGTTTAGTTTTTGAATACTTTAAAAATATAATTTCTATCGTTTTTTTTTTCATTATTATCTCCCTTTTCTGTTTATTCTCATTTATTAAAATAAAGAGAGCCATTTTAAAAACATCAAATTCCACATGTCCTTTTGTTTCATTTCCATGGTAACCACATACCAGTCTATAATAATAAACAAACAAAACAACTGCCCCCACCAAAAAAAAATAAATAAAACGATCCCGCCATTATAGTTCCTAGTTTCTATCCCTAACAAACCCTTTTCCCCTTTGCATTCTCTCCACCCTCTCTTCCCAAGAGACTGGCAAACAGACTTCTCTCCTTATCCACCTCACCCATGTCTGATGACTGCTCTGACATCGCTTCTATAAATCATCTTCCACTTTACAGGAGACACAGAATGTATTATCTCTCTCTCTCTCTCTCTCTCTCTCTTTCTCTCTAATAAGGCAGGGTAATTGGCCAACTCTTCTCCTTGGCTTCCCAACACCATCACCGAGAGTGTCAACGAATAAAAACTTACAAAACAAAACATTCTTATCTCATTGAATTAACGTGCAGAATGAACAGTTTATCTTCAACCACACAAAAAGAATACATTTTATTATTATAGTAGCTGACCCTACCCGGCGTTGTCCAGGAGTCTGTTTACTAGGATTACATAAGTAACAGATGTCATCCATACGAAAAACGAACAGCCAATGAAATCGCCGGAAATATGACACAATATGGAGAAAGTATAACCTATTAATTTTGTTTAACAGTGTCGATGGGTACAGTGGCAGTAGATGGAAATGAGAGGGTGAAAATTTCTCCTACCTTTCTCTAAAGTATACTAAAAAAATAGTAAGCAGGATAAAATATGAAAATTGTAGAAATAGATAGAATATGTGGCCTTTCTCACAAGTGAAACATTTCTTTATCTAGATTTGTAATTGACGATAAGAAAAAAAAGTCACAATGGTAATTCAAACTTCAAACAGAATTCCTGTTCCTCAAATGCTAAAATGACTCTTACTAAATCTCTGGCACTAACACTTTCTCTCTGCTTTCTCAAAGCCCAGTGCCTGCTTTCAATCCGTCCTTTTATTTAAATCAGTTGATCTCCACACATGCAAATTAGTTATTTACATGTGTAAATCAGTCCCAAATATGAAAACCTACAATTGTGAATAGACGCCCTTTTTTTTTTTCTCTGGTAGATTAGCATGCACGATACACAAAACATCTCATAGCTTTTCACTGTCAAAAATTAGTATTTTTAAAAAAAATATTTCAGGTGAGGACATTTTGAACCATAGCGAATAATAATTTCATAAAACCTTTTTTACATTGGGAAAATAATCTTTTGAACAATTTTTTTTTTCTAAGATTAGCACTTATGAACAAGTAAAAAATACATTTAATAACATATTACATTTGTAGAATTTGGTATAATCGGACTACTGTTCTCATCTTGGGTGTCTTTATCATAACGTTTCGGCCGATGTAACCTTCGACCTTCTTCAGGTGTACTTTGTCAAACTCGGGAATCTTTCTGTCAAACTCGGGAATCTGGACGAAATTTCGAACGGAACCCTTTATTAAATCCACGGGGGGTAGCATGCTCCTGTTCCATCTGCCATGACTAGGAAGTAGTATTTAATAAAGGTTCCATTCGAAATGATGAGAACAGTAGTCCGATTATACCAAATTCTACAAATTATCAACTCTCATATAAAAAATACCGAAACATGACATGTTATGGTTTTTAAATTGGGTAAACGAAAGTTGAGACGAGAGCCTGGCGATGGAATATGTGTGGTACGGACGTATTTGCGGCATTGATAGTAACTATCTGGGGACGCTATCCAATGTAAAAATTGTAATATGTTGTTAAATGTATTTTTTACTTGTTCATGTAAATGCTAATCTTAGAAAAAATAAAAAAAACTTGTTAAAAATTTTTTTCATAAATTGTTTTTTGTTGAAAATTTTTTTCTTTTTAATGGAATATGATTCACTATGGTTCAAAATGTCCTTTCCTGAAAATTAAAAAAAATTAATTAATTTTTGATAGTGTTATGAGTTTTTACCCTAAAATATACTTTATCCAGATAGAAACTGACTTTACTTTATCTATTAGATTATGAAAGCTGTCGAGCACTAATCATTCCAGATACACTCTCTATAAAGTTCTTTTTCAAAAATACAACAAACATAGAATTATACTGACATAGCGAAACATAAGATCTAAATAACAAAATAAGCACCGTCATTATTTATATTTACAAGATACGATACAAATTAACTACCGAAAATGGTCGCTTACAATCTCGCAGATATCGTAAATCCAACAATTATACGTAAATGATAAAATATTAAAAAAATAAATAGCCACACATTTTTTAAAACAGCCGCTAAACAAAACTTAGACGACATCCACCGTCCCTAAAAATATATGATCATAAAATCTTTAGCACATTAATACCCTGCACCACCACACTATTCACAATCACACTAATTAACTTGACTTTATATATTAGATAGATTGAGTCAAGACCAAAGGCAGCAAAATGCTAAAGTTTTTATGTTTATAATTGAAAACATGTAAAAAAATATAAGTAAAAATTGAATGTTATAGTACTACATCAGAAGCACCGGTTAATGAAAAATATGAAAATCTGTTAGAAACCAGAACACACGATACGAGAGATCTATTTATTTTTTTCAAATAAATGAAAACAGAGTTTCTAACAGACGTTCATATTTTTTTTATTAACCGATGCTTCTCATGTAGTACTATCGCATTTCATGTAGTACTATCGCATTTCATGTAGTACTATCGCATTTCATGTAGTACTATCGCATTTCATGTAGTACTACTGCATTCAATATGCATACACACGCTCCAGCATCATTACTACATCTAGCCGGACTTTTTAAAAAACATTCTATCTTATAACCTCGAGTATTTTCTTTAGATCTCGACAATCAAAAAAAAAAAAAAAATGTGTGTATACTACTGAAAAAGGCTAGTTATCCGAAATATTTAGATTTAAATAATTTTTTAAAATTAAAAAAAAAAAAAAAAAAAAAAAAATATCGCTCGCACCGTATTTTCTGGTTTCTAACATATTTTCATATGAGTAAAACTGTTTTATAAATAGTTAAACAATTGTGTCAAATAATATACATATTCAATAAACTAATCTCTATAATAATACGTCAAGGGAATTTCATGGTCGTACGTCCATTATCACCCACCACTTTTTTTTTTTTTTTAAATAATGGATCACCTGATTGACAAAGATGCAATGCGAAAAAGTAATTTTTTAAATTTTATCTGATGTCACAGTTGTGTCAAACGTGAAACTCTTACTAAAATAAACTTTCTTGACTTACAGGCTATAATAAAAGTGTAGTATCTGTTCTGTCCAAATATGGTACAATGATATTGTGGGGTCTTCGTTTGTGTCAGACGTCCATAGAATGGTAATATATCATAAACTCCTACAAGGGTTTTGGAGATAGACCCCCATAATCAGATATACTATGAAACTACATTGACCAGAGTACTTAGATAAATAATTTTCAGTTTTAACAAAGATGCTACAATAATACTGTGGGATTTGTGCTCACGCCACACGTCCATAGAATAGAAAAATGTCTAACTCCTATAAAAATACAACTATGGAATTTAAATCTACTTTAAAGATATCTATTTACATTCAGAATCAGTTCAGGACAATAAATATATACACAATGTACCAACTTGAACCCAATGGATCACGGATCGTCTACTATGGTATATAAATGACTATAAACACTTTGTTTATGTGGAAACAGCATTATTCAGTCCATTTTCAGTATTACATACTTTCTTCAGATATGCAAAAGCCAAGACAAAATACAAATGAATAAAGAAAGATAATTTATAGGGAAAATAAAAAAGACAATGTATATCTACTATATAAAGGGAAGTTGTCTGTGTGTCTGTGTGTGTGTGTGTGTGTGTGTTCGGCTAAAGCTCTAGAACTACAGTACAAACACCCACAAAGTCGGTATATTCTTAATCATCGTTACTTATAATGAATGCCCTCTAAAATTTAGAAAAAACTATTTATTCTTTTACCCTAACCCGGAACAGATTTTGTCAGGGGGTGTCGGTTTTCAAGCATTTTCATGTACTAACCTGAAGTAACTGATTTTTTTAAGCAAGGAGTTACTTCCCATATTATTGAAGGAACCGAAATAAAAGAGAGTTGTCTGTGTGTACGTGTGTCTGTATGTCTAGGGAGAGTGATAGACTGGATGGAGAAGAAAGAGAACGATGGAGAGAGGGAGGTGGAAACGATAAAAAAATAAAAAGATGGATAGAGAGGGATAAAGAGATAAAAGTTTTAATAGAAATATGTTACTCTTTTTTCTCAGGCTATGCGGGGTAGCCCTGCTAATTATATATATATATAGTCTCGGAAGTTTCTAAACCATTAAAACTATATTAAGAAAAAAAACAAAAAAACTTAAAAAAAAACAAACAAAAAAACTTCTAGTCCCAAGCCTTTCAGTGGAAAATCACTCATGTAAGTCAATTTATTTTTTACAGTTTTTATCTAACACTATTTTAAGGGATCATCAGTTGTTTACCATGAAAAACTGTTATATATAAATAACATGTATATATATATATATATATAAATAAATATATATATATATATGTATATATATAAAGTAAGGTGTCTATATATTTCTATGTTTAAGATTCATTCCTAAACTAATTAACAGATAATTATAAATTTTGAAACAGAGCTGCTAGGCGTAAGGGTGGGTAATTGGGGCTATGTTTTCTTTAATTTACTTTGATGCAAAGAGGGTGTGGAAGCCCATCATAAAAATTCAGATACCTCCGATTTTTATGAAATTTTAACAATAGGTATTAAACATCAATTAATATTCCACAAATTTTAATTTCTTTGGAGTATTTTAAAGGAATTTTAGAGGGCATAATATGGTTAAAAACTCCCATTTGAAAATTAAAATATTTCAGATTTGCATTAAATTTGATCCATATTAATTAGACACCAATTAAGCAGGATTCCTGAATTTTAATCACTTCTTAAGACCTCTTAAGCTGAAGCCTTAAATTTAAAAAAAAATAGAATCAAAATCATGTAATGAATTTCGATCAAAATTCAAGTAAGTATTCTAGACATAAAGTTTAAATTAGAATAAGGTTGATTATCATTATATGTTGAGTTTAATCATCATAAGGAGACATAAAAGTGGTGCAAAACTGTTCTGTTTCGGTAATTAAGAATACCCTTCTTCGGACAGGTATTCTTTTAGTATTTGTGTGTGTGCTTTTTACTTGAATATAAACTTATGTATATTTAGAAACAGTGTGTGTTTAGATGTATTAATAATGCACACGGCGTGCTATGTGAAATGCAAATAATCAGAAAGCAATTATTATTTGCCATGTTTTTTATGCGACTTCCTCATTTATAACATACGTAAAGTTTTTATTTATGAACCGAGAGTAAGATGAGCGAATACGAAAATAATTGCCTATTTCAATCGAGCTTAAAATAGAATAAATCTTGCCAAGAGATGAAACATCAACACGATTCTCTTGTAACCGGTCTTATATTCCATAGAGGTACATCTCGATGAGAACTATGATAAGAACGAATTGTGGGCCTGACATGTGAAACTAATTATCTGAGAGATTAAAAATAGCGACTTCAATTCTAATCAGAGTTTAGTAGAAACAGATTTTTCGGCAACATAATTAACAAAAAGCAAACATTTTATATATATATATATATATATATATATATATATATATATATATATATATATATATATATATATATAGTACGTCAATGAAAATAAAAAAGACCTGCAACTGGAAGCAAATCGATATCTTCAGTTGTTCAAAACAATCATAATCATTATCAATCATAATTTTTCCTCTGATGATAAGATTTTAATCTTTGAAAAGCCTGGTTTAAGGAATGAAAGAGAAGAAAAATAAATGTTTTTATTAACTAAACTGCTCCTTGTTTTGAACAACTGAAGATATCGATTTGCTTCCAGTTGCAGGTCTTATTTATTTGCATTGACGTATCATATTTTTGCTCTATCCAGTATATTGAGCTTTCCTTATTTCACAATAGGTCCAACTCTCTAAAAGTTTACCTTTTAGTTATAATTCACATATATATATATATATATATATATATACTTTATAGTTGCATTCAAATGACCATAGGAAAATCAATCAAAAACCACAATTTTTATTTGTCCTTTCAATGTCTTTATTTTCATAATTCGGCAAATACCAGTCTTTATCTCATAAACAAAACAAAAATTATTTTCCAAATATAATACTTTTTTTAAATCTTACGCGCGTTTCACAGCAAAGTCAAGTTAACATTGTTGATCATCACATCAGTAGTTCTTTTAATAGTAATAGGAAAACATAATTCTAAAGACGAGAGAAAGGAAGATGGAAAAAAGTTTAAGAAGAAGTCTTTACAAAAATGACGGCAAGCCAAAATACATGAAAATAACTCGCAGGAAAAATAGTGACAAAAGTTCAGGAACCCCGTTGCTTCCGAAATTATATATGTTGGTAGACAGCCCCGTGCACTAGCACAGAAACACGAGTTAATTTGCATAGGCTGTTCTAATGTTTTGATATCAAGTTTATTTATAAAGCTCAACTTTGTATTAAGCACTTAAAGTATTCATGCGATTTAAAAAGAAAAAAAGTGGAACAAAAATGGAAGTAGAAAGACTACCTGACAACCACTCATGGTTTTCGTTGGTGTTTTACTCCTCCTACACTAGTTCCTATTTACTTGCCTCCCCACGAGGGCAGAGTTAGACACGAGGTCGGTTTTTAATGTGGGATATCAAGCTTCCCATAAAGGGGCACTCTGGATTGGAACAATAAAAGTTGCATCAATCTATAAGAATTTCTCATTCGCTGAAACGATGAGGTGAAGTATGAGAACAGATACTACACTTTGCACCTAGCCAAAATGCCTTCTCCTTAACAAGTTGCCGCTACCGAGGCACTAAAGTCTATTCTATCGTATTACTTTATCCATAGCCAGGAATCCCTATTCTAGAGCATCAATAAAAAGGCAATGTCTGATCTTATTTGAACACATTATGTTCTACAACCACTTTCTTTCAAAGTTACAATAGTCTGTTGCATAATGAAATTTACACATGACATTCATTTTTAGGTAACAAAGACTACTTAACATGGAATTTTTTTTAACATATTTCTGTTGTCTTTGAGCTTTCTCAGGACTCAGAGCAATGGTCTCTTTTTGGCCTGTGTTCACTCCGCCATCTTGCATGCAGTGAGATGTAGACATGCACTAGGCTGCATGTTTTGGTGGTGCATGCGAATGGCAGACGTTGCAGGTGAGAGATGTGCGACACAAAGGAAAAACGGGGAAGGGACACAGAAAAATTTGAAAATACCTCTGATTGTGAGTTGGACCACAACAAAATTGTCTTTTATTTGGAATAAAATAAGTGCCACATGAAACAGGGAACGATGCTGGGACCGGCTTACTTGAGAAAAGTAATGCTCCTAGATGGTCTGCAGATAATCCCTCTTGAGTGGACAGTCCTTGGGTGGTGAAATGGTGACCACTAAGCAAGATCAAAATCTAAGATTTCCAGTCACGAGTGAAATGGGAAGGGGAGCATGGAGAGCCACGGGGAGTGTGTGTGTGTTTTTTTAGAGCTGGCAGTCAGTTGAGCCGGTGTGCCTCTCCAGGCAAGGTGAGCTTTCGAAGCTCTTAGCTAAGGGATTGTGTTAATTGAACTTATGTTTTTTATTTGGCCGGGAATAAAAGCTCTCATTTTGCAAGTCTGCTGTTCAACCTAAGAAAACGAGTACCATTTTAACTCCCAAAAGGAAAATAATTGTTTTTTTAACTGGAGTTGGTATTTTTGTTTGGGAGGAGAATTCCTTTGTTACAACATTGATTGAATCGAACAACAAATTTTGACCAGCACAATGAGTGGGACGATCGCGCCCAATGCAGTGAACGCACTCATACATGTTCATAGAGACATGGGCCCCCAACACTTCTGACTTGCAACAGCTTCAGCATAATGACCTTGCCATAGCCAGGCGGATGTGCAGCAGCAAACTCGAGGAGAGAATCCTTTCAGGCATGCTTTATCAGAATCCTGATATTATTGGTGCAATTTTGGATGCCTTACGTGCTCAGCGTCTCAGGTGGATTTGATCATGCACAGCATGCCGCCTACTTCATGAACTCAATAACATTCATGGATATCCCAGGTACGAGTAAGACCAAGGAAGACCTGGCTAGAGTGCGTAAGAAGTAACGTGACTGCTTGTAACACGAGTGGTATCAACCCTGTATCGGATTGCATGGAGAGCAGACCTAAGACGTCTGGTGTTGCCCACGCCCCAGAGTCCAGGACACTCGCAGAACCTTAAATGCAAAACCTGGAGGATGAGGAGGATGAGGATGATGAGGATGAGGATGATGATGAGGATGATGATGAGGATGAGGATGATGATTTCTCGTCATAATTCTTCAAAAAAGTTTCCCCCATCACTAAATTTTTACCGGTTTTCATTCTGTCTCTGGGGCAGTGTCTCCTTAATCCAGTTTCAGTATTTTGAATGCTGTGAATTTTCTAGACTCTGGGGTGCGCAACACCAAGCAACATCCAACACTTGGTTTTCATGCAGTCCGGTCCAAAGGGTTAGTATCAGCCAGGTTCCATACAGTTATATCGCACCTTACACACTTGATCTACCGCATCCTCTAGTGCCTGAGACATAGAAATACATTATTGAGCTGATGCAAGAGATGGCATCGCCGAATCACCAGAGATGCCGAGAATATAAAGCATCCTTAATCTAACCAATCAATCAAGTTTCTGGGCATTTTATCCTTGTGTGAAAAATTCCAAGTCAGAAAAAAATCTTTGGATGGCGAAAAAAAAATGATTTTTCTATTCTGCAAAGTAATATATGTAGTAGAAGGCATTCTTTTGTATTTTGAATCATTTTTTTAAATAAAAATCGCTTCAGACAAGGCATGAAGTTGTTGCATACCTTAGATTTCTCCCTCGCTTGTAGAGGTCGGTCGGGTCGTCTAGTGGATGAATTCTTTCTTCTCTGCCATGAACCACGCCGTCCGTTGTCTGCAACAAAAGCCATGACGCACTCCGAAGACAAACTCTGCTTTTAAATTTAATTCTTTTTATTACAAGCGTTGTTATTTCAACTGGGAGTCATTCATCACGTCGAGAGAGAGGGAGAGAGCAAATCCTACTTTATCGTAGTTAGTTAACAATGTTTCTTAACCATTCATAGAGAGGGGGGAGGATTTCTCGCGCTTGTCTTCCCCGAAGGGAAATATTTCTCTTAGTTTTATATCGTGAATCGCACGTCCTCTCGGTTCGCCTTCCGAATCAGACTGACTAAAAACTCGCTTCTCACGAGAACGAGTGACGTCACGGATCCTCTCTTTCCCATGCAAGGCCCGCGACGTCACAGAGTCTCTCACAGGTGCAGACTGACCCTTGATCTGGGGTCCCGTCACACGGTAACCTTGTCACGTCTGTTAGCTCTGACCGTTATAACAGGCCCTAATCTGCACTCGACTGCACCCGCGTTAATTCGCGCAAGTCAAAACAACGATTCCCAACAGATACGTCCATTCCCATAGGGCCATTATCCAACATAATGGGTCACCACTTATCAAAGCTCGGAGGCCACTCGATGATAAAGGTTAAAGAGAGTGAGAGTGGGACGATGATTGCCTCCAAAAGAGAACCAGAAACAATGGGTGGGATGGAAATTTAATTCTTTTTATTACAAGCGTTGTTATTTCAACTGAGAGTCATTCATCACGTGAGAGAGGAAGAGAGCAAATCACTACTTTATCGTAGTTAGTTAACAATTATTTTCTTAACCATTCATAGAGAGGGGGGAAAGGATTTCTCTTCGATTGTATTTATCTTATCTGTTGTAAATTACATTTTAACAATCACGTCTCATCGGTTTGCTTCCATTTATCCAGACTGGCGAAACTCGCTTCTCATGAAGAACGAGTGACGTCACGGATCCCTCCGTTTCCCACGCAAGGCCTGTGACGTCACAGAGCCTCTCGCAGGTGCAGACTGACCCTTGATCTGGGGTCTCGTCACACGGTAACCTTGTCATGTCTGTTAGCTCTGACCGTGAGAACAGGCCCCAATCTGCATTCGACTGCACCCGTGTTGACTCGCGTAAGTCAAACCAACGATTCTCAACAGATACGTCCATTCCCATAGGGCCATTATCCAACAAAGTCACTTGATGTAAGGAGCTAACAAGAACGAAATGATTATCACAAAGACAAGAGATGTCGCTTGATCTCAGTCTTGAAAAGACAATCCTCTCATAATATTGTTCATCATTCAAGTGACAATTTATCTATCTCATTGACCATTATCCTAGAGTGGTTTTTAGCCTTGATAAGCGATGACTCATTAGTTAAAAAACACATAAAAATTATGTTTATATTGCATCATATTCCGTCTTATTCTTATAAGGCAGTTATTTTACTCATTAATTTGATGGCAATTTCTTCTTTGGCGAATTTTTCAATTAAACCCATATTTTATTGAATTTTGAAAAATATTGAATTAAAAGTTTGAAGTTGCATTTAAAAAAAATGTAGCATAAACCAAAACAGGCCCCGTTTTAGGGGCCCATCGGTACGTATACACTTTCACATGTTTTCTGTTTTTCTCCTCCATAGAATGACAAAGGCGGAGCTCGTCTGCTGATCAATGAGT
Organism: Sepiola atlantica; assembly: GCA_963556195.1. Classification (NCBI taxonomy): domain Eukaryota; kingdom Metazoa; phylum Mollusca; class Cephalopoda; order Sepiida; family Sepiolidae; genus Sepiola; species Sepiola atlantica. The sequence goes on along the minus strand of OY744520.1, from coordinate 187,982,717 downwards.
GGTCCACCTACTTGAAAGCCAGAATCAATTGCTCCCTGCCAGGCCAGTATCCCTACTACTTTGATGAAATACGTAAGTATCATTTAATATATATATATATATATATATATATATATATATATATCTTCTATATAATAAAATGAAGCTGGTCTATTTCTTGAAGTTTGTCATCGATAGCATTGAATCTGACAAATCGCTATTTGATTCTAGGTAGCCATTTTTTCTTGTGTATTGTGCCATAATGTTCTTCAAAATAATAAATTGTAAGTCAGCTTCATTTTTCCAGAAAACATTTTATACAACTAGAAATATTTTTTTAGATGGATTGCAAATGGAGCTACTAATTATAAATATTACTACTTTCAGTTATAACAGTAAAATATTATATTTTTCATATGGAAATATCTGGATTGTTTGAAATTCTACTGTCACATCGCATGACGTCCCATTTCGAAAAACTTTAATGCCAGAGATAACTTTGTTTGATCCTTTAAATGCTTCCAAATTACTTTAAAATTTCGAAGAGTCACAAAGTAATTATTTTCAACAAGTAACGAAAAATTAAAACGACTGATTTGTTTATGAAGAAACAAAATGCATTTAAGATAGTTTAATTTTATAATTAATATATTGTTTAATATAGATTTAAAAAAAAATATTTTTAGTACTTTACAATATTAGACTTACTTAAGCTAAGGAACTCCAATGTCCTGCGATATATGAGGCAGTGAAAGTGATCCATCGTTTTTGGTTTGAAGCGAGATCCACAGCGTCCTTCCAACTTCTTCCCGCTGCGGTCAAATCTCTCTCGATTGTTTGATTCCAGTTCATTTTTGGTCTTCTTTTCCCATCAGGGGTCCACTAAAACATTTGTTTAGCAATTCTCTCTGGGGTAAACCGCTAAATTTGATCCCTAGAATTTTTCTAAGACATTTGGAATCAAACGCGCCTAAATGCCAAGTTTCACATCCATATAGCAGTGTGCATAATCCCGGTTAAAATTCTTTGGATTCCTATCCTGTGGATGTTAACCTTGCCTGGAATATATATATATATATATATATATATATATATTTATTATATATATATATATATATATATATATATATATATATATATATATACGCCCCTCAAATATAGAGGGTGACATAACAGCATGAAGGAAATAACTCTTCCTCTGGCTTTTAGGTAATGCATCACTGTAAGATAGCCGAATATTCAGCTGTCATTATCGCCAAAAACAAAAAAAAAATATATATATATATATAATAATGGTAATAATCCAGGTGAAAAATATCCACAGGGTGGTAATCCAGAGAATTTTAACCGGGTTTATAAAAAGTGCTCAATATCAAAATAGAGCTTTATATATGATAGTTTTATTTACACAGACATGTACAAAATCTGCGACACTGGCATGTCGATGTTATCGATCAACAGTTACTATAAACTGAGATCTCATCAGGCAGAGTTAGAATCCGATCTTAACCTCAGATCATATTTGGAGAGAATGAAGTGGAGGGGTAGAGACAGGGAAGAAGAAGGAAAGAAATTTAACATTTCAAAAATTAAAGCCGTTAAAAAATTAAAATTAAAATTAAAAATTAAAAATTAAAAATTAAAAAATCTAAAAATCTAAGGTCTAGAATCTGAAACAGACAGGGCAAATAAATAAATAAATAAATAAATAAATAAAAAAATAAGAATATATGGTGGAAAGAGGAACAAATAATGATGAGGGGAGAGACACATAGAGGAAAAAAGAGAGAAGAAAAGAAAAAGAAAAAGAAAAAGAAGAAGAAGAAGGAGAGAGAGAGAGGGGGCGTCTGTTGATTTAGGTCGGGAGGGAAGGAGGTGGGTAGTAGACATAACTCTGCCTGATGAGATCTCAGTTTATAGTAACTGTTGATCGATAACATCGACATGCCAGTGTCGCAGATTTTGTACATGTCTGTGTAAATAAAACTATCATATATATATATATATATATATATATATATATAGTTTTCAGGTTCGATTATTTTAGATAGGATTCCGAATCAGAGAGCTCTTAGTCCGTTCAAACAGAGCATGAATACGTTATGAGGTTTAAAAAGACTAAATATACATTCGGATTGTACACATTATAAGTTATTTCGACCGTAACTAGGTCTCCTCGGATGTGTTTCCAATCACGATTCAAACCCTAGGAGACCTAGTTAAGGTCGAAATAACTTATAATGTGTACAATCCGAATGTATATTTAGTCTTTTTAAACCTCATAACGTATATATATATATATATATATATATATATATATATATATATATATATATATATATATATATATATATATGTATGTATGTGTGTGTGTGTGTGTGAAAAAAGACAAACGTAAAAAACACATTTTAAATACAGGAAAAAAATCATCAAGGAGACGTTCGCTGATTATTTTCCTGTATTTAAAATTTGTTTTTTCCGTTTGTCTATTTTCTTTTCACACATCTTGTCTTTCACGGCATTTCATTTTATGATATATCGTGCATTTTACCCCCATATATATATATATATATATATATATATATATATATATGTAACACATTGTTTAAGGTTTGTTTAAAAATGCAAATCGAGATTTTATATTTCAATAAATGTTCCATGAATAGTAAATAAATAAATCATACATATATACATGAGTTTGTTTTATAATTGTATTAATGTAAAAATTGGTTAAACTGAAAATTATGAAAATAAAAAATAATGTTAATACTAGCAGTGCTTTCTACATTAACCTGTACAATTTACTGTTAAAATAATATGCCCTTTGTAATAATAAATGTGGGTCGGTGTCAGTACTATAAAGTAGAAATGACTCTTCTATAAAAATAATGGTACATCTATCGATCCTGACCCAATTTCCGTGAACTTCGCGACGGCAGCGTTCGGGCATGCTACGTAAACACCCGAGAGATGATGAGCCGAATAGTGTCAGCCGATAACTTCGATACGTTGCTGCGTCATATTTTTTTGTCAGTTTTTTTTTTTCAAGGAATATTGAACATTGAAAAAAAACGAACAAAACATCGCGAAAATACTGTTAATAAAAAAAATAATTTATTTTTATTTTCTGTAAAAAAAAACAAAAAACAATGCGAAACAACTGTTAATAAAGTTTTTATATATTTTTTTTTCATTTTGGCTTCTTTTAACATTTTTTTTGTATATTTTTTTTTGGGGGGGGAGGCATTTTATTTTAATTTAACAGGAAATAAATAACATGCACTGGCTTTGAACAACTGTTTGTGTCTTTAATCAATTTAAATACTGATTAGAAAACATGTCGTCTGGTATCTCGCAGCTGATTGGCTAATCGTTTGGCATCTCTCTGCCACCATTCAGCTCGTCATCTCTCTGGTGTTTACGTAGCAAGCCCGAACGCTGCCGACGCGAAGTTCACGGAAATTGGGGCAGGATCGATAGAAGTACCAAAATAGTTGTCAGCTAAATATTCCTTAAATAAATAACACGAATATGTCTTTTTATTTAAAGTGGCAGCAATTCAATTCTTTTTAAAACAAATATTCTCAATCTTCTTACCATAAAAATAAGTGTCAGCTACATATTCTTCAAATCAATAAAACGAATGTCACTTTTTTTAAAATGTATTTACTTAAAATTGTAATGTTTTAGTTGACAGAACGACATAATCTGATTGTTGAACAATTCATTTTAAAATGAGTAGAGTCGGAATTGTTTACGTTAGCGACATCAGATCAATCATCGACAACACGAAGATCTCATTTATTTAAATACGTATGAACATGAAATGTTTGTGGAATACGATACCGCATGCCTGCTTCCCAGATGAGTACACCATGGTCGTTTTAAGTCTAATCTTAACAAATTGTCGAGCTGCTTATTTAAATAAGCACATTCTGACCATTAATCCATTATAATATTCCGTTTTTACATATACTATTTACATGCGTTGGGCAACTTTAAAAAATTCACTTCCAAACTAATCCATTTCTGGTAGGCTTTTATTAATCCCTCAGGTCCAATTTTAATCTATAGTTCACAATTCTCTCAAATATGTTTTTCATTTTCAACTAACCCTTTATCCTTCAGTGGCCTTCGGGCCTTGATAAGCAGTGAAAGAAAAGATGAGGTTCAGGCTGGGAGTAATAGGACAACTTTGGATTGGTCTTTTAGTATATATTTTGATAGAAATTTCAGAAGAGTGCTGGAATATTAGAAAGTTTTTCTAAAGTTAAAAAATACAATTATTTTATCCTCAGGTGGTTTTTAGACCTTTATAAGCAGTGACACAATGAGGTTCAGGCTGGGAATAGTAGTACTGAAGGGCAACTTCGGGTTGGTCTTCTAGTATATATTTTGATATATTACAGCACTCTTCTTAAATTTCTAAGGAAGTTATTCTTAAGTTGAAAACTTAAATTGCAACCACATGACAGATAGTTAATATATCTCGCAAGAGAGTAAACAACCGCTATAATAATGAATGGGTTGTCGGCCGGCCGACTGACTGACTGGCTGGCTGTTCTTTATGTTTAGATCCTATGAATGCTTTTTATTTATTTTTAATAAAGAACACAGAAAAAAAAACTTGCAGGATCACAGAGTTCCTCTAATTTAGTGCCTTTGTAATTTTCTCTGATTTTGCAATTATAATCAATGATTATTTTTTTAGGTCCTTTTGGTCTTCCATAATTAAGGAAATTTCTTTTCCTTATGTCGCATATTTTGATTTTTATCAAACATTTTCGACATTAATGAATCAAATGTCATTCTGCTTCAAAGTCTAATGAATGTTGTAATGTTTTGTTTTTTATTTATTTTGAAATATGTATGGATGCACATAATTATGAAAGATAGTTTATATATAAATGAAGTTTGGTTTGTCTGTTTCGCAACATATCAATACTTTTTGGTTATTTATGGCTGAAAATAATACCTATCGCTACTTATATAAAGTTAGGTTTGTGTGTGTATATATATATATATATTACTATGTACAGGATTCACTCCTAAACTAACTAACCGATTATTATACACTTGGAGGTAAGTGTGGGTTATGCGAGCTATATTTAGTTTAATTTAGTTTTAGGCAAAGAGGACAAAGATGGGGTGGAAGCCCTTCGTTAAGATTAGGGGGAAATTTTAATAGATATTCCCTAAATTTCAGATTCTTTGGAGTATTTTAAATGCTTTCAATATGGGCACAAATTTCCATTTGAAAAATCAAATATTTCAGATTTAGTTTCAGAACAACATCAGTACCGTCGGTTTCAAATCCTAACAAAAGTCCCCTTTGATGTTTGTACCGTCGGTTTCAAATCCTAACAAAAGTCCCCTTTGATAGGATTTGAAACCGACGGTACAAACATTAATAAATATTATGTTCTCATTCTTTATTATTTTTAATAATCGAGCACTCTGCTGGGATTTTCTCCCAGTAACCTTACATATATATATATATATATATATATATGATACTTATAAACAAATATTAAATTATTAATACCTACAGACGCTAGCGTTTCAAGCTTATTGCTCTCATCAGTGTAGGAAAGTAACAATTTCAGACGGTCGGGAGGCGCGAACCCGGTTCACAGAGTCAGCCTAGAATCTGCAAGCAGTTGCCATATCCACTCGGTCAACGGAAACGTAATTAAGGGGAATTAAGATCTATATGTACATAGAAGCGGGCACAGATAGAAGACTAGTCGAGAGTGTTCGACGAACGTATTCGGAACTTTGCATTAGAGCTTTTTGACAGTCTATTCTTAACATCCCCGAGAGTGCTCAACTTTAATTTCTTAAAGGGGCTTAGTATAATATTCATAAACAAATATTAAATTATTAATACCTACAGACGCTATATATATATATATATATATATATATATATATATATATATATATATATATATCAAAACATCATCATACATCAAAACTGAAATATTAGATATTGGATCTTATAGTTCAAATATCACAAAGTAAAATAAAAGTTTCGTGTCTGCTGCAAGCCAATTCATTTGTTAAAGATGGAAATAAAACGAAATTGTCACCATAAAAAGATGAGAAGACATGCGTATTAAAATGAACATCACACATTTTATGATTTTGAATGAAGAGAGAGAAGAAGAAAAAATGCAAAATTGTTTTTATTGTTGTATTTGGTGACTCGCGCGGCGTCTGTTGTGCAGTTAATAATTATTAGCATTTACTTATTTCGTCGTTCTTTTTATGAATCTCGTATGGAAAAATCTGTTCATTGGCTGAGGAAAATAGGTTAATGCATATACATTGTCTATTGCCTTCAAGCAGTTAATATCCTTTCTCGATATATTGGCTTCTCTTTTTCTCTTATACAGAGATATGCTTACTTGCACGTATATATATATGTATATATATATATATATAATTTCTTTGTAATATAGCAGGAAACATCTCAGCAGAGTGCTCGATTAATTGAGAATTAAAATTAAAAATTAAGAGCGTAATATGTATTTATTTTGGTACAGAAAAATTAGTACAACATTCGTACCGTCGGTTTCAAGCACAGAAGGACTTAGCCATCCGGCTCTCTTCAGCTTCTGTTGTCATCTCTTTCCGAAACATACACAACACTCTAAGCAAATAACGCGTCCAAACGAGAGTGACACGTAACTTCACATTTCCGAAACATATATATATATATATATATATATATATATATATATATATATATATATATATATAAATTAGGTTGATCTAAAGAGAATTAACACGTTCTTTATATTAGTTCCAAGAATTCAAACTTATTTTGTCTAAGATCGTTTCTAAAACGATTTGAAATATTTTATATTTTATATTCTATTTTAGAGGATTTCAAGAATTAACTTTGGGTGTAGCAAGAAAAGATCTTGAAACTGATATAAATAATGTGCTAATTTTATTTATCTCAACCTACTTTATAATAGCTCTGTTTACTCTAAATAATCAACCATTGAGCTGATATTAAAAGCTGCAATATTTGGATTATTAATAAAATACTTATAGTTTAACTTTACGTATATTTATGATAGATGAATTATTCTACTGTTCATTTATACTCTACTTAAGTCAAGGAATTTTGACTTTAAGTTTTTATATTATATATATATATATATATATATATATATATATATATAATATATATATATATATATATATATATATATATATATGAAAATTGAGAAACCAATTAAAAGACGCGTGAATTTAAAAAAATGATTAATAAATGTTCATTCATTGATATAAATTAATGCGTGTGTTAACTCGTTTCTCAATTTTCAAATATATCGCTTAACGACGCTTTCAATGCTGTAGTAACACCCCCTCTCTCTCTCTCTCATATATATATATATATAAGTAGATCACATGACCTAGATTCACAGATCAAAGAAAAAGTAGATAAAATCTGTTTACTTGCATGGGACGTACATATCGGAAAAATTTGTGTGCAGAAATCTCGAATTAGTAAAAAAAAAAAAATTAAAAAATTAATTAAAAAAGTTAAAAATAAAATTGAAGATTGAAATATCGTAGAGAAATTCACACAGCGTGCGAGACGCCATTTTCCGAAGCAACAGACTGAAGCGAGTCCAGCATAGAAGGCCACCTATTAGTCCCCTTAGTTTTGGATTTGAAACCGACGGTACCGATGTTGTCTTAATCTTCTGTAATTACATATATAAATAAATAAATAAATATATATAGGTAGGTAGATAGACGGTTATTATCTCAATCTCGAAATTCAGCTGAACCCACTCCCATCTTTATATTTTCTTTACGTATTTTGTCCGTTTTTCTCAAATCAGATTAACAGGTTTCCTCATTGTAAGAAGACACTAATCATGTTTCATTGTTTTCTGCTTCCAGAGGATGTCTACTCTGAGGACAACAGAATATTTTATGCATTATTTACAACCAATCGGTAAGTGAAGAAACTCTTTTTCTTAACCATTAAATTAAAAAAAAAACGAATCTCTTTTGAATATTACTAATACTAAAATCATTCGTATGTTATGAAGAATATGTGCCAGTAACGTTTTGTGCCAAATATTCTTCAAGAATAATCGCATTGATACATTGGTTCTCGCTAGATCATCAAAGTTAAGCAACGTGGAGCCTGTCCAGTATCAGATAGGTGACCATTTGCAGAATGCTAGGCGCTGTATGTCACCTTCCCATGCGTCTGGGAACCGCTTGTGAATTCGATATTCCCTGTAAACTTCCTCCTTTGGAGGAAGCCAGCATAGCTCGACCAGGGCTAAATACCACACAAGGAGTTACCGGTTCGTTCGTTTTATAAAAAGAAAAGCGATTAAAAATGTGGACCAAGTAGATTTGGGGCACCTCAATTATGATAACAGCCAAGAAGAACCTAAAAAGCCAACACTAACCAGATCACTATTTCTTAGAAATGTTAATCAATTACGTGTTGGCTATCAGTTATCAGAGATAAGTTAGTAAAAAAAACAGCAAAAGCAGTTAAAAAATAAAATTTGGAATGTTTCTAAAAGTTATTTTCTATGAAGTTATTTTCTATAAAGTTTATTTTTGTATAATATATACATACATATATACATATATACATACATATATACATATATATATATATATTGATATATATATATATATATATATATATATATATGTGTGTGTGTGTGTGTGTGTGTGTGTGTGTGTGTGTGTGTTATAATGAAATAAATTCCAGGAGGAAATCCGGGTATGAGAGCTCAATCTAATAAACAGAGCAAGACTAAAATAAAATATAGTAATACGAAATTACATAATCATCGATGCAATAATTTATTTCAACCTTGTGGTATTGTCAAGCATCCAAGTTAGATGAATACATTTTTGAAACTGAGAAAAGAGAAATTCACACTCGACAATTCAAATATAATTAGAGAGAGAGTGACAACATATCTAATTATATATATATATATAGTACGTATTTCAGAGATCGTTAACATATATTGAGAAACAAAAAAACAAAACTTATTCACCTTTAATAAGAAAATAGTTCTTTAAAGAACACGTCTTTTTACCACATTTACATGTTGACATTTTACAAGATTTTGGCATACCTGGTTAAGAGATATTCTAAATTGAATTCTATCCAAATGTTGGGTGTTCAATCCTTAATAATGGAGCTGATTGATATATCTAGAAGACCATCAATTTCTTTGCATTTTCTTTTGTTTGCCTATTTCAGATATCTTTCTCTCCCCCCCTCTCCTCCAAAAAAACTGAATATTGTGTTAATATCTTTTTTACATCGTGGTCTTTTCAGTAATGGTGTGACGGCCTCTGCGATTTGTGCATACGACTGGCATGACATCCAAAAAGTATTTAACGGGCCATTCAAAAACCAGGACAACGATAAATCAATTTGGCTACCCGTGCCGGACAAGCATGTACCTGCCATTCGACCAGGAAATGTAAGTAAACAAATATCTGTCATTATTTATATTGATGTAACTAGTGTAATTATAACAACAATGATACAATTGGTGAGAGAAGTTTAGTTTACGTATTCCGTAACGCGATGAGGCAGTGCGTGTATAATTTGCCCATAAGTTATTGATGAAGAACTCACAGCTATAAAAGATAAACAGTCGAATCCTTTTGTTGAATAAAGTATTGGAATGCAGTTTGTTTAGCGATTTCGTGTTAGGATTTTGTTTATGACGTTAGTCAAAGTATTAAAGAGTAGTTGGATCAACCTGGAGTGAGAGAGGCGAGAGAAATGCATAAATACTTGCTGGATGGGTCATTTTCCACATAACTTCAAATTATGGCTAATAAGTACAATTGAAGCATACATAACTAGATATTAGAACTATGGTATATTTAGTATGTATTTTATCGATTAAAATACATAGAATAGAAGCATCACAGAACAAAAGTTAATTCAATATGCTTTAGTATAATATTAGATATAGGCTACAGAAGGGGTGGGCAAACTACGGCCCCGCGGGGCGCATGCGGCCCGCCAAAGGAGTCTATGCGGCCCTCCAAAGTATTGAATATTGCATCATTCTCATTTAATCATTTTGATCCTGAGCTACTTTGTTTTTCTAATAAATATTTAGTTAATGTGAAGTTACTGCTTTAAAATATCAATAAAAATATTTCTTCTTCTTTAAATTGAGTTACTTTGTTTTCAAACAAATGTGTTTCATGTGAAGTTTCTCCTTTAACATATAAACATTTTTTTTAGTTAATTTATATGTGTACCTTGAAATTCTACTCAAAATTATTGATTAATAAAAATAATTTTTTTTTGATATTTCTTAAACATAGTTACTTTTCTTTATTTTTTTTTAAATAAATGTTTTTTTTTCAAATGCGTTTCATGTGAATCCTCTAGAGTACTTAAAAATGCTAATTAATGAAAAATTATTGCATTTTCGCTTTGAAATCCATATATTTCGGTTATTTCAGATATCAATTATACTGGAAAATATACTATGCGGGCCAGTAAAATTTGATTTTTTTTCAATGTGGCCCTTGCTCTGAAAAGTTTGCCCACCCCTGGGCTACAGGGTTTGTAGAAGATTAGTGCATTTCCAAAGTGGGCTGTTTCGGCCATCTTCAATTGGTCCATATGTATTCCAACACTATGTGATTAGTAGCCAAATTCACCAGTTAACTATGTGATAGTATATCTTTCTTGTGGTCTCTTGGTCTTACCGGATTCCAGTTCAAGAATGCATCTAGTCCGGTGGAGTATCCAGCTAAGTGCTGTTACTTGAGATAAAATTGCTTGGTGAAGGTGCATCATTCCTCGTATGAGCCAGTGTATAGCCGGGTCGAGAGGGATCTTATTTGGACTTTGAATACTATGTTGTATTGAATATTTTGTCAGGGTTTACTTGTAGGGGGAAGTATCCTTATGTCAGGTTGTCCTGACAAACCCCTGTACAGAGAGACCTTAGACACGTGAGGACAGTATTTAGTAGGCTTTCAAGTTCTATATATATATATATATATAATCCAGGTAAAACATCCACAGGGTAGTAATCAAAAGAATTTCAACCGGGTTTATAAAAAGTGCTCAATATCAAATAGAGCTTTTATATATGATTATTTTTATTTACACAGACATGTACAAAATCTGCGACACTGGCATGTCGATGTTATCGATCAACAGTTATTATAAACTGAGATCTCATCAGGCAGAGTTAGGATCCGATCTTAACATTAGATCATATTTTGAAAGATTGGATTCTAACTCTGCCTGATAAAATCTCAGTTTATAATAACTGTTGATCGATAACAGACATGCCAGTGTCGCAGATTTTGTACATGTCTGTGTAAATAAAAATAATCTATATATACATATATGGAGAGTTTGAATTACGTACTGGCAAAAGCTCTTCATATATATATATATATATGTATATGTGTGTGTGTGTGTGGAACAAATGCATGCTCACACACTTATACATAGATACACGAGCACATGAGAGAAACGGATACATAAATAAATAAAATAGACAGAGACAAACAGATGCAATATTGACTGGCTCTGAGCCCAAGATGGGCAGGTAGAGCCATCGGTAGACAGCTACTTCATATCTGCTGATCAATAAGCAGATGTACACAGCGAGCAAGCGAGTGAGTGAGCGAGGTAACTAAGTCGATATGTCTCCACGTGATGAAGATAAATCCTTCTTCTTTCCTTTACATCTGCATGTACGACAAATGTGTCAGCTACAATTCCTCTCTACACAGACTGACAAGAGCCGGATCCCTCCCTTTTTCTTTCTCTCTCTTTTTCTGACCTCTTTCTCTCCGTCTCTCTAAGCCAGTCAACCAGTTATCATTCCATTGCCGCAGGTTATATATACGGTTATCTCTTTTCTGAGTGGTTGCTGCATCACATTTCACAATGGATAAAAATCCGCCCTGTCAGAATTGCTGTTTGGACGAATATCTAATGCTGTGTATATATATATATATATATATATGAAAGTATATGTATGACAAGTAAGCTACACAGTAACGGTTGTTTCATTTCCAGGTAAAATTATCAGGGTACTTGCTTTGATATATGGTTTGGAATTGTTCTTATATCTAAGTAGTGTTTACTCTAGCTACTAAATTAGATTCATTGGTTTTATTACAATCAGCCAATGAGTGTCGATCCTTATGTTTGAGAGGGGTTTTTCTACTCTCCACTTTTAAATGTGTCAAATTAACAAAGATGACCTTACTCTGACACGTGGGAACTAAAAATAATTTGTTCCATATGTTTGTTATCCATCATCATCTTAGATTCGTTTTTGAGTTGTGCGAGTATATATATATATATATATATATATATATATATATATATATATATATATATATATATATATATATAAGAGGTGTACAAAAAGCGAACTTTTAGGAAAGGTAAAACCCTATTGTGAAGAGTATACAGCTCAATATCCAGGATAGAGCAGGTAGAAATATACCTTGCTTTGAACTTTTGAATTGAATTTTGATTTGGCTTTTGCTTTCTCTAATTCCTTTCCATTCTTCTTCATTATATATATATATGTATATATATATATATATATATATATATATACTAGAATAAATGTAACCCGTTGAGTTATCCATTAAGCTCTGATTAGATTGCTTGAATCAGCATAAAGTGAGTTTGCAAAGCCAGTTCAAGTGAATAAAAATAAAGGCAAAATCTAAAATTAGTCTCTTTTTGCTCACTATATACTCCCTCTCTACCTCTCCAGCTGTTGATATTCTCTGTGGTGATATTCTCTATTGTTCACGATGGACGATTCCAATATTTTGTATTATAGTTAGTTTTATTAACTTTGACTGTTAATAAACAGAGAGAAAGACACAAACAGAATGATAGAGAATGTATAAAATAAGAGTGTGAAGGTTAAATAAAAAACAATTAGAGAGGGTGAGAGTAATAGACAGAAACTTATTAAGAAATGGGTTACTTGGTGAGTTAATTGAAAATTACACCTAATTAATACAATTAAAATGGATTTTTTACTAAAACAACTCAATCCCAAAACTAACAAGTTGCTTGGAAAAATTTTCACAAAAACCTTCCAAATCTGAATTCAATTTCTAACTTGCAAAGAAAATAGAAGATCACTATTTCTTAAAATAGAAACAGACCTTAATATTTGTTAAATAGCTAATTCGAAAAGAAAAAGTTCATAGCAAATTAGTTTACAATTGTTTCGAAATTAATTTTTTATATAATACAAGTTTCGAATATATCACTTTCCTTTCTTACGACAGTAAAAAACTCCAAAAACCCACAGTTTATGAATAAAAATAACCTTGCATCAGAAAAACATTCTATGAAACATATATATATATATATATATACTATGAGCGCTGGACCAAGGTGAGATCAGCCTGGACCTTGATCCAGCGCTCTTAGTAGCCACGGCTACTACTTTTTCTCATCAACCCATCATATCAACCCAATATTTCGATGTACTTGCATGACATTTTTCTTAAAATTATCATCCTGGGGAAGTCTTACAATAAAGACGAAACGTTGATGAATATATAAAAAATATCTCTTGGCTTTTCCTGTTTCATTTCCCATTACGTCGGATTACTCTCATCCTTTCTTTCTTATATATATATATATATATATATATATATATATATATATGTATACACACACACCTAAATGGACAGAAATATAAATTCATAGTCACTTCATAGGTTTAAAAATGTCGTTTTAAAATCCACTTTAGCCTCAGAAGATTTAGAAAACAAAGGATATGAAGCGCTTTATTTGTCCAAAATTTACTGTGTTAATTCGGTTTTGTTCTGACTTTGAGAAGTTTGTTTTCTTGTTTGTGTGTACATATTTATGTGTGCGCTATATACGAGAGACCTACATCGTTGTAGGTGTTATTTTTGAGTGTTTCATTCTCTTACAAGTCGCTCTACCAAGGCTTGCGAGTCTAGTATATCCTGCTATTTCATCCATAGCTGAGTGTTACAGCAATATCAACAAAATGCTATTTTACAGAGTTCATTTGATTTGATTTGTAGAAAATGTTTGACTGCAATAAAAATTACTATTAAATGTTAGGTTTATGTGCATGTATTTTTACTCTAAAGCAGATTATAGTATGCAAAAACTGATGCTATTTTACAGAGTTCATTGGATTTCCTTAGCAGAAAATGTTTAACTGCACTAAAAATTACTTACTATTAAATGTATTTTTACTCTTAAGCAGATTATAGTATGCAAAAACTGATGCTATTTTACAGAGTTCATTGGATTTCCTTAGCAGAAAATGTTTAACTGCACTAAAAATTACTTACTATTAAATGTATTTTTACTCTTAAGCACATTATAGTATGCAAAAACTGATGGAAAATATGCGTTTCTCGGGCTTCATGCTCGTTTCTAATTTCACTGATATAACACTGACAAAGGAGAGTAGAAAGTGGACGTTGGGTTTACTTTTGGCAGCCTCGTAACTCCCGCTTCCCTTATTTTGTCCTTTAGTCCTCACATTCCATAAGCGTTGTTCATAAAAAAGAGGGCATAATTATTGTTTACTGGGTCAGAATCTATTCATCTAACAGTTATCGTTGGCTAGATTTTGACCTTGAAGTAGTATTTCTTTAGCACCTTACATCAAATGGATTCATGCCTTGTCTGAAGCGATTTACATATATATATATATATTCACACTTAGCAGATCCAAAGCATTCTCATTGTCGAGTAGCATTTGCAAGAGAAAAAGAAAGAAAAGTGCATGCTCAGTCTTTGAGTTTTTGTAGCTGTGAACAGTCGAGTTACGACAACAGAGAGAGGGGAAAAGTGAAGTGGAAGTGAACAGATGAGAAAGCGATTCGTGCAAAGGATTCGATAAATAATTGCCCAGAGAAAGTATTGAAACTTATAACAGTGCTCACATTTACGATTTGTCTTGAAGTTTATGAGCCGTGTTGGATGTGTTACAATGTCTAGTTGGTATGTGTCGTCTTCGTCTCTGTCCTCAATCGATTCACAGTAACACAGGACTTCTTTTTGATGGGGGATTTATTCGAATAAGAAAGATATATAGAAGTGAATTACAGGCAATGAAAAGGTATATATATATATATATATATATATATATATAGTTACACACTTGGCTGCAAGGGAGAGAGAAAAAGAAAGAGGGGGGGGGACATTAAGCCAGCATTGTTAAACTATTTCATCACTTGCTCCACCCTCATTAGGGTTTTGATGTGAGCTCTACTTTTTGAATTCTTCTTTCGTGATGTCATGCTGGTGAAAAGAGATCAAAATCCCCTTTAAAAAAATGACGTCAAATCTCAACTTCTGTTACCCATTGAGGTCATACTCTAACCATACAGCCATCAATTATTCAGCCAGTTTACTGCTCGTCCTGAGACTGTTTACATAAACCATTATTCTTAGGCTTTCCTTATGAGAGCATGGAGCATTTTGTTAGTCTTGTTTCGTTTTTTTTCTTAAGAGTTTTTCTAGTGTTTTAAATCGTCGTTGACTTTTTACTGTGCTGCAAAAGACATTTCTGCTTGTTATAATAATTTCCTTGCAGTTTATTTTTTAACGCGTTTGTTCAAACTTGAGGGACATATGTAGAAATGGAGCCAAAAGGTCAGTAATCACTTCCACCGTCAACACAAAGCTGCTTGCATCTGACCACAATGTAGTATGAAGTTGATCCTCTCAGTCGTGGAAGCTTAATGAACGTTTAAAAAAATAATGCAAAAGAACTTTCTTGGCATTTTGTCTAAGATCAAAGTGTAGTAGTTTATATTTATGAAAAAATGAAAATTTAAACAAATTTTGGTTTATCTAAAGTAGGACGGTCCCTAGTGCAGATGTGTTATTGTGGTGACTGAGATGATTCTAGTTCAAAGTAGGACATACATTTGAATCATTTTAGACCAAGGATGAGCAACGACACCCATTTTCACAAGACTTCTGATTGCCTTGTGCCTAATTTGTTTTAGATGTAAATTTTTATATTTTCTGCAAATAACTAATTCAAAGTGTAGTATCTGTTTTGATACTATGCTTCAACTGTTCTGTCCTCAGTTAGCGAAGGAAACATTCTTCTACACTGAACTAATTTTTATCTTTGTCCAAATCCAAAGTGCCCCTTTTGGGGAGCTGTATTCCCCTAGATTAAAACTGTAAGTATATAGGCAAGTAAATAAGGACACACACACTAAGCACTAAATAGTTTGCTTGTAATTTGAAGTTGGGTTCTAGTAACTTGGATAGAACTGATCTGAGTACACGGCATGCTCTTCTTAGACTACATTCTGGTCACTGCACCCTATCGAGGTATATCTGTAAACCAAATTCCAATTATGTAGCTGATCATCTGAGAAAGTTCCGAGTTTACATACGGACATCATGTTATTTATTTAAATAATGTATCGAGAAAAGCAAAGCAAAGCAAAAAATTAAAAAATTGATCAAACCACCAAGATGCATCTGTTAGAAATTCCTTCCATCCATTTTATTCAATGCTCTAGAAAGGCTTAGAAGTGTATTCTTTCTACTATTTCACACATATTACGAAATAGAATGGAAAATTGTGTTTATATCAAAAAAACATAGAATTAAATACTAAGAATAAAGTAAAGAAATATTATTTTCATAATCGTATTCGGTTTAACGTCTATTTTATATGCTGGCATGTGTTGAACAGCTTAAAGAAATTGACTTCCAAACAAACCTATCTCTGACCAGGACTTTGTTTATCCCTCTTTCTCTTAAGTCCATTTTTATCACTTCCTCCCATGTTGTCATTAGCCTTCCCCTGTGAACTGAACCAGCTCTTTCAACTGTTCTACACTTACTAACCCAAGAACTATCATCTATTCTTTCAATGTGGTCATACTATCGAAGTCTCCCATTCTGCACAAATCTTATACTGTACAGATGTAATCTTCCCCTGAGGTCATCAGATCTAAGCTTGTCATGCAACTGATATGATGGATGTGTAATGCACATCATCTCACCCCATGAAGAGTTGGTTAGACACAGTCAAGGCCGATCTCACTTCTCTCATTCGCCCTCAAGTCTACGGTGTACGTCGATGGAAGAATGAGTGGACACAATGGGCAGGATTCATCAGTGACGGTGCGAATCAAAGGGCCGGCTCAACCTGAAAGGTGCAAGCCGAAACAAGTAAACGTACAAGTACCCCATGCAACGCATGTCCTCAACCCTCACTGGCCAGGTTTCACTTCCATACCTCACACTGCGTACACATGCCTGATATTTTTCCGATCTAATTTACATGTTTTGTTTCTGAACTTTTACAACAACGGAAGAAAAATGCTTACATATTTTTATATGCATCGAGAAACTTGTGTCAAAGAAGCAAAATAAAATCGCAAATTGATCAAAAGTACCCACATTCATCTTTCCACTGCAGATTCAATTCTTCTATTCCATCTGCTTCGAGGAGTGTCTGTCCACTTAAATGTCGGATACTTGCATTAGCCGGCATCTCTGTTTATGCGGCTTGTTATAACAGACTGTATATTTAAGTGACCACAGATAGATAAAACTGTTACTTAGCATCTGGAGCAAGTTGTTCACCGTCCACCCCCACCTGTACTGATCATTTGGCCACTTGACTTGCCAATAGGCATGACCTTTCCATTCCTTCTCTGGCCAGTGTCCATTTCTTAAGCATTTTTATCTGCACTTGATAGGCTCTATTGCCAAATACGCCGATTGTGGGGGAATGACATATGAACCACTGTTTGAAATTATGGATGCTTTTAATATCTTGAAAGTTGAAGCTACTTACAATCCACAAACCTCTACGAAAAGCATACACAAATGTACACACACATATATATATATATATATATATATATATATATATATATACATACACACACACATACTAGCTGTCCCTTCCCGGTGTAGCCCGGTAGGTTATTTACTTGCAATTTGTTTTGTCTTTCTTAATGTAGTTATTTTTTTCTCCTAAATTTTATTTTTCTGTTCTAACAAAAAGGAAGTAAGTCTGTAAAGGACGAATACAGATTTACCCACCTTTTTTTAAAATAGCGGCTATACGAAAATAAATCCGACTGAATTAAAATTAAATTGCTGCAATTTTAAATAAATAAAGATAAATGTTCGATTTATTTATTTAAAGAATATTTAGCTGACAATTATCTTTACAGAAAAGTATTTTTTCTCTTAATAGTATTGATCATGACATACATTTATTACTTCGAAAGGAATATTATTAACAGTAAATTATGCAGATTGATGTAGAAAGCACTGTGGAATTTCCACAGGTTCTCGCTAGTGTGTGTGTGTAAAGTGTTTTTGTACCTACAGACAATATCGTTTCGGGTGTTTTCACTCATCAGTGCAGGAGAGACGGTTGCATGCGGTCACACTGAATCGAATTCAGTCTAGAATCACGATCCTAACGTCTATGCCCACGCGGGCGTGAGAAATCGCCACAGACAGTAGCTGAAATTAACGGACACCTACCCGAGAGACGGGGGCAAGCAGCATCAGATTATATATATATATATATATATATTGAACAATATTCATTTTAAGTAAATAATATTAAATTATTTTTACCTACATGCGCCACTTTTCAAGCTTTCGCTCTCATCAGTGTAGGGAATGATGATCTCAGGCGGTCGCAAGGTTCGAACCCCTACTACAGAATCAAACGGCCACAGGACATTACCACGTCAATATATATATATATATATATATATATACACACACACACACACACTAGCGAGAACCTGTGGGAATTCCACAGTGCTTTCTACATCAATCTGCATAATTTACTGTTAATAATATTCCTTTCGAAGTAATAAATGTATGTCATGATCAATACTATTAAGAGAAAAAATACTTTTCTGTAAAGATAATTGTCAGCTAAATATTCTTTAAATAAATAAAACGAACATTTATCTTTATTTATTTAAAATTGCAGCAATTTAATTTTTTTAAATACAATAGTCTGTCTTATTGTAAAAATAATTGTCAGTTAAAAAATTTTCAAATCAATAAAAAGGAATGTCACTTTTTGAAATGTATTTATTTTAAATTGTACGAGAATTGAATTTTAGAACAATTCATTTTAAAATGAGTAAAATAGGAATTTTTCCCCTTGGCAACATCTGATTAATCACCAATCGCCATCTTTGCGTGTTGTATGACAAGATAAGTCATGGGCTCACCAAGATGGTGGGAGACATTACAATAACTGTGGAAGGTGTGGGGGTAAACATTGGTAGCGGGCAGAGTTATTTGTCATAAGCGACCTCTCTCGGCTTACATCACACAAGCTCACTCCCCCTCACTAAAAATCTTATAACTCCAACCGTCACAATTTCTCCCCACATTTTCTACTGCTAACTCAATTTGCACCATCTATTTGTAGCTCATCATTTATTCTTTTCATAAGCGGCCTTTTAAGATCTGCTCCTCCTACCACCACTGTTACAAATAGTTTGTACTTGTATGTAATTTTCTTCAGACAATAATACTAAGGAAGTCTTCAAATAAAGACGAAACGTTGATAAATACATAAATATCTTTTGGCTTTTCTCTTTTCATTTATATATATATATATATATATATATATATATATATATAGTACACGTATTGTATTAGTTTCTGTAGATGTAAATCCGTTGAAACTCCAGTGCTTATAAAAAGTGCTCAATAACAAGTAGAGCTGTTCTTAAGTATACATTTTTATTTATTAAAAACATTATATATATATACACATATATATAGGGAAAGTTTTCCAAATTCATCTCACTTCTCTGTCTTCTTTTGGTCTGAAGAGGTTGACTCTCTGAAGAGTACAACCGAAACATGTATGCACATATGTAACCAATAATGTCTAATATATATATATATATATATATATATATATATATTGTTGGTGATTTTATTATTCCATTAATTGCGACAAAATATATGCTGTTTCATTAGCGCCCGCAATGAGCGCCAACTCTTCAAGCGACAATGGAATCAAAACCTTGATTCCATTGTCGCTTGAAGAGTTGGCGCTCATTGCGGGCGCTAATGAAACAGCATATATTTTGTCGCAATTAATGGAATAATAAAATCACCAACAAAAAATATATTTTGCTCTGAATTTTCATTGAGCACTCTCATAAACCCGGTTTCAACTTCCTTCGGATTTATACCCCCTGGATATTTGTAACAAGTTATATATATATATATATATATATATATATCTCCGAAACAGTTTCATGGTAAACAGCTGATGATCCCCGTGTTAATATTAGATGCTTACGTTAAGGTCTCCTGTTTTTGTTTCACTGTTAGATACTTAATCCCCCTTTTTTATTTTATTTACATACTATTATATATTTTATTTTTTTATGAATTTTCCAACGAATGTTAAGTCCGCACTATTTTGGATTTAGTTAGTTTCTGTGGGAATTTAAACGGCATTTTCCTTCTTTTTTTGTCTTTTTGTTTAAAATAACTCAAAGCTTCTTTAGACTATATATATATATATATATATATAACCTTATACATTGATTACTTTTGTCTAACAGATTGACTACTTAGAGATTAAGCAACTTACAAACGACCCCTCAGAAATCTGTTACCCATGTTTTCATACTTAGAAGGAATGTTTTGGTATCTATCAGTGCAAAAATAAAAAAATTCCTTCCATTCTAAAGCCTGCAAGTTAACAAGGTATTTTTAATGTCCTTCCTTCCTTGAACAAATCGTTTATTTTATCTCTTTTTAGTTTACCCTCCTCTTATGGCCTGTCCACGGTCTCGTTTTCATCGGTAAGACTCCGCAGTTAAATCTATAATGACTACAGTAAATATGTTTGGGTTTTTAAGTGGATGGATATCGGGAGAAAGCTTCTTAGCAATATCCCATGAGTGAGATGAAGTTGAAATGTTTACATTGACTGGCTAAGTAATCAGCGCTTAGATTCGTCAGTCAACATGTCACACGAACGAAAAACTGATTGGTGTCAGGCATTCATTGATCCAGCTGCTGCATGCACACATTTTTACTTTTATTGAACTAAGTAAATCAGAAAAGAGATGTATTGCTTTTATTTTTTTATTGGTTTTATTGTGTTAAAATTAGAGAAGGGTGTGGAACTCTTCACTAATTGGAAATGGAGGTAAATATGTTAAGGAAGAAAAAAAAACTGAAATTGTCTTGATTCCTTTTCCGGAATATTTTCTTGTTTGATACTAAGGCAGTTTGACATAGCATCACTCTTTCTAGCAGAGCATGATACCTTGCAACGCGCAGACAGATTAGATAGAGAGTATTGAACTCTTCACTAATTGGAAATTGAGATTAAAATGTTTGGTGTTTAAAGTATGTAGCAAATTCGATAACTCTTATAATTATCTCTCCTATTGAAGTAGTCAGTGCTCAACTGTGTGACTAGCTCAGCTACAAAATAATAAACTGAAAAGAACACTAAAAGGCTGGTTTATATGAACGCTAGAATCTTCCATTAGGTTCAGATGCACAAGTCCATTATCTGAGTTCTGATTGGCTTCTAAATATTGCTTGATATAGTAAACTAGCAGATGGGCATCAAACAAAAAAAATCAAAATAACTTCTAATATAGAATATTAAGTAAATAGAAGGTTCACACTTAGAAAACGTAGTATTTGAATATAGGATTTTTCTAAAGCCAAACGTTAG